>CM077668.1:214686810-215886810 GCA_039707655.1 Elymus sibiricus | reverse complement strand
GATTGCATAACCAATTAAACATCCAATTACATCAATGACTACCAACATAACATTTGCACACACCAAAGTAAAAAATTACATGCATAATAAACTAGGAGAAACGATAATCTAATCATCATCTACTTCTTCTTGTGACGCTTGCCATTGCTCTGCTTCTGGCTGGATCCCTTGCCGTCTTGGGGAAGGAGGCACTTCCTCATGTCAACGTTTCGCCTGTACATCTCGTAGCTCATGTACGCCTCCTTGGCCGCGTACATATCGTAGCTCATGTACGCCTCCTTGGCCGCCTCCATCCAGACCGAGTGCCAGGCAAGCCTGTTCTTGTCGCACTTAGCCTTCATGTATCTGTAGTTGGGATCGATGATGGCCTCGGCGAGGTGAACCAGTGAGTCCTGCTCATGCTTCTTGCTGCCCCAGATCCTGTATTGGCGCTGGATGTCGAAAAGATTCTGGCAGGCGATGCCCGAATTCTTGAGCACCTTTGCATTGTTGGTGGTGTCCATCATAGCGAACTGGTAGTCAGGGTTGATGACAAACCTGGCGAAATGCTCGCAAGGCCTTGTGGCCAAGCAGTAGTGGTAGACAAGGACATGATTGCACACGCACATCTGGACAATGGCGACCTTCTGACCATACCCGGCACGAGCGCGGGTGTACTCGAGGTCGAACCTGACAACTTTGTACTTGTCCGCGGCAAGCAACAGCTCCATAACGTGGATGGAGTTCTCCACCCAGATCGGGTGGTTGGTGTACACCACCGAGAGCTCCGTGAACCTTCTGTGGGTGTCCACTACGGCATGCATGGCGAACTGGCCCTCGTCATCGGAAGCCGCTCGGAGCGCCATTGGATCCACACAGGAAACCCTCTCTGTATTTATGGTCGTGGGTGTGTTTCTTGCAATATAGGGGCGCGATCGAAAGTTTGAAGAGAGACGAGGGTTAAATGGCCGCTGTAATAAATGGGGGTCGGACGGCCTGTAATCGGCACGTCTAGTCACATCATTCCTGGCGGAGGATTCCAGTGCACGCTTGAGCACACCACGCGCATTTCGTTTGGCCATGCATGGGCTCAAAGAGGCGCCAATGTATCATTGGTGAGCCTGTTCCCGCGCAACCGCGCAAGCTTCCCGCCCGGCTCGTTTGGCCACGCGTTGGCTTGAAGAGGGGCCAATCGTGGGCGTTTATTGGCAAAAGCTTTGCAAAAATGAAGTGTGTGGAATGACATAGGCTCCTCCCAATGCTCCACCTTGTACAGGTGCCAAGCCTGCCACGTAGGCAAAAAATCTGATGTGGTAAGTTAATTAAGAGGAGAGAGATGAGTGTGGGGACCCCAGGAAGAAACAATGCCAAGCACATGAACCTAGGCAAAACATTTAAATGAAAGAAGCCCACTACTGCATGAAGAACTTTAGTTGCTACTAGAAGCTTAGCTACAAGAAGCTAAGCACCTATGCATTGGGGAGTATAGTTGCCTATTTAATGTGCTTAGTACCTCATCTAAGCACATGCGTGCAATAATGTCGAAGATCGCTGTCGAGTACGCAATATAGATCGTCTGCGATGAGATCGACAGGGGAAACACATTCGAGAATGGTAAATACAATCAAGTCCATTAAGGTCCAGATATTAATCGTCCATTGCATATTAAGGTCAAAATAGTACTACCAATATACGAGTCTCATACGAGGCCATTTCAACGATTGTACCACAAATTCCAAAAATATTACAAGGCTCTAATTCAAAGTTTACAAGGTTCAAACTAATATTAGAAATGATATTCAGCTCATGCAGCTATAGACGCCCACGTCGATCAGCTGAACATGAACATATGAGAGGTTCAAACTGATATTACAACTAGTTTCGCCACCTCAACATTTCTTCAAAGGGATCAACCACTAACAAGTCATGTATGGGCTTGACATAATGACTTCCGAGTACTCTATCAACTAAACTTCCAAAATGAAATTTAGCTTCTGCAGAGCCTTTTCCATTCTGCCATAGCCGCCGGTGCTGATCAGCAAACCATTCAGTTTTGCGCGATAAATGTAGGGCAAACCTCATTACCTTTAGCACACTTGCTCTCACAATGAAGAACCTGGCGAATATAATCTCTGGTAAGGTCCCTCGGTAGGAGTTCAAAGTAATTTCTGAGAGATGGAGATCAAGGCATTCGATGGGATTGTTATATTGTATCACATTATCCACTACCGTGCCTAATCGTATCTGTAAAAGAAGAGAACGTATTAGTGCCTACATGCAGTTTTGAACACTACAGGCCTCTTTGATTTGCAGGATTTCTAAAATACATGAATAGAGTGACATGCCATCTTCAATCCTACATGATTAACATGGGCATTTGATTATACTCTAGGTAAACGTAGGCTTCTTCACAAGAGGTTGGAGTGGATGGAAATTTTCCTATGAAAACTAGTACAGATGAATCCAAAGGAGAAATAATTATGGATTGTAACCATATGAATCAAGCAACCGCTGTAGGAAAAAAACCATCTATGTACTGAAATCCTCCAAAATTCCCTTCAGAAATCGTAGTACATTCGTCATTGAAAACTTGGGAAAAGGTACCAAAAATTGAACTCCCTTGTGGTTAACATTTAACAGGAAAGGAGCATCACCTCGATATATAGCTTCTCCAGGCACAGAAAGCATCTCAGGAATCTGACAAATTGGTCGAGGTCGGGCCCGATAGATTCTTGTGCCAAGATCTTCACTGTGCACAGATACGGGGTCAAGCTTGTCGGAATCATTTTCTGGATGACAGACGAACATTTATACATCTTCAAAATTAGAAAAAATGTTAATTTCAAGAAGAATGAGAAGAAGAAGGAGACTATTCTAGCTGAACGGGTATGGATCCAATAACAAGTTCGGAGAATTTAACAGGCGAGTAGCCCACCACTGTCAATTTCGGCGTAGAAATGACACTGATTTTTGTTGGACCTTGTCCATGTCCTCCTTGGGGAATGCAGACGGCGATGAGCTTGAGGTGCTTCAGTCGAGGGAGAAAAAGAGCGGGCGCGTCAATAATCGGGGGGAAATGGCAGTTCATGAACCTGGCGAGGCACAGCGTGGGCGCGAGGCGGAGCGTGAACGGTGGCAGCAAGCGCATATGTCCATCATTAAAACTGAGCTCCTCGATCTGATGTAGGGCGGGGGATAGGAATCACTCGTCAAGCTTTGCTCGGTCCTTGCCATTGGAACTGAACTTGCCCGTGATAAGGCCTCTGATTGGGCCACGGTGCATGTCGAGGATCTGGGACAATCCGTCCAAGCTTTTGTGATAGCCATGGCAGAGCTTCTGGACGTCGATGAGGTCGAGAGGGGTGGAGTGCCATAGGGGGCACCACTGCTGGGAGAGGACGGTTGTCCGTTCACCATATTTGATTGGGAGGAGGCATATGATGACTATCAACATATCGTCGGGGAGGCTGCTGATGAAGTCTAGGCCCGCTGGAGTTGCTTGCGGTTCAGGCTCGACCCGCCTCCACTTGCTAGTAGCCTCGTCCTCCACCTCTGGAGTCTCCTCGGCGGCGGCGCTCTCTGATAGGAGTGGAGGAGTGGGAGGATACGGAATATTTAGTTAGAATAGGGCAGAAGAAAAGCGTATTGGTAATTAGAAGTTAGTAGGTAGGAACAGACTTAACAGAGTCAGAAAATGAAATCCCAATTGGTTGTTTAAATACTACACAATTACTTTGATATTGCTACGTAAGTCAAGATGCAGATACTTGAAAAGAACACTTACTTCGAACAAAGTCTGGACAGATGATGTCGGCAGGGAAGTTAGCATTTATCATATGACCAGGCTCTTTTAGGTGCAGTCTAATTTTAGTGCCAGCTCTCAGTACATAAAACTTAGAAATTTCTGTCCAAAGGCCCGCGTCAAAATAGGAGTGACCATCATCTTCATCAAGCTTTACAGAAACAACGATTGCAAATCCATGGTTTGTGTTCAACATGACATCCCTGGAGTCTCCAGTTATGTAAAGGCCAAGATTTTGTACTATAGGTTTTGTTGCAAAGCAAGGGATGTACTGCAGGAAATGATAAGATTGTTCAAGAACAGGGTAACATGCAAATATGGGAGTAATTGAAAGAACAATACAACAGTTGAAATCAAAGGATAAAAATTTATAATTAAACTGATAATGTAACCATGATGTCAAGCAAATATGAGAGTAATCGAAAGAACAACACAACATTAATTTTCCTAATATAGAAAGAAGAAAAATCCCCTTTTGACGTATATGCTGCATGTGGCACCTTCTATCCAAATGTAGCAATATATAGAGCATGTTCAGAAAAGTAGGCCATGCCAACCGAGGTAGGGTGAGATTGAACATACCGTGCGCTTCATGAAGTCATCTGGTACGGTGAGATGGAACCCCTCGGCTGTCTGGTCGAGGCCACCTCGGCATGATGTGTCCTTGCACTGTACACTCTACGAATGAAAACCCTCGAATCAGCTAGAAGAAAAATGAACTCACCGCGATTTCGACCGGGTTATTAAAAGGGACAAACGGACTGGGATAAGAGATGAGCGAATATTTTAGTAAATTAGTTACATGGTTCTCAATGAGAGAGAAAACCCCAATACCGTAGATTCCCCAATCGGGAGGAGCTGGGTCAACGGCGAGCAACATCGAGAAAGTCGGTGGTGATGGGCGGTGCCAAGCGGCAGTGGCGAAGTGTGGTGGGGTTTGGCGGCAGCCGGCGGTGGTGACAGGCGTCGAGCTAAGTGGTTGCCGCGGCGATAGGCGGTGACATGCAGAGTCGCGGAGGAGTGCAGGTGTGACTGAGGAGGGGGGGTGGCGGGCGGGGAAGAGGGTTTTGTGACGTGGGGGTGGTGAGGTTTTTTTTAATAGGGTGGTGAGGGTTTTCTGCCCCAGAATAATGCGTTTTGGAGGCAACGGTTTGGTAGACCCAACCGTGTGTGATTAATATCACTCTGGTGTGAGGGTGATACGAACTGTCGTTCGATCTGTGTACATCCTATGGTGCAGACGTGCGATCCGTGGGGACGCGTTCTAGCCAATCAGAACATACGTGCCGCGACACAATGAAAGTCATCGCACACGGTTTCAATCTGGGAAAATCACCAAGATTCAGGGTGGGGTCCACATTTCCTTCGTCGTTTGACCCTGAAATTTTTACCCATGCTAAACATTCACCCTAACATGCACCGTACTTGTTCAATTTTTTTTGCCAAATCTCCACACGTAGCTGTGCGTGTTGTGGGCAAACGGTTGCTAGTATAAAATTATGTGGGAAGACCGAAAGTAACACAGACGATTCGCGCTAATAAGCTGTGTGTGCTGTGGGCAATCATAGGTTGGTCTAAGAGAAGCATAAAATTCCATCAACCAAACTGATTGCATACCCATCCCACATCTAGATATATTTAAGCATAGATATAAACATACTCAGGCATAGATAATAAGCGTACTCAAGCATAGTTCAACTGATAATAAGCATACTCAAGCCAAGATATAAGTAAGACGCATACACTAGATAGCTAGGGTGTGCCCGCCTGAGCGAAGGTGAAGCTTCTCCAGGTACTCAGCATGCGCGGCGTGCGCCACCCTGCGAGAATACTTCTTCTTGAAGGAGCCAACGGCTCATCCTCTTGCATGCGCCAGAACACTTTCATACGCGTCATGAAGAATTTGGTTGCAGAAGGGGCATCCAAAGCCCCCATTCTAGGTCCTAACATGCCTGTTATGCTTTCCCGCATAAAGCTCCCTGAGCTTTTGCTTCTTGAACCTCCTATGGCCAGCTTCATCCTCGCTGTCGACATAGTCAGATAGCACCTATACATATAGTAAAAAATGTGGCATCAATATATTTCATAATGCGAATTCAGCAGGCAGAGTTTATGAAACATAATATATCCTATGACAGCATGGACCCTAAATCATAAAGTGATCTTGATGAAAGAAATGCATAAATTGAGAGCACACAACTTAGTGCAACAAAATTAAGAGGTTGATTGGTTTGCTACCAATATTTGGCAAAATCTAAAGTTTCCAACATTTTAGAGATCGGCAATGAAAATTGGTATGCAACCAACCTCTAGCCAACATTTCGCAATTGCCAAAATTAGGCATGCCAACTTTTGGCATCAAACCAATTTACATGTCGTAAAGTAGGATTAGGATTTGATGGCTATTATTCTAGACAGATCTAAAGATTTTGGTTTGATTTTTTAAGAACAATCATCTATGTACATACCAATCTGGATTTTTTTTGGCACAAACATATATGTAGGACATTCAAAATCAGTTCTCAAGATCTGGCTACGAATTATTAGCACGAACACTAACCCTAGTCGGATTATTAGCAAAAATCATTTGTACAAAACAAACAATTAAGCACTAACCCTGGACGGTTTATTGGCAAGATCTTGGTTTGAATTTTTTAGCACAATCATCTATGTACATACCAATATGGATTTTTTTTGCACAAACACATATGTAGGACATTCAAAATCAATTCTCAAGATCTGGCTACGAAATATTAGCAGAAACACTAATCCTAGAAGGATTATTAGCAAAAATCATTTGTACAGAACAAACAATTAATCACTAACCCTAGACGGATTATTAGCATGATCATTTGTACATATCTCACTTATCAACAACACTTATCATTTGTACCATTCAAACAATCAATACACTACAGGGATCTAACGAATCTTTCTCTGATTTCATGGATTGAGAGAACATATAACCATAGGATTTATATTCCAAAAAGGGGGAGGCGGGACTAACAAGAGAAAACCTAGGATTATATTTTCCAAAAAATGGGTATAGATGACTAACCGGTTCTCCGTCATCGTCGGAGTCGTCGCCGGAGTGGTCGTCGGAGTCGCTGTGGACCTCCGGCTCCGGCTGGGGCAGCAGGACGGCGGCGACGACTTGAAGGCCGCGCTTCTGCCCGCGCAAGACCTCGTCCGCGGTGATGGCAACCTCTATGCCCGGCTTCACGCGGTGCTGTGCTTCACCAGCCCCGGCGTCCCCACTCCCGGCCATGGTGCACTTTGTCGGCATCCTGATACACTTCAAACGGTGGTGATGACTGAGAACAGCGTCGAGGATGCAGGCGAAGAGAGAGGGATTGTGTGTGTAGCGAGAATGGGGGTGCGGCCACCTATTATAACCAGCGGCTAGGGCGTGCCATTAATATGGAGCAGTGGGAGCGAGGCGGGCGCCAGTCAAAGGGCTGGTTCGCCATGCGGTGACCCTGCGCAGTGAACTTATCGCATGCCTACCGACATTTCACACACCTACTCGCACGTCTCCCGATGACATTTCACAGCGAACATGCCTCCCATCAATTCACGCACCTGCTTGCATGCCTCCCGGTCTGCCTGCGCGATGGACTGCTCGCATGCATCCCGTCAACTCACGCCTGCTCGCACGGCACGCGGGATGCGTGGCGGCACATATCTTGATTTTCTTTTTTGAGGATTAATTTTGCCGCTTTATTAATTAACCAAATCATGGCACGTACATTGTTGGTCTAACGCCCATGGTTTGAATAAATGAACCATTTGCGATATTGTGTTCCAATTATTAATAATCCCCCGTTTGCAAGAAGCTTATATCAAAACTTGTCTCGAATTTGACAAAAATAATAATATCACAGTCTATTGGTGTCATATCATGACACCACGACAAGTTTCATGAAATTCAACTAAGTTCTGGATTTACTGTAATTTAAAAATCAAGATTCCCAATGTTTGAAATTTCTTGCCATTTCTTGCATGGGGACTAAACATGCACCCAAGGACACACATATGATTTTCCAATCCATTTTGGTGCACTATTGCGTGTGCATGTAGTTCAAATTTGATATTTACACATTAAATCCCTGGGAAATCAATCAATGTATAAAAACGTCTGAATGATCTCTGATTTTTTTTTTCAAATTGTAACACGGCACTCCTTTGGTCACATGTCACTGCAGAAAAAGCTTGACATGCCTCGAAGTGGCGGTGGTGGTGCGGTGGGTGTGGGGGAGGGGGTCCAGCACACTATGCATCGTGAGCCTCGTGTGGGATTGACCGGTTTGTGAGGCAGGTGCCACATCAAAGTCGTGAATTGGGTATTTAAAACATTACACAACCCTTTCATACATATGTTTGGGCCACATGCATGTAGTGGTGGTCCTCGGACACTCCCTCGTGTAGTTATCAGCGATGCGCCCATTCGTTAGCCCGCGCAGGTTATCACTTTGACCGACAGCAAGAGGCATTTGACCAAAGGTGGATTCATCTTGGCATGTGTTACGGTGTAGATCATGGTGAGATTCCAGACCAAAGTTCGAGTGCGTGCGTACACCTGAATCCATCCCATCGGCTCGAAGTGAGGGGACTATGCATCATGAACCTCAGTGTGGGGCGTTTCCAGTTTGCAAAGCAGGTGCCACATCAAAGTTGTGCATTGGGTATTCAAGCATCACACAACACCTCTTTGGGCCACATGCAGGCGGTGGTTGTCCTATAGCTATCTCGCGCGGTTATCCACGACGCTTCCATCCGTGGGCCCACTAGGTTCATCACTTTGACCTACATCGAGAGAGGTTAATTTGACCAAGGAGGATTCTTTTTGGTTTGTGTTACGGTAGGAGTATATAGCACGCGCAGAAGAGGGGGCATCATATACTACGCGTCGTGAACCTCGCTCCATGTGGGACTTTACGGTTTCCGAGGCAGTTGCCACATTAGAGTTGTGCATTGGGTATTCAAACATCACACAATACCTCCATACATATATTTGGGACACATGCATGTAGGCGATGGTTGTCTTCGGACACTCTCCCTCGTGTGGTTATCGGCAGCAAGCCCATTCGTGGGCCCATGTGGACGTCCATCACTTCGACCGACGATGAGAGAGGTTACCAAGGTGGATTCTTCTTGGTTCATTTTATAGTAGGTCATGGTGAGATTCCAGACCAAAGTTTGAGCGCACGCATACGTACACATGAATCCCTCTCACCGGCTCGAAGTGGGGCTGGGGGACTGGCATACTACGCGTCGTGAACCCTCGCTCCGTGTGGGGACTTTCCGGTGCCAAATTAGCAGGCGCCACAAGTTGTGCATTGGGAACTCATACACGAGACAACACTTCCATACATATGTTTGGCCCACATGCATGTGGTGGTTGTCTTCGAACAGTCCCTCACGTGGTTATCGGTGGCAAGCCCATTCATGGGCCCTCGTGGACATCCATCACTACGACCGACAATGAGAGAGGTTACCAAGGTGGATTCTTCTTGGTTCGTGTTACGGTAGGTCATGGCGAGATTCCAGACCAAAGTTTGAGCGCACGCGTACGTGTCGGTGTACTAAGACAAGGGTGCCCTCGTACCCAGACTTGTGCACAGGCAGTCGTAGCCTCCCTTCCGGCAAGGGCTTGACAGAGGATAACCATGACTCGAGACTCAACACCAAGACCGTGAAGAAGACCTCAAGGCAGGTCATCGAGAAGTACTATTCTAGTACTGAAGATCGATGCTGCCCGTGCCGGAAAGCTCCGCCCCGACAAGGTGAAGACCTAGACTATGGTTGCCGGCAAGCTCCCTTGCCAGCAAGCAAGGCCCGGCAAGCTCCGTGCTAGTAGGCTTGTTCTGTCCCGTTACCGCTCCACCTAACCATCGACCAGATAGGCTTGTATGCTAGGTGTCGAGCGGGCGGACAGTTAACATAGCCGGCCAAGGCATGTGTCAGCACGCCACGCCGAGATTAACTTTAATGACACCCGTCCTTGGGACGTGTCAAGATTACAGGAGGGCGCCACGACCTGTGGTACAGATCTTTTGCCCAAGGCCTCGCCTCCCCAACGTAGCACCTAATGGTGCATTAAATGCGTTTGTCTTACCCCATCGGAAGATAGACATGGTGACAGTGCAAGTCACTGTTCATACTCTGTAATGACCGTATTAGCCATTGTGGTAACCCCTTGGCCTATAAAAGGAGGCCCACTGCTACAGGTAGAACGGTCGACACCCAGCTCAAGTACACGCAGTAGCTGCATTTCCTGTGCACCTTGTCGGAAGACTACGCTCCTTGTAACTTGAGTTCATACACGATCAAACATAGAACAGGAGTAGGGTTTTACGCTCATAGCGGCCCGAACCTGGATAAACCCCCAGCGTGTTCTTGCACCAACTGAAAATCTGCTCTTTGTCCCATGCATGTCCCCTGAGACGAATCGCAAAGGGGCCCGTTCGGTCCCATAGATCGTCATTTCCCACGACATCTTTGGCGCGCCAGGCAGGGGCATTGCGTCTCACAAATCAGTTTTTTGGTAGTGTGAGTACCAACTTCATCATCTTCGTCGATGGCGCCGAAGAAGAAGAGTGGAGCCACGAAGGCTCCTACCACGTCCAAGCCACCTTCCTAGGCAGCCGCAGGCGGCGCAGCCGGCACGGGCGCTACGGTTGGGATGGGTGGAGCAGGAGGCGCGAGTGGTGCGGGTGCCCAGCACCCCCGCCACGTTGCTGAGCCTAGCCACAGGACCGGCGACGTCATAGCCGGTCAACTTCCAAGACATTCTGGTGAGCGCAGTCATCATAGTAATATAGTTCACACTGTTGCGACCCAGAACCCAGCCGTAGCAACATCCCAGAATGTAGCGGCGACGTCCAACAACGGCGCGGGGAGGCATACGCCACGACCATCGCAAGATGGGCAGGATCCCTGTGCAGCAACTTCCGATTGCTCACGGAGCACCGCCGCCACCACCACGTCCGCCTGTTGGTGAGCATGAGCCGTGGCGGCATGGACGTAACGAAGCTCCTTCTGGCTCCACCAGGAGTCGAGCGATGCCTCGTTCTGTGCTCCCAGCCATGCCAACCACGGCGGCAGAGGCCATGGCGTGGGTTCAAATACTTTTGAACTTCCCGCCAAGCCCGGACAAGATGGATGAATGGAGAGCCACCATTCAGAGTCTCAGCAGTTTTGCCGATCCCGGCAAATAACAAGACATGGGGCCTTCGCGGCGACCACCCACCATGCTGGCGGGACCCTTCGTCTACCTTGCCGGAGACGCCGCACAAACGATGCAGTCGCCTCAGCACCCCCACCGTCATAGCGACCGGCCCGCCGATCAGACGACCATAACATGCTGTCTATGGCTTCGTCGGATCCGCGGTACCGCCAAGATCAGCGTCAATAGCTCCGCGAGCGGTGCGACGAGGACGCCCGCACGAAGATCGAGTGGCACCGAGAAGCATGCCATGAATCTGACGACTGTGCCAGGCCGACAGTGAATGTGCTTGCTCCAGTAGCCTCTAGGTACTTGCCCTATGATGTGGGGTGCCCAGCATTTACTCGTGAGCTGCAGCAAGTTCGCTGGCCGTCCACCCGTGCCTTCAAGCCGGAGCTGCCCTACAAGTATGACAGCATGCTCAACCCAACCTAGTTCCTTGGCATCTACACCATCGCGGTGGAAGCTACTGGGGGACGGGACGAGAAATTGCTCGCCAACTACTTCCCGTTACCACTTCGGCCCAACGTCAGGTCGTGGTTGATGAATCTGCCTGAGGGCTCCATTTCCTCTTGGGCGGATCTATGCCATCATTTCGTTGGTGCTTACAAGGGTGGGCACAAGCTCCCAGGTCAGCCGAGCAATTTGCAGGTGATCCCCCAAAGAGATGGAGAGAACCTCCGCAAGTACATACAATGGTTCAGCCATGTGCACCACAACATCCCCGACATGCATCCCGCAGCTGTTGTTGCCGCGTTCCACACGAATGTGCGCAACCACATGATGTGGTCTGAGATGGATGTCGAGCAAGTCAAGACCATCAACGATCTGTACACCTTGGCGGATAGGTGTGCACGTGCTGAGGAAGGGAGGTGACTCCCCGGGGAAGATGCTGGTGCAGACGTCGATTCCGAGGACGACGACGCATCAACCCCGCAGAAGAAGAACAGAAAACGCAATAGAAAGCGCAAGAACAAGACTGTACTAGTCGTCGAGAGCTCCGGCGACACCAACACCACCAAGAAGCCGAAGGCAAACATCCCCGGCAAGGAGGTTGCTGGGTGTGATGGCTGCCGGGAAGCTGCGGCAGGCGAGAAGGCCGGCAAGACCAGCGGGCCATACTGCAAGATCCACCGCACCAAGGGCCACGACCTCCAGCAATGCCGGCAAGTAGAGCAACTTGCCGAAAAGCAGAAGCAAGAGTACGAGAAGCGTGACAAGGAGAAGGCCCAAGATGGTGCTGGTGGGTCCAGCAAGCAAGACCATGGCGGCCACGGAGGCCGCCGCGGCAAGGCCAAGCAGCCAAAAGAGAAGGCTGCTCAGGGCCAGCAAGAAGAGGATGATAGTGATGAGGACGGAGGCGGGTCCGACAAGGAGTTCCAAAATGCGGTGGATGCCATGTGTGTTGACGGAGGCGCATCTTTGCACTCCTCGCACCGGCAATTAAAGCAATGGATCTGCGAAGTCAATGCAGCAGAGCCAGTGATGGAGGCACAGAAGCCACTCAAGTGGTCGCACTCGCCCATCGTCTTTGACGCTGAGGACCACCCTGATCGCACCACTGCGGTCGGGTGTTTGCCATTGTTGGTCTCACCAACAATTCGCAACCTCAAGGTGACAAAGGTGCTCGTTGATAGTGGGGCTGGCTTGAACTTGATCTCTCCAGATGTGATCAAGAGGCTATAGATCCCTGACAAGGATCTCGAGGTGACAGGCAGTTTCCAAGGGATCAGTCCGGGGAGGAACAAGCCGAAGGGCCAAGTTACATTGCCGGTCACGTTCGGCAGCGAGCTCAACCATCAGACAGAGAAGATTACCTTCGACGTCGTCAAGATGCCGCTGCCGTATAACGGGATTCTGGGCCGCCCAGCCCTAGCAAAGTTTATGGCCACGTCGCACTATGCATACAACGTCATCAAGATGCCGGGGCCACTGGGGGTCCTCACCAATAAGTCAAACCACAAAGATGCAATCATCTGTGCTAACAAGCTCTACCAGGAGGCAGGGGCGGCAGTTGCCATCGAGGCACTAGCCCCTGTCGTCAAAGCTCCTGGGGGAGAGAAGAAGAAGAAGACCGGCAAGACCTCTGTGAAGGACTCCGGGAAGCGCATTTCAGAGTGCAGCGTGCCTGTCGAGGACACACCATAGAGCTCTACCGGCAAGAGCAAGAGAGCCAAGGCTTCCGCGTCCATGACCAAACAAGTTTCTGTGAAGGGGGATGGACGAGTGGCATTTTTTCTGAAAGTGCCACTCTCGGCGACAAATAGGAAGTCGAGCTCGTTGCCTTCCTACGGGTGAATGTCGGTACGCTTGCCCGACAAGCATCTGACATCCCCGAAGTTCTTAGGAAGGCAATTGAGCACCACCTTGATGTCTGCCCCCATGCGAGACCCGTCAAGCAGAAGGTCAGGAAGCAAGCCTTGGTGCAGAAACAATATTCCCCATGGAACTCAAATACGGGTCACCTCGAGTCTTGGCCTTCAATGAGGAGGACCAAGATGAGATGCGGCATGATGATGCCACACTCCTTGAGGAAGATCGTTTCCAGGCTGCTGCCCGTGTTGCATGGTACCAGCAAGCTTTGCGCCGCTACCTTAGCCGCAAAGTGAATGCCAGAGACCTTGAGAAAGACGACCTTGTTCCTCGTTGGATTCGATCCACGAAGGATAAAAAACAAGTTGACGCCGAAGTGGGAGGACCCTTACCGGGTAATAGGAGTCACTAGGCCCAGCACAGTCTACCTAGAGACCAAAGATGGCACTTTGGTGCTAAACTCATGAAATATTGAGCATCTTCATAAGTTTTACCCGTAAGGCGCGGTTGCCAGGCTGCCCAGCAACCTCTTTTGTACACGTTTGCCGTCAAGGCATGTAATCCTTTGTACAAAGCCGGGTGCAGATCCCGTGCAAAATAAATAAAAGTTAAATGTTTCATAATTCTTTGTCAAAATACATGTGTATTTATGTGTTGGAGGCTGTCTTGTGTTACATTTTGCCTTGCATAAAGTGCTTAACGAACCGTCAAGGTTCCAGCCTGCTCCTTCCTCTTCTTTCTTTTTTCTTAAAGGAAGGAAGGATTCCTCGCGTACAGGTTTCCCGGGGGGAGTGATGGTATGGATACCGAAGGACGCGTTCAAGATATCACCCTATGGCAAGAAGTACAGCAAGGAATGAGCTAAGTTACAAAACTTTGAAATAAATTCTTTGTTGTAGTTGTGACTCTCCTTGAACGATTTTGGCCTTTGTTTGAGAAACCTGCACGCTAAGGAACCTTGTCATGATCGACTGCGCTCTTACTTTGCTTCGAGTCTGCTCAGCAACCTAAGCAGGCGCGTTGTGACCGTCAAGCGTGACCTTGCCGGTAGCGGCACTTCCGGCAAGCTGCTGAGGACCTGTTCCGTAAGTGCTCGCGGCAAGGGTGTGCACACCGGCAAGTTTCCGGCAAGCATAGGGTACAAAAATCATGCAAAGACAGAGTGGAATAAGGAGAACATCGCACATACATCCATCTAAAACACAAGTTATAGTACATCAAGTGTCGGAGTCTAGGATCTGCGTCCAAGAAACTTCTCCAAGAACTTAGGATTCGAACTCTGGGGGACTTTGCTTGGCAACTTACGACACGACGGCGACTACGGCGGGAACACGACGGGCTCGCTGGCTCTCACCGGACACGAAGGGGACGCACGAGCTACCCAGGTTCGGGCCACCGTGCGGTGTAATAACCTACTCCTGCCTGTGTTGGATTGCTTTGTGGTGGAGAGCTCGTGCTCCAGATACAAGAGGTGCAGGGGAGAATGGGTCGATCCCCTTACATGGAGGCGGCCCTGTCTTTGCATGGGGAAAATATGAGCGGGGAAGGGTAGTCACAGGGCGGCAATTCAAAGGGGAACAGGTGCGCAGGCTTACCCTGAGTAAAGGCGGTCTCCGCCTAATAAAGTAGTCTTCGTGACGCACTGGTGGGCTTGGCGATGACCTTCGTCCTGGTGCGCTGATCCGTCCTGATCTTCTATCACCAAAGAGGAAAGCCTTTGGAACCTGCTTTGGGGGAAGCAGATGCCCCTGCTCCCTTAACACCAGAATGGAAGCTGGGCTAGGTCACGCCCCGCTGTCCATATCCTGACAGCGGATCATCACCCTTGTGCTAGGCGCGGAGCCCCATGGCTGGCGCCGTACGACCTGCTTCATGAGGAGGCCTCGCGAGGGGGGACACGCGAGGCAACCTGGTGCTCGGCGGCGAGGAGCCTCATGTGGCGCCCCCTCGCGAGGTGGCTTCCTCCAGAGCAGCCGCGGCAGGGCCACTCTCCTGGGCCGGCCCAAGCGTGGTCCTCTTGGCCAAAGGCAGACGGGTCGTGGTACCCTGGTTCCCACTGGGCCGACAGTAACCCCCGGGCCCGCGGCGCGCACGTTCTGCCCATTAGGAACGAAACGACGCGGGGCCCATTGAGCTGTCGGGCCCAGAGGTGACGCGTGGCGGCATTTTCGGGGGCGAGGCGCCCCCACTCCCCACGATGCCTCGGGAACCGCCATCCTGGCGATAAAGCCTGCCTGCGTGGGGCGCAGGCACGTCATTGCTCTTCATCCCCATCTCGTCCTTCGTCTCGCGTGAGAAGCTCCTCGGTTCTTCCTCCACCAACTTCCAATCTCTCCTCCGCCATGGCGCCAGGCGAGAAAGGGAAGAAGAAAACTGTCGAGCCAGGGTCATCGGCCCCGCCAGGGCCGGGGCCCGCACTGCTGGAATCCGTGATCCTCAACGAGGAGGGCCTTGACAAGGTGCGGCCGATGAAGGCCAGTGCCCACAACGGTAACGGAGCGATGAAGATCTGGCCGGCGTCGCACCCCGCGGCTCAGCTAGGGGGTACGACCTTCCTGTTCTTCCTCCACACCGTCTTCGCCGGGCTGGTGCCCCCCTTCTCTAACTTCTTCAATGCCGTGCTCATCCACTACCAAGTCCACGCGCTGCACCTTCACCCATCTCGCCGGGCTGGTGCCCCCCTCCTCCTCTCCGTCTTCGCCTATCTCTGCGAGGCCTTTCTGGGGGTGATGCCAGCCGTGGCCTTCCTCCGGGAATTCTTCCGCATTTGACTGACCGAGGTGGATCAGTGCTCGGGCTGCGTGTTGGTCCAGATGGTCACGGGCATGCGCGCGCATATCATCGACATGCGAATCCCCGAGAAGGTGGAAGGCTTCAGGGCGCGCTGGGTCTACATGGACGTGTGCCAATATAGCCCTTTACTCGAGACCCCGGAGGCGCCAGCTGTGCCGAGCTCCAGGCGGGGGCCCGCCGAGCTGACCGACGCTGCACTGGGGGCGGTCATGGCGAGGATGCGAGTGCTTCAAGCCGGCGGGCTCACCGCGAGCATGGTCATCAAGGAGTTCGTGCGTAAGTGCATTGCCCCCCTTCAGAGGCATCCTTGGCCAGTGTGGACCCACTCAGGCCTAGGGGACCCCATGAGGCTGAGCCCTGATTGCCTTGCCCCGGAGGTGGTGGAGGTGCTGGTGAACGTTCTCCTTGCCGTGGCGACGCCGTTCCCGCTGCCAAGCATGGCTCCGATTTACTGCTTCGGGAACCGGGAGGACGTGCGGGCCGGCGTGCCACTGTTTGATCAGTGGGGGCTTGTGCCCCTGGGCCATGTGGGACCCCACGACAATCCGATCCAGGTGCAGCCGCTTCCCGAAGGCGAAGACGACACCAAGGTGGCGGCCACGGCCGATGCCTCGAGCGAGGCGGTGGCCTCCGAGCCGACTCGCCACCTGTCGATGCCAGGAACCGGTAGCGGCGGCAGCGCCGCCGGGGGCCCCGAGTCGAACTCCTGCGGTCTGCGGCCCCGATGGGGGAAACCCTTGGCGCGGAGAACCCTTCGCCTGGCGGGGCAATCCCACCTGCCGAAGCCTCGGGAGGGGGCCTAGACGGGCCTCGCAATGGAGCCTCGGGAGGGGGCCCCAGCGAGTCCCGAGGGGGCAGAAGTGGCAGCCGCTCGGGAGGGAAGCCAAGGAAGCGGCGATGGGTCTCCAGAGATGAGTAAGTCCCCTTGCCCCGCGCACTCCTTGCGGCTATCGCCTCATCTTGCACAGCGTGGCCTGATTCCCAGCTATGCAGGAGGGGCTCCCCGCCAAAGAAGAAGAAGGAGGGAACCCAAGACGAGGATGCCGGCGAGCCGGCCGGGGCTCAATGGGAGCTGGGGCTGTTGGCACACCGGTGCCCCCACTGAGCCCCGCGAAGCATGCCGAAGTCATGGAGGAGGGGTTTGAGGAATCTGCCCAGCATCTCGAGGGGGCCTTCCCCCTGCTGGAGAAAGAGTGCCTCCGGAAGAGGCCCGCCCCGAGGAGGCGGGGGCCGACGTGGCGGCCACCGCAAGCCTCGAACGACCACCGGGGCGCCACGAGCCAGAGGCGGCAACACCCAGCCCTCCTAGTACGGCCGAGTGGGCGGCAGGGGAGGAAGCCGAGGCAGAGGTCGAGGAGGATCTTGGCCGCCTGGAGGGGAATGAGCCCCCCTCAGGCGGGGGCCTGGGCGGATCCGATGACGCTACAGCTCCCGAGCCCCCAGAGTCATGGGGGGCGGAGACGGATGGGTCGGGCGCACCTGGGACCCTGGTCCTGGTGAGCCACAGCATCATGTCGCGGATCGGGACTCTCCGCCATGCCCGGTCGGCCCTCAGCTCCCTAGAGGCCGAGCTCGTGGCCGAGGAGGATAACCTCCGCCTAGAGCGGAGGCGCGTCGTGGCCAGCGAGGCCTGGCTTGCCTCCCGCGAGGAGGCGGTCACCCGGCGCGAGAGCATGGCGGCGGTCCTGGAGATGGACATGGAGATCCGGGAGCGCGAACTCCTGCGGACCACCATCGAGCAGGAGAGGGAGCGAGAGCGCCTGGAGAACCTGGACCATACCGTGGCGGCCGGCGAGGCCACCTACAAGGAACGCCTCACGAAAGCCAATGCCATGCTTGAAGAGAAGGCTGTGAGGTACAGGGCGGAGATCGACAAGCGGGGCCAGGATGAGGACGCGCGGAAGACGAAGTCCCTGGCCGACACCTACTCCAACAACTTGAAGAAGCAGGAGGACCGCTTCACGAAGAGGCGCGGCGAGCTTGACGCCGAAATCGCCAAGCTCAAGCAGCAGCTCGCGGCGTCGGAGGCCGAGTGGCGGAGTGCGGCAGAGCTCCATGCCACGACCTGCCATGAGTTGGAAGACCTGCAGGCTTAGGTGGGCGAGGTCAGCGACGAGGCGCAGCGGGCACGTGACGAGGCAGCCCGGGGGCATGGGGAGCAGATCCAACGCTCCAAGATGTTTTGCGAACTCATGGGGCGCGCTCGCAGTGCCGTGGCCACTCTCTCGGTCGAGGGGGTGGAGGATGCCCTAGATACCGATGATGCCAGCTACCTAGCCTTCTTCACAAGGCTCGTGGAGCGGCTGGAGGCAAGCTCCGCCCGGTGGGACGAGATCCGCGACGCTGAGTGCCGCGTCTTCAGCAATCTGCTGCGCGTCGATGGCAGCTTCGACTTCGACCAGGTGCTGTCTCCGGTCCCCGAGGAGCTCCAAGGCAAGCTTGCGAGGGCGGTGGAGGACCATGTGGCGAGCCTGCTAGAGCGGTTCGTGCCTATCGGGGAAGGGTCTGGCGACGACGGCAACCCAGTAGTCGACGACGCCGACGGTGGCTCCGCTGCCTGAGGCCCTGCGCTCACCTTCCTGTAATAGAGTAGATGCAGCTCCCGAGAGGGCGTGAAGACTTTTGTGCGGCACTTTTGTTGTTAAGTACTTAATGATTTAGGTGCTTTCGTTTTTCCTCCCGAGGCCCTTATTGCCCTTTTACGTTTCCCTCGTGCCCTGTGTCGCTGGGACCCAGCCCCCGAGGCGGGCTACACCATCGCTGGTATGCCCAGAGCATGCGCTCGGCAAGGCCAGAGGGTGTAGGGCTCTTAGGGCTAGTAGGAGTCCCTGAGGCGCGATGCTCAGGGTCCCCCCCTTCACGCACAGGCGGCTCGTGCCAAGGAAATCAGGATGCCATGAGAGAGAAACGAGAGGGAAAGGACCCGAGGAGTGCTTTAGACTTAGCTCCTTTGAGGCGTGCAGCTTAGGGCGAGTCCTTCGTGGGGCGCGGCTCGTGAGGCGCAGTCCCTCATGAGGCCTTCCGCCCACAGGACGCCGCTTGCGGCGCCTCCCGAGGGGGGCTCCTGAGGCCTTCGTATCCTGCACCAGGGGAACTGCCAAGTTTTTGCAAATAGTGTAGCAGGGCGCACTCGCGAGGTCGCCTGTGGGTGTCACGCGAGGAGACAAGAGCACCAAGGACCTGGTGATGTGACGTGCACGGGAGCAGGCCCACGAGCCAGAGCTCAGTCACTTGGGTTTTTCAGTGCTGCTGGGACTGACCCGAGCACAGACACCTTGCCCAGCCCCCACTCGCGTGACAGGCACGGGTGAGACCGTGAGCGCGCGCCCCGCGGCTACGAGCACACAGGGTTTTGAAGGAAATAAGCTTTACTGATGCATGAAGCAAGTTCATTACATAACAGAAAGATACATGCTGCCGTGTTCGACACGGGTCAGCTTGAGGATGTGACGGCCGAGGGCCCCTCAAGTAGGCCACCAGCGCGGAGCATGGGCATCCGCCAGTGCTGAGCATGGGGCTTCCACGAGAGTGGGAGGGAGCACTCACGTGTCGGAGGCAGCATGGGTAGAGAGAGGCCCGGAGCATGTACAGCTACATGTCGCTCGTATCCGTGGGGGCACGGATAGAACTTACGGTGATGGCGGGCGTTCCATGTGTTTGGTACCGGAACACCCGCCTCCGTCACGAGTAGGGCCACGGCGGTCCTGTGGGCGAGTGTTAACCACCTCCGTGTTAGTTGCGATGTGGGGCTCCAGGCTCAGGCGCATCAACCTCGCGAAGGTGGCTCCGGCACCCTCCAGGCCGAACGGCATGCGCACGAGCAAGGGTGAGCCCGTGGCGATGCGCGGAGGAGGGAAGGGGCCTATGGGGCAAGCCTGATTGAGGGCGATGAAGTCGACGCATATGCGCATGCTATCGCGCAGTCTGGCGACGGGGGTGAGGCTGGCGATCGACTTGGGGTGGGGGGCTTCGCGTGCGGTTCCAGCTTCCTGGGGCTTGTTGACTTCCTGTTTCTCGGGCGCCTGACACCATTCCTTCTGCTTGACGGGCCGTGCGCTCCAGCGCGCGGCTGAGTGGTGCTCGATCACCTCCCTCGGGTGGCTGGGCGCGCCTGATGCTGTCCAAGCCAACGCACCAGGGCACGCCCGGAGGGAGGTGACGAGCGCGCCTTCCTATTTGGGGGAGGGCCCACCGCTGGCGGCGAGGGAGAGGCCTGCTTCGCCCCCATCCAACGACGCCCTCTTGGACTCGACCCGCTCCAGAGAGAGCAGGGGCTTCTTCTTCACGGGCGTCTCCTCGGCATGCCCAGGCACGTCCTCATCGGCCGGGTACGTGACGGAGGCAGTCTTGTAGGCGTGCTCGAGGGTCTGCAGCACATCCTTCTCGTCGCAGCGGACGGTGAGGATACCGCTACAGCTGGGCATCTTGACGAGGCCGTAGGCGTGGTGGGTCACGGCCATGAACTTGGTGAGCGCCGGGTAGCCCAAGATGGCGTTGTAAGGCAGGCCGATGTGAGCCACATCAAAGACGATGAACTCCGTGCGGTAGTTCTTGCAGGTGCTGAAGGTGACGGGAAGGCGCACCTGCACCAGGGGGACAGTGGAGCCGTCGGTGACGCCCCAGAAGGGCCTGGTGGGCAATAGGCGCTCGTAGGGCACTTGAAGCGTCTCGAAGGTCTTGATGGAGATCACGTTGAGGCTGGCGCCTCCGTCTATGAGGGTCTTGGTGACCGCGACATTGCTGATAGTGGGGGTGCACAGCAGGGGGACGGCACCCACTACCTTCGTGGACTTGGGGTGGTCGCTGGCATCGAAGGCGATGGGGAACTCAAATCACTTGAGGCGGGCGGTGGACTCGAGCGCCGGGAGGGCCGCGTTCACCTCCCGAGAGAACTGCTTGAAGCAGCGGTTGGATGGACGGGCCTGGGCCCCGCCGAGGATGCAGGCCACTCTGTGGGGCTCTTGGTAGCCCCCAGTGTTCTCAGCGGGAGGGGAGTCATTGGCGTGTACTGGGGCGGTGTTGGCCTGAGAGTCAGCCTGCCGCGGCTGGTTCTGCCAGCCCTGACAGTTGTTGTCGCCAGCGCCGTTGTTGTGGTTGTCGCCCCAGCGGCCACCTCCGCTACCCCCACCGCGGCCCTTTCCGCGCTCCTTGCGGCGCTCGGTGTGGCCCTCGAGAAGCAGCTTGAGCTCGTGGCAGTCTTCCGTGCTGTAGGAGTTCAAGTTGTGGGAGGCGCAGAAAGGGCGATCGTCCTTCTTGGCCTCGCCGCAGTCGCGGCCGCGCTTGTTGCCTGGCCCCGCCACGAGCACGGTAGGGCCCTTGCGCTTGCTGTCCTTGCCCTTGGGTTTCGCCGTGTCAGGCTCGGCGTCGATGCCATTGTGGAGGAAGAGGCACCCCTCCTCAGCCTTGGCGCAACGGTCGGCGAGGACGAACAGCTCTGCCGCAGAGTCGAGCTCGTCCCTGACTGAGAGCTTCTCGCACATCTTTACGTCCGTGACGCCATTGGTGAAGGCAGAGACGATCGCAGCGTCGGAGGCCTTCGGGATCTTGTGGCGCACCTGGCTGAAGCACTGGATGAACTTGCGACGGGGCTCGCCTGGGCGCTGGCGCACGTTCCGCAGGTCGTTGATCGTGAGGGCACGGTCACTGGTGCCCTTGAAGTTGGCGACGAACTGCTTGCATAGGTCCTCCCACGAGGATATGGACGCCTAGAGGAGGTTTATGAGCCACGAGCGTGCAGCATCCTTGAGGGCCATGGGGAACCAATTCGCCATGACCCGGTCGTCCCCCCTCGCGGCCTGGAGCAGATGGTGTAGAGCAGGACGAACTCCGTGGGGTTGGTGGTGCCGTCGTAGCGCTGGGGGAGGTCTGGCTTGAACTTGTCGGGCCACACCACGTGACGTAGCTCGGGGGCGAGGGCTAGGTAGCCCCCGTTGGTGACGGCCCCACCGTCCATGGCTGCGCGGTTCTGGCGCCCAGCCTTGGCGACGTCATGGAGGACGTGGTCCTGGCGGTTGCGCGCCTTCTCGAGGGCCACGCGCGCGTCCGGGGGTGCACGGTGGACGATCTGGCAGCTGTCGCCATCACCTTCCAGCGCGAGCGAGCCGCGGGATGGCTCTGGGGCCCGCACGGCGGGACGGCGCTCAGCCACGCCGCGGTCCGGCGGAGGAGGAGGAGGCGCGTCGCGCCCGGCCCAGTCCACGCGGGACGGCGGAGCGGGCGGGGAGTGAGATGGTGCCAGGCCATCGCGCACGGTGTCGACGAGCTTGGTGATGCGCCCGAGCCAGGCGACGTAGCCATCCTCAGTGAGACGGTAGCGCAGCAGCTCCTGCGCCATGAGCAGCGCGGCGTGCGGAGCGGGAGGGTCACGACGCGCGAGCGAGGAGGTGGCAGCGGAGCAGCCGTGCGCCTGCTCGTTCACCGACGGGTGCGCGGAGGAGGCCACCCACTCCCCAACTGGCTCGGTGGCAGCGCGGGGGCGGTGTCTAGGGGCACCATGGGCAGCGGGTGCCCGGACCTTGGCAGCGGCTCGACGCGCAGCGCGTTCCCAGCGAGCGGCGGTGTCATCCATGTCGATGTTGGCGTCGGGGTCGAAGGCGCGAAGACGGCAAGCATCCCAACCTGACGCGCCAAATGTCAGAGTCTAGGATCTGCGTCCAAGAAACTTCTCCAAGAACTTAGGATTCGAACTCTGGGGGACTTTGCTTTGCAACCTACGACACGACGCCGACTACGGCAGGAACATGACGGGCTCACTGGCTCTCACCGGACACGAAGGGGACACGCAGCTACCCAGGTTTGGGCTACCGTGTGGTGTAATACCCTACTCCTGCCTGTGTTGGATTGCTTTGTGGTGGAGAGCTCGTGCTTCAGATACAAGAGGTGGAGGGGAGAATGGGTCTATCCCCTTACATGGAAGTGGCCTTGTCCCTTTTGTAGTGCCTTGGTCCTCTTCCCCGAAAATATGAGCGGGAAAGGGTAGCCACAGGGCGGCAATTCAAAGGGGAGTAGGTGCGCAGGCTTATCCTGACTAAAGGCGGTCTCCGCCTGATAAAGTAGTCTTCGTGACGCACTCATGGGCTTGGCGATGACCTTCGTCCTGGCGCGCCGATCCATCCTGATCTTCTATCACCAAAGAGGAAAACCTTTGGGACCTACTTTGGGGGAAGCAGATACCCCTATTCCCTTAACACCAGAATGGAAGCTGGGCTCAGTCACGCCCCATTGTTCTTATCCTGACAGCGGGTCGTCACCCATGTGCTGGGCGCGGAGCCCCGCGGCTGGCGCCGTACGACCTGCTTCGTGAGGAGGCCTCGCGAGGGGGGCCTCGCGAGGCAACCTGGTGCTCGGCGGCGAGGAGCCTCACGAGGCGCCCCCTCGCGAGGCGGCTTCCTCTGAAGCGGCCACGGCAGGGCCACTCTCCTGGGCCGGCCCAAGCATGGTCCTCTGGGCCAGAGGCAGACGGGCCGTGGTACCCTGGTTCCCACTGGGCCGACATCAAGGCCAAGTGTAGTCTGACTTAAGATAAATTTGTCTGGTGCATAAACTACATTTGCAACAAAGGACGACAAGGGAGGCTAATCCCTGCGATCGCCCTCAGTCCTCGGAATCTGATTGATCCTGCCGATAAGGGGAATGATGGCTTCTTCTGCAGCTGTGGTGTCCGTCCCTGGCAGCAAGGTCTTGAATGCCTTGGAGACGTCGACGTCAGGATTCTGGTAGATAATCTTGACTAGCATCTTGGAGATGACCTCGACGCAAAACTTCCGAGACTCATTGGCAAAGCTGGCGGATCTCTTCTCATGATGTTTCTTCAATATCTCAACGAGTCTGTCGAAGAAGAGGGAGAGGCTGGCACTTCTGGAGTCATGCTCGCCAACTGTGAAGCAATATTCCTCCTTGTCCATGACGCTCACCTGAGCAGCGAGACGCTCGACAATGTCGACAAGGCAACCAGTCCACAGATCCATGACTTTCCTGTGCTCCTTGAAAGAGTTTGCAGCATTGGCATGCTCAGCCTTATCTTTTTCCCAGCCATCCAGTAGCTTCTTCTCTTTCTCCCTGCCAGCCTCCAGATCCTTCTCCTGAGTCACGAGCTTTGATTTGAGGTCTGCCAAGGAGTTGTTGATGGTCGAGAGTTCTTGGGATTTGGTGATGAGTTCCTCTTCAACCTTCGATACCTTGGACTCCAACTCTGCCATGGCATCCTCAGCACCCTCCGCAATCTTGACGGCCTCCAAAAGCTTGGTGGCGTGAGCCTGGGCTTGAGTTTCGATGGCCTATTTGTGGCCCTCCTCTAGTTCTTGGGTCCGCTGCGCTTCGCGCTCTGCTAACTTGTCGTCCAGAGCCGTTGCCGTGTTGCTTAGCAGCAAGAGCTTCTTCTCGGGCGGCAAGGTCTTTTTCTTTAGCGGAAGCTGCGCTTCGCGCTCTGCTAACTTGTCGTCTAGAGCCGTTGCCTTTTCCTTGGCATCGTCAAGCTTCTCTTCTTGCCTCTCGAGGCCATGGAATTTGCTGTTATGCCAGGCACGGAGTTCTTCCACCTTCTTCCTCAGTTTCTGCTCGGCCAACCCTGCGGTTTGCTGTTGTACGTGTAGTCTGTTCCAGCGTCTGCCATAGCGGTCTTGCACATCCTTGAGGCCACTAGCCACCGCCGACAGGAAGGCAAGATCCACGGCATTATCGTCGGCGCCATCTGACGCTGCGACGCTGCTGGAGAGGGGCGCCAAGATCTCCACAATGGCTTCATCAAAAGTAGGCTCCCCAGCACCAATTGAGCTGGGGGGCTCCAGACTCCGGAAGGCTGATCAGGGACTGCACCTTGGATGCACTGGGATGAGGAACGGCGCTTGACTTGTTGGTGCCGGCCTCTCCCATATCATCGTCCTTAATGGAGAGCCCAAATGTGCTACCAAGGGGCTGGACGGTTTCTTTCAGAGTTTTCCTGGCCTCCTAGGCGGTAGACGCGGCGGCCTCTGTGCCGGAAATACTGGCGGCCTCATCGGCGGCACTCTTAGCATTTTTATTTGCGGATACCTCCTCCCCCTCCGGAGGAGTTGGCTCTGTAGGGTGAAGAAGGAGCAGAGAGAAGGAAAACTCAAGACTTAGATCAAGTTCAAGAAAACAAAAAGAAGAAACATTGGAAAGAAGGTTACCCCGACGAGCACGTGGAGGGGATGCCGTCCTTCTTTCGGCAACCTCGGTTGCCGGTGCCTGGTCCCCAGCAACATCAGTTGCCGGTGGGACCTCCGCATGGATGAGCCCTTCTTGGGGCTCCTCTAGAGGAGGGCCACCCCTTTCCGGTGAAGGTCTTGGCGACGGCCTGGGAGTCGAGGGCACCGTCAAGAGGTCTATCCCTTGGCTCCCTCCTTTCGACTGGCTACTTTCCAACCCCTTGTCGGTCTCCATTGCGGAAGACCCGACGGTGATGCTCGCCAGCAGAAACTGCGCATGTGCCTTGTGCGAGGGGCTCGAGCCGGCAACTTCAAGAGAAATTGCACCTTGATCGGTGCCAGTTGCCTTCCCGCCTTCCCCAATGGTCCTGAGCCTCTTCGCCAGTGGCACTTCGTCCCTACAAGATCAGGACAAGGGAAAAAGATCAGCTCAAGCAACAGAGTCTGGACAATTAAAAACGCATGGGGATGGAGATGCTTACTCTTCATCATCGTCGGGGTCACTTAGGACTGACATGTCGTAGTGAACGGTCTCCTTGGTCCTCGCAGCTGCGGAAGATGGCAGTGGGCTCCTGGGACGCTTCGGGGGGGCTGGGAGCAGTGAAGTGCCCGCCTCCTCCACGATTGGTAGGATGGGTCAACGGAGGACAGCAACGCGAGAAGGCAATTGCCAGGAAGGTTGCGCTCGGAGGGTTGCGGCTGCCACCTTGACGCCAGCAAGCTCTTGGCTTGCCGACTCGGTGTGCGCTTCTCCCTTGCGGGCAGTTTTCTTGGCAATAGTCATCTTTCCCTTGGCGGGAGGAGGGCAAGGTGGTTCTTCTTCCTCTTCCGTCTCCTCCTCGCCAGAAGACCCTTTGGGTTGCTCCTCTTCTTCCCCCCCCCCTCCTCGGATTCCTCAGCCTGCTCCTCTTCGCCAACATACTCTTCAGCATGCTCTTGGGAACGGCTTCCTCCACTGATCTCCGGAGTTGCAGCCCGCTTTTTGGCCTGGTCCTTGGTTGGCCGAGGACGAGTTACTTTTGTCTTCTTGGACTCGCTAGCCCTCGCCGCGAGGAACTCTTTCCGGTCATCCTTCGTCGGGTGCATCATGTCATCCTCGGCTCCAATGTCCTCCTCCACCAGGCCGGCAACCCAGTTATCCGCATCTTTCTGGCTAGGCTCTTTCCATGTGCTCAAGACTGTCCGGGCGTCACAGTCTGGCGTCCATGCCAGAATGGAAGCCTTGGCGGTATTATTGCACAATGGGATCACCTTCGCCGGCAAGTCGAAGTCCCAACCCTTGTTGAAAATCCAGCAGATGAGCAGATTGTGCCCCATCACCGTCAAGTTGTTATCAGGGCCTTGGTGCAGACACATTGGGTCAGTGAGGCCCTGGTAATCCCACGCTTGCCGGCCTCTTCTGTGCTGCAGTGGGGCGATCCGGCGGCAAATGAAATCTGCTCCCACCTTCTCAATCGTTAAGCTGGCCTCTTTCAGAGCGAGGATTCGACGCAGCGCCACTCCTAGTTTCGCATCACTGGGGTCAACGTAGTTCCAGCTATCAGGCTTCACAACAATCTTGGTCCTGAGATGGCAAAAGGTTGGAAAATCTTGCTGCTTGACCCAGCACCAATCAGCCCGCCACTCGTCCCATCTGGAGTGAAGCTTGCCGTCCAAGTAGTACTTCTTCGAATTTCCCCTTGGGACCCAGGTGACGCTACCAGAAAGAGCGCCCTTTTTGACCCGAGGGATGAAGAAATGCCAGAACAGAGCTACATTTGGGGCTATTCCCACAAAGTTCTCACACAGATGCATGAAAGTTGCGAGGTAGGTCACCGCATTGGGTGTGAAATCAAGCAGCCTGAGCCCGAAGGCGTTCATCACCTCAACAAAGAAAGGAGAGAAGGGCGGACATAGACCATAGTAGTAGTACCCAGCGAAGAAGTGGAATTGGTCATCAGTAGGAGGAAGAGATCCAGGAAGCACCACCGTGGCTTCATGATCTTCCGTTTCACTTGCGTACACATATGCGTAGTCCCTCGCCAGATCATCTGCTGTAAGTGTCGGCGGGTAAACAGCATGGTCCCGCCGTTGTGCAGCCTTGGCGGCTTTCTTCTCACCCGCCGCCAAACTTGGGGTCTTTTCGCCTCTCTTCGGTGCCATAGCAAGATGTGTGTGTGTGGGGGGGGGGGGCGAAGCTGCGTTGCGCACCGGCGGAAGCAAAGGGCGTGCTCTACTCTTGTGCGGCAGCGGAAGCAGGGGGCGCGCTCTGCTTCTGCGCGAGGATGAAGACGACGGCGAACTGGCTAGATTGGGAAGAGGGGGTAAATGAGCAGCGCCCTTCGCGGTTTCCTATTTTATGGGGAAGGCGCGGGGGCTGGCTCTTTTCCGTCCTACGTGGCTACGCTTTTCAGGCGCACCACCTCCCGCCACCGCTTCGCTCCACCTCTCCCACGCCCACGTTTAATGCGCGTCGTGGGCGGTAAAAGAGAAGATTACGACAGTTATCCTCTGCCACGCGCCGCCTGTGCACTGTTTGGGCCTAGCCCAACGACGCCTTATATGCGCGTGTGGCCCAGGCCCAGGGGCTCCTGTCAGTGTACTAAGACATGGGTGCCCTCATACCCAGACTTGTGCACAGGCAGTCGTAGCCTCCCTTCCGGCAAGGGCTTGACAGAGGATAACAATGACTCGAGAATCAACACCAAGACCATGAAGAAGACCTCAAGGCAGGTCATCGAGAAGTACTATTCTAGTACTGAAGATCGATGCTACCCTTGCCAGAAAGCTCCGCCCCGACAAGGTGAAGACCAAGACTATGGTTGCCGGCAAGCCCCCTTGCCAGCAAGCAAGGCCCGGCAAGCTCTGTGCCTGCAGGCTTGTTCTGTCCCATTACCGCTCCACCTCACCATCGACCAGATAGGCTCGTATGCTAGGTGTCGAGCGGGCGGACAGTCAACATAGTCGGCCAAGGCATGTGTCAACACACCACGCTGAGATTAACTTTAATGACACCCGTCCCTGGGACGTGTCAAGATTATAGGAGGGCGCCAGGACCGGTGGTACATATCTTTTGCCCAAGGCCTCGCCTCCCCAACGTAGCACCTAACGGTGCATTAAATGTGTTTGTCTTACCCCATCGAAAGATAGATGTGGTGACAGTGCAAGTCACTGTTCATACTCTGTAATGACTGTATTAGCCATTGTGGTAACCCCTTGGCCTATAAGAGGAGGCCCACGGCTACAGGTAGAATGGTCGACACCCAGCTCAATTACACCCAGTAGCTGCATTTCCCGTGCACCTTGCCGGAAGACTACGCTCATTGTAACTTGAGTTCATACACGATCAAACACAGAACAGGAGTAGGGTTTTACGCTCATAGTGGCCCAAACCTGGATAAACGTCCAGCGTGTTCTTGCACCTACTGAAAATCTGCTCTTTGTCCCATGCATGTCCCCTGAGCCGAATCAAAAAGGGGCCTGTTCGGTCCCTTAGATCGTCGTTTCCCATGACAGTACGCACGAATCCCTCTCGGCGGCTCGAGGTGGGGGGACCGACATACTACGCGTCGTGAACCCTCGCTCCGTGTGGGGACTTTCTGGTTCCAAAGCACGGTGCCACATCAAAGTTATGCATTGGGTATTCAAAGACCACACAACACTTCCATACATATGTTTGGGCCACATGCAAGCGGTGGTTGTCTTCGGGCACTCCCTCATGTGGTTATCAGCGGCAAGCCCATCTGTGGGGCCGTGTGGACGTCCGTAACTTCAACCGACAACGAGAGAGATTACCAAGGTGGATTCTTCATGGTCCGTCTTACAGTAGGTCTTGGTGAGATGCCCTCCCACCGACTCGAAGTGTGTGTGGGTGGAGGCACAACTTCGTACGTCCTGAACCTTCGTGGGGTCGGGGATGTCCGGGTTGCGAGGCGCATGTGCCACATCAAAGTTGTGAAATGGTATTTAAATATCACACCACCCTTTTCATACATATAGTTGGACCACCCACAGGTGGTTCGTGGTCTCACCCATCTCGCGTGCACAAGCACATTTGTGGGCCCGCACGGTCCACCTTGTTGACACGAAGTGAGAGGGGGGTTTGACCATGATGGATTCCTATAGGTTTTGTGTTACGGTAGGGTGAGATGCCAGACCTAACTATTTGGGGGCATGCATTCATAGCTAGTATTCCCCGCCTGCCGTCACGAAGTGGGAGCCAGATGAGCAATACTGTGCGCTTTGTGAGACATGTGCCACATCAAAGTTGTGCATTGGTTATTTGAACATCAAACCACCCTTTCCATGCATATATTTCATCCACATGCAGGTGTGTTTGTGTTTTGACCCTTTCCCGCATTTTTTTGGCCAAATTTATAAATAGCAGACGAGTCGAATGAAACAATTGTCTGCGATTGTAGGTGCAATAGATACGGTTCCCTCAGACTACCCGTGTGCCACGCCCGTGCCCCTGTCACATCAGCACAGTCCACTAGTGGCCGCTGGCCATGATTGGGCTCCATGAGGCTTCCCTCAGAATCTCAAAATATCTACCCGCCTTCAGCGATTTCAGAAATGATGGTTCCGCGGGTTTTTCTATTTGATACCACACAATAATTATGTTTGGGCCATGTGCCATGTTTGTTGCTCCCGCGCCGCTTCAATCCCTTCATCCAAACTTTCAGTATCCCCGACATTTTATTCCCGCCTAGTAAAATTTTCAATAGCCGCGGCTGAGGGTGTCCTGGACTAGGGGGTACTCGGACTGCCGGCCTATCTTTCATAGGCCGGCTGGTGGGCCGCTCTCTACACATCGATGGAAGGCCGAATTGCGGGCAACCTCGTGTATCAGAAGGAAACCTCCGAAGACTTGGCGTCTCCTCCAAGGAATAATTGGCGTGACCGGCATGTTTATCCCCTGATGGTAACCGACCATATGTAACCCTAGGTCCCTCTGGTGTCTATATAAAACAGAGGGTTTAGTCCGTAGAGACACAGAATCATCATATTCGTAACCTAGGGTTTAGCCCATCTGATCTCGAGGTAGATCAACTCTGTAACCTTCATACAATCACGTCAATACAATCGAGCAGGACGTAGGGTATTACCTCCTTGAGAGGGCCCGAACCTGGGTAAACGATCGCCCCCACGATCTCTGTTACTCATTGATTCCTAGACCCATAGTTCGGATCCCCAACCCGAGATCTGCCGGTTTTGGTACCGACATTGGTGCTTTCATTGAGAGTTCCGTCGTGGGTCGCCAAGGATCAATGGCTCGCCGTCCCCGGACAGCTCTTCAGCGATGGAATCTGCAACGGGGACATCTTCGTCCCCGGACAGCTCTTCTCTTCAGCGATGGAATCCGCAGCGGGGACATCTTCGTCCCCGGACAACTCTTCGCGTTCGGCACCATTGTGCTACACGCCGAGCCGACCGGGTCGGCAGCATCGCCCCCGAGCAGGAGATCAGGTTCGGCGGCCTTGAGTACGTCGCCGATGCTCGAGGCGATCTGGTCTTCACTGGCTTCTCGGCTTTACCCGAGGAACGTACCAATTCCGAGGCCTCGACCTCGGATTCCTTCCCCGCCCCTGTCTTCGGTCCGAGCCTCAGTTCGGATCTGGCCTCGAGTTCAGATCCAACCCTGGCGCTGGAAAACCAAGGGTCACCCTTGGCCGAACACACTCCCATTATCGGCGCGCCGGAGTTCAACTTCGATGGCTGCCCGAACATAGATCCGGTGGACCCCTCGGTTTTAAGCGAGATGTTAGACCGGATCTAGAAGATAAATATCGTGGATGGCCCGTCCTCGGACCAGGAGCAGGTCGGACAGGAGGCCAGACGCGAGGAATTTTGCGTCCCACCCACCACCCACCTGGTAGCCACTGTCGAGGATTTAACCGACATGCTGGACTACGCCTCCGAGGAGGCCGACAACATGGACGAGGATATCGACGTCCCGCCCTATACGGCTCCTTCCCTTGCCACTTCCAACACCGGAAAGTGGACCGCCACCTCCACTTATCATGTTTACATTGTCGACACCCCATGAAGGATGGTGACACGACCAAAAAGGATGGCGACGATCCCACCGAAGAACCGCCCAGACGCCGACGACGGCGAGCCAGAGGGCGTGGAAAGGGCAAGGAAAATCACACGGACACGAACGGCACCGGAGATAACGAGACTCCGGACAACTTGGGGGAGCTCGGCGACCACACCCCCGAGGAGTGCCCTGACGCCCCTGAAGGGCACGAGGACCAGGGTGACCACGAGGACCTCGAAGATTCCGAGGACAGCAATTACCTCCCTCCGTCCGAGGAGGAGGATAGCCTCGGACCCGAAGACTTTATCGTCCTAGAGGATCCCCTGGAGCCAGAGAAATTCAAGCGGCAACTCATCGCCACTGCTCGAAGCTTGAAGAGGAAACAACAACACCTAAAAGCCGAGCAGGATATGCTCAACGATAGATGGACGATGGTCTTAGCTGCCGAAGAAGGCCTTGACGATCAACGTCAGGGTCAATATAAGAGCTACCCACGGCGGTGCCTACTTCCAGAATTCGAGGATGGGCCCCTTGAGCCCATACATCCTAGACGAACTTACGAAAACCAGCCCAACTGCCCCCCTCGAGGACGGGATAGGCCGGCTGTCCAAACCGAACTCCCACCCGCGCCCCCTCGCGAACGGGATAAGGCGGCCGGGGAAGCCGAATACCCACCTGCGCCTCCCCGCTGAGCAGGCAAAACCCGGTTCAACCGGATGACCAATACGATCTGCGCCGCGACCTGAACGCCAGAGGGATCCAGTCGAGATCCATCTATGGATCCACAGGATATGCACCCGCTGGACGGGACGGATACCAAGCCTGGCGAGACAGGAAGGACAGAGCTCGGGAGCAACACTGTGCCCGGATGATAACCGATCCTCGGCGCGATGTGGCCCGGGCCAGGGGAGCCGCACACCCAATGTGTTTCATCGATGAGGTGATGCAGCATCAGTTCCCTGAGGGGTTCAAACCCGTGAATATAGAATCCTACGACGGGACAACTGACCCTGCCGTGTGGATTGAAGATTTTCTTCTCCACATTCATATGGCCTGAGGAGATGATCTCCACGCCATTAAGTACTTACCGTTGAAACTCAAGGGACCAGCAAGGCATTGGTTAAACAGCCTACCCGAAAACTCCATCAGGAGCTAGGAAGAGCTCGAGGATGCACTCCGAACTAACTTTCAAGGCACTTATGTTCGGCCATCAGACGCCGATGACCTGAGCCATGTCATTCAGTAGCCCGGGGAGTCAGCCCGACAATTCTGGAATCGGTTTTTGACCAAGAAGAACCAGATCATCGACTGTCCGGATGCCGAAGCGATTGCGAGATTCAAACACAGTATTCGGGACGAGTAGCTCGCCCGCCAGCTCGGCCAGGACCAGCCGAGAACAATGTCGGCCCTTACCTCTCTAATGACCCGCTTTTGCGCGGATGAGGATAGCTGGTTAGCTCGTCGAAGCAACCACCCCGAAGACCCCGGTACTTCAGAGACCCAGGACGGGAACAGAAAACCCCGGCGCAATAGGACCAATAAGCGCCAACACTCAAACAACGGCGGTGAAGCCGATGACACAACAGTAAACGCCGGATTCAGCGACTCGAAGTCGGGACCGCGGAAAAAACCCTCTAAAGGGAACCGGGATGGCCCGTCTGCGCTGGATAGAATATTGGATAGGCCCTGCCAGATTCACGGCACCCCCGACAAGCCTGCTAACCACACCAACCGTAACTGTTGGGTAATCAAACAGGCCGGTAAGGTCACAGCCGAAGAACAGGGCAAGGGCCCCTGCAGCGAGGATGACAACGAACCTCGTGGCCCGAACAACGGAGGCCAAAAGCAGTTCCCTCTAGAGGTCAAAACCATGAACATGATCTATGTCACGCATATACCGAAGAAGGAGCGGAAACGCGCACTTTGGGATGTCTACGCCTTAGAGCCAGTAGCCCCGAAATTCAACCTGTGGTCGGCTTGCCCGATCACTTTTGACCGTCAAGACCATCCGACCAGTATACGCCATGGAGGAACGGCGGCTCTGGTGCTCGACCCTATCGTGGATGGATTTCACCTCACCAGGGTCCTTATGGACGGAGGTAGCGGCCTCAATCTGATTTACTCAGATACAGTGAGGAAAATGGGGATCGACCCGTCAAGGATCAAACCCAGCAACACCACCTTTAAAGGTGTAATCCCAGGTGTCAAGGCACGCTGCTCGGGGTCCGTGACATTGGAAGTTGTATTCGGCTCGCCCGATAACTTCCGCAGCGAGGACTTGATCTTCGATATTGCCCCCTTTCGTAGCGGTTATCACGCACTCCTCGGCCGGACCACGTTCGCCCGCTTCAACGCCGTCCCGCACTATGCATACCTGAAGCTCAAGATGCCAGGACCAAAGGGCGTTATTACCATCAACGGTAATGCCGAGCGCTCGCTCCGAACAGAGGAACACACGGCGGCCCTAGCCGCCGAGGTCCAAGCCCAGTCTACTCTCAAGACACTGGACGCATGCAAGCGCTCCCGAGCTGCAGCCTCGGTCCTGGAGCACTTCCATGCTCACTCCAAATAGGGGTACGCACCCCACAGCACGGCCCACATAATCGCGAAATATGTACCTCGAGTGCACAATTTCGCGCTCAAAATCCCATCGGCAGTTGTGGGGACACACGAAAACAAAGGCCGAGAGCTCGGTTCGACCGAGCAATGCCAACAGATGTCTTCAAATCAACATCGACAACGGGCACCATCTAGGGCCTGATCAGCGTCAAACAGATATACCACGGCGACTTCTCACAACCCTTCCCCAAGGGCTCGTCTGCCAAACATTGCTACCTTCGCCGAACATACGGTCGACAGCTCCGCTCACACGGAAGCTTCTTAAAGAGAAAATGCGCAGACGTGCAACAGGGCGTAGTAGGGACGTCAAACCACTCATGATGGCCCTGTGCAAACCTTTACTCTAATGTATTTCTTTCTTCAAAAGTATCTATCAAAGTTACTTCGACAATCCGGATTGTATGGTTGGACGTCACTTATTCAAAGGAAATAATGACCACTTTTTCTCTGGTAATTGTGCAGTCATTCGCGTTGCATATTCCTTTCCGCCTTTTTTAGACCGAAGTAAACTATCGCTTTTTGTAACCGGCTAATAGACCGGGGGCTCGAACATAAATCTTGCCTCAAACCTTATCCGGGCACCTATTTTATGTGCTCGGCGTCATGGATATTGCATTATATGAATCAATTCCGAATTGGGTCTTTGGTCAATAGTTGGGTTGCCCGATTCTTGTGTTTACCCTCTTACGTTCCGCACTGTTCGGCTAAGAGGGTAAAGGGAGAACCATTGCAATTGTACTTCTAGCTAGCCTGGTTAAGTACCTCAGTGGAGAAAGCCGAAAACTGACTGTCCCAATAAGTGAGAACTAGTCGGCGATCCGATGACTTGTGTCAAACCATAAATCGTTGGAGGTTAGTCTGTGTTAAACGAAGGGTTCTCTGTTACAGAAACCATGTGATGATGGTGTCAACCGCGGCTCGTCCGAATATCACAAACACTGGGGGCTAGTCACCAGCCCCCGCAGTCAAGCTCCTATGGCTAAGTGAAAGCACTAAAACCGTATAGTCTGATTGCCTGGTTTTTTCATACATACAACCGCCTCCGGGCACCGAGACATCGGCTAAGGGTTCAAGTATTACGCGAAAACACCCCACGCAGTATCTGCAAGGGGGCTGAAGCGGACGACTGGTAACTTTCAGTTTATAAACGGCCGCACAGGAGTCAAAATTAACATCAATAGGCACTTTATTCACAGCCAAAACAACTTGCATTTCAACAAGACAAAAGTTTCAACTCCTTGGCTATGAGGAAACTAAATCTACTCATAAATTACATCTTTTTAGCATTGGGCCTCTATCTCCCAAGCACCATCCATAACGATGGGAAAGTATTGCTCGGGGCGCCTATGCTCCTTCCCTGGCGGCGGAGGTCCAGTGGCCATCTCGGTCGGCTTTATCTTCGGGCAATGTACCATTGTTTTGCCAAAGGCCATCCGAGCCCCCTCGATGCATGCGGAGCACTTCCAGGCGTCGATCCGAGAAGGGGCGACGTACAGCCTCTGCACCAGACCGAAGTAGCTGCTCGGCAGCGGCTCCGACGGCCATAGCTTGACGCAGAGGTCCTTCATCACCGGCTCCGACATCCAATGCAGCTCCATCAGCTGCTTCATTTGGTTGTTGAGGAGGGGAGGGTGTTCGGGCGCTTGAAATTGCGCCCAGAGCAACCTCTGCTCGGCCCGGCCCTCCTGGGTGGCGAAGAACCTCGCCGCATCAGCCGCACTCTTCGGGAGGTCCGCAAAGGCACCTGCGAAACGCCACACCCGCATGAGCAACGCAAACCTGTTACCTCCAAAGACACTTTGTAGCAAATATGGCTTACCATCCGCAATCAGCTTCACTTGGCGGAGTTCCTCCTGGTAGCCGCGCGCCTCTGTCTGCGCTTCCTTGGCCCCCGACCCTAGTGAGGTTAGCTCGGCGACCTGCTCTTTATTCTTTTGCTCGAGAGCTTCACACTTCGTGACAGTCTCCGCAAGCTCTTGCTACACTTCCAGCACCCTGGCCTCGTGCTTCTGGCTTGTGGTTCGCTCCACAGCCAGTTCGGCGGCCGCTTTCTCGGCCGCCAACCTCTGCTCCGCTGCTTCCAGCTGAGCCGTCTTTAGTGCGGCCTTGAGGTTTTCCACCTCTGCGGAGGCAGCTGTCGTAACATCAGTTAAATCCGTTAGGATACTTCGAACCCTACTTACAAAACAACGGCTGTATTTAACATTACAGATCGGATTTACCTTGCGCCTCGTTGAACCTCTTGTTCACCAGGCTCAGGTCGACCTCAGAGCTCTTCAGCTTCTGATTCAGCTCGGCCAACTCTTCGGTGTTGGAGGCTGCGGCCGAAGATGATGCCTGTGCATTATTCTACGCGTGTTAGTATCCGGGACATTAATTTTCGATCCTCTGATAGGCTTTGCTCAAGCCAGTCACCGTCTCAGGGGCTATTGTGTATGAGGCTATACATTTACACAAAGGAATTTTTCTAAGGGAAAAGCATTACTTCGCTCACCTTGAAGCCGGTAAGAAGGCCACTAAAGGCCTCCTTCAGTCTGTTGTCCACGGACCGAAGACTTTGCAACACCGCGCCCATCAGGGCACGGTGCTCTTCAGCGATAGAGGAACTGGTTAGAGCATCCTCCATCTCATCCATTCCACCCGGTCGATGCCTGCTCCTGGGCGGGCGGCGGTGGCGGTGGCGCTTCGGCTCCTTCCCTCTCGAAGTCCGGGGCGCCGGACTCGGGACGCCTTGACGTCTCCGGAGTCGTCCTCGGAGAGAGCTCGGCTTGTGCGGACTCCTCCTCTTCGTTCACCAGAGGGGCCCTCCCCTCCTGGTCTTCGGTGACCATGGTATTCACCTCGGCCATGATAGTGTCGCCTCCTCCCCCTGTATGTGGCACGGGAGGAGTCCTCCTCGACAGGACCTCCTCGGCCTCCTCGACGATTGGGGGAGGCGAGGCGTGGGATTCGGTCCCGCTCTTCGCTAGCGCCGCTGGTGGAGAATCCCCCTCCGAGACTCGGTCCGTGGGGAGATCACGCAGCGGGCTACAAAATTACAAACGGAAACGTGATCAATATCAAACCCAGTTCGGCAAAAGACGGTCAAGCGGTTAGTAGAACGCGTACCTTTGAGCCTGTGGCTTAGCCTTGGGGATCCTCCGAGGAACCTCTTCGGAGGCCTCAGAGTCCTCGGCAGAAGCCGAGCTATCGCCGGACAAGGCTACCTTGGCCTTGCGCAGTCTTTTGGGAGCGGGCTGAGGCGGCTCCTCCTCGGCATCCTCGGACGCCGCCCTCTTCCTTGTTCGGGAGGAATCGTCTTCCTCCCAGTCCTCTCCCTGCTCCTTCTCCTCCTCTTGCACGAAGGGAGCATTGGTGTCCCCGGATCTTGCACCCGGGGGTCCTCGGGAGCAGAGGCCGTCTCTACCCTCCCTCTTCTGGTCCTTCATATTCTCCTTCCTCTCCGGCGCCTCATATGGCTCCACGGCCAACATGGCCGTCAGTAGGGGCGTCCTGGGTCCCTCTGGCAGCGGCGCCGGACTGTCGATCCGCTAGGCCTTCTTTAGCCAGTTCTGCGGACGGGAAGTGAAACAGCTAAGTACCTTATCGAAAGGGAACAGTTCGGATATAAGAGTAAAATTAGTCATACCTCCCGTGGGGGGTTCGCGGCGTCGAGGCCGATGTCCTCCTCTGCGGACGGCCACTCCTTCTGCGGCTTGAACAACGCTTTCCATAATTGAGCGTGGGAGGTGCGGAAGAAGCTGCGCACGTTGGCCGGGTCTCCGGGCTTGTAGGCCCACATGGGGGAAGCCCTGTCTTGGAACGGGAGGATTCAGCGGCCGAGCATGATCTGGATTACGTTGACCAGCTCGACGCCCTTCTCTATCATTTTGGCGATCCGGCTCTGCAGCAGCACCACCTCCTTATTCGGCCCCCAGTCTAGGCCCTTCTTGGTCCATGAGACGAGCCTTGTAGGGGGTCCGGATCGGAAGGCCGGTATCGCCCCCCAATCCGCGCTCCTTGGCTCGGTGATGTAGAACCATTCCTTCTGCCAGACCTTGACGGTCTCGATGAAGGTGGCCTCTAGCCACTCCACTCGGGGGAGTTTGCTGACCATCGCGCCCCCGCAATCCGCCTGTTGGCCATCGACGATCTTCGGCTTGATATTGAAGATCTTCAGCCACAGGCCGAAGTGTGGCCGGACCCGGAGAAAAGCCTCACAAACGATGATGAAGGCCGAGATGTGGAGGAAGGAGTTCGGTGCAAGATCGTGGAAGTCGAGCCCGTAGAAGAACATGACACTACTAGAAAAAGGGCTGTTAGTGGCGCACCTGTTTTTGCTATTAATGGCGCACTACAGGTGCGCCACTATTAACACGCCACTAGTAACAAATAGTAATGGCGCACCTCTGGTGCGCCACTAGTATCCCAGATAATAGTGGCGCACCACACAGTGCGCCATTACTATGTCCACCAGTGCGCCATTACTATGCCTCCCAGGGGGCCATATTTACCTTGTGCTCTGGGTTACTAATGGCGCACTTCTAGATAATGCGCCACTGGTGTGTTTATTGCAGTGCGCCACTAAAGTGCAATATGGTGCGCCACTACTATGAATATTAGGAATTTTTTTTTCTTTTCTAATATTTGCACAGGTTACAAAATACATTACTGCACAGAATATAGACAGCACAACATATAAATAGCAGATTTATCGAATACAATAGAAGATTAGTCTCCGAATACAATTCATCATATTAGTCTCCGAATACAATTCATCATATTAGTCTCCGAATTCAAAATACCGAACAAAGTTAGAACATTACAAGTCTCGAGACCGCGAGTAGCGAGTTTGTCTTCACATTACAAGTCGATATTGATCATCTAAACTACCATCACATAGAAGAGAGCTGCGGTCATCACGATGAGAATCATCGCGATGAAACTGGTCTTCATCCGGTTCCTCCAACGCTCCCTCCTCTCTCCCGCTAGATAGCGCGCGTATCTAGCTTCCGCCTCCGCCCTAGTGGTGTACCCTTTGTAACTGTTACCGCTGAAACGGTGAACCTGTGTCCGACACTCCTCCCAGTCGTCGTAGACTCCGGGAACCTTACCCTTGTACACGACATACGACGGCATCTCTATGCACTAGACAAACAAAACGTTAGTAGCAATTCACAGACAATACATAAGCAATATATAAGTATGCAACAAAAGGATCGGAAGAGAAAAGCAACACATTAATAGCACAATTCATGGTCCTACTAATAAATAGCATCGATTACATATAAGTTGAACGACTGTCCAAACTAAAGAGACATACAAGTTCATTAAAGTTTAATTACAACATGAGCTAATCGATATTTCAGAACTACATAGCATCACTACTTTCGACTCGACTCAGGGACCGGAGCGTGGATGAAGCCGCCGTCTATCGTGATGGTCATGAAATCACGGTCGTTGTCATCCTGCATTTGTAGCGTTGTTTCTATCTCACTGTTGGACGGTTGATATCTAAGGTAGAACTGCCCCGAGGTACGAAGGACATCTTGATGGATGATTTCCGCAAACTCCGACTGGATGCGAAAGAATTCTTGTCTGATGTCCGTGTCCTGGATTGCCGACAAGCATGCGGCCCAATCCTTGAGATTATTTGGTAGCAGAAGGTGATTATGGTCCCGCACGATCGCCCGCATGTGATGGAGGGCGTAGTAGGCATCCTTCTGACCGCCAGGCGGCTGCTTGACGCAGGGGAACATCGTATTGTGGGTGAACACGTGCTTGCCGTACCTACAAATTGGCCTCTTGAAGGTGCCTCCAGATCTGGCGTAGCCGGGGAGAGCTTCATCAAGAACTTTCTTGATATTTGTGTAGTCTTTCTTCGACTGACGGTCCGAGTCGAAATACGTGGCCATGGAATATTTCGGGCTTAAGAGGATGAGTGTGCAATGTGTGTCACTGCACAAAACACGGAATGTTAGAAAAAAAAAGAACGATCGAAATCTAAGAAATCATATGTTACGGGGCGGTGAGGGGATGACTTACTCGGGAAAGTAAGGCACGAGGAAGTTATCCTTATCTGGGTTCGCCAGAATGACGCCTTCGAGGTATGAACTCGCGACTTGCCGGTCCCCAGCGCTGCCCAAGATCTTGGCACGCATGTAGAAGGGGTCGACTATCACGATGTCCGGGGTCTTGTCTCTAATGATCCGCATCTCCATACTGAGCGAAAATAGCCGAATGAAGGTGTAGTGCAGCGGATGAAGGTTAAACATAGCGAAGATGTCATCAAACCACAGGACGATCATACCCCCGATGGTGCTATCGACAAAGCCCTTGCCCTCTGGCACCTTGGCCACGAAAACCGGGTATGCCACATCATTCTCGGAGAGACGCCGCTTCTCCAAAGAAAGAACATTGTCATGCAGACTCCGCATAGCACCAGTTGCAGCATTGAGCAGATTAGTCGGTAGCATCGGCCTACCCGCCACATGCACCCTCCTCGAGATATCCTTAGGTGAAGGTGGCCCGTCCTGAGCACGGATCGTACTCGGTGCCGGCTGGCTCGCACCCTTGTTATCCTTTCTTTTCCGTCCCTTCTTCTTCTGCTGTAATGGGATCGAGTTCTGCTCAGAGACCGCCTTCTTGAGTGTGTTGGGGCTGACAATATTTCGCACCTCGGCTATCTGAGGCTCGGTGAAGGCGGCAGCTGGAGGCGTCTCCTGAGAACTGAACGCCAGACGACACCTGTTGCAATTGGGTTTCTCCGCGGTACCAGCTAGATCGCGATCATCTTTTGCAGGGTTGGGTTCTTGAGAAGGAGGCCCCAAGAATTCGTCACCGTACCCATGTTCGTTGAAGTACTTATCGACGTTGGTAAATGTACCGTCGTCGTCGTCGTCGTCGTCCGGATCCTATGCCATATGCATGTCCGGATCCTGTGCCATATGCATGTCCGGCATGTCCGGTAGCGTTGCGGCGGTCTTGCCATGGCTTGGCGCCGGCACGACTGGCGGTGTTGTCTGTGGGGTGGTGTCCCCCGCCCCCAAACGAATCTGGCTCTTCGGCCAAAGCAGGGGCCAGCTTAAGCAGGCGCTGAGGGTCATCACATCATCTTCGTCGGCCCCAGCGGGTCGAAACGGAGGTAACAAGTCGTCGCAGCCCGGCAGCACCCGAACCAGTTGAACCCTATACACGGTGGGTGGCATCGGATTACCGTGGAACACGGGGTTGCCCGGTTGAACGATTCTGGCCTTGGCGACATCGATCAACTCGCCGCCCACGAAGTGTAGGAGAGTGCATGGAACGTCGGCGGCGCCCTGCGAAAACATGTAGGGCGTCAGGGATGCCTAGTCAAAGGCAAGGAGATGAAGTCATCGGCCGAGAGGCTTAGTTACCGTGATGGCGTCGAGCTCGGCTAATGTCGAGGCACCGCCAATGGCGGGCGTGCAAGTGACGCAGGGGTCGCTTGCTGCCGAGGTGCCGGCCGGCGTATTCTTCCCACACCCGGGTGCATTAAGCTCCAATGCCCGCGCCGGCGCCGGAGACACCAATACCGCCTCCGCCGGAGACACCAATGGCGCCGCCGGCGCGTTGTGCGAGTTGCTGCCCGTGAAGCTGGGAATCGGGGGCGGCCCCTGTTGGCCGCCCGCAATCCACGCCTGCAGCCCCTCAATCAAGGTAGGCACAATGGCGGTGATCGTCGCTCCCAGTTGGTCTCGCACTTGCTCTTGGACCATCTCCGGAATCCGTGCCACTTGTCTCTTGAGTTCTTGAACCTCGTGCTGCTGGCTTTCTGAGCTGGTCTTTCTCTCCTTTCGCCCAACGTTATAGTATTCCGACCATTTCGTGGACAAGCCTTTGCCGGCCACACGACCAGCTGACGACGGCTTACTGAACTTATCCTTGTGTTTCATTACGTTCAACGCCCTATTTAAAGTGGTGTCCCAAGGGGAGCTCTGAGACGACCCCGCGCTACTGCTTTCAGTGTCCTGCGGAAGGAACGTGAACCATTTAGAAATTTGGCTTCATTAATTAGAATGCAACCATATGGAGCTAATTACGCGGGGGTGTATTCCTTACCAGAACAAGCTCAAGCGCCTTGGTCTTCGGATCCGTGGTAAGCTCCTTTGTTACCGGGTCCACCTTGTACCGGGCCCTGACATAGTTCCTGGTCTGCTTGTCACGGTATTTATCGAAGAGGGGCGGTAGGCCTTGCTCGGCACGCTCCGCGTCCTCCTTGTCCCATATAGATTCCGCCACTCTGTAACCGCCGGGACCGAGTTTGTGGACCCCTAAGTTCAAGTCCTGCATATCTTTCCCCCACTGACTTGATTCCGCGGTTGCGTTGCTCTCGCACTTGATCTTGAACTCCCGGTAGTCAGCTTCGCTGATCGAAGGATTTGTCTCCTTGATCTTCTCATAACTATCACCTCTTAGAATCCTTCTCCTCACCGCGGCTCTCCAAGTAGCCAGGGTCGTGCTCATCTTCGTGAGGGCGGCACTGTTCACTTTATTCCCTGAGAGGCGTGTGTTTGCGAAGTCACCGGGGAACTTGTATCGTTCGTGCAGCTTCATGAAGAGGAGGTTGCGCCATAAGTACCTTGATAGCAATGGCGCACCTTCTCCTGGTGCGCCATTAGTAACTTTTTTTTTGGATTTTTAGTTGCATTCATTTGTGAATTGGTAAAACATTTATGAATATGAAAAAATATCATCAAATTTGAAAAAATATTCATGAATTCAAAAGGTGCCCATGAAATTTTAAAATATTCATGAGTTCAAAAAATATTAACAAATATATTCAATACTTTTTGTGAGTTAGAAATTCAATACCAGAATAAACATAAATAAATATTCATGAGGACTAGAACAGAAGAAATGTCATTTCCATATGTCGAAATACAATCGAGAAATGAACACTACAATTTAAATACAATCGATCTTAGCTAGCTATCTTTTCACAATCTTCTTGCCCTTCTTTTTTGCAAATGGAGTTCTTCTCTTGAACGGACGTCCTTTAGGTAGGGTGGTCCTGCTTCTTCTTGTGGTGTATGGTACTTCATCGTCGTCGTCCTGTTCCATCTTCGGGTCGCCGTACTTGTCGAAGTCTTGCTCATTGGCGACTCCATCCATTCCGATGATCTTCCTTTTGCCTCTCCTCACGACAACACGACTGGGCTTTGACGGGTCGGTAATGAAGAAGCATTGGTCCACTTGGGAAGCCAGTACCCATGGCTCATTTTTCGCGGTGACGTTTGCGCCCGCGGTCTTGGATTTGGCTTCGGGTATAACCATGGTGGTGAAATACCAGTCTTCTTTTAGGACGCTCTTGGCCCATCTGACACGGAACATCGGGACCTTCTCTCCAGCGTAGCTCAGCTCCCAGATCTCCTCGATCCTTCCGTAGTATCTGTCCTTGTCGTTACCGGTGTAGGATTCCATCATTACCCCGGAGTTCTGATAACCATCGCTCTTCATGTCCTTTTCCTCGGTGTAGAATGTGTAGCCGTTGATATCGTACGCCTCATACGTCATCAGGTTGTGCTCGGCGCCCTGTGACAAGGCGAATATGAGTTTTTCTTCCGCGGAAGAATCCTCATGTAAAGGGTACGACAGAAGCTTCTCCTTGAACCAACGCATGAAACATGAGTTGTGCTCTTTGATTATATCTCCGTCCGTCCTCTGTTGGCCTCGGTCATTGTACGTCTTCTCAATAAAGGTTTTGTGCTCTACCACCCAAGGATCGACCACGTCTATGTGTTGTAGCGCGACTAGGTTTGCTCTTTCAAAGTCGGCGAGTCGACCCTCGAAGTCGACATGCATTTCGCGGCGACCCTCGTGGTGACCCCATCCAGCGAGCCTGCCGAGGTGCCTGTTGACGGGCAGACCAATGGGGTTCTCGATGCCTAGATAATTCGTGCAGTAGGAGATGCACTCTTCGGTCAGAAAGCCCCTGGCTATGCTTACCTCTGGACATGACATGTTGCGAACGTATCCTTTGATGACACCATTCATCCTTTCGAACGGCATCATGCTGTGCAGGAACGTCGGCCCGAGTTGGATGATATCCTCCACGATATGGACCAGCAGATGCACCATAACGTCGAAGAATGCGGGCGGGAAGTACATCTCAAGCTCGCATAGTATCACCACGATCTCTTCCTGTAGCCTTCTGAGTTGCCTCACGCCAACCGACTTCCGAGAGATGACGTCGAAAAAGTTGCATAGGCCAAATAGCGTTTCACGGACGTGCGCGTCCATGATCCCACGGATTGCAACTAGAAGTATCTGCGTCATCAGCACGTGACAGTCGTGAGACTTCATCCCGCTGAACTTCTGCTTCGCTGAGTCTAGGTATCTTCTTATCTTCCCCGCGTAACCGTAAGGAAGTTTTACTCCTACGAGGCAGGTGAAAAACTGCTCGATCTCCACCTGACTTAGAGTGAAGCACGCGGGAGGGAAGTCATTTCCGATCTTCTTGGCCTTTTTGCCTTTGCGACGACTTTCCGTGTCCTTCGCCTCATCATCATCATCATCATCATCATCATCATCATCATTAGCGTGAAGCTCCTCCCTGATGCCCATTGATTTCAAGTCTGCCCTTGCTTTCGGCCCATCTTTGGTCTTCTCTGGCATGTTGAGCAAGGTACCAAGCAGACTCTCGCACACGTTCTTCGTGATATGCATGACATCAAGGCTGTGAGGCACACGGAGGATCTTCCAGTACGGCAAGTCCCAGAAAACAGACGTCGTTTTCCATACCTTCAGCAGCGGCTCTGGCGCCTTTCGCTTCCTTCCCGGCTCTGGCGCCTTTCCCGGCGGTGGGCACTCTTTCCAATTTTTCAACAGCTCGTCTATTTCCTCGCCGCTCCTCGTACGCGGGCGTCTTCGGGGTTTGGTTTCACCATCGAACAGATCCTTGCGTTTTCTCCATGAGTCATCGTCGCGAAGCCACCTTCGATGTCCCATGAACACGGTTTTCGAAGACCCGGGATCTCTATCTAGCTGGCGATACGTTGTGTCATCCATGCACCTGACGCATCCAGAAAATCCGTGGACCACCTGCCCCGCGACATATCCGTAACCGAGATAGTCGTGCACCGTCGTGAGCAGTGCGGCTCTCATAGGGAAATATTCTTTCTCTGCGGCGTCCCACGTATTGGCTGGCGTTTTCCACAGCGTATCTAGCTCCTCTTTTAGCAGCCCCAGATACAGATTGATGTCATTCCCTGGTTGTTTCGGCCCTTCAATTAGCATACTCATGTGAATGTACTTCCTCTTCATGCACAACCAGGGGGGAAGGTTGTACATCCACACAAACACAGGCCAGGTGCTATGTGTGCTTCTCTGGCTGCCAAATGGATTGACTCCATCGGTGCTCGCGCCCAGCACGATGTTCCTTGGATCGTCCCCAAATTCTTGGTGTTCGAAGTTCAACGCTTGCCACTGGCTCGCATCCTTAGGGTGACTCAGCATCTTGTCTTTTTTATTTATCTCCGGATCATTTCCGTCATCTTCTCGCTTCTTCTCCTCCCTATCCGCGTGCCAACGCAGGAGCTTTTCTACCTTAGGGTCCGCGAAATACCGCTGCAGACGAGGAGTGATCGGAAAGTACCACACCACTTTTCGAGGAGCTTTCTTCCTCTTCTTGTATCGAGTGACGCCGCACACCGGACATATGGTAGACTCCGCGTGCTCGTCCCGATAAATGATGCAATTGTTCATGCACACATGGTATTTCACGTGCGGTAAATCCAGAGGACACACGATTTTCTTCGCCTCCTCGAAACTGGTCGGGCACTTGTTCCCCTTGGGAAGACGTTCGTGCCAAAATGACATGTTCTTGTCGAAGCATGCATCGGTCATTTTGTGTTTTACCTTCATCTCCAGAGCCATGAGCGTTACTTTCAGGCGGGTATCCTCAGGCCTGCATCCTTCATACAATGGAGTAACCGCGTCTATCTCCAGTTGATCCAGCTTGGCTTTCTCTCGGGCGGCAGCTCTTGCGTTATCCGTCTGCTTGAGAAGCAGCTCTTGAATATGAGGGTCCTGCACCCAGCCCATCGATGGTCCATCGTCGTCTACTCTGGCATCTTCATCTTCATGATCATGCCCTTCGTCTGCTCCGGCATCTTCCTCATCATCATGTCCGGCATCTTCTACATGATGACTGTGTACTGCATCTACTTCATGATCATGTCCTGGAGATTCTTCGTCTTCTCGCCCGCCCTCGCCGCGGTTGTCTTGCTGCCCTTCCTCATTTCTTGCCCGGCCCCCATGGACGACTTCATAATCATCTTCATCACCTTGCCACCGATAGCCATCCATGAAACCACGCAAGAGCAGGTGGTCCCGCACCTGTACGGAATCCGGGTCCATAAGGCTCTTCAGCTTGCATCTTCGACACGGACAACTTATCTCCGTCTCGTTCTTTTGAATCATCTCGGCCTTCGCGGAGCTCAAAAACCTATTCACGATGCCTTCGGTCATCGTGCGGACCATGGTCGCCTGCGGGGTAGAGCAAAACGATATTTTAGAACCAAAAAAAAATTTGGCATGACTTTGCCTAAAAATAGGACCAAAAAGAATGCATAGTGCCAAATTCTCGCCGAAACGGAAATGAATCAACATTCCGGCAAAATATTGGCAACTATCGCATTTCAAATACCGGTACCTGCAAACACAAACATATGCAACACCACAAACATATGCAACACCACAAACATACGTAGATCTAGGCCATAAAAAGTGCATGTGCACGTTGTTGGAGGGAGAAAAAAGTAGATCTACAACATAAAGAAAGCTTTCCCCTTACTTACCTATCAAAAAAAGGAAATTTAACCACTTAATTTGGGTGAATCTATGGTGCAAATGAGGTGAGGAGGAGGAGGCACCCGAGACAAGCTTGGAGGAGGAGGTGGAGAGAATGAAGTGGGGAAAGTGAGTGTGGTAGGTGGCTGTCCAAAATATCTAGCTGCTCTCAGGTTACCAATGGCGCACCACCTAACAATGCGCCATTAGTAACCCGGGTTACTAATGGCGCACCAGTTATGTGGTGCGCCATTACTAGTTTTGCAAAAAAAAAAAAATTGTTAGTAGTGGCGCACCGCGGTTGTGGTGCGCGATTACTAGTTTGAACTAGTAATGGCGCACTATACCCAGGTGCGCCATTACTAGTTTTGAAAAAAAAAGTAAAAAAAAAATTGTTAGTAGTGGCGCACAGAGTGTGTGGTGCGCCATTACTAGTTAAAACTAGTAATGGCGCACTATACCCTGGTGCGCCATTACTAGTTTTGAAAAAATAAAAAAAATAAAAATTTGTTATTAGTGGCGCACCGTGGGTGTGGTGCGCCATTAGTGATATGGACAATAATGGCGTATCTACACATGGTGCGCCACTGCTATATAGCAGTGGCGCACCACATATGTGGTGCGCCATTAATGTTCATATTAGCTATAGCCCTTTTCCTAGTAGTGTGAGACCCCTGACGAAGGGGTGTAGGGGAAATCCCAAACCTCGGAGAAAGTCGGGGATGAACACCACCCTCTCGTCCTGCCGCGGCGTGGGGACGACCTGGCCGGCCTCTGGAGCACGGTGGGCGACGTTGGCGGGGAGATATCCCGTGCCCTTCAGCTCCATGATGGCGCTCTCAGTGACGACGAACGCCTCCCACTTGCCTTTGGACCCGGAGCCCGCCATTGCTAGATCGAACGGGCAGCTGGAAAGGTTCTTGGAAGGGAGATCAGATCTGGGCGCTGGAGCTCAAGAGATGGCGAAGGGGGGGAAATGAGAGCGTACGAAAGGAACGAAGGCTGTGCCCCTTTATGGGCTGTAAAACCCACAGTCCCTTTACTGCGCCGCAGTCCTTGCCATTTTCCCAGGTAACCGTGCCATTATGCGCGCATGGGGTGAGGCAGATAATTGATCATATCCCTAAAAAATAGGGCACGATCTCCGTATCGATGAGACGTGCCAATGAAAAAACCGCCTCGAACCGCGGATCGAGCTTTGTCATAAAACGACACGGGGTCGTGGCTCGTCATGACCCTTCGGTAAAAAGTTGTCAGAGGAGTGTACTGTTCACACCGAAGTGACTAGCCTTCGGGGCTAAGTTATCAATACACCTCGGTGACCGAAGCATATTGTGGGACATGTACGGCTGGGCTATGCTTGAGAGCTCGACTCGGAAGATATACAGGCCGGCCATCGATATCACAGAAGGAATGGAACTGGTCCCCAAAGCCGATGGTGTTCGGCGTCTACCTCGGACTAGGGGCTACTGAGGGTGTCCCGGACTAGGGGGTACTCGGGCTGCCGGCCTATCTTTCATAGGCTGGGCTGGTGGGCCGCTCTCTACACATCGATGGAAGGCCGGATTGCGGGCGACCTCATGTATCAGAAGGAAACCTCCGAAGACTTGGCGTCTCCTCCAAGGAATAATTGGCGTGACCGGCATGTTTATCCCCTGATGGTAACCGACCATATGTAACCCTAGGTCCCTCTGGTGTCTATATAAACCAGAGGGTTTAGTCTGTAGAGACACAGGATCATCATATTCGTAACCTAGGGTTTAGCCCATCTGATCTCGAGGTAGATCAACTCTGTAACCTTCATACAATCATGTCAATACAATCAAGCAGAACGTAGGGTATTACCTCCTTGAGAGGGCCCAAACCTGGGTAAACCATCGCCCCCACGATCTCTGTTACTCATTGATTCCTAGACCCATAGTTCGGATCCCCTACCCGAGATCTGCCGGTTTTGGTACCGACAGCGGCATTTCCTGAAACACCACCTTGGCCCCCCTCCACACACACACCCCAAAACCTTCGCTCACATACACACCACCCCTCCCTCGCCCGAAACCCTAGCTAGCCCACCGCCGCCGCCGCCTCGCCTCGACCGTCAACCTCCGCCGGTCTGCCCGTGCAAGTTAGCCACCGATCTCCATGCCCTCGCCACCCTAAGTTTCTTAGATGACGCCTGCGAAACACCCCCTTTCCCACAGATCCCCATCCCCATCCCCACACCCTCCCCCAATCCAGAGCGTCGCAGCCTAAGCCCGGCTACACCAGTTTGAATTGCTGTATTTGGTTGTTCGTAGTATGCCTTGTTTATTTCAGTTATTCACAATGTGATGTTCTATATGAGCAAAAATGTACTGTGCAGTTCAATTTCATCAACACCAGTTTCAACGGCCAAAATTGGTTCCCATTAAAGCTGGTGTAGTTAACACGCCCCATATTTGTTTCAGTTTTCTCACAATGTGATGTGCAATCATACAATTTGATGTTTAAGCACAAGCTTAGTTCTTTGCAATTTCAACAATACCACTATGAGTGACTATATTTGGTTGTTGTTATGCCTGTTGTAGTGAGCATATGCCTTGTTTAACGATTTTTGGTTGTTAGGTTGTTTGTACTGAGCATATGTACAGTTTCAATTGCTATATTTGGTTGTTTGTAGTATGCCTTGTTTATTTCAGTTACTCGCAATGTGATGCTCTATATGTGCAAGTATTGACTGTGCAGTACAATTTCATCAATACCACTTTAACGACCATATTTGTTTCCTGTTAACCCTGGTGTAGGTAATACACTTTTTCACATTGTGATGTTCAATTATACAATTTGATGTTTAAGCACAAGCTATGTTCTATGCAATTTCAACAATACTACTATGAATGACTATATTTGGTTGCTGTTAAGCCAGTTGTAGCGAGCATATGCCTCTTTTAATGGTTTGTGGTTGTTCTGTTGTTTGTAGTTAGGATATGTCCAGTTTCAATTGCTATATTTGGTTGTTCGTAGTATGCCTTATTTATTTCAGTTATTCACAATGTGATGTTCTATATGTGCAAGAATGTACTGTGCAGTTCAATTTCATCAACACCAATTTCAACGGCCAAAATTGGTTCCTATTAAAGCTGATGTAGTTAACACGCCCCCTGTTTATTTTAGTTTTCTCACAATGTGATGTGCAATCATACAATTTGATGTTTAAGCACAAGCTTAGTTCTATGCAATTTCAACAATACCACTATGACTGACTATATTTGGTTGCTGTTAAGCCTGTTGTAGTGAGCATATGCCTTGTTTAACGGTTTTTGGTTGTTAGGTTGTTTGTACTGAGCATATGTCCAGTTTCAATTGCTATATTTGGTTGTTTGTAGTATGCCATGTTTATTGCAGTTAATCACAATGTGATGCTCTATATGTACAAATATTGACTGTGTAGTACAATTTCATCAATACCACTTCAACGACCATATTTGTTTCCTGTTAAGCCTCGTGTAGGTAATACGCCTCCTGTTTTTTCACAATGTGATGTTCAATTATACAATTTGATGTTTAAGCACAAGCTACGATTTATGCAATCTCAACAATGCCAATATGAATGACTATATTTGGTTGCTGCTAAGCCTGTTGTAGTTAACACCCCTTTCCATTTTTATTTAACAATAACTAATGTGCTTAAACCTGCACAATACCAGTTTGAATGACTACATTTGGTTGTTTTTAATTGTTAGGCCTGTTGCAGTTAACACACCTTTCCACTTCTTGTTTGCTTAACTAGCGTGCTTAAACCTGCACACTGAAGCTATCATTTGGAGATTATGTTATCTACCATGGATATATTTGGTTGATGTTTAGCCTGTTGTGCTTAACATGCCTTTCGATGTACTTACACAGGACAATATTGGGAACGACTGTTGTTTTCCATCAAGGTTAGTTTCATCTCATGGCTTATATGTACTCCCTCCGCCCCATAATATAAGATGTTAATCATCCAATATGTGAGTATATTGGATGTAATAAGATCTTATATAATGGGACGGAGGGAGAATTGCACTACATCAATGTGCAATTGCAGTTTAGCTTCTAATATTAACTTGGTGCTTGTAGGTACATATGTCATTGGTAAAGATCCGCGCTTCAACCCTTTTTGCGTATGGGGCAATGAGATATTCAGGAACCAACATCAAGTGAGTAAACTGATAAAGATTGTTAGTAAAATGGGTCAAAAGATGGCAATTAAACTATTTGTTTACACTTTATCCAAGACAACAGTGAACTGCAGGATGGAAAGTTAGAACTCTGTAGGCTTCTTTTTACTGCCCATAATGAGTTGTTTCATGACAATGTCTGAATCTTTTTCCTTTGCAGTGGTTCCCAAAGCAGTTTACTCAGGATTACCAATCAAACTACATGATTGGTGGACATGAAAAGGTTAAAGTATTTCTACCAGACTACAATGACTATCTAGAAGTCCTCATGAAGACAGTGAAGGATGGGCGGTCAGCCATCACAAGGGGTTGGACTAGAGTCGTGCGTGCATTAGGCATGGAGGAGGGCACAATATGGGCATTCCGCTTCACCTTGTTCAGCAACCAGAATGTCTTTTGCCTCTTTCTTTACCATCTTTAATACAAGTATACAACCCTGGTTCATCATTCTTTATTTGGTGCTTATGTAATTCTTTTTTTGATGTAATTCTTGAACATATGTTCCTGTGAATTGAATAACGCATTGGTTGTTGACCCTGATGGATATGAATAAAGTTACTGGCTACTTTCATATTCAAATTCTGTACAATTTTAAATTGTAGCGATTAAATTAGGGAGAAAATATGCTCAGCAGGTCAGTACGCCGCACATGATCTGTAAAGCAGAACGTGTGTGGTATACCTCATAATCCGACACATTTCACAGAGAGAAAATTTGTGCGACCAGTCACACAAATCCGGTTTGCAAAGCATGTGTGATGTCAGACAATATCACAAACGGTGCGACCAAACGAAATGTTTGTGACAGTCGCCCTATCGTACATGCTTTACAATCATGAATTGTTTGTGATGTTGTACGCATCGTAAACGTTGCACCACAGAATAGCGTGTGCGATAGTTATCCCATCCGACATGAGTACGACAGTCGGACGTTTAGTAAACTCATACGACACATGTACGATGGTTAAGTTATATTGTTAATTATATATATCGCACACGGTTCGGGAAAAGAGAATGTGATAGTCTCCTTATGATACACGCTTTACAATCGTGAACTCTTTGTGATGGGGAGCACATCGCAAATGTTGCACCATACAATAGCGCGTGCGATGGTAATACCATCCCACACGAGTAGCAAGGACTGAGCGTTTGGGAAAGATGTGGGCATCGCATACGCTTAGTTCTGCGAAACGTATACTTGTGTGCTCCCTATCGCAGATGATTTCTGGGTCATGTGGGATGGACCCCCCCTATCGCACAGACAGGCAAGGCGACAGTTTAAAACTCTGTCACGGAAAGGGGTTAAAAACCATTTTTATAGCACGTTTGACGGTGTCCTGAATTAGGGGGTGCTAACCGAGCCGACCCGTCTCCTCGGTTGGGCCGATGTACCCCCGTACGTGACCAACATGGACTCCGGAGACTGTATGTGGGAGACATGATCGACGCCGTCTCTACCGAAGACTTGTAGTACACTTCAAGATTTGTCCAGCCGCCTTACTCCTAGATACCGACGTTGTAACCATAGGTACCCTCTCTGGCGTGTATATAAGCCATAGGGTTTAGCCCGTAGAGGGGACATCAACGCAACATTGCTTACCTAGCCATAGAAGTTAGACACATATTACGATCTCGATGTAGATCAACTCTGTACTCGATACATCTCTATCAATATAACAGAAGCAGGACGTAGGGTTTTACCTCCATCAAGAGGGCCCGAACCTGGGTAAATACCGTCTCCATTGTCTCTGTTACCATCGATCCGAGATCCACAGCTCGGGACCCCTACCCCGAGGTCTGCCGGTTTTTACACCGACACTTGTGCTTTCATTGAGAGTTCCGCTGCGCGATCACCAGAAGGGTCGATGGCTCACCTACGGATCAATCACGCCAACAGCTATGGGGACGTCTACGTCCCCGGACAGCTTTTCGTCTTCGGCAGCATGGTATTCTGCGCCGATTCGACGGGACACCTGACTTCCCTCGAGAACTACGCCCTAGGACGGATCATGACTTTCGGTGGCCTCGAGTACACTGCTGATTCCTGCGGCAAACTCGTCCTATCGGGATGGACGCCCGGCCTGATCGAAAGCTCGGCCAGTTCTGGAGGCTCGACCCCGGAACCGAACTCTGTCATGACATCTTTTGAGACTACTGACGCCGCCACTTCGGCTGATCTCTCCCCGACCAATAATCCGGAGAAAGATACGGCTCCCACTCCCGAAGCGGTGCCGATGCCAGAGTTGATTTCGAATCAAAACTCCGAATTATGTTCAGATTCCCTTCGCTCTGAAGACGCTCCTGGTCACACGCCGGGTGTGCTTTGAATCAGCCCTACCTACGGCGCATCCATGGATCCCGAAGAGTTATCTCACCTTGATGAGATGCTTTGCCGCATCCAGAGCGTGTCCATCTCGGACGGCAAGACTTCAGTTTACGATCAGATCAGACTTAAAGCCGACGATAGGGAAATTTACATCCCACCCACCACCCACCTAGTCGCCACGATCGATGATTTAACCGACGTGTTGGACTACGACGAACCCTCAGATATGGAGGAGGACGCCGATGGCCCCATCGAGAACACCTTGCCCTTGGTCAACACGGGCAGGTGGACCGCCACATCCACCTACGATGTCTATATGGTGGACACCCCCAAATCCCCTCCAAGACACCGGCGACGGCGCCGAAGGGGTAATAATGGGGAACCCTGTGGCAATGACGCAACAGCCAATAACGACAACGAGGAGGACGGCGACGCCGATAACCCTGAGGAGGACATTCAGGCCTCCCCAGTAAGGAACGGCACACCAGACCGACCTCTTGTGGACTCTAATCCTGATGACCTCTTCGAAGGGGCCGATGACAATTACATGCCGGAGTCCGAGGAGGACGACAGCCTCGGTACCGAGGACTTCATCGTCCCCGAGGACCCCTTCGAACAAGATCACTTCCGGCGACGCCTCGTGGCGACGACCCGGAGCTTAAAACGCAAGCAGCAGCTGCTGCAAGAAAATACCGACGCGCTAAATGAAAAGTGGGTTGAAGTGCTTTCCGCCGAGTAGGATATGGAGAACCGACGCCATAGTGCGCCGAAGTCTTACCCACGCAGGCGCCTCCTACCAGAATTTGATGAAGAGCTCGCTGACGACCTCGATCGGCCCCCTAGAGGCCGGGATAGGCCAAGACGAGAAGACCATGGTGAAAGGCCACCCCCACGCCGTCATGGTAAAGACCCCGTGGACTACCCCACAGACCCAGCAGTTTGGATCAAGGATTTCCTCCTACACATACACATGGCCAATGGAGATGATCTCCATGCCATCAAATATCTGCCGCTCAAGTTAAAGGGGCCGGCGAGACACTGGCTTAATAGCCTCCCTCCTCACTCTATTGGCAGCTGGGAAGCCCTAGAAGACGCTTTTCGAGCAAACTTCCAGGGCACGTATGTCCGACCTCCGGACGCTGATGACCTCAGCCGTGTTACCCAGCAGCCAGGCGAATCAGCCCGGAAAGTCTGGAACAGGTTCCTCACCAAGAAGAACCAGATCATAGACTGCTCTGAAGCCGAGGCCATCGCCGCATTAAAAAATAATATTTGAGATGAATGGCTAGCTCGACAGCTCGGCCAGGATAAGCCAAGGACTATGGCTGCCCTGACCTCTCTGATGACCCGCTTTTGCGCGGGAGAGGACATCTGGCTCACCCGAAGTACTCATAACGGCGAGGAAGGCACCTCGGAAACCCGCGATGCCAATGGAAAACCGAAGCGCAATAAGAATAAGCGCATGTATAAAAATGGCGGAAGCGACACTGAAGACGCCGCGGTCAATGCAGGATTCACCGGACCTAAATCCGGATAGAAAAGAAAACCCTATAAGGGGAACAAAGACGGACCTAGCCAGCTTGACAGGCTCCTGGACCGCCCATGCAGGATTTATGGTACTCAGGAAAAACCAGCAACACACACTAATAGGAATTCCTGGGTCTTCAAACAAGCTGGCAAGATAGCGGCAGAGGGTCAGAATAAAACCCAACACCGCAGCGATGACGAGGATGAACCTCGGCAGCCCAATAATGGAGGGCAAAAGAAATTTCCCAACGAGGTAACAGAGGTCAATATGATCTATGTCACCCACATCCCTAAACGGGAGAGAAAGCGTGTGCTTCGGGACATATATGCGTTGGAGCCAGTTGCCACGAAGTATAACCCGTGGTCGGCTTACCCGGTCACTTTCGACAGGCACGATCATCTGACCAACATCAGGCATGGCGGATCTGCGGCGCTCATTCTGGACCCTATCATTGATGGTTATCATCTAACACGCGTCCTGATGGAGGGGGGAAGCAGTCTTAACCTCATCTACGAGGACACAATTAGGAAGATGGGCATTGACTCATCTCGGATAAAGCCGAGCTCTACCACCTTTAAAGGTGTCATTCCGGGCGTCGAGGCCCGTTGTACCGGGACAGTCACCCTCGAGGTAGTCTTCGGTTCACCAGAGAACTTCAGAAGCGAGGAGTTAATCTTCGACATCGTACCCTTCCGGAGTGGATACCACGCGCTCTTAGGACGCACGGCCTTTACACACTTCAACGTAGTCGCCCATTACGCCTACCTTAAGCTCAAAATGCCGGGACCCAACGGTGTTATCACAGTCAATGGTAACACTGAACGTTCCCTCCGGACAGAGGAACAGACCGCGGCTTTTGCAGCCGAGGTCCAAGCGTCCGAGGAGGCAGCTCGCAGCAATAAATGCGCCGCTCGCTCTTTGAAGCGAGCCCGGGCTACACAAGTCGACCTCGGCCAGCTATCCCCGCACCCGAAAAATGGATGCGGGCTCCTCGCGTGCCCTAGCTGCGGGCACTACGTCCCTAGGGTACACAACTTCGCACTCAAAATTCCCTGGGACGCCGAGGAGCCAACACAACTACCCACACGTCAGGCGCGGATTAACCACGCGAAGACAAGGCTTAGAGCCCTAGCACAGGCTGGTATCTGTAAAAGAAACAGCCGAGCGTAACTATGTCTTTGTGGCTTTAACCACAGAATGAGTCCGGCATACACCTCCCACTACTGGAAACAGGGAATTTGCCATCAGTCAGCTCTTTGCCGTCTGCCAGCGGATGGCAAAGAACGTCTTTGCCATCTGCTTACAAAAAACAGATGGCAAAGAACTGACAGATGGCAAAGAACCTGGTTGCCATCAGCCAATTCTTTGCCATCTCCCAGCAGATGGCAAAGAATCTTTGCCGTCTGCTGGCAGACGGCAAAGAGGTTGGTGGGGTCCAGCGGACGACGGCGTTGTAACGGCGCACTAGGCTCACCTCTTTGCCATCAGCCAGCAGATGGCAAAGCCCCACATCTTTGCCATCAGCCAGCAGATGGCAAAGCCCCACCTCTTTGCCATCAGCCAGCAGATGGCAAAGTTCTTTGCCATCTGCTGGCTGATGGCAAAGAGGTGGGGCTATCTCCCCTCTCTCCTAGCCCGGCCCCACCCCTCTCTCTCTCTCCCTCTCTCTCCCAGCCCGGCCCCACCCCTCTCTCTCCCCCCACCTCACCCATTCACCACCCCAGGCCCGCCATCCCCGCCACCGCCCAGCACCGCCGCCAGCCCCTCCCCCGCCACCGCCCAGCACCGCCGCCAGCCCCTCCCCCGCCACCGCAGCCCGCCCCTCCCCCGCCACCGCCCAGCACCGCCGCCAGCCCCTCCCCCTCCCCCGCAGCCCGCCCCTCCCCGCCACCGCAGCCCACCACCGCCCAGCACCGCCGCCAGCCCCTCCCCCTCCCCCGCAGCCCGCCCCTTCCCGCCACCGTAGCCCGCCACCGCCCAGCACCGCCGCCAGCCCCTCCCCCGCCACCGCAGCCCGCCCCTCCCCGCCACCGCCCAGCACCGCCGCCAGCCCCTCCCCCTCCCCCGCAGCCCGCCCCTCCCCCGCCACCAGCCCCTCCCCCTCCCCCGCAGCCCGCCCCTCCCCCGCCACCGCCCAGCACCGCCCCGGCGCCATCAGATCCGCCGGCGAGCACTCCCCTACGACGCCGCCCGCCTTCCCCGACCCCCTCCGCGCCCGGCCGCCCCGTCCATCCGCGCCCGGCCGCCCCGTCCCTCCGCGCGCTGCTCTGCTTGGCTGCTTGGCTGGATAGCCCACGGTGAGCCTCCTCTCCCTCTCATCTCTCTGTTCCTCTCTTTTGTGTATGCTGATGTTGGATAGATGGATGGATTTATGTTGGATAGATGGATGGATTGATGGATAAATTTGCTAGATGGATGGATGGATTGATTGATGATTTTGCTAGATGGATGGATGGATGGATTGATTGATGATTTAGCTAGATGGATAGATGGATTGTCAATGGTGATTGGTGCTGTTGGATAGATGGATGGAGGTATGCTGTTTGTTAATGGTGCTTGATGATTTTGCTAGTAGGAGAAATTCCTAGAAATTATTTCTCTGTCTTCGTTTGATGGGAAGAAACATCAGTATGGAAGGTTGTTATTCACTACACCACGGTAGAGCTTAGGTGACACACTTCTGTGGGCAAAGATCTACTAATCTTCACAAATTAACTGTCGGTGTAACTTTTAACTTTTGTCTTCATATCAAGTGTCGGCAGATGTATAACACTGTTGACACACTAAGTGTCAGGAACCACGAAGCGACAATGTGTGTGTCAGCAATTGTTTAATGACGTGCTATGTGTCGGCATAGGTGTGGGCCTTGACACATTTTCTGTTGGCATAGGTATGTATTTAGCAACCTAAAATGTGTCGGCATACGTAGGGTGTATGGACTCGCATTAAGTGTCGGCGTAGGTGGACAGGTGTCAATAGTCCAGAAGTAAAAAAATTGGCGCGTGATTTCGGCGCCGAAGCGAAATTTTCGCCCGTTCGTGTAAATTATCCTCGGTGCAAAATGCCATTCCCCGTGCAGAATTTCCCAAATCGAAGCCCCGCCGCCGCCCCTGCCCTCGCACTGGATATCTCTCCCCCGCCGACGAAGCGCTCCATCCACTGTCCCCGCCGCCGCCGCCGGGTAAGTGCTCCCACAGCCCGACCCCCCCCCCCCCCCCCCGCGGGGCGACGGCGGCCGGATGCGCGGGCCGGACCCCTGAAGCAACAGTACCGGTCGCCAGCCCTTCCTCCTATCTTCTGCCTCTCCGTCCTACCTCGAGTCGTCTCCGTCCATCCCCAGCCATCCCTCCCTAGCCTCCAACCCGTCCATGTTTGATGCGTTGGCATGCTGTAGCCTGACCACCAGAGGCGTTTACTCGGCGTAGCTGTTTGGAACGACGCCGGCCTGGTGCCGAGCTGTAGTACTATTGCGGTAAACAGGTGGCCATCGCCATGTGTCTCCGCTGGTGCTGAGTGCTGACTCGAGGATGGACATCTCGTGCTCATCTCATGTCGTGCATCTGCTGGATGTACTCTATGGCGTCCCTAGTAATGGACACTTTGTCCATCTGCAAGTCTAGTGTCTTCCCAAGTTTACGATTCTGTGGGCAAAGGTCTAGTGCTGTCCACAAAATAACTGTCACCGTAGCTTTTAAGTTTTGTCTTCGAATCATGTGTCGGTGAACATATATCATTGTGGACACAATAAGTGTCAGCAACCACAAAGCCACAACGCATCTGTCAGCGTCTTTTTAACGACTTGTCATGTGTCGGCACATGTGTGGCCCTTTACAGTTTTTCTGTCGGCGTAGATATGCACTTAACGACGTCAAATGTGTCGGCGTATGTAGGGTGTATAGATTCTAACTAAGTGTCGGCGTAAATTCCGCCACCAGTAAAATATTCCTGCCTTTGTCGCTGGTTCATGCTCAATCTCTAATCCCTGTCGCTGCTGCTGCCAGACCATCGATCTGCGCCTCTGCACACTGCTTGCGGTGGTCGACCTTTGAGTTGTGCCTCTCACGAAGCGAGCCGTGGTTGCTGCCGATCTGCGCACAAGACTCATCCCCGTCCACCCTCCGTTCCGTGAGGTAAGCATCAACTCCTCTTGTGATTTCTGATTTCCTATGTACTGCTGCTTGTTTGTGCATTGCTGAACTTGAACCATATGCAGTTGTTTGTTGCTTAAATAATGTTTGTTTTGTATTTCTATTGCTTTAATAAATATTTGAGAAGTGAATTGCATCTTTTGTGGTTGGTTCCTGATAGTTTTGCCAGTTTAATGTCTTGAACATAACTTAATTTTTTATGCAAAAGGTAGAGATTGTGGTTCATTTGAGGATGTTTATGATTTTTCCTTGGCATCGTTAATCTTCTGTTGATCTGCTACAAATCTGCTGGTGATAACTAGCAGCAGCATCTTAGTGTAGATAGCTTGCTTGGTGTCACTTGCTTGTTTGATAATAGGGGCAATGAAGCATATAAGCTAGCAGGTATCCATAACATGGTAATGAGACCGAATGTTAATCTGTAATCCTGTCATCTTAATGATACACATTCAGATCTGTTATATCCATATTTCCCAAATCAGTGTGTATCTGTAGGCTTCTGTCCCGCTAAAAATCTTACAAAACATCCACACGTCTAGGCTTCTATTTCTTCTCTGAAAAACTGAGGCCGACGGGGTCATATATTTGTGAATTATGAGTTAGGTCATATATTTTCCGATTTTGTTATGAAAAACATCATATATATTTGTGTTGATCGAGTGGATTTAAATGTGCAGTTGTTTCGTCGCTGCGAGGGTCTGGTGTTCGACGACCTCCCTGTGCGTTCGACGAGCTCCACCCCTGCGTTCGTGGGTGAGCACAAATGACATCTCCTCCTCTCCCTCTTCATTTGCTCTGTTCCGGTCTTTGTGCCGATGAAACTTGCTAGCTATAGGTGTCTTCAATCATCAGTATGCGTGACCACTATGCGTCTCCCGTTCGAAAGGGTTACATCTATAAATATGCATTCATTTGCATATTTATAACCGTGATTCTTTCGAATTGTCCAACGTTATCCATGGACAGCCCGAGTATGTGTAGATTGGGTTCGTTTTCCCATATGCTCTGCTCCGGATCCGATGCAGAATTTCGTCAGTGCCTCCCTGTTGTTCTCCGGGTACACATCCTCTCTGCTTATTGCCGAGACGTGTATCAGGAGAACAGCGGGGAGGTGCTGCCGAAATTTTGCGTCGGATCCGGAGCAGAGCATGGGAAAACAAACCCAATCTACACATACTCGGGTGGGATTAGGACCTATCTTTACCTACTAGCGTCTAGGTTGCATGGACGTAATAAAACTGACAAACTCTATTAACTGATGAATATGGTTTGCTGAATTATGTATGTATTTCTTGTGTGTCCAGTAGCTAGGCAAGATGAGTGATCGTGCGTGGATGTACACCGGTCACACTAATCAGAAAGACATGACCCATGAATGGATAAGAAAAACCAAGGGGTTTCTGAGAGCCGCATTTGCAAATGGACAGCAAACAACCTGGTGCCCCTGTGTCGATTGCGACAACTATCATAAGAGGTCAGAGTTTGAAATGATCAAACACCTGCAGAAGTGGGGTTTTACGCCTAATTATACGGTCTGGACATTTCATGGTGAGTCTGCCCAACGTGCCAGAGCTGAGGAGGGTCGTCGTCGCACCGACGAGCATGGTACCGGGATGGAAGACATGGTGGAAGACTTTGATGATGCTCGGGATTCGAACGATGAGATGGAGGAATCTGCAAAGGCCCTCAATGATATGTTGGAGTCTTCGAAGCGTCCTCTCCACGACCACACCGAGCTTTGTCAGCTGGATGCCATCGCACAAGTAATGGCTCTGAAGGCTCAATTCAACTTGGGCAGAGAATGCTACGACGCGATGATGACACTATTTGGACGCTTTCTACCCAAAGGCCATGTAATGCCTGCAAACCTGTACCAGTCGGACAAAATCCTCCGTGTACTTAAGATGCCCTATGAGAAGATAGATGCCTGTGAGAAAGGATGTGCCTTGTTTAGGCTTGAGTATGCGGACTTGAAGTATTGTCCCGTTTGCCAGTCTTCCAGGTATGTTGTGGTAGACAACGGTATGGATGAGAAGAGTCAGACAAAAATCCCAGGTTAGTTATACGGACTCAGATACCTTTCCTCCATTACATTGTGTGTGCGGCCGTCGATGATTACAATGCTAACGAGGAGTGGTGTTGCAGGCTGCTATTGAGAAAGAGAGAGCGAAGACCGAGGAGCTTCTGGCGGAGAGGGAGAGGGAGATGGAGGATAGGACGGCTAAGCTGTTGGAGGAGGAGAGGAACCGGAATGACGCAAAGAACCGGGCCTTATACGAGCTCTTCGTGGTAAGTTTCTTCTGCATATTAGCCAAATCATGCACGTAATGTTCCTTTCATTACTAACTAAAATGACCGACTCGTGAAAACCAAATGTGCAGACCATGTGCCAGGGCAACGGTCAGACCCCTCCGCCGATGCCAGTCATTGCTCCGGCGGACACGGTGAGTTTCATTTGAATGGAGATTACTTACTAGTCTTCACATTTGAGTTGCATCATGCTAACGATACATTGGAAATAATCTTTGGTGCAGTATAACTCCCGACAAGCATCGACCGATCCTTCTCCGTCTGCCACTGGCGCGACCGGTCCTACACCTACACATACACCTCCGTGATGACGGTAAGTTTTCCCAAGTGTTTTGCTTAATAGAGTTTTGTTGTGATGCCATGTTGTATCTACACATATCGTGCATAATGTGTGTATGTTTGAAATGCATTGTATGTGTGGGATTCGACACCTAGTCGTGTGCCTTTGGTAGCCTTCCATACAGGGAAATGCCTCCTAGTGCTTCCACTGAGCCATGGTAGTTCGCTACTGCTCCAGAACACATGGATTGACCGGCATGTGTCCTTCTTTGCTCCTGTGTCTGTCCCTACGGGGAAATGTCACGCGGTGTATCACCGAAGTCCTTGTAGCTTGCTACGACTTGGTTGCACTCGCTGATGACCGACACGTGCATTGCTGGGTCATGTATGCCTGTCCCTGTACGTTTGTGCCACCTTGGTTCTATGACTAGTCATGTCGGCCCGGGTTCTCTGCCATCTGGATACTAGCGACATAATATGCACTTAGCAACTTTTCCTCCAAAATGACTTAATATGCTTAGCTAGCTCTAAAATGACATAATATGCTTAAGAAATGACATATTTTAGCTCCAAAATGACTCAATATGCTTAGCTAGCTCAAAAATGACATAATAAGCTTAATTAGCTCCAAAATGACCTATTTAACCTAGGATATCTCTGAAATGACCTATACTTAGCATTTTTTCCTCCAAAATGACTTAATATGCTTAGCTAGCTTAAAAATGACCTATTTAACCTAGGATAGCTCTAAACTGACCTATGTACTTAGCATCTTTTCCTCCAAAATGACTTAATATGCTTAGCTAGCTCTAAAATGACATAATATGCTTAAGAAATGACATATTTTAGCTCCAAAATGACATAATAACCTTACTTAGCTCCAAAAGGACCTATTTAACCTAGGATAGCTCTAAAATGACCTATACTTAGCATTTTTTCCTCCAAAATGACTCAATATGCTTAGCTAGCTCAAAAATGATATACTAAGCTTAATTAGCTCCAAAATGACCTATTTAACCTAGGATAGCTCTGAAATGACCTATACTTAGCATTTTTTCCTCCAAAATGACTTAATATGCTTAGCTAGCTTAAAAATGACCTATTTAACCTAGGATAGCTCTAAAATGACCTATTTACTTAGCATCTTTTCCTCCAAAATGACTTAATATGCTTAGCTAGCTCTAAAATGACATAATATGCTTAAGAAATGACATATTTTAGCTCCTAAATGACTTCATATGCTTAGCTAGATCCAAAATGACATAATAACCTTACTTAGCTCCAAAATGACCTATTTAACCTAGTATAGCTCTAAAATGACCTATACTTAGCATTTTTTCCTCCAAAATGACTCAATATGCTTAGCTAGCTCAAAAATAACATAATAACCTTACTTAGCTCCAAAAGGACCTATTTAACCTAGGATAGCTCTAAAATGACCTATACTTAGCATTTTTTCCTCCAAAATGACTCAATATGCTTAGCTAGCTCAAAAATGATATACTAAGCTTAATTAGCTCCAAAATGACCTATTTAACCTAGGATAGCTCTGAAATGACCTATACTTAGCATTTTTTCCTCCAAAATGACTTAATATGCTTAGCTAGCTTAAAAATGACCTATTTAACCTAGGATAGCTCTAAAATGACCTATTTACTTAGCATCTTTTCCTCCAAAATGACTTAATATGCTTAGCTAGCTCTAAAATGACATAATATGCTTAAGAAATGACATATTTTAGCTCCTAAATGACTTCATATGCTTAGCTAGCTCCAAAATGACATAATAACCTTACTTAGCTCCAAAATGGCCTATTTAACCTAGTATAGCTCTAAAATGACCTATACTTAGCATTTTTTTCTCCAAAATGACTCAATATGCTTAGCTAGCTCAAAAATGACATAATAAGCTTAATTAGGTCCAAAATGACCTATTTAACCTAGGATAGCTCTAAAATGACCTATACTTAGCATTTTTTCCTCAAAAATGACTTAATATGCTTAGCTAGCTTAAAATGACATAATATGCTTAAGAAATGACATATTTTAGCTCCTAAATGACTTCATATGCTTAGCTAGCTCCAAAATGACATAATAACCTTACTTAGCTCCAAAATGACCTTACTTAGCATTTTTTACACCAAAATGACTTAGTATGCTTAGCTAGCTCAAAAATGACATAATAATCATACTTAGCTCCAAAATGACATATTTTACAGATATAAGTTGCATCATAATAGTCTTCACATTTTAGTTGCATCATCATAATCTTCTTCTTCTAGTCTTTTTCTTCTAACTTTCTTCTTTCCCATTTTGCAGATTTGCTCTAGATCACGGAAGCTTGGGTTGATGGAGTGCTTGTCTTTAGTTTTTGTTTTGACTTTGTGAAACTTGCTACCTATGGATGAAACTGTGTAATATTGATGAAACTATGTATATGTATGGATGAAACTTGCTACTATTGGTAACATGTGTTGGATATGTGTTCATGGATGTGTTGGATATATATGTGTTCATGACTATTGGTAATATGTGTTGAATATGCTATATTGGTTATATATATATGTGTGTTTGATTTTCTGTGAAGATGAATTGATATAAGAAAAAACAAAATTAAATGGGGGCAATATAGGCACTTTGCCATCTGCTGGCAGATGGCAAAGAGCTTTGCCATCTGCTGGCAGATGGCAAAGAGGCCACGTGTCAGCTACCTGCACAAACTGGGGAGGGCCTATTTGGTCTCTTTGCCATCTGCCAGCAGATGGCAAAGATTCTGCAGCCTTTGCCATCTGCTGGCAGATGGCAAAGATTCTGCAGCCTTTGCCATCAGCCAGCAGATGGCAAAGAGCCTGCAGCCTTTGCCATCAGCCAGCAGATGGCAAAGATTATAGCCTTTGCCATCTGCTGGCAGATGGCAAAGAGGCCACGTGTCAGCTACCTGCGCGAACGGGGAAGGGCCTATTTGGTCTCTTTGCCATCTGCCAGCAGATGGCAAAGGCCAGAATCTTTGCCATCTGCTGGCAGACGGCAAAGCACGCCGTTAGCCTTCTAACGGGGCTAACCCCGTTCAGAGGCTTTGCCATCTGCCAGCTGATGGCAAAGGCTGTAGGCTCTTTGCCATCTGCCAGCAGACGGCAAAGTAGCCTTTCCCGGATGGGTTTCAGCCAAACTGTTTGCCGTCTGCTGGCAGATGACAAAGCCTTTGCCATCCGCGGACCATGCCTTTGCCATCTGCCATGGCAGATGGCAAAGTGGCTGATTCTTGTAGTGTCCCTTTGAGGAACTCGGTCAATCAAACACTTAGAGTGTATAAAGGGCCGGTCGAGCATCGACCTTCGCAAATCGTTCGTCGTCAATCGGAACGATCTGGTCAACAGTTCGGAAACGCAGACGTGCGGCAGGCTTCGGTCCGGATCCTTTAAAATCCGTCAGTAATTATCTGACCTGTTTTTTCCTCTTCCTTCCTTACTATTTATGTTGTACTCTTTCGATTACTTTCGTCACAACTGGGCATGTACACGATTGATATTATGAAATAAAGAAACCGTGCCCTTTCAAGGTCTTTATTGTATTTCTTTATCAGCATAGCTCCGGGGAGATGAAGTACTTTAAAAAGATGCAATTGTATATGAAAGTCCGATGTATTCGGCATCTCGGAATTTTTGGCCTTATATGCATCAGTTTCGAACCTAGATTTCGGTCAATATTTGGGTTGCCCGGCTCCTATGTGTACCCCTTACGTTCCCGATGTATTCGGCTAAGGGCGTAACGGGAGAACCACTGCGATTGCGCTGCCAGGTTAATTGTCATGGAGCCTCAGTGGAGAAAGCCGAAATCTGACTATCTAGGTAAGCGTAAACTGGTCTGCCATCCGGAGACCGCGTCAAGCGATGTGACGATAGAGATCACCCGTGTCAAACGAAGGGCTTCTATTTCTAGCCGAAGTGTGCTATGGCCTAGACCTCGGCCGCGTTGGCCGGACACTTCCTATGCCGGGAGCTGGTCCTCAGCCCCCACAGTCAAACTCCTATGACTAAATGAAAGATGTCAAGCCACTATAGTCCGATAGCCTAGTTCCTCTAAGTCATTGACCGCCTCCGGGTACCGAGACATCGGCCAAGGGTCAAGTATGCCTTAAGGAACACCCTCTGTATAACCTACACTGGCCAATCTCATTTTGAACAGTCATATTGGAGGAATAATCGAATTATAAAATAAAAACATATGGAATTTCAAGCCATCTTCATTCAAACACGAGATAAAGTTTTTACATTATACACTCCGGCATTCCGAAGTATCACCTAAAAATACAGTGTCCTTGGGGCACATGGCCTCTGTGGTCCGAGCTCCCGCCTCAACCTCGGCGAAGAACTGCTCGGCGGTCCACGGCTTGTCGGTAGGAGGGCCAGCGGCACACGTCTCTGCATCAACCTTGTGGAAGTGAGTCTTCACGCAAGCGTATGCCCTCCGCGCCCCTTCGAAGCATGCGGACCTCTTCCAGCGCTCGACGCAGGGCACGACATTTTGGAGACGGGCCGTCAGGCCGAAGAGACTCTTCGGCATGGCTTCGGCAGGCCACAAAGCGACGCAGAGGTCCTTGAGCGCCGGCCTTGTCATGCGGAACAGCTCAACCAGCTGCTTCACTTGATGATTCAGCAGCTGCGCAGACGGCGTGTCGCGGAAACGAACACCTATGGGACCGAAGGATCCCTTTACGGTTCGGTAGGGCAGAAAGGACAGCACAAAGAGCGGACCGACGATCAACGCGAGGGGATTTTACCCAGGTTCGGGCCGCTCGGAAGCGTAAAACCCTACTCCTGCTTGGTTGTATTACTGTGGATGTTCTTGGCCAAGTTCCGGGAGCTACAGTAGCAGCTACGCATGCAGAATGGGTTCAATGTCTCCTGCTCTCTCCCCCCTGTAGCTACGCCTTGGGCCTCCTTTTATATGTCCAAGGGGTCTCCAACAGTGGCGAAGTACAAGAGGTGTAAATTATCTACAGTATCTCATGATTAGCAGTATCTCATGATTACTATTGATGCCCTAGGACAAACGTCCTAGGACAAGCGTCTTAGGACAAGACGCATTCAATGCTCTGAACAGGTGTCCCTGCCTTTCTTGGGGATGGGAAGAAGGACTCGTCCCATCAGCACCGCTTAACCCCTTCTGCGGCCAGCGCCGTGACACGCAACCAGGAGGACAAGCCCTAAACGATAGGCCGGTCGCTGCGCTGGAGCGGCGGCACTGTGCTGAAGCGGTGGGATCTTGCCGGGTGCTGATCTTGCCGGGGGCTGATCTTGCCGGGGCTCGACGGGCCAGTCCGGCAAGATCTTGCCGGACGCCCAGCCTTCGGTCTTCTGATCTTCAGCTTTAACGCCATCTTGATATCTCGCATCTGTCTCCAGCCGTCCTCCGGTAGGCCTTGCCGCAGGTATGGCTACAACTGTCCGTGCACAAGTACGGGGTACTAAAGGACCCGATCTTTAGTACACCGACACGGCGACCCCGGGAATTGACCCCAGAAGGCTTTCTCCGCCTCATGGCCCGCCAGTTGGCCGAAGTATGCCACCGCATCCTCCGCGCTCTGCGGGAGATCCTCGAAGACCTCTGCAGAACGCCATAATTGGGTGAGCTCGACACACCCTTTGCTGCCAAACGTACACTGCAGCAAAAATTTCTTACTCGAGGCGATTTGCTCCACTTGCTGGAGCACCTCGCGATCCGCTCGGGCCAAGGTCTTGAGCTCGGAGTGGGCACGCTGTAGCTTCTCGAGCTCCTCCTTCATCCGCTGCCCCTCCTCCTAAAGTTTGTCGCGTGCTTCGAACACGCCCTTCAGGGTATCCTCGACCTCTAGGACCCGTGCCTGGTGCTTCTCTCCGGCCGCCTTCTCGGCAGCCCGCACCTTCTTGGCCGCGGCGACAGCATTCTCCTGTTGCCGCACCTCTTTCCGAGCTCTGTCAAGCTCGGCCTTGAGCATCTCCAGCTCCGCTGTCAACACAGTTCGGCCTTAGTTGTATTTTTTCACATACATTACACGTATTTAGTAAAAATACAAAAGCAAGTTTAAACTTGCTTACCTTGAGACTGCTCGAGTTTCCGGTTCATCCCCGCCATCTCTTCGGAGTCGGAGTCCGGGATAAAGGTCGCAACCTGGAACAAAACGGATCCTCATTGTCAAGGGAATAATTAAGATCACTCATCGGCTCCTACTACGTCAAGCGACTCCGATGCCGGTTTCTTGCAACCGACTTCGGGCTTGGGGGCTACTCACTCACTAAGCCGTTTAGAAGGCTATACTATTATGTCCTCAGACAGAACTCACAAAAACAAAAAGTTTAAATAAACAACGTGAATGCGCAGAAATCGTACCTCGAAACCTGCTGCGAGGTTCTTAAAAACTTCATGCAGGACGGCCCCAGCGGACCGGTAGTTCTCCAGCGCCGTGCCCATCAAGGCACGGTGCTCCTCCTTGATGGAAGAACCCCTCAGGGTCTCCTCCACCTCCTCGGTCCACCCCGCGCCAGCCCGTCCCTGGGCAGTAGGCTAGGGCGAAGGGATGACCTCTGGTGTCTCCGCCCGAGTGGCTTCCGCCCGTTGTGGTGGAGCCGAGGTAGACTCCGGCTGGGCCAACGACTGGCCCAGTAGTTCTTTGATGACCTCGGGGTGCTCCGTCCCCAGATCTTGTCGGGCCGAGGTATTGTCCTCGGCCATGGTCACCACCTCGTTGGCCCCCGTCGAGTTGACTTCGGGGACCAAGGTGGATGTCGCCTCCCCCAGACCGTCAGGCTTTGGGGGAGAAGCAGCGGGCTCTGGTGTCCCGCTGGTTGATGGCAGCCCATTTGAAGAGCCGCTGGGAATACCCTAGGTGGACTGGAATTGAAAAACTACTTGTGTAAGATTCCCCCTTGCTGAAAAAGTGACTTAAGGAAAGACGATAGAGACAAGGGCTTACCCTCGAGGTGCCAGTTTCTTCCTCCCCATTGCGAGGGGGTCTTCCTCTGAGTCACCGAAGAGCTCGGCCCTCTCCGATGATTTGTTGGCGGCCTCGGATGAGACTCGCCTCGTCCTCTTTGAGCCCTTCGCCGACATGACCATGTTGGCGTCTTCTATCGCCGACCTCTTCCCCTTCGGAGGGGGAATCTCCTCCTCGCCCTCCTCGGCGCCGCCGTCTTGAGCGGCGGAGGTGTGGGTCTCTTCTGACCGAGTGACTGAGGTCCCCCTGGTCCGAGCACTGGACCTCCCCGTTTGGGGCTTCGTCCCTTTGGAGGCCACCACATGTGGCTCCTCGGTTAGAAGCGCCGAGAGCAGGGGAGTTGGGGGCTGCTCTGGCAGTGGGGCTGGGCATCGTACCCCTTTTACCCAGGCCGACCACTTCTACAAAATGTCAAAACACAACGATTCGAGTAAAAACTTTGATCCTCGACACAATCAACAAAGCACAGAGATTGAAGGGCAAAATCACTTACCGGGGGGGCCTCATAGCCGTGCTCGAGGCCGCGGTCCTCTCCCGCGTTGGGGATCTTGTGCTTGTCCAGCTTCATGAGCTTTGTCCACATGGTGGCCAAGGTGGAGCGGAAGAAGGTGTTGATGGTGTCCATGTCTTCGGGCTTTTGTGCCCACATCGGCGTAGCCCGAAACTGGAGGGGAAGTATACGGCGGTTGAGCATGACATTGATGACGTCGGCCAGCTCAACCTTCCCCGTCGTGGACCACCACAGGACCCTGTCGGTCATGGTCTCCACCTCTTCTGGCTTCCCCCAAGAAACGCCCTTCTCCTTCCAGGACTTGAGTTTCTTGGGTGGCCCGGCCGAGAAGGCCGGGACTTCCGTTTGACCAGGGGCAAGAGGTTCAATGATATAAAACCACTCCCTCTGCCATCGAGGAGACCGCCAGGGAAGCTGCCGCCGAGGCCGACAGGGTCGCAGCGGACGAGGCCGCCAAGGCCGCATAGGAAGAGACCGCCAAGAAGCCTGCTGAGGGGACCGGCAAGGAGACCGACGACCGTACCGACGACATTCCTGCCGCGGGAGCGCCTGGTGCTACACCGGTCACGGAGCCCCCAGCTGCCGGTGAAGATCAACCGTCAACATCTGACGTGCCCCCATCAAGCAGCTACTTCAAGGTCGGTGACAACCTGTTCGTCAGCATGCCAGGGACGGCAAGCACTGGGGTGCCGGTGGAAGGAGAAACTTTGGATGGAGACGTCGTCGCCGCCGCCAGCAGCAGTGAACCCACGGAAGAGCAGCTACTCCAAGCCGTGCACGACAACTATCAGAAGCTCCATGCACTCTACCGCGCCCGGAAGGATAAGCTGGATTCCAGGGCAGCGGTTGTTGACGCAGCAGAGGCGGACTTCCAAAAGCGCGTCGAGGAGATGCAGGCTTGGTATGCTGAGGCCTTCCAAGAGCTGAAGACTGCTCGGGAACAGCTGAGCGAGAACTGGAACGACCTCCTCCTGAAGCAATCTGATGTCGAGAAGGCACAGGAGGAGGCTGCATAGCAGGCCGCCGCAGCAGAAGCCCGCCTGACGGAGCGCCGCATCGGGCTCGATGCTCATGAAGAGGACCTTGCTGCTCGCGAGGAGGCGCTTGCCGCCAAGCTCCGCAGCAAGGATGAGGAGATCGAGAAACTTGTCGCGCAGCGGACCCAGGAGCTAGAGCAGAAACACATGGAGATGCTCGGAGCTCTGACTGAAGATCACGCCGGCAAACTGAAGGAAGCCGTCGATGCTGCCGGAGCTGCAGAGGCCGCCAAGAGCTTGCTGGAGGGGAAGGTGAAGAAGCTAGAGGCTGATCTCGAGGATCACGGCAAGAAGGTCTTGACACTCGAAGCCGAAAGAGACAAAGCTCTTCACAGCTTGATGGAGGCACAAGTTGCCGCATCCGAGAAGACTCAACAACTCACCTCCGCCAAGGAATCCATCGTTGGTCTGGAGCAGAAGCTGACCACGCTGAGGGAGACCCTTGAGACCGCCAGGGGTCGGGAGAAGACCTTGACCAAAGACCTCCACAATGAACAGGAGCTGCTCAAGAGTGCTGTCGCCACACACAACGACTATGTGGCAGGCGTGCAGATCTGGACTAAGAAGCTCATCGACGTTGCTGAGAAGCTTGCCGCGCAACTGTCCATCATGGGTCTGCAAGGCTTCAGGTACTCTTCTGACGACAGGGTGTCCACAAGCGCCAGGTTGACCATGTTCTTTGACCGCCTGATCGAAGTCTTGGAGCAGCTTCACTCTGACCGAACATCCCAGCTGGCGGACGAATCCCGCAAGCTCTGCCAGGCCGTCCTCCGCGAGGTGCTGGTCAAGGTTGTGCACAAGAACCCCGGCATCAACCTCTCCAACGTCTTCAAACGCTTGCCGAAGGATGCGGACGTCAAGGCACTGGAAGAGCTTGTCGCGCCCATCATTGACAGGGTGAGCCAAGTCAAGAGGGTCGAAGGCAATCGCCGGGATTAGCTGTTTCTCTTCTCATCTTGTTGTCACCGCTCCATGCCAAAGACAATTTATCTTTTGTTAGAAACGCGGCAACTATCGATGTAATATAACTTGCCATGTCTGGATTAATGTATGCTATTCCCTCGTCTGATTTCTTTCTGTACAGCTGTACCCTATGCTTATGCTGGGAACTTGCCGGTGCACACCCCTGTGAGCGCTGGGTTCGGGACTTCAGCAGCCTGCTGGAGGCGCAGCTACCGGCAAGAAACCTTAACGTTTTCAGTGCAGCCACCTAAACTGTTGAGCGGACTCGAAACAGAGTAAGGGCGCGACCGATCATGACGAGGTTCCATCGCGTGCGGGTTTACCATACAAAAGTCGAAATCGTTCAAGGGAAATAGCCTTACAATAAAGATTCTGCTTAAAGGGTTCTGCAACTTAGCTTTTCGTTGCTGTTCTTCTTCTTCTTCCGGCAAGATGTCAACCTTGAACGTCACCTGTCGGTATCCATACCCCAAAGATGTCACGGAAACGAACACCTATGGGACCGAAGGATCCCTTTACGATTCGGCAGGGGAGAAAGGACAGCACAAAGAGCGGAACCGACGATCAACGCGAGGGGATTTTACCCAGGTTCGGGCCGCTCGGAAGCGTAAAACCCTACTCCTGCTTGGTTGTATTACTGTGGATGTTCTTGGCCAAGTTCCGGGAGCTACAGTAGCAGCTACGCATGCAGAATGGGTTCAATGTCTCCTGCTCTCTCCCCCCTGTAGCTACGCCTTGGGCCTCCTTTTATATGTCCAAGGGGTCTCCAACAGTGGCGAAGTACAAGAGGTGTAAAGTATCTACAGTATCTCATGATTAGCAGTATCTCATGATTACTACTGATGCCCTAGGACAAACGTCCTAGGAAAAGCGTCTTAGGACAAGACGCATTCAATGCTCTGAACAGGTGTCCCTGCCTTTCTTGGGGATGGGAAGAAGGACTCGTCCCATCAGCACCGCTTAACCCCTTCTGCGGCCAGCGCCGTGACACGCAACCAGGAGGACAAGCCCTAAACGACAGGCCGGTCGCTGCGCTGGAGCGGCGGCACTGTGCTGAAGCGGTGGGATCTTGCCGGGTGCTGATCTTGCCGGTGGCTGATCTTGCCGGGGCTCGACGGGCCAGTCCGGCAAGATCTTGCCGGACGCCCAGCCTTCGGTCTTCTGATCTTCAGCTTTAACGCCTTCTTGATATCTCGCATCTGTCTCCAGCCGTCCTCCGGTAGGCCTTGCCGCAGGTATGGCTACAACTGTCCATGCACAAGTACGGGGTACTAAAGGACCCGATCACACTGACAGGAGCCCCCGGGCCTAGGCCATACACGGGTGCGAGGCGTTGTTGGGCTAGGCCCAAAACAGTGCACGGGCACGCGTGGCAGGAGTTACTGTCATAATCTTCTCATTTACTGCGCCCTCCCACGATGCGTGTTGAATGCGGAACGTGGGGGACATGCGCGGAATGACCGCAGCCTCCGCTCCTTCCCCATGAAAAGGAAACCGCAGGGGCGCTGCTCATTTACCTCTTCTTCAATCTAGGAACCACCGTCGTCTTCCTCCTTGAGCCTGAAACTGAGCCTCCTCCATTCTTCCGCCACCCGCACGCCCTCGCCACTTTCGGACTCTGCTTCCACTGCCGCCATGCCGCCCAATGCAGGCAAGGGCAAAACGGCGAAAGCCACCGGCTCAGCCGCAGGAGCAGATGAAGGGGATCTGGTGCGGATGCGGAGAGAGCGCGCCGTCTTCGACCCGACGCTTGACGGGCGCACCTTGATTACTCAGTACAGGTGCATATGGGGGAAGGAGACAAATGGCCATCCCAAAACTCGCGCGCTTTCGGCTTCCGCCGGGGGCGGCGCGTATAGATACCCTTTCTTCGCCGCTAATTTTTACTGCGGGCTCTGTCCTCCTTTTTCCGACTTCTTCGTCGACATCATGTACACGTACGGGTTCCGCCTTTTGGATTTTACGCCGAACGCCGTAACGTGCATGTCTGTCTTTGCGCATCTTTGCGAAAACTTTGCCGGAGTGGTCCCCAACACAGCCCTCTTCCGCCACTACTTCATCCCCCGCATCGAGGCAGGAGACGCCCTCTCTGGATCTATCACTTGGATTCCGAGGGAACGGAACAAGGATATATACCCAGGGGGTCTCTACCGCAAGAAGTGGGAGGAGTGGCGATCCGAGTGGTGCTGGATTCAGGAGGAAGATCCCCAGCCGTTCTGCGTGCCCCGGCAAAGGAAGGTGGCCCGTGGTGAGAATTGGAGCGACCTTGACCCTGAAGACGAGAAGCTCACGATTGCAATCACCAGGATCCACCGCCTGAAGGCTGCCGGGCTCACGATTGAAATGGTTGGCGCAGATTTCCTTCGCCGGCGCATCGCCCCTCTACACAATAAGGGGAGGCCAGCCTGGGACTTCAAGAACGCAGCAGATATCATGAGGCTGTGCCCTGGCTTGAATCACAATTTCACGGTCTTGCAGCACATGTATCTCTGCCACAAGCTGTTCAGGCCTGACGGGAGGTACGCGTTGCCGTCTGGAATTGTCCCTCTGTGCAACAACTCTGCCCTGAGTTCCATCATTGCTATGATGCCAGTGTGCAACGCCCACGGCCTTGATGGGACTTGGGTAGAGCCGCCTCCAGAGCAAGTGCAGGAGTTCTTCGACAACTTGTCGGAGAGGGCCATCCGGAAAGATTCCAACCTTATCCGTCCCACCACTGAGGCAGAAATAGCTTACATTGCCAGCAGGGTGGAAGAGGCAAAACTTGCCGCAGAGGCCGGCGACTTTGGCTTCACGGGAGAAGACACCAGTGAAGACGAGACGGTGCCAGAGGAGACCTCTTCGGAGCAAGAGGAAGTTGCCGGGGAGCAGAGCGGCATGGTTGCCGGGGGCTCTACCGTCGAGGGCGCAACCGAGGAGCAGCCGCATGAGGAGCCCCCAGCTCCAGGGGAGAAAAAGCGCGTTCTTCGGAAAGCCAGCTCCGGCGCCCCAGCGAGTCAGCCTCCCTCAGGGACGAGGTCCCCGGCAAAAAGGCGGCCGGCGAGGCCGTGCAGCGGCAAGAGGCCCAACAACCGCCTGTGCGACGTACGACACGCTCGACCGCGGCACAAACTGGTGCGGCGGGAGCGCCCCATACGACGGCACCAGCGGCTGGAGCAGCAGGGTTGCAGCTACCTACTGCTTCCGCTGGAGCCAAGCGCGCCAGGTCTCCTTCTCCACCTCCTCGCCCAGTTGCCGAAGCGGAAGTCGTCTTCGACCTCTCTGCCTTGGAATCCGACGAAGAAGAGTAGGGACCTTGCCGCACCTTGTAATTCCCGTATTTTCGTCTTTACTTGACTAATTTACTTTGGCTTGTCTCCACAGAGATGCAGAAACCTTGGCGCAAAGGATGGCGAAGAGGGCGAAGACCTCAACGGGCGACGAACCGCCGGCGAGCACCTCAGGTGCGCCAGAAACGATCAACATCAGCCCGGAGTCGAGCCCTCAACGCAGTCCTCTATGCAGTCCCCGACGCAGCCCCCAGTGTGAGTCCGTTATGCACTTTCCGCTGGCAAGTGCTGGGGTGCGTATCTTCACTGCTGACATCTCCGGGCGTGCAGGAGCGGAGCGGCAACAAGGAGCACCAACGGGAACCGTCCCTGATGCGCCGCCGCCATTGACTACCCTGCCCAGAAATGAGCCTCTGGCAAGCGAGCTTAACCGCGATGGAGAAGAGCTAGTGAGAACTGGCTCCGGCAACCCTCCTCAGCAGCTCGACGCAGGTAAACCGCTCGCCTCAGAGTACTTGCTATTATGTTTTTCTCTCTCTTTTTGTCTTCTTGAACTTCAATCTTGGTCTCACCTTGCTTCCCTTCCTGGGCTTCCAGATTTCCTCTTGGCGGAACCCATGGATGTCGAAACCGTCATCGAGGAGACCGCCAGGGAAGCTGCCGCCGAGGCCGACAGGGTCGCAGCGGACGAGGCCGCCAAGGCCGCATAGGAAGAGACCGCCAAGAAGCCTGCTGAGGGGACCGGCAAGGAGACCGACGACCGTACCGACGACATTCCTGCCGCGGGAGCGCCTGGTGCTACACCGGTCACGGAGCCCCCAGCTGCCGGTGAAGATCAACCGTCAACATCTGACGTGCCCCCATCAAGCAGCTACTTCAAGGTCGGTGACAACCTGTTCGTCAGCATGCCAGGGACGGCAAGCACTGGGGTGCCGGTGGAAGGAGAAACTTTGGATGGAGACGTCGTCGCCGCCGCCAGCAGCAGTGAACCCACGGAAGAGCAGCTACTCCATGCCGTGCACGACAACTATCAGAAGCTCCATGCACTCTACCGCGCCCGGAAGGATAAGCTGGATTCCAGGGCAGCGGTTGTTGACGCAGCAGAGGCGGACTTCCAAAAGCGCGTCGAGGAGATGCAGGCTTGGTATGCTGAGGCCTTCCAAGAGCTGAAGACTGCTCGGGAACAGCTGAGCGAGAACTGGAACGACCTCCTCCTGAAGCAATCTGATGTCGAGAAGGCACAGGAGGAGGCTGCACAGCAGGCCGCCGCAGCAGAAGCCCGCCTGACGGAGCGCCGCATCGGGCTCGATGCTCACGAAGAGGACCTTGCTGCTCGCGAGGAGGCGCTTGCCGCCAAGCTCCGCAGCAAGGATGAGGAGATCGAGAAACTTGTCGCGCAGCGGACCCAGGAGCTAGAGCAGAAACACATGGAGATGCTCGGAGCTCTGACTGAAGATCACGCCGGCAAACTGAAGGAAGCCGTCGATGCTGCCGGAGCTGCAGAGGCCGCCAAGAGCTTGCTGGAGGGGAAGGTGAAGAAGCTAGAGGCTGATCTCGAGGATCACAGCAAGAAGGTCTTGACACTCGAAGCCGAAAGAGACAAAGCTCTTCACAGCTTGATGGAGGCACAAGTTGCCGCATCCGAGAAGACTCAACAACTCACCTCCGCCAAGGAATCCATCGTTGGTCTGGAGCAGAAGCTGACCACGCTGAGGGAGACCCTTGAGACCGCCAGGGGTCGGGAGAAGACCTTGACCAAAGACCTCCACAATGAACAGGAGCTGCTCAAGAGTGCTGTCGCCACACACAACGACTATGTGGCAGGCGTGCAGATCTGGACTGAGAAGCTCATCGACGTTGCAGAGAAGCTTGCCGCGCAACTGTCCATCATGGGTCTGCAAGGCTTCAGGTACTCTTCTGACGACAGGGTGTCCACAAGCGCCAGGTTGACCATGTTCTTTGACCGCCTGATCGAAGTCTTGGAGCAGCTTCACTCTGACCGAACATCCCAGCTGGCGGACGAATCCCGCAAGCTCTGCCAGGCCGTCCTCCGCGAGGTGCTGGTCAAGGTTGTGCACAAGAACCCCGGCATCAACCTCTCCAACGTCTTCAAACGCTTGCCGAAGGATGCGGACGTCAAGGCACTGGAAGAGCTTGTCGCGCCCATCATTGACAGGGTGAGCCAAGTCAAGAGGGTCGAAGGCGATCGCCGGGATTAGCTGTTTCTCTTCTCATCTTGTTGTCACCGCTCCATGCCAAAGACAATTTATCTTTTGTTAGAAACGCGGCAACTATCGATGTAATATAACTTGCCATGTCTGGATTAATGTATGCTATTCCCTCGTCTGATTTCTTTCTGTACAGCTGTACCCTATGCTTATGCTGGGAACTTGCCGGTGCGCACCCCTGTGAGCGCTGGGTTCGGGACTTCAGCAGCCTGCTGGAGGCGCAGCTACCGGCAAGAAACCTTAACGTTTTCAGTGCAGCCACCTAAACTGTTGAGCGGACTCGAAACAGAGTAAGGGCGCGACCGATCATGACGAGGTTCCATCGCGTGCGGGTTTACCATACAAAAGTCGAAATCGTTCAAGGGAAATAGCCTTACAATAAAGATTCTGCTTAAAGGGTTCTGCAACTTAGCTTTTCGTTGCTGTTCTTCTTCTTCTTCCGGCAAGATGTCAACCTTGAACGTCGCCTGTCGGTATCCATACCCCAAAGATGTCACGGAAACGAACACCTATGGGACCGAAGGATCCCTTTACGATTCGGCAGGGGAGAAAGGACAGCACAAAGAGCGGAACCGACGATCAACGCGAGGGGATTTTACCCAGGTTCGGGCCGCTCGGAAGCGTAAAACCCTACTCCTGCTTGGTTGTATTACTGTGGATGTTCTTGGCCAAGTTCCGGGAGCTACAGTAGCAGCTACGCATGCAGAATGGGTTCAATGTCTCCTGCTCTCTCCCCCCTGTAGCTACGCCTTGGGCCTCCTTTTATATGTCCAAGGGGTCTCCAACAGTGGCGAAGTACAAGAGGTGTAAATTATCTACAGTATCTCATGATTAGCAGTATCTCATGATTACTACTGATGCCCTAGGACAAACGTCCTAGGACAAGCGTCTTAGGACAAGACGCATTCAATGCTCTGAACAGGTGTCCCTGCCTTTCTTGGGGATGGGAAGAAGGACTCGTCCCATCAGCACCGCTTAACCCCTTCTGCGGCCAGCGCCGTGACACGCAACCAGGAGGACAAGCCCTAAACGATAGGCCGGTCGCTGCGCTGGAGCGGCGGCACTGTGCTGAAGCAGTGGGATCTTGCCGGGTGCTGATCTTGCCGGGGGCTGATCTTGCCGGGGGCTGATCTTGCCGGGGCTCGACGGGCCAGTCCGGCAAGATCTTGCCGGACGCCCAGCCTTCGGTCTTCTGATCTTCAGCTTTAACGCCTTCTTGATATCTCGCATCTGTCTCCAGCCGTCCTCCGGTAGGCCTTGCCGCAGGTATGGCTACAACTGTCCGTGCACAAGTACGGGGTACTAAAGGACCAGATCTTTAGTACACCGACACGGCGACCCCGGGAATTGACCCCAGAAGGCTTTCTCCGCCTCATGGCCCGCCAGTTGGCCGAAGTATGCCACCGCATCCTCCGCGCTCTGCGGGAGATCCTCGAAGACCTCTGTAGAACGCCATAATTGGGTGAGCTCGACACACCCTTTGCTGCCAAACGTACACTGCAGCAAAAATTTCTTACTCGAGGCGATTTGCTCCACTTGCTGGAGCACCTCGCGATCCGCTCGGGCCAAGGTCTTGAGCTCGGAGTGGGCACGCTGCAGCTTCTCGAGCTCCTCCTTCATCCGCTGCCCCTCCTCCTAAAGTTTGTCGCGTGCTTCGAACACGCCCTTCAGGGTCTCCTCGACCTCTAGGACCCGTGCCTGGTGCTTCTCTCCGGCCGCCTTCTCGGCAGCCCGCACCTTCTCGGCCGCGGCGACAGCATTCTCCTGTTGCCGCACCTCTTTCCGAGCTCTGTCAAGCTCGGCCTTGAGCATCTCCAGCTCCGCTGTCAACACAGTTCGGCCTTAGTTGTATTTTTTCACATACATTACACGTATTTAGTAAAAATACAAAAGCAAGTTTAAACTTGCTTACCTTGAGGCTGCTCGAGTTTCCGGTTCATCCCCGCCATCTCTTCGGAGTCGGAGTCCGGGATAAAGGTCGCAACCTGGAACAAAACGGATCCTCATTGTCAAGGGAATAATTAAGATCACTCATCGGCTCCTACTACGTCAAGCGACTCCGATGCCGGTTTCTTGCAACCGACTTCGGGCTTGGGGGCTACTCACTCACTAAGCCGTTTAGAAGGCTATACTATTATGTCCTCAGACAGAACTCACAAAAACAAAAAGTTTAAATAAACAACGTGAATGCGCAGAAATCGTACCTCGAAACCTGCTGCGAGGTTCTTAAAAACTTCATGCAGGACGGCCCCAGCGGACCGGTAGTTCTCCAGCGCCGTGCCCATCAAGGCACGGTGCTCCTCCTTGATGGAAGAACCCCTCAGGGTCTCCTCCACCTCCTCGGTCCACCCCGCGCCAGCCCGTCCCTGGGCAGTAGGCTAGGGCGAAGGGATGACCTCGGGTGTCTCTGCCCGAGTGGCTTCCGCCCGTTGTGGTGGAGCCGAGGTAGACTCCGGCTGGGCCAACGACTGGCCCAGTAGTTCTTTGATGACCTCGGGGTGCTCCGTCCCCAGATCTTGTCGGGCCGAGGTATTGTCCTCGGCCATGGTCACCACCTCGTTGGCCCCCGTCGAGTTGACTTCGGGGACCAAGGTGGATGTCGCCTCCCCCAGACCGTCAGGCTTTGGGGGAGAAGCAGCGGGCTCTGGTGTCCCGCTGGTTGATGGCAGCCCGTTTGAAGAGCCGCTGGGAATACCCTAGGTGGACTGGAATTGAAAAACTACTTGTGTAAGATTCCCCCTTGCTGAAAAAGTGACTTAAGGAAAGACGATAGAGACAAGGGCTTACCCTCGAGGTGCCAGTTTCTTCCTCCCCATTGCGAGGGGGTCTTCCTCTGAGTCACCGAAGAGCTCGGCCCTCTCCGATGATTTGTTGGCGGCCTCGGATGAGACTCGCCTCGTCCTCTTTGAGCCCTTCGCCGACATGACCATGTTGGCGTCTTCTATCGCCGACCTCTTCCCCTTCGGAGGGGGAATCTCCTCCTCGCCCTCCTCGGCGCCGCCGTCTTGAGCGGCGGAGGTGTGGGTCTCTTCTGACCGAGTGACTGAGGTCCCCCTGGTCCGAGCACTGGACCTCCCCGTTTGGGGCTTCGTCCCTTTGGAGGCCACCACATGTGGCTCCTCGGTTAGAAGCGCCGAGAGCAGGGGAGTTGGGGGCTGCTCTGGCAGTGGGGCTGGGCATCGTACCCCTTTTACCCAGGCCGACCACTTCTACAAAATGTCAAAACACAACGATTCGAGTAAAAACTTTGATCCTCGACACAATCAACAAAGCACAGAGATTGAAGGGCAAAATCACTTACCGGGGGGGCCTCATAGCCGTGCTCGAGGCCGCGGTCCTCTCCCGCGTTGGGGATCTTGTGCTTGTCCAGCTTCATGAGCTTTGTCCACATGGTGGCCAAGGTGGAGCGGAAGAAGGTGTTGATGGTGTCCATGTCTTCGGGCTTTTGTGCCCACATCGGCGTAGCCCGAAACTGGAGGGGAAGTATACGGCGGTTGAGCATGACATTGATGACGTCGGCCAGCTCAACCTTCCCCGTCGTGGACCACCACAGGACCCTGTCGGTCATGGTCTCCACCTCTTCTGGCTTCCCCCAAGAAACGCCCTTCTCCTTCCAGGACTTGAGTTTCTTGGGTGGCCCGGCCGAGAAGGCCGGGACTTCCGTTTGACCAGGGGCAAGAGGTTCAGTGATATAAAACCACTCCCTCTGCCATTCCTTCACCGTCTCGATGAAGGTTCCTATGAACCAGATGGCCCCCTGGTTCTTGCTGACCATGGCTCCCCCGCACTCCGCGAGATGCTGTCCACTGGACTTCGGTTTCATCCCGAAAAGCTTTAGCCACAAGCCGAAGTGTAGGTCGCAGCGGAGGAAAGCCTCACAGACTGTGATGAAAGCGGCGAGGTGGAGAATAGAGTTGGGGGCCATGTGGTGGAAGTCTAACCCGTAGTAGAACATTACCCCGCGCACGAAGGGGTGCAGCGGGAACCCCAGGCCTCGGATGAGGTGGGGGACGAAGACCACCCGCTCCCCAGCGTTGGGAGTGGGCACCAGCTGGTCGGCCGCTGGAGCGCGGGCAGCGATGGCGGGGGCTACATACCCCGCGTCACGCAGCTCGGCGATAGTCGCTGCTGTCACCGTGGAGCCACCCCAGTGCCCCTTGAGGGTGTCGGCCATGGCTGGTTGAGAAGCTGAGCTCGCGAAAAGGGAGGGGGTGCTAGTTGGATCTGGGCGCTAGAGCTAGATGGGGCAGCCGTGGGAAAGCAATGGGAGCGTGCGTCGTTGCGCTGTTCTCCCTTTGGTTCTTATAGACCTATAAAAGGCCAAGAGTCCCCCTGCTGCGCCGATAAATTCATGGCCGCTATCAAAAATGCCATTCAAACATATGGGGGGAAACAAAATCTTGATGATATCCCTAAGAAAGCGGGCACGATCTCTATTTCGAAGTGACGTGCCAGTAAACGAGCTGCCTCGAACCGCGATTTGAGGATGAGGTAGTAACTCCCCGACCCATCATGGGGCGAGCCTCTCCGTTAATTTTGTCAGGAAGGATTGGATTGTTCATACCTGTACGACCAGCCTTCGAGGCTAAGATACGTACACCCCTCGGGCAGGGTACCAGCTCAGTTGGACCACGGATGTCGATGTTCTGTTAAAGAGAATCCGAAATGTAAAGTGGAACTCATCTGTCAAGCCAAAGACTACGGATCCGAAGTAATATCTGTCGACCATCGTCCTCGACGTAGAAGACTAGTTCGGGGGCTACTGACGGTGTCCTGGATTAGGGGGTACTAACCAGGCCGACCCGTCTCCTTGGTTGGGCCGATGTACCCCCGTACGTGACCAAGATGGACTCCAGAGACTGTACGTGGGAGACATGATCGACGCCGTCTCTATCGAAGACTTGTAGTACACTTCAAGATTTGTCCAGCCACCTTACTCCTAGATACCGACGTTGTAACCCTAGGTACCCTCTCCGGCGTGTATATAAGCCATAGGGTTTAGCCCGTAGAGGGGACATCAATGCAACATTGCTTACCTAGCCATAGAAGTTAGACACATATTACGATCTCGAGGTAGATCAACTATGTACTCGATACATCTCTATCAATATAACAGAAGCAGGACGTAGGGTTTTACCTCCATCAAGAGGGCCCGAACCTGGGTAAATACCGTCTCCATTGTCTCTGTTACCATCGATCCGAGATCCACAGCTCGGGACCCCCTACCCCAAGGTCTGCCGGTTTTTACACCGACAACGTTGCTGCACCAGTGAAGCTTGTCGAAGATAGCGACAACATAATAGTTCCTATAATTCCAAGAGCGTGTGGGAACTCAACAAATTGCTATCTTCTCTAGATGATAGTCACCATGATCGTATTTGAATGTACGTAGAGTATCGATGTGCTCAACTTCAGGGCAACCTGAGATTTTTGGAAGTGGAATCCGGTGACGAGTGTACACATTCACGAGCTCCCACTCGCAGTTGTACCCAATATAAACAACCCAATCTGCATTTGCGCCTGCCGAGGACTTACGCTGAATCGATGGCATCTTAACATCCCACAGATCATTATCAAGTGGCATCAACTTGCACAAGGTGAGTCTTCCGTTGTCCTCGTGCCAGTGAGAAGGGTCATAGCGAAGAATATAAGGGAGATCAAACCGCTCCTGAACCCTTGGGTTGTTTGTAATGATCTTATTTGTTGGGTCGAGAATGGTCTTGAATGAACCTGCCATGCTAGACAGGGTGATGACGTCGCACCGATGAATGACTTCCTCCACAACCTCATCTTTCAGATCGGGGCAAGAATAATGGGGTCGAGACCTGCGTCTTCCCTCCATCGAGAAGACGAACAACGGTAGAAGGAAGAGTCAAGGCAAATGGAGGGAAAGGCGAAGAGGCGGTGGATGGTTGCCACGGAGGAAGAGGCAAGTGGGGAGCGGACGGTTGCCACGGTATAGGAAGAGGCGACCCGTTCGGAAATTATACAAAAGGACACACCGTCTTCTCACTGACATGTTGGAATGGGACCACATGTCAGCGAAACATGGTGTGTCATTTCTCGTGCAAAATGCGATCGAGCCACGTTGGCACGAGGTGTCGTGTTATTTCTTGACTTTATTTTTTTAATGGCGTGTCGTTCAATTTTTAAGCACTACTAATTGGTACTGTATGCAGAGAAAATATAAACTACTCTACCACTAGTAGAAAAGTAATATATATATAGGCTGGAGCTTCAGTGCTTGCTTGCTAGGGCTGCCCACTCGCTTCTCACACTATCACCCTCTCCAGATCTAAAAAAGATGACGGTGGACGCTCTCTCTCCCTCCTCACAGAATCCGGTCGGATCCCGTCCGCAGGGGAAGAGGAGGACATGCAGCGTTGACGCGCTCGTCGTCGGCGAGTGAGGACACACACTGACGACAAGGGCGTCCTGTCAAACCTAGCATTGGCACTGTATGGACTCCGTCCCCAAGCTCGCTGCCGTAGTGTGGGCGGAGAAGGACGACCACGAGCGAAGCCATTTCCGACGGACCCTTGGGTATGCTATCTCTTTCCGAACCATACCCTGTTCTATTGCCCCATCTGCCCACATCGCTGCACGTGGATCTTTTTCCACTGCCCCATCTCCACAAGTTACTAGCCTCTGCTGGTCATGCAGTCGAAAACCTTAATTTGCACTATTAAAGGAAAACCTACTTCATGCAGACGAATCAATGTCTGGGTTGAATAAGGAAAGAAAGGGGGGAAATTACTGTAGAAGAGACTGGGTATTGAACCTGCATCATGGTTGAAAAGGGGAAAAGCAGTAGCTAAGGAATGAGTCGCTTGTCTCTTGGTTGAAAAAGAAAAGATAGGCAGGACGACGCAATAGAGAATTGCCAGGTCGATAGGTTTGTTGTCCTCACATAGGAAAAGGGTGGCTAAAGAGAACAAAAATGGGACGTAATCCAGATATGCTTCTTGGATATTTGTTGATCTAGGCAACCATCCCTGCCTCACCACTCTATGCGTCGGTGGAGGTACATCGTACTGGTGCACCCACTGTCCCAATGGGCCTCCCCATGCTCTTATTGCCACTTTTTCTCTGTTGTTAGTATAATGCCACCGGTTTTAGCTAATGCCGTAGTCAGTCTAATGCCAACGCTAAATTGAAGCAATGCCATGTAATGTCACTGGATTATTTCAGGGTTAGCTGCTGAATGTGGATCTATTAAAGATTTTGAGCTAATGCATTCTAATGCTGTTGCACAGCCAGTGTACCAATGATGAAACTTGTTACCTTTAGATTTTGTATAGTTAATGCTTCTAGATATCTTCTAATGCTAGCTTATAGAAATCTGTTGAGTCAAACTATTCTACTGTACCTCGCAATAAAAAACCTATTCTATTGTTGCACTAGTGACTGGATTAGTGTATAGTTGAACTATTCGAATGGTGTTGCACTAGCGTATGGACATATATAAGGTGTGGCTAGCTTTCCCAGATATGTGCTCAGGAAAACTACTACCTCTCTTTCTAAATACAAGACGTTTTGGTACTTTAAATTGAACTGCCAAAACATCTTATATTAAGGAACAGAGGGTGTAGAATTCTTCAAATTATGCTGGCAAAGCTAGTCACACCTTTGTTAAAATTATTGTTCAATTTGTTATCGGAGGAGGTCTTTATTTTTGTCTCTATTGCCCATTGACTACATACCTGATATCATGATGTAATGATATATTTGTGAGTCTATGATTCATCAACTAGTGTCACTTTTATAGTAATCACACTTTCAATATTTGTGCAAACAGGGATGCTCGATTTTAGTGGAACCGCACAAAAAGTCCAGATGGTTCAATGTTATAAAAATCTGTTCCTGCAAATAGTTATATCCAATTGGTTGCAGTTTGATGTGTTCATTACCAAGGCACATGGTTTGCTACTATTTTTTGTACTGTCATTAGATAGTAATATTAGTGGTTTGCATGTCAATTTATTGCTAGGGTGGACCTCCATTGGTCGTGCAGGACAAGATTCGATGATTGGATGCTCACGTTCGGTTGTATCGATTTCACCTCTTGAATCCCTGCAAACATGGACATCCATTTTAGTGGAACTGCACAAAGGTGTCAGCTAGTATGTCTGATAGTAGTTGTTGGATCTATGCTCAAAGTGCTTGGATCTAATGTTATCTAATTTCATTTAAATAATGAGCCAATCTTTTGCCATCCTTAATCTAGTGCTACTGTTTAAACTATTAATGCCACAGCTCTTATATGCATTGTGTTTATACTATTAATATGATGCCATTGATAAATATGTACTATATGCCAGTATTGAAGTAATGGTGCTGCCAAAACAAAGTAATGACACTGCTTATCTAACCCTTTAACATATTTGTGCAAACAGATGTCAGCTCGTTGCTATTTGGCAATCAAACACAGGGACCTCAATTTTTGTGGAACTGCACAAAAGAATTGGATAGTCACTACATGCTATGCCATTTGATAATAGACACAAAAGGATTGGATAGTCACTACATGCTATGCCATTTGATAATAGACACAAAAGGATTGGATAGTCACTACATGGACTGCACAAAAGTAGTACTGTACTATTTATTGGCCAACACTAGGTGCTTCATTGCTCTGGTCTGATTATCTAATGGGCATCATCTTGCCAAACTTAAAGTTGTATTCCCAAAATAATCTCGTTGTGTGATCGACAGATGACCTACACATATTTCAGTGGATGTTCCTCCATCATGTGTGGTTGATTCTCATGGTTGCATCTATTGGTGAAGCCACGTTTGCAAGAGGAAATGTTAGAGTTTACAAATTTGTCTTTCACTGTGAACTGACTGTTGGCCCAGAGAAGCATTGATGTTAGTAGCAAGAACAGATGTTTTTTCTTGATTTGTACTCCTCAAAACTTTCTCTTTACCTATGAACTAAATATTGTCTATGATCTGTGAGTCTTTGAGATGCATAAACATGTTAATCTTATGTACGGGAATCTTACTAGTTGGATGTGAATTTTGGCTATAAATGTGAACATACTAGAAAGCCAGGCCTGTGAGTTCCATGTGAACGTTAACAACTTACTGATCGAGCACTAGCTAGCCTACTGATACATTCCTGGCAGTTTTAGTTGCGATGCGACATCCAACGGTGGCAGTTTTTAGAATAAAAATGCCTTCCTCTGAAGAAACTGACATGCCGTTCTGAATAAAATGCCGTGCGAATATGAAGAAACTACCAGCAAAAACATTTGCAATTGCCTTCTCTCCCGGCGAACGTTCACCAGATATTGCGATCGACTCGATCCTACATGAATAAGTAGCGGATCACGCACGTACCTCATCTAGATGAATCGAGGGCACTCATTTGACCGTCATGCCGATGTGTGACCCAGCATGGACGGGACGCACCACTGACGGGACGAGACGGGACGGGGCGGCACAGTCATAATTTCAATTTTGCCAGCTTTCCATGACAAGCTGGCGCGCTAAGCCATGCCTGCTTATGCATTGAATTCCGATGACCGTCGCGTTTCCCGTGACATGCCGGTTTACCTAGCGTCCGCCTATAATTACTGGTTCCCGGCGTGCTCCGGTGGCACCTTCACCCAATGCACCCAATCCTGACAAGCCCCCACTGGCCCAACGTCGCTCGCCACTTGCCCTCACTCTTGCCACGTCCGTCATGCCCCTGCATAGCTGCAATCAGCGATGCCAGAGGCGCTCACCGCCGGAGCTAATGTTTGGTTTTTCACGGGAAGGCAGACGAAGGGAGGAGACATTCTGGCGGTCTTTAGATGGCAATGCGGAGTATGAGGATGCGTTGGAGCATGACCGCATGGCGGAGAAGCAGCGTACCACCGATTTGCGCCGCTAGCAGAGCATGGAGGAGGAGCAATGCACCGCTGCTCTGTGTTGTGAGCAGAGTGCCTGCAACTGGGCCAACTACGTGGACGCCGGCGCCTGGCGAATAGCCCTAGAGGCTGTCGAGCACGCATGCGTGCGCGACACTGAATTTTACTACCAGCTCGGCAAGTGGGTTTCCCGCTTAGAAGCCGAAGCTTCGATGGACCACGCCGCCATGGAAAGGGCCAACGGGCGCGAGCAACGCACCCTATTGCACCTCTGGCAAGTCCGAGACGAGGAGGAGGATGTCAGTGCCAGCGTTTAGCGTGTGCCGCTGATGGCGGTCGGCATCGTCTAGTTAGCTAAGAGTAAGTTAGTAGTTCTACACTAGAGTATTAGTGGGAGTAGATAGTTAAGTTGGCCATGATGGTTGTCAACGTGGAAGTACAGTACTATACCTCTGAATCAGACCTGTTAGTTTGCTCTGAATGTTGAACTTTCCGTGTGAACGTTTGGAATGGGCTGTTATTTTCTTAAATGGGTTGTATTTGTCTGCCACGGATTTGGAGGCTGACTTGTGGGCCTACTAGGTTGACGCGTACACACATACCCATGGGGTTCTTGTAAACGGTGCGGTAAGCCCATAATGTTTCATTTAACTTTCTGCCCAGTCCTTTCTGGACTTTTGCATAGTCTTCTATAATATTGTCTTTATCTGATGGTTCGAAAGTTCCAGTTGACCACTGGTCTGAGGATGATACGGTGAAGCTATTTGGTGGGCTATCCCATACTTACGAAGTACTATCCCGAAAATTCCCTATATAAAATGAGATCCCTCGTCAGTAATAAGAAATTTAGGGACTGCAAACCTGGGAAGGTTGATGTCCTTTATCTTCTTCAGCGAGGTAGCCACGTCTGCGTGATGAGTTGGAAACGCTTCAACCCACTTGGTAACGTAATCTACAGCCACAAGAATATGGCCCATCTGAAACAGGAAATGGTCCCAAATAGTCCAATCCCCAAACATCAAAAGGTTCACAAACCAGACTATAATTCATAGGCATTTCTTGTCTACGGCCTATATTACCTATGCATTGACAAGCATCACAATTTTTAACAAACCTGTGTGCATCTCTAAAGAGTGTAGGCCAGTAGAATCCCGATCGAAGCACCTTGGCAGCTATTCGATCACCTGTGTGATGTCCTACATAAGGGCTGCTATGACAACTTTCGAGTATAGCATTCATCTCATGCTCTGGGACACAACGCCTAATCATGTCATCCGCTCCATGCCGATAAAGGAAAGAATCATCCCAGAAATAATACTTCAGATCACTAAAGAACTTTTTCCTTTGATGATTAGTCATATCACGTGGCATGTACTTTCCTGCAAGAAAGTTAGCGTAATCTGCGAACTAAGGCTCTATCTTTTTAATCATAGACAAACTCTCACCTGGAAAGGATTCATTTATAGGAACTGGGTCATAAGGTATCCTTTCCATGCGTGATAGGTGGTCTGCTACTGGATTGTCTTCTTCCTTGCGGTCTACTATCTGCAGGTCAAACACTTGAAGTAGTAATATCCATCGAATCAATCGCGACTTAGCATCCTTCTTAGCAAGAAGATAACATAAGGCACAATGATCCGTGAGGACTATTACTTTTGAATTAATAATATAAGGTCTAAATTTGTCACAAGCAAAGACAATAGCAAGTAATTCTTTCTATGTAGTAGCTAAATGCCTTTGATCTTCATCCAAACTCCTGCTAGCATAGAAGACAACATTCCGTTTTTTATCATCCCACTATCCCAAGACAGCTCCAATAGCATAGTTGCTAGCATCACACATGATCTCAAAGGGTTCGTCCCACTTTCGAGGTTGGATGATTGGAGCTGTGATCAAAGCGTCTCTCAATTTTTCGTAGGCCTGCACATAGCTCTTGTCAAAAGAATAGGGCACATGTTTTTGTAAAAGGTTAGTCAAGGGTTTTGATAATTTAGAAAAATCCATAATGAACCTTCTATAGAAACTAGCATGACCCATGAAAGTTTGCATACCTTTTATGTCTTGAGGGTAAGGTAAGTTTTCTATTACCTCTATTCTTTCTTGATCTATTTCGATACTCCTTCCTGAAATTCTATGTCCCAGCACTACTCCTTCGGTGACCATGAAGTGGCTCTTTTCCCAATTCAGCACGAAACCTGTTTCTTCACATCTCTGCAAAACTTTCATGAGATTATAGAGACAGTTGTCAAAAGAAGTGCCTTGGACAGAAAAATTGTCCATAAACACTTCAAAAAAATTCTCCACAAAGTCAGGGAAAATTCTAGAAATACACTTCTGAAAAGAGGGTGGCCCATTACATAAGCCAAGTGAAGGTGGTCTTGTCTTCGTCTTCAGGTCACATAGGTATCTGCAAAAATCCGGAATATCCATCGAGATAACAAAAATAGGAGTTGCTAGCCAACCTTTCCAATATCTCATTTATGAAGGGTGGTGGGTAGTGATCCTTCCAAGTCCATTTATTTAATTTCCGGAAATCAACACACATTCCATATCCAACAATAGCCCTGGTAGGGACTAGGTCATTATTTTCATTAGTTACTAAAGAAATTCCTCCTTTCTTAGGAATGCAATGAACTGGACTCACCCACTTACTATCAGAGATAGGGTAAATTACCCCAGCATCAAGAAGACGTATTACTTCTTTCCTTACCACATTCTTGGAGGCGGGCTGTAGTCTTCGTTGGGTTTCAATTACCGGTTTAGCTCCTTCTTCAATGGGAATAGCGTGAGCATAAATAGATGGGTCTATCCCTTTTACGTCTTCCATTGAGTAGCCCAAATCCTTTCGGTGTTTGGTTAACACCACCACTAGCTTCTCTTTTTCTTTTCCTGAAAGGTCAGCATTAACAATAATAGGAAACCTTTCGGTGTCATCCATAAACTCATACCTTAGCCCTTTAGGTAATGGTTTCAATCAGGGGGAAGGTAGTTCTTCATCTCCTTTCCTTTCAAGTACCTCATACACTTTATTTAAACACGAGCAAACTATGGGAGTACTATCCATTATCATCTCAATTTCCTCCTTTTCCTCTTCTTCAAATAAGGACTCGGGCCTTACCAAGACCCTTTCAACTTCATCTACTGAAGTTTGGAGATGAATCTCAGCTGGTTGATTTAATTTTTGCTCTTCCTCATCTTGAGCTTCTTCTTGATATGGTTTACTTAAGAAGGAAGAAAATGGAAATTTAATCATCTCATCTTCCCATTTCATGGAGATAGTTTTCTTTTTGATATAAGCTCCTCCAACATTCAAAAAAGAATTTCCAAAAACAATAGGATAATCCTTATCCTATGAAATCATTAGTACATAAATATCAATAGGATAAATGAGTGAGACTATTATAATGTTGATATCTTTAAGGATGCCACAAGGTATTTGATAACCCACAAGTATAGGGGATCGCAACAGTTTTCGAGGGTAGAGTATTCAACCCAAATTTATTGATTCGACACAAGGGGAGCCAAAGAATATTTGCATGTATTAGCAGTTGAGTTGTCAATTCAACCACACCTGGAGACTAAATATCTGCAGCAGAGTGATCAGTAGCATAGTAGTATGGTAGTTCGATAGCAATAGCAATAATAGTAACAGTAACAGTAACGATAGCGGCAATAGTTTTGTAGCAGTTGTGACAGTAGTAGCAACAGTAGTAACTTAGCAAAGAACAATATGTGAAAAGCTCGTAGGCATTGGATCGGTGATTATGTTGGATAACATTCATCGTGTAACAGTCATAATCTAGGGCGACACAGAACTAGCTCCAATTCATCAATGTAATGTAGGCATGTATTCCGCATATAGTCATACGTGTTTGCGATAAGAACTTGCATGACATCTTTTATCCTACCCTCCCATGGCAGCGGGGTCCATAAGGAAACTAAGGGATATTAAGGCCTCCTTTTAATAGAGAACCGGAACAAAGCATTAACACATAGTGAATACATGAACTCCTCACACTACGGTAATCACCAAAAAGAATCCCAATTATTGTCACCTTGGGGTATGCGGGTCATAACACGTAATAGGTGCGTATAACTTGCAAGATAGGATCAAGAACACAAATATATTCATGAAAACATAAAGGGTTCAGATCTGAAATCATGGCACTTGGGCCCTAGTGACAAGCATTAAGCATAGCAAAGTCATAGCAACATCAATCTCAGAACATAGAGGATACTAGGGATCAAGCCCTAACAAGACTAACTTGATTACATGATAAATCTCATCCAACCCATCACCATCTTCCAAGCCTATGAACGAATTACTCACCCCCGGTGGTGAGCATCATGAAATTGGTGATGGAGGATGGTTGATGATGACGATGACGGAAGATCCCCCTCTCCGGAGCCCCGAACGGACTCCAGATCAGGCCTCCTGATGAAGAACAGGAGGTGGCGGCGGCTCCGTATCATAAAATGTGATGAAACTTCCTCTCCCATTTTTTTCTCGGGAAATAGGAATTAATAGTGTTGAGATTAGGGTCAGTGGAGCCACGTGGGCCCCACAAGCCACTAGGACACGCCCTGGGGGGTGGGCGCGCCCTGGTGCCTCGTGGGCACCTGGTGGCCCCCCTCCAGTGGGTCTTTGCTCCAGTATTTTTTATTTATTCCATAAAAAATCTCCAAAAAGTTTTGTCCAATTCTGAGAACTTTTCTTTCTGCACAAAATCAACACCATGGTAGTTCTGCTAAAAACAGCGTCAGTCCGGGTTAGTTTCATTCAAATCATGCAAATTAGAGTCCAAAACAAGAGCAAAAGTATTTGGAAAAGTAGATACGATGGAGACGTATCAACTCCCCCAAGCTTAACTCATTGCTTGTCCTCAAGCAATTCAGTTGACAAACTGAAAGTGATAAAGAAAAACTTTTACGAACTCTTTTGTTCTTGTGTCTATATATGTGCTTAAATAATGCCCAGGTTTTCAGCAAAGATTATAACTAACCATGCAAATGATAACTCTTAGAAATTATATTCACTCATATCAATGGCATAATCAACTAGCGAGCAATAATAAAGTATCTCAAATGCCAACACTTTGTCAAAACAATCATGATATAATATGACAACATGGTATCTCGCTAGCCGTTTCTGAGACCGCAAAACATAAATGCAGAGCACCTCCAAAGTTCAAGCAGCGACTAAACATTGTAATTCATGGTTGAAGAGATCCAGTCATGATGCACACAACATTAACTATACACAATGCATGAGAATGACAATAATGTTCTCAGGACTGGTGCTTGTTTGAGAAGGTGGTGACTCAACAATAAAAGTAAAATAACATAAAAGTAAATAGATGGGCCCTTCGCAGAGGGAAGCAGGGATTTGCAGAGGTGCCAGTGCTCAAAGCTTAAATCAGAGATAAATATAATTTTGGGAGGTATACCTTTCCTATCAACGTCACGACCGAGAGTTTTCAATATCTTCCATGCTAAACAAATTAGCGGCGGTTCCCAAGCGGTAAAGTAAAGTTTACTCCCCCTCCACCAACAAACACAAACCATGGCTAGCCGAATCCTTGGGTGCCCTCCATACGAACAACTTTCCGGGGGAGTTTGTTTTATTATTTTGCAATTTTAATCATGGGACTGGGCATCCCGATTACCAGCCCCTCTCATGCAAAGACAAGTGAATAAACACTCGTCATGAGAGTAACCCGCTTAGCATGGAAGATATTGACCACCTCCTATCGCTCCATGAGCGGTACGGGCACACAAAACAGATGTTCATTTGAATATTTAGAGATGGCACATGCAAATTTACTTAGAACGGCAGGGTAATACCACATATGGGTAGATATAGTGGACTCATCTGAATAACTTTGGTTTAAGGATTTTGATGCATGAGCAGCATTCCCGCTTAGTACAGGCGAAGGCTAGCAAATAGGTTGAGAAGCAACCAACTAGAGAGCGAAAACGGTCATAATCATGCATTATGAATAATCAACATTGAATACTAGCATGAGTAGGATATAAGCACCATGAACATAAATATCATGGAGGCTATGTTGGTTTTGAATCAACTACATGTGTGAACATGTGCCAAGTCAAGCCACTTGAAACATTCAGAGGAGGATACCATATCATCATACTACATCACAATCATTTTAATGCATGTTGACACCCAAGATAAATCATTATCCACTCCTAGCTACTTAAGCATGGCATGAACAACTATAATTTCTAATTGTCATCATAAACATGTTTAATCATAATATGTTGAATCATGGATACTGAGTTAAACATATTTACAAAAACAAAAACAAGTTGAGTTCATACCCGCTTTTCCTTGCCACAGTCACTTCATCAAATTATCGTCATTATTGCCTTTCACATGCATGACCGAATGATGTGAAAATAATAATAGTGCAAGAGTGCCGTGGACCAAGCTGGAATCTACAAACATTTTATTCAAAGGAGAATACAAGGTAATATGGGCTCTTTGTTAGATCAACAATAATGCACATGAGAGCCACCTAATATTTTCATCATGGTCTTCTCCTTACAAAGACTCAACGAAAGAAAAGAATTTCAGAGAAACACACTGAAATATTTTTGTAGTTTTTAGTTTTTTTTGAAGGAAGCAAATTAAAGAAGACAAAACAAAAAACGAGAAAAACTATTTAGACAGGAGAAATCCCAACAAGCAAAAAGAAGAAACGAGAAATCTTTTTGGGTTTTCTTTTAATAATACAACTAATTAAACTAGAAAGAGAAACCGAAAAGAAGCGAGAAATATTTTTGAATTTTCTCAAAGTTTTTCAAACACACGAGAAGAAAGCGAGAAAATAAAACTAACATGGATCGTACAATGAAAAAGTATGAACACCGACAACTGGAATGAAATGTGTGAACATGAATGTAATGTCGGTGAGAAATACGTACTCCCCCAAGCTTAGACATTTGCCTAGCTTGGTCTACTGCCATGGTTGTCCCGGATAATACTCGAAGTGGTAGCTCGTAGAGGCATTTTGAGCCGCCTCCTCTGCCAGACGGGCAGCCTCGACTGCCGCATTGTGCTCGTGCACCTCATTCTCTGATAGAGGATATCTCTATTTGTTCTGAAAATCAAAGAGGGCAGGAGCAGGTAAGACGACAAACAAAGAACGATATTTATCAAATATCAAGTTATAGTCATATTTGCGAGTGTTGCGCTTAAGGAACTCATGGTTCTTCATTGCCTCAAAGTTCAAATATTTATCAGGTAAAATAGGATCATTAGGCCTGGGTGAGACCCCTAGCCTTGCAGCTACTCGGGAGGCATAAATTCCTCCATAAAAATCACCATTACCCGAGTTGCGGTGTAACCTACGTGCAACAATGGCCCCAAGATTATAATGTCTGCTACCCGTTACAACAGCGTGAATAAGGCTCAGGTCAGGAGCACAATGTGCCCTACAGTCTTGTTTACCAACAATGCATTTACCATTAAAAAGTACAAAGTAGCGAATAGCGGGAAAGTGAATGCTCTTTATCCTAGCTTGCGTAACTCCCCTATCCTCACCATTGCAAAGACTACGAAGAAACAATTCATAATCAGATTGCTCCGGTTCGCTAAGTGAACCCCAAAATGGAATTTTGCGTGTGTCACAAAACTCTTCTAGAGACATAGCATAAGATCTATCATAGAGATGAAATAAAACTCTAGAAGTGCGCGGGTGATATTCAAAGTGTTGAGTGAATGAATGAGTAAGGTTGTAGTGCTGCGGTGGCTTATCTGCGATGAAGGCGGAGAGCTCGGTGTTGTAAATATATTGGTCAAATTCTTCCTTGATGCCTGCTCCTAGCATGAACTCATTGCATGGCCATCGACATGATTTTTCTTTGGCACCCCGCACGGAACTTGCCCTTGGTTCAACATATGATTGGCGTGCTGGGCTTTCACTCGATGATGCCTCGGAGGGCCTCCTCCTTGAAGAACTCCTCCTGAAAATGTTCATCTTCCTACAAATAAATTTCTGAAAATTTTGGACCACAAAAAGATGTTAACAAAACTTCACAAAATTGATAGCAACTACTCATACAAGTGCCTAGAGGCTATATCAAGCATTCAAACTACTTATAACTCAAAGAATTCAACATGCAAGCTCATTTTCAGTAGCACCAAGAGCAGCTAATTATGCAAAAAATAATCCACTAGAGCAAAAACTAATTGGAGCAATGGGAGAGTCACACACTACAGGAATCAGGCACTTTGCTGTCTGCCATGGCAGACGGCAAAGGAATGTCTAGCGGACGGCAAAGCCCTTTGCCGTCAGCCAGCAGACGGCCCCACGTCCGGCTGAATGAACTACGGCAGAGGGCTGCTTTGCCGTCTGCTTAAATAAAGCGGACGGCAAAGAAGTTTGCCGTCAGCCATACTAAGCAAGCAGACGACAAATGCCTTGGACAGCAGAGGGATAGGGTTAGGCCCGTTAGGTGGCTAACGGCGTACTTTGCCGTCTGCCAGCATACGGCAAAGGCGCAAAGTTCTTTGCCGTCTGCCAGCTGACGTCAGCTGACGTCAGGCGTCAGCTGGGGCCAATGCATGCCCGTTGCCGTCTGCCAGCAGACGGCAAAGCACACCAGCCTTTGCCGTCTGCTGGCAGACGGCAAAGCACACCAGCCTTTGCCGTCTGCTGGCAGACGGCAAAGTGCCCAAATAGGCCAGCCCAGGTGCCTCCAGGTTGCACAAGTAGCTGCCACGTGGCAGCTTTGCCGTCCGCTGGCGGACGGCAAAGCTCTTTGCCGTGTGCTGGCAGACGGCAAAGTGCCTGTATTGCCCCTGTTAATTCTGTTTTTTCTTAAATTCAATCAATTTCACAGATATATATATATTCATTTGAAAATACTTTCAACAAGCATACATATCCCTGCCATATGGATATGATCATCCAACACATATATATACCAAATCAAAAGTCCATATCCAACATATATATAGCCAACATATCCAACAATTAAGCAAAAAGTCCATATACAATGGTTTCATCCATACATACATATATAGGTAGCAAGTTTCACATTGTTCATCCTACAAAATCAAAACAAAAAGGAAGGACAAGGAGAAGAGTAGACTCCATCAACGCAAGCTTCCGTGATCTGAAGCAAATCTGCAAAATGGGAAAGAAGAAAGTTAGAAGAAGACTAGAAGAAGAAGAAGAAGAAGAAGAAGACTAGAAGATGAAGAAGAAGAAGAAGAAGAAAAAGAAGAAGAAGAAGAAGAAGAAGAAGAATTTTTCTTCTCTTTCTTTTTCTCCTCTTCTTTTTCTTCTTCTTATTGCTTACTTGTGTCATTTTAGAGCTAACCTAGGTAAATAGGTCATTTTGGAGCTTAGTAAGGTTATTATGTCATTTTCGAGGAAAATAAGCTAAGTATATGACATTTTGGAGGTAACCAAGGTTATTATGCCATTTTTGACCTAAGTATGCTAAGTATGTCATAAATGAACTAAATAAGCTAAGTATAGGTCATTATTGAGCTAACCTAGGTAATTATGCCATTTTGAGCTAACTAAGCATATTAAGTCATTTTGGAGAGGAAAAAATGCTATGTGTAGGTCATTTTAGAGCTAACCTAGGTAAATAGGTCATTTTGGAGCTAAACAAAGGTTATTATGCCATTTCTGGCACATCGTCTGCACATTTGGTTTTCACGAGTCAGTCATATTAGTTAGTAATGAAACGAACATTACTTGCATGATTTGGCTAATATGCAGAAGAAACTTACGACGAAGAGCTCGTATAAGGCCCGGTGAGACGCGTCGTTCCGGTTCCTCTCCTCTTCCAACAGCGTAGCAGTCCTCTCCTCCAACTCCCTCTCCTTCTCCGCCGCCTGCCTCTTTGCCTCCGCCAGAAGCTCCTGGGTCTTCGCTCTCTCTTTCTCAAGAGCAGCCTGCAACACCACTCCTTGTTAGCATTGTAATCATCGACGGCCGCACACACAATGTAATAGAGGAAAGGTATCTGAGTCCGTATAACTAACCTTGATTTGGAGCTCCATTGGCCATGGACGAGGCCTTATCTCAGGATCGGAGCTTGTCTGGCGCTTCTTGATCTCCGGGAGAGTGCTAGGACAACGTATCAGTCCATCCCCAATGGCTATCGACCCATGGGGCCTCCCGCCACCAGATATCATCACCAGCTCTGGATCAAGAGGTTGCCGACCCGGGTTAAAGTCCTCCCCTTTCCTCGCCTTCCCCTCGTCTCTGTACCTCACGAGCTTGTTGTGGGAGGAGATGTTGGTGAAGCTCTCTGGATGATCAAGGTAAGACTCAGAGAATGCCTTGGCCTTCTTGTACTTTGCAGTATGGGCCATGGCATAGAGGTCGAACACCTCTGGCACCTCCGTCTTGTTATGTCGCGCCTAAAAGAGAGGAACAAAGTAATAGTTAAGGGCTCAAGCTAGCATGAAGAATGAAATTGCATGAATCATGAAGCAAACCACATACCCAGTTATTCCCGAACTCATATAGGTTGGTGCTCCCTTGATGGTGTGGCACACCAACCATTTTGGCACGCCGCTCCTTGGCATTGTTGTGGACGGCTAGCCATTGGGGAGAGCACTACTCATCCACCAACGCCTCCCAACAGTCCATCCTATCTGCACACCATCTCGGGGGCACCTAAGTTAGTCAAGAGAAATTTCAGCGCTACGCCTACGAATCAAATCAAGGAAACTAAGTACAAGGCCTTAAGAATAGGTATTTACCTTCATGTACTTCTCCTTACTCAGAAACTTGCCGCGGCACTTCGTCTTGGACCTCTTAATACCAGTCGAGACGTAGTAGTCTCGAACAGCCTGCACCCGAGCCTCGTGCCGTAAGTTCTGAAGTAGGCGCCTGCACTCGGCTTCGATAACCATAGACACGGCCTCCTCCTCTCCCTCAAGACACCTGTAGAAGGTCTGCAATCAAACAAGACAACACTGATTAGTACAATAACTCGGTACTGTTGATTTTTAATTCTGTAAAGGAGAAATTACCCAAAACGTCTGGATCACCATCTCGGCCCTCGTGCGGCACAAGACACCGTCGATCCTCTCCTGTGGCGGGGCCGGGGCAGCCAAGTACAGCTCCCAGCTCAGTCCGAGCTGTCGAACCTGACCCTCACCGGGCAACGTGACCCACCCCGGGAAGTTCTGCCGGCAAAGCACACCAAGGACGAAGTTGGGCTTGCGGATACCAGGGCCGTGTATCCAACCCCTGCAGTATGACAAGGCCAACGCATTAGATTTTGAAGAAACGTGAAGGCAAAAGGTTAAAAAAGAGTAAATGCACTTACTTCTCCCCATTAGGCGCAATCAACCACCTCTGGTCGCGGGTCGCCGGCACGGGCGGGAGCTTTGTACCACCACGCTGGTAGACGTTGCCCCCCTCAACCAGCTCGCCCTCGCTATAGCTATCATCCGAAAAGCGATCCTCGCCACCATCAGCATGGCCACTCGCCTCTGGCGGCCAGTCCCCCCATCGGGTCGACTGCGACATAGCCTGATCCGTGCTCTGCTCCGGAGTCTCGTGGGACGAAGCCTCTGGGACCGGAGTCTCGTGGGGCGAAGGCTCGGCGGCCCCAGGCTCGTGGACCGGAGTCTTGTGGGGCGAAGGCTCGGCGACCCGAGGCTCGTCGGCCCGAGGCTCGTGGACCGGAGTCCGAGACGGGTCCACCTCAGACGGAGCAGTCCTGTGGTCAGGTGAATCAGCTGGGGGTGGCTGCGAGGAAGGCGTAGCGGCCGTCCTACCTCTCCCGCCGCCACGGCCACCTCTAGTACCCCTCTTCTTCCCCCGACCTCTCCCGACCGAAGAAGAAGCGCCCGACGGTGGTGTCTGCATACTGAGATGCAACGCTCTCCGGAGGTGCTGGGGTGGAATGGAAGCACCCCTCCCACCACGCGCCGAGGAAGGAGCCTCGGAGCGCTCTGGACCCGCGCCCACCATATGTCAACACCTGCAATGACAAAGAGTAAACGAAATTAGTACAACATAAAAAAATTGAATACCTGACATGAATAATAATATGTATATAATTTAAGTGTATCATCATCATGAACATAATAAAAAATGGAATACCTAACATGAACTAATTAATAATATATATGTACATAATAATAATTGAATACCTGACATGAACTAATATTAATCTTCATCGTCTATTGTCGGTGTACTAAAGTTTGGGTCTTTTAGTACCCCATACTTGTGCAAGGACGGTTGTAGCCATACCAGCGGCAAGGCCTGCTGGAGAACAGCTGGAAACATATGCCAAGGATATCAAGAAGGCATTCAAGCCGATAATCAGAAGACAGAAGACCGAAGGCTGAGCTCCCGGCAAGATCTTGCCGGGGGAGCTCGCGAACACCCGGCAAGGTCTCGCACCCGGCAAGATCCCTCCGTACTGCCACTGCTCCAGCGCAGCGACCAGTCTGTCGTTTAGGGCTTGTCCTCCTGGTTGCGTGTCATTACACTGACCGCGGATGGGGTTAAGCGGTGCTGATGGGACGGGTCCTTTTTCCGTCCCCAAGAAACTTAGGGACACCTAAGGGAGGCATTTAATGCGTTTGTCCCAATCCGTCAGTGGTAATCATGTAACACTATAGCAACTTTACACCTCTTGTACTCCCGTCTGCCACTGTTGGTGACCCTTTGGATGTATAAAAGGAGGCCCAAGGTGGAGCTACAGGGAGGAGGACCTTCTAGCCCATTCTGCATGCGTAGCTGCTTCTTGGACATGTTGTTCATCGCAAGCGCTACGTGTACTTGAGATTAAGAACACCAACAATAAACAACAGCAGGAGTAGGGTTTTACGCTTCTCAGCGGCCCAAACCTGGGTAAAGATCCTTGTGTTGATCGTTGGATCCGCTCTTTGTGCAAATCTTTTCCCCCGCCGAACCGTAAAGGGATCCTCTCGATCCCATAGGTGTCATACGCCGACATCTTTGGCGCGCCAGGTAGGGGGAGAAGTTGCGCGAACCCGATCTAGCGGTCAGCACGCCAGTTCTTGATCACTTTCATCGCCATGGCTCCCAAGAAGAAGGGTGCGACTGCGGTGGATCCATCCGCGTCCGGCCTACCCGTACCTACACAGACGGGCGACGGCGCGGGCGCTGGTGGAGGAAGTGGAGGTCTTGAGCCTCCACGACGTTCTGGCGACCAGAGCCAGGCGAGCGGCGTCGTTCGCAACGGCGCTGCCGGGTCTAAGGACGGAGCCGTGCTGCCTACGGGTGGCGCAGCGAACTCCAAGGACGGGACGGCGCCTTCCAAGACACCCATGCCGGCGCATGCACCGTGGGGTTCTCAGGTCGCGCGCGACGGGCAGCGCCGCGACGTTGGTGGTTCCAGGCGCTCCCATGGAAAAACCCCTGCGCATCACTCCCAAAATGCGCAGGGCCAAGATCCACGCCAACATGCCGGCATAAGCAGGGCGCGATCGCAGGGCCGTGATGGAGCTCCTTCTAACTCGGTTAGGAGTTTGAGCACCTCACGTTCTTCGCATCTTTCGCCACCGCCTACACCGGCAGAAGCGTTGGCGCGAGCTCAGCTGCTCCTAGACTTCCCTCCCGCTGCGGAGAATCTAGATGAATGGAGATCTGCTATCCAAAGCCTCATCAGCTTGGCTAACGACGACAGGGCGCAGCAGGCGGGGCCTTCGCGGTGGCAGTCCACTGAGCCGGTGCGTGCTGATGGCGAAAAGACCGGAGGCGGTACGACTACGATGCGTTCACCTCCGCTACGACAAGAGTGGTCGCTAACTCGGCGGATCGACGCCCGTGATGACGACTCCACGGCGTCGTCTGATCCGCGGGTTCGCCACGATCAACGTCTAGTTCTTCGGGAACGGCACAAGGAGCACGCTCGAACTACCATCGAGCGGCGGCGGGAAGCGCGCCGTCAATCCGACAGGCGCGCGGGACCCACTGTCGACGAGCATGCGCCGGGGTATTCTGGTAACCTGCCTTACGAGGTGGGTTGTCCAGCTTTTACTCGTGAGCTGCGGCGAGTCCAGTGGCCCAACTCCCGAACTTTCAAGCCGGAGGTGCCGGAGAAATACGACGGCAAGACTCACCCGTCAGAGTTCCTGAGCGTCTACACCATTGCGGTGCAGGCTGGCGGGGCTCGAGACGACAAGATATTCGCCAACTACTTCCCGTTGGTGCTCAAACCCAACGTTAGGTCGTGGTTGATGCATCTGCCGGAGAATTCCATTTCCTCCTGGGCAGATTTGTGTCATGAGTTTGTTGGCGCCTTTACTGGAGGCCACCAGGCTCCTGGACAGGAGAGCGATCTACACCTCAGCCCCCAGAAAGAAGGCGAAACCTTGCGCAAGTATATACAGAGATTCAGCCGTATACAGCACAACATCCCAGACGTTCATCCTGCCTCTGTTATCAGCGTATTTCATCAGAACGTGCGCAACCGCAAGATGCGGGAAGAGCTGGCGATGAACAAGATCAGGGATGTCGCCGAGCTCTATGCTCTGGCTGACAGATGTTCTCAAGCCGAGGAGGGAAGGAGACTCCCCGGCGAGGATGCTGGCATGGAGCTCGACCCTGAAGCCGAAGACGCCACCACCTCGGTGAAGAAGGGCCGACGGCGGAACAGGAAGCGCAAGGGCTAGGCCGTGCTTGCCGTCGAGGGATCCGGCAACCCTGGCACCGCCAAGAAGGTCAAGACTGATGGCCCCGGCAAGGAGGTTGCCGCGTGTGCCGCATGTCAGGCCTTGGCGGCTGCCGACAAGCCGGAGGGCTCCGACAAGCAGTACTGCAAGATCCATCGCACCAAGGGTCACGATCTCCAGAACTGCCGGCAAGTTGAGCAGCTTGTCGAGAAGCAGAAAGCCGAGTATGAGAGGCGAGATAAGGAGAAGGCCCGAGATGGCGTTGAGGGATCTGGCAAGAAGCGCGGTGGTCGAGGAGGACACCGCGGCAAGGCCAAGCAACAGAAGGAGAAGCCCGCTCGAGGCCGTGATAAGGAGCAGGGGGGTGACAATGATGATGAAGACGGCGACGAGTCCAGCGAGCACGAGTTCCAGAAAGCTACAAAAGCCATGTGTGTTGACGGAGGCGCCTCGTTGCATTCCTCTCACTGCCGACTTAAACAGTGGGCGCGCGAGATTAATGCGACAGAGCCGTCGATCGATGCCCGGAAACCATTGAAATGGTCCCACACGCCTATTGTCTTTGACGCCGAGGATCACCCTGATCGCACAACTGCGGTCGGGTGTTTGCCATTGTTGGTTTCACCGACGATCCGCAACCTCAAGGTGACGAAGATGTTAGTTGACGGTGGGGCCGGTTTGAATTTGATCTCGCCTGATGTGATCAAGAGATTACAAATCCCTGATGAAGATCTCGAGGAAACGGGCACATTTCAAGGGATCAATCCAGGAAGGAGCCAGCCGAAGGGCAAGATCACACTGCCGGTAACATTCGGTAGCGAGCTGAACTACAGGACGGAGAAGATCGTCTTTGACGTCGCCAAGATTCCATTGCCATATAATGGGATCCTTGGTCGCCCGGCGCTGGCCAAGTTCATGGCGGCATCACATTACGCCTACAATACGCTAAAGATGCCCGGGCCGATGAGCGTCATCACTATCAACTCCGACAAGAAGGATGCGCTTATCTGCACCGACCAACTCTACCGGGAGGCAGTCGCAGCACCTGCCGCCAAGGCACTTGCTCCTTCCGCCGAAGCTCCCGGGGGGAAGAAGACCGGCAAGACCTCTAGCACACACTCCGGCAAGCGCACCTCCTCAGAGTGCTGCGCTCCCATTGAGGATGTGCCGGAGAGCTCCACCGGCAAGAACAAGAAATCCAAGGCAGCTCCACCAACGACCAAGAAGGTGCCCGCCAAGGAGGATAGTATGGGAGGAACTTTCACCATAAGTTCCACCCTCGACGACAAATAGGAAAGCGCGCTCATTGCCTTCCTGCGGGCGAATATTGATGTGTTTGCATGGCAACCGTCTGATATCCCCGGTGTTCCCAGGGAGGTAATCGAGCACCACCTTGCTGTCTGTCCTCATGCGCGGCCCGTCAAGCAGAAGGTTAGGAAGCAAGCTTTGGAGCGGCAAGAATTTATTGCCGAAGAAATCAGGAAGCTAGAAGCGGCAAGTTTAGTCAGAGGAGTGCTCCATCCAACATGGTTGGCCAATCCAGTTGTAGAGTGCAAGGCGAATGGAAAATGGAGGCTATGCATCGACTATACAGATATCAATAAAGCCTGTCCAAAAGATCCTTTTCCCTTGCCGCGCATCGACCAGATTGTGGACTCCACTGCTGGCTGCGATTTGCTGTCATTTCTTGACGCTTATTCAGGGCACCATCAGATTTTCATGTCAAAGGAAGATGAAGAGAAAACCGCATTTATCACCCCATGTGGCACATATTGCTTCATACGCATGCCTTTCGGGTTGAAAAGTGCTGGTTCAACGTTTGCAAGAGCGGTCCAGATTGGTTTTGAGCCCCAGCTACATAGAAATATGGAAGCTTATATGGATGACATAGTGGTTAAAACCAAGGACAAGGCAACGCTCATACAAGATCTAGAAGAGACATTTGCAAATCTGCGCAGGATCAATCTGAAGCTCAATCCTGAGAAGTGTGTGTTTGGCGTTCCATCCGGCAAGCTTCTCGGGTTCTTTGTGTCCCAGCATGGAATCGAAGCAAATCCCGACAAGATCAAGGCAATTGAGCAGATCGAAGCACCGAGACGTGTCAAAGATGTGCGCCGGCTTGCCGGCTGCGTTGCTGCTCTGAGCAGGTTCATCTCCAAATCCGCTGAGCGCGCCCTGCCCTTTTTCAAAATCTTGAAGAAGGCAGGTCCAATGAAATGGACTCCGGAAGCGGAGGCAGCGCTGCAGGACTTGAAGAGGTACCTCTCCTCTCCGCCAACACTAGTCGCGCCTAAACCACAAGGGCCGTTGCTGCTATATTTAGCGGCGACGAATCAAGTGGTTAGTGCTGCATTAGTGGCGCAGAGAGAAGTCGACAAAGAGGCACGGCAGCGGCAAGCCCGTCAAGCGACAAGCTGGGATCATCCCCGGCAGAGTCTGGTACCGACAAGGAAAGATCCGCGGAACCGAATGATGCAACGCAGAAGAAGAAGATGGTGTAGCGCCCAGTCTATTTTGTCAGCTCCCTGTTGCAGGGGGCTAGGTCAAGATATTCTGGCATGCAGAAGTTGCTCTTCGGCCTCCTTATGGCCTCGAGGAAGCTGCGCCATTATTTCCAGGCACATGAAATCACTGTCGTCACTCGCTTCCCGTTGTAGCGGATTTTACGAAATCCAGATGCAACCGGGAGAATTGTGGAGTGGGCTTTGGAACTGTCAAGCTTTGATCTCAAATTTGAAAGCACTTCAACTATTCAGAGCAGAGCCTTGGCAGAGTTCATTGCAGAATGGACACCGACGCCAGACGAAGAAATTCAAGGGACAACCGTCCCCGGCAAGGAAACAAATCGAGAATGGATTATGTACTTTGACGGAGCTTTCTCGCTGCAAGGCGCCGGTGCTGGCGTGCTGCTTGTCGCACCCACTAGAGAGCACCTCAAGTATGTAATTCAGATGCACTTTCCCAGGGAGAGGTCAACAAATAACACTGCAGAATATGAAGGGCTTCTTGCCCGTCTCAGGATCGCGGCAGACCTTGGAATTAAGAAGCTCATCATTAGAGGTGACTCACAGCTTGTCGTCAGGCAAGTTAACAAAGACTATCAGAACCCGTTGATGGAAGCATATGTAGATGAAGTGAGAAAGTTGGAGGAGCGTTTTGACGGGTTGCAAACAGAGCATGTTCCTCGAGCAGAGAACAGCATTGCTGACGACCTGTCAAAACGTGCTGCCCTCAAGTTACCTGTGGAACCAGGAACTTTTGTGCTCCGCTTAACTCAGCCATCCGTAACACCATCGACGAGGCAAGACAAGAGAAGGAAGTTGAGTTCCGGCCAATACTTTCCGGCAGATCTTCCAGAAGCCGCCGGCAAGGAAGTTGCCGGGAACGACACGGTTGCCGGTGAGCAGCAGCCTCGCGCAGAACATCAGGTTCTTGCCGCAGAAGCAAGCGCTCCCGCAGCTGAAGATATGCCTTTGGTCCTTGTTGTCGAGCCGCAGGCTCCAACATGGGCACAACTCATCGTCCGGTTCCTTCAAACAGGAGAACTCCCTGAAGAACAGGAAGAAGCAGAGAAAGTGGCCCGTCAGTCTAGTGTGTACCAGTTCGTTGACGACGTCCTGTACAGAAAGAGACCGAACGTTGTGAAATTGAAGTGTATTCCTCGGGAGGATGGACTTGAGCTGTTGGCAGAGATACATGGAGGCATATGTGGCTCCCACATAGGCTCAAGAGCTCTTGTCGGCAGGGCATTCCGGCAAGGATTCTTCTGGCCCACTGCTCTCCAGGATGCAACTGCACTAGTAACCAAGTGTGAAGCGTGCCAGTTCCATTCAAAGCAATTACATCAACCAGCTCAAGCTCTTCAGACAATCCCTCTTTCCTGGCCATTTTCGGTCTGGGGGCTTGACATATTGGGCCCCTTTCCCCGCGCTGCCGGGCTCTTCGAGTACTTGTACGTTGCTATCGACAAGTTCACGAAGTGGCAGGAGGTGGAGGCAGTGAGAAAGGTGACAGCACAGTCAGCGGTCAAGTTCTTCAAGGGAATAGTGTGCCGTTTTGGTGTGCCAAACAGGATCATCACTGACAATGGCATGCAGTTCACGAGCCGCACCTTCATGCAGTACGTCCAAGACCTTGGCGGCAAAATCTGTTTTGCTTCTGTTGCTCACCCGAGAAGCAACGGCCAAACGGAGAGGGCAAATGCTGAAGTGCTGCGAGGTCTCAGAACAAGAACTTTCGACAAGCTGCGCAAGTGCGGAAGACGCTGGATTGATGAGCTGTCGGCGGTTCTTTGGTCAATCAGGACGACACCAAATCGAGCTACCGGTCAGACACCCTTCTCCCTAGTCTACGGGGCAGAAGCAGTTCTCCCCACGGAACTCATATACGGGTCACCTCGAGTGCTCGCTTATGATGAGCTCGAGCAAGAGTAGCTGCGCCAAGATGACGCCACGCTCCTTGAGGAAGATCGTCTTCGGGCTGCTGTGCGAGCTGCACGCTACCAGCAAGCCTTGCGTCTCTATCATAGCCGCAAGGTTCACGCCCGAAGCCTTGAGGAAGGCGACCTTGTTCTTCGGCGCGTTCAGTCAGCCAAGAATTCCAACAAGTTCACGCCAAAGTGGGAAGGCCCTTATCGGGTAGTACGAGTCACGAGGCCCGGCGCAGTCCGCCTGGAGACCGAAGATGGCATTCCAGTGAGCAATTCCTGGAATATCGAACACCTTCGTAAGTTCTACCCATAAGGCGCGGTTGCTGGGTCCCCTGGCAACCACCTTTTGTACAAGTCTTACCGGCAAGGCATGTGATCCTTTGTACAAAGCCAGGCGCAGACCCTGTGCGTAGTTGAATAAGATTAAGCGTTTTACAATTCTTGTCGATTTTGATGTCATTTTATATGCATGCTTGTCTGAGATATTGTATTACACCTGATTCCGGTAAGCACTAACGAACCGCCAAGGTTCCATATCTCTATTTTCTCTTCTTTCTTTTTCCCAAAGGACAGAAGGTTCCCTCGCATGCAAGTTTGCCGGGGGGGGGGGGGGTGGGATGATGGTATGGATACCGACAGGCGACGTTCAAGTCAGCATATTGCAATAAGGAGTACAACAACGAAAAGCTAAGTTGCAAAACTTCTAAGCAAAATTTTTTATTGTAAAGTTATTTTCCTTGAACGATTTCGGCTTTTGTATGGAAAACCTGCACGCGAAGGAACCTTGTCGTGATTGGTTGCGCCCTTACTTTGTTTCGAGTCCGCTCAACAGTTTAAGTGGCTGCAATAAAAGCGTCAAGGTATCTTGCCGGCAGCGACACCTCCAGCAGGCTGCTAAGGATCCGTTACTCAAAGCGCTCGCGGCAAGGGTGCGCGCACCGGCAAGTTACCAATAAGCGTAGGGCAACGACCATACAGAAAGAAATCAAACAAGGGAAATAGCATACATTCATCCAAAACATAGCAAGTTATATTACATTGATGGTCGCCACGATCCTAACTTAAGATAAAACTGTCTTTTACATGGAATGGTGGCGATAAAATGGAGCGAAGCGGCTAGTCCCTGCGCTGGCCTTCGACCCGCTTGACGTGACTCACTCTGTCAACGATGGGCGCGACAAGCTCCTCGAGTGCCTTGAGGTCTACATCCTTCGGCAAGCTGGCAAAAACGTTGGTGAGGTTGATGCCTGGATTCTTGTGCACCACTTTGACGAGCACCTTGCGGAGGACGGCCCGGCAGAGTTTGCGGGATTTGTTGGCAAGCTGGGTCTCTCGATTAGACTGGAGCAGCTTGAGAGCATCAACCACACCCTCAAAGAACATGGTCAGCTTGGCGCTCAAAGACACCCTCTCGTCAGAGGAGTAGCTAAAGTTATCCAAGCCCATGGTGGACAGTTCTGTGGCGAGCCTTTCCGCGACGTCGACAAGGCGCTCAGTCCAGATCTTCACGCCTCTCTCAAAGTCATTATAAGTGGCGGCAGTGCTGTTGAGCAGGCTCTTCTCGCTCTGGAGGTCTTTCATCAAAGCCCTCTCGCGAGCCTTGCCGTTCTCAAGGGACTCCTCTAGCGTCGCCAGCTTCAGTTTCAGATCAGCAATGGATTCATTGGCTGAGGAGAGCTCCTTGGTCTTGTCGGACATGGCGGCTTGCATCTCCGCTAGGCTGAAGAGAGTCTTCTCCCTGTCGGCTTTGAGCGTTGAGATCTCCTTGCCGTGGACCTCAAGATCTGCTTCCAGCCTCTTCACTTGATCGCCCAGCTCGTTCTTGGCGGCCTCTGTAGCTTAGGCAGCATCGATGGCTTCCTTTAGCTTGCCGGCGTGATCCACGGCCAGAGCTTCGAGCGTTTCCTTGTGTCTCTGCTCCAGCTCCTGGGTTCGCTGCGCGACAAGCTTCTCGATCTCTTCTTCCTTGCTGCGGAGCTTGGCGGCAAGTGCCTCCTCGCGAGCGGGAAGGTCTTCTTCATAAGCATCAAGCTCGACGCGGCGTCCCGTCAGGCGAGCTTCCTCTACAGCAGCCTGCTGCGCGGCCTCCTCCTGTGCCCTCTCGATGTCAGATTGCTTTAAGAGGAGCTCGTTCCAGCTCTGGTTCAGCTGCTCCCGGCCAGCCGTCAGCTCCTGGAAGGCCTCGGTATACCAGACTTGCGTCTTCTTGACGCGCTTCTAGAAGTCTGCTTCTGCTGCTTCAACAACTGCCACCCTGGAGTCCAACTTCTCCTTTCGGGCGCGGTGAAGCACCTGAAGCTTTTGGAAGTTGTCGCTCATGGCTTGGAGGAGCTGTTCTTCCTTGGACCCGCTGCTGCTGGCGCGTGGCTCATCGCTGATCTTGAGCCCAGCGGCGGCGATGACATCTTGATCAAATATTTCTCCTTCAGTTGGCACCCCAATGCTTGTCGTCCCTGGTATGTTGATGAACAGGTTGTCGCCAACCTTAAGATATCTGCTTGACGGGGGGGGGGGGGGGGCGTCGGATGTTGACGGCTGGACCTGGACAACCGCCTCGCCGGCAACTGGGGGCTCCACGACCGGTGTAGCGCTAGGCGCTCCTGTGGCAGGAATGCCGTCAGTATGGTCGCCGGTCTCCTTGCTGGTCCCCTCAGCAGACCTCTTGGTGGTTTCTTCCTGTACGGCCTTGGCGGCCTCGTCAGCTGCGACCCTGTCAGCCTCGGCGGCAGTGTCCTTGGCGGTCTCCTCGATGATGATATCAACATCCATTTGTTCCACCGAAGGGAGATCTGAAGACTAGGAAAGGAAACAAGATGAGATCAGGGTTGAAGTTCAAGAAGACAAAAATAAAGAAAGAATGACAAGTGTACCTGTGTCGAGCTGCAAACGGTTTACCTGTGTCGAGCTGTTGAGAGGTGGCTTCTCCTTTCCCGGCAACATTGGTTGCCGATGTAGGATTGCCAGTGCCCGTGCTTGCCGGCTCCTCTTCAACACGAATGAGCTCGCCAGTGGAGGCCCTTGCCGAAAGTTCATCTCTGGGCGGCGTGGTTGACGGAGGCGGCACGTCAGGGGAGGCTTCCAGTGGCTCTCCTTGTTGCCGTTCTTCTCCTACAAGCCCGGTGATGTCAGTAGCAAAGATACTTTCCCCAACGCTCGCCAGCGGAAAATGAGTAGTGGACTCACGCTAGGGGCTGGGTTGGAGGTTGCGTTGAGGGCTGGGCTCCGGGCTGATGATGATGGGCTCTGGCGCACCTACGGTGCTTGCCGAAGGCTCATCACCCGTAGAAGACTTCGCCCTCTTCGCCATCCTTTGCGCCAATGTTTCCGTATCTCTGCGGAGACAGGCCAAAGCAAAACAAATAAGTTAAGTGAAACCAGGAATTCAGAAGCTAAAAGATGCGGCAAGGACCCTTACTCTTCTCTTTCCGGACTAAAAGAGGAGATGTCAAAATCAACCTCCTCTACAATGTCCATGGGAGGGGGAGGAGAAGGGGTCCTGGGACACTTGGCTGCAGCAGAAGCAGTAGGTTGATGTGATCCTGCTGCTCCAGCCGTCGGTGCCGTCGTATGGGATGCTCCTGCCGCACCCGTTGTTGCCGCGGTCGAGCGTGTCGTACGTCACACGGGTTGCTGTTGGGCTTCTTGCCGTTGCGCAGCCTTGCCAGCCGCCCCCTTGCCAGAACCCTCACTGCACGAGGGAGGCTGACGTGTTGGGGCACCAGAGACGGCTTTTCAAAGAACCCATTTCTTCTTCTCCGGAGCTGGGGGCTCCTGGTGCGGCTGCTCTCCAGCTGTGTCTTCGACAGGAGAGCTCCCGGCAACCATGCCACTCTGTTCCCCGGCAACTTCACATTCCTCGGCAAGGGTCTCCTCTAACGTTATTTCTTCTTCACCGGCTTCCTCTCCCGCGAAGCCAAAGCTGCCGGCTTCCGCGGCAAGATTTGCCTCTTCCGCCCTGCTAGCAATGTAAGCCACTTCTTCATCAGTAGTAGGGCGGATGAAAGTTGACTCTTCCCGGATGGTTTTCTCCGACAAGCTGTCAAAGAACTCATGTGCGCGTTCTAAGGATGGCTCTTCCCAAGTTCCGTCAGGGCCGTGGGCATTGCACACCGGCATCATGGCGATGATTGAGCCCAAAGCAGAGTTGTTACAAAAGGGAACTATACCAGCCGGCAACTTAAACTTCCCGTCAGGCCTGAACAGTTTGTGGCAGAGGGCTGTGTGCTACAAGACCGTCAAGTTGTTGTTCAGACTAGGGCGCAGCCTCATGATATCTGCTGCATTCTTGAAATCCCAGGCTGGTCTCCCTTTATTCTGCAGAGGGGCGATGCGGCGGCGGAGGAAATCAGCGCCGACCATTTCTATTGTGAGCCCGGCAACCTTGAGACGGTGGATCCTGGTAACTGCGATTGCGAGTTTCTCATCCTGATGATCTAGGATACTCCAGTCCTTGCCGCGGACCACTTTCGTTTGCCGGGGCGTACAGAACGGCTGAGGATCTTTCTCCTTAATCCAGCACCACTGGTCCCGCCATTCATCCCACTTCTTGCGGTAGAGACCATCTGGGTATATATCCTTATTCCATGCTCTTGGAATCCAAGTGATAGAACCAGAAAGGGCGTCTCCCGTCTCGATGCGGGGAACGAAGTAATGGCGGAAGAGGGTTGTGTTGGGTGCTACTCCGGCAAAATTTTCACAAAGATGAGCGAAGACTAACATGCATGTCACGGCATTCGGCATGAAATCCAAGAGGCAGAAGCCGTATGTGTACATGATGTTGATGAAGCAATCGGAAAACGGAGGGCAAAGCCCGCAGTAAAAGTAAGCGGCGAAAAAAGGAAATTTATCTGGGCCGCCCTTGACGGAAGCTGGAAGCACGCGAGTTCTGGGGTGAGCCTTCGTCTCCTTCCCCCACATGCACATGTACCGCTCAACCAGGGTGCGCATGTCGAGCGTCGGAGCGAAGACGGCGTGCTCCTTCCGCATCTCCACCAGATCGATCTTCTCCGCCTCTGTGTCTGAATCGACGGCTTTCACCGCCTTGCCCTTGCCTGCTTTTGGCGGCATGGCGACTGTGGAAGCGGAGGCCGAGGATGATGAGGGCGTGGGGGTGGCGGACGGATGGGAGAGGCTCTGTTCCAGGCTCGAGGAAGAAGGCGACGGGGGTTTCCAGATTGGAAGAGACAAGAGGTAAATGAGCAGCGCCTCTACGGATTCCTTTTTATGGGGAAGGTGCGAGGCTGGCTCTTTACTGACAGATGTGAAAGCATTTTTACAAGCGCACTACTGCGGCCGTTCCGCGCACGTACCCCACGTCCCGCATTTAATGCGCGTCGTGGGGGAGCGCAGTAAATAAGATGATTATTACAGTTAACTCCTACCACGCGTGCCAGTGCATTGTTTGGGCCTAGCCCAACAATGCCTCGAACCCGTGTATGGCCTAGGCCCGGGGGCTCCTGTCGGTGTACTAAAGTTTGGGTCTTTTAGTACCCCATACTTGTGCACGGACGGTTGTAGCCATACCAGCGGCAAGGCCTGCCGGAGAACAGCTGGAAACATATGCCAAGGATATCAAGAAGGCATTCAAGCCGATAATCAGAAGACAGAAGACCGAAGGCTGAGCTCCCGGCAAGATCTTGCCGGGGGAGCTCGCGAAGACCCGGCAAGGTCTCGCACCCGGCAAGATCCCTCCGTACTGCCATCGCTCCAGCGCAGCGACCAGTCTGTCGTTTAGGGCTTGTCCTCCTGGTTGCATGTCACGGCACTGACCGCGGATGGGGTTAAGCGGTGCTGATGGGACGGGTCCTTTTTCCGTCCCCAAGAAAGTTAGGGGAACCTAAGGGAGGCATTTAATGTGTTTGTCCCAATCCGTCAGTGGTAATCATGTAACACTGTAGCAACTTTACACCTCCTGTACTCCCGTCTGCCACTGTTGGTGACCCCTTGGATGTATAAAAGGAGGCCCAAGGCAGAGCTACAGGGAAGAGGACATTCTGGCCCATTCTGCATGCGTAGCTGCTTCTTGGACGTGTTGTTCATCGCAAGCGCTTCGTGTACTTGAGTTTAAGAACACCCACAATAAACAACAGCAGGAGTAGGGTTTTACGCTTCTCAGTGGCCCGAACCTGGGTAAAGATCCTTGCGTTGATCATTGGATCCGCTCTTTGTGCAAATCTTTTCCCCCGCCGAACCGTAAAGGGATCCTCTCGATCCCATTGGTGTCGTACGCCGACATCTATATATGCTCCGGGGTCAATAAATGCATCATCATCATCACTATCAGTAATGACGTGCTCATCATCATCATCAATAAATGCATCAACATGTGGAAGGCCTCCTTTACGTAATCGGTCAAGCATTGACAGGTCATTCGCAGCAGTAACCTCTTCTTGTTCCGGCTCTTCTGGTTCCGGCGCAGGGGTGAAGTCGGATTCACTGTCGCTGTCTACTTCAATGTTCTGGGGTGAAGTAGAGCGGTTCTTGAAACATTTTTTGGAAAGACGTGTTTCTTGGAAGAATTCTCCTTCATATGTGTCTGGGTTAATGTGAGGTTCATAATCCTCTTCATTGGGGGGAGGTGGTCTAACATGTGGCGGCACTTCATAAACGACATCCCAACCATTGATATTTGGATCACTTTGACAGGCCCACGGTAGATAGAAAACTTGGGTTGCCTGTTGAGCCGTAATATAGACATCGGGAACATCCAAATGGGTGCTTTGTTTGATTTCGACTAGCCCTATATGTTCATGAGTCCTTCTAGTCTCCTTCGGCTGGAACCAATAACATTTGAAGACTACGACGTTAGGTGGGTTTGCACCATAGAATAGAAGTTCATAAATTGCTTCAACTATTCCATAATACTCGGTATCTCCTTCGCCGATAGCAGAGACACCACAATTTGTGGACTTTCGGTCGGCCATAGATACCTCTTTGTCATAGGTACGAAAGCGATACCCGTTGATGTCGTATTTGTCAAATGAACGGACCTTATAGTCAAAACCATTAGCGACTTGTCTCAATTCGGCGTCCATAGACTCTGAATTAGCCTACAAGTTTAATACGAAAGGATTGTTGCATTAGCCGCAATTTAGACGAAGAAATGAAATGGTCTAATGGAAATTACCGTTTGTTTGAACCAAGAGATGAAACCGGGATAGCCGCCTCCGTGCTTTGCCAGAAGCTCATACTCTTCGACGGAATCCTTTTGGATCACCGCTCCATACGAGAATTTGGCGACGTATCGACTGTATCAAATATCCGGGAATAAGAGCAGTTCAAAGGAATTAGAAGTTGCAAAACAATGTATCGAGAACTTACTCGATGTACGGATGCACTTCTGTTAGGTTGTTGAAGATATACAACGAAATGGTCCGCCATTCTTCGACATCCAACGATAAGGAATTAGAAGCACCGGCTGGTGCGAGCTTCCCTTTGAATAGGCTGAGGTTGGATCCACCCTTTTTAGGGTCACCAGCATTGTACCGAGGCTTCGGATTATGCAAATGATGATTTTTGGCTTCGTAGTGTGCTGTCACGAAGTTTGCCGCCTCCTCAGTAATGAATGCCTCGGCCATCGATGCTTCAATTCTACGTTTATTTTTACATTTTGCTCGAAGCGTCTTCTGCATCCTCTCAGTTGCGTAGCACCAACGATTCTGCACGGGCCCCCCCAATCGAGCCTCGGTCGGGAGATGCAAAATCAAATGCTGCATTGGATTAAAGAAGTCCGGTGGGAAGATCTTCTCTAACTTGCAGATCAACTCCGGCGCCAACTCTTCCATTTCATCTAGCAAGCCAGGCGATAGTTCTTTCGCACAAAGAACACGGAAGAAATAGCTCAGCTCTGCCAGTACTAGCCATTCATCCTCAGGGATAAAGCCACGCAACATCACCGGCATTACCCGCTCAAGCCATATGTGCCAATCATGACTCTTGAGACCAAATATTTTCAATTTTTCAAGACTCGCTCCCCTCTTTAGATTCAATGCTTACCCATCGGGGAACATCAACTCCTTTTTCACCCACAGGATAATTTCCCTCATATCTGGCCTTCCAAGATTGAACCATGCCTTTGGCTTTGTCCAGTTCTGCTTTCCTTTCGGTTGTCGCATGTTTTGTAACGGTCTATCACATAGAGCCTCCTGATCGACTCTAGCCTTAGGATTATCCTTTGACTTCCCCTCTATGCCGAACAATGTACCAAAGAGGGCCTCGGCGATATTCTTTTCAGTGTGCATCACGTCGATGTTGTGTGGGCAAAGGAGGTCTGTGAAGTAAGGCAGATCCGACAAGCATGTCTTGTGAGTCCAGGCGTGTTCCGAATTATACCCCTTGAAATACCCTGGACGCTCTGGATCCGGCTCGAGAGCGTTTAACTGATCCAGGGTCTGTTGGCCTGTCAACGCAGGTGGTGCAGAGTTTTTGACAACTATACCTTTGATGAATTTCTTCTTGTCTTTTCTGAACTTATGGCGAGGATCCAGGAACTGTCTATGCAAGTCGAAGCAAGAATACTTGCGACCCGCATCCAGCGAACGAAACACAAGAGCTACCTTGCATGTGGGGCACGGGAACCTTGCATGCACACACCAGCCAACGAATAGCGCATACGCCGGCAAGTCATGCATCGAGTTAATGTACCACACATGCATTAGGAAGTTTTTTTGTAGCGGCATCGTATGTCTTGATCCCATTATCCCAAGCTTCTTGCAATTCATCCTTGAGCGGCTGCATGTACACATTCATACTCTTCCCCGGATAGTTGGGCCCCGGAATTATCAACGTCAGGAAAATGTTCTTTCTTTGCATAATCTGTCCGGGGGGGAGATTGAGTGGAATGACAAATACAGGCTAACAACTGTATTGGGCTGCCATCATACCAAACACATTGAACCCATCCGTGCTGATGGCGACTCAAGGATGCCTTGGATCTGCCGCTTTATCATGATGTATTGCATCAAAGTACTTCCACGCAAAAGCGTCCGATGTGTGTACCAACATCTGATTCCCATCTGCATCTAGTTCGGTTCTTTTGCCCAATTTGTGCCATGTCATCTGTCTGGCCATCTCTTCAACCATGAAAAGACGTTGAAGTCTTGGTATGATTGGCATATACCGAAGAACATTAACTGGGATTTTTGTCTGACTCTTCTCACCCATACCGTTGTTTACCACAACATACCTGGAAGACTTGCAAATGGGACAATAGTTCAAGTCCGCATACTCAAGCCTAAATAAGGCACATCCATTCTCACAGGCATCTATCTTCTCATAGGGCATCTTAAGTACACGGAGGATTTTGTCCGACTGGTACAGGTTTGCAGGCATTACATGGCCTTTGGGTAGAAAGCGTCCAAATAGTGTCATCATCGCGTCGTAGCATTCTCTGCCCAAGTTGAATTGAGCCTTCAGAGCAATTACTTGTGCGATGGCATCCAGCTGACAAAGCTCAGTGTGCTCATGGAGAGGACGTTTTGAAGACTCCAACATATCATTGAAGGCCTTTGTAGAATCCTCCATCTCATCGTCCGAATCCCGAGCATCATCAAAGTCTTCCACCATGTCTTCGATCCCGGTACCATGCTCGTCGGTGCGACGACGGCCCACCTCAGCTCTGGCACGTTGGGCAGACTCACCATGAAATGTCCAGACCGTATAAGCAGGCGTAAAACCCCACTTCTGCAGGTGTTTACTCATTTCAAGCTCTGTCCTCTTATGATAGTTGTCGCACCGGACACAGGGGCACCAGGTTTTTCTCTGGCCATTTGCAAATGCGGCTCTCACAAACCCCTTGGTTTTTGTTAACCATTCATCAGTCCTGTCTTTCTGACTAGTGTGACCGGTGTACATCCACGCACGATCACTCATCTTTCCTAGCTACTGGACACACAAGAAATATATACATAATTCAGCAAACCATGTTCATCAGTTAATGGAGTTTGTCAGTTTTATTACGTCCATACAACCTAGACGCTAATAGGTAAAGATAGGTCCTAATCCCACCCGAGTATGTGTAGATTGGGTTCGTTTTCCCATGCTCTGCTCCGTATCCGATGCAAAATTTCGGCAGCACCTCCCCGCTGTTCTCCTGATACACGTCTCGGCAATAAGCAGAGAGGATGTGTACCCGGAGAACAACAGGGAGGCACTGACGAAATTCTGCATCGGATCCGGAGCAGAGCATATGGGAAAATGAACCCAATCTACACATACTCAGGCTGTCCATGGATAACGTTGGACAATTCGAAAGAATCACGGTTATAAATATGCAAATGCATGCATATTTATAGATGTAACCCTTTCGAACGGGAGACGCATAGTGGTCACGCATACTGATGATTGAAGACACATATAGCTAGCAAGTTTCATCGGCACGAAGACCGGAACAGAGCAAATGAAGGGGGGACGAGGAGATGTCATTTGTGCTCACCCACGAACACAGGGGCGGAGCTCGTCGAACGCATGGGGAGGTCGTCGAACACCAGACCCTCGCAGCAACGAAACAACTGCACATTTAAATCCACCCGATCAACACAAATATATATGATGTTTTTCATAACAAAATCAGAAAATATATGACCTAACTCATAATTCACAAATATATGATGGGGTGTCGGGTCGGGGTGTCGAGGTGTCGGGTCGGGGTGTCGGGGTGTCGGGTCGGGGTGTCGGGGTGTCGTGGTGTCGGAGTGTCGGGTCGGGGTGTCGGGGTGTCGGGTCTTGGTGTGAGGGTGTCGGGGTGTCAGGGTGTCGTGTCGGGGTGTCGGGGTGTAGAGGTGTCGTGTCGGGCTGTTGGGGTGTCGGGCTGTCGGGGTGTCGGGGTGTCGTGCTGTCGGGTCGGGGTGTCGTGGTGTCGGGGTCTTTTTTTTCTCTTTTTCCTTTTCTTCTTCTTCTTCTTCCTCTTCTTCCTTTTCTTCCTTTTCTTCTTCTTATTCTTCTTCTCTTCTTCTTCTTCTTCTTCTTCTTCTTCTTCTTCTTCTTCTCTTCTTCTTCTTCCTTTCCTTTTTCCTCTTCTTCTTCTCCTCCTCTCCTCTTTTTTCTTCTTCTTCTTCTTCTATTTCTTCTTCTTCTTCTTCTTCTTCTTCTTCTTCTTCTTCTTCTTCTTCTTCTTCTTCTTTTTTCTTCTCCTCCTCCTCTTCTTCTTCTTCTTCTTCCTTTCCTTTTTCCTCTTCTTCTTCTCCTCCTCTCCTCTTTTCTTCTTCTTCTTCTTCTTCTTCTTTTTTCTTCTCCTCCTCCTCCTATTCTTTTTCTTCTTCATCTTCTTCTTATTTTTTCTTCTTTTCCTTTTTTTTCTATTTACCTAAACATCTAAACATCTATTTACCTAAACATCTAATTTTCTTACTGCAAAAACAGAAAAAAACTAAAAAAAACCAAAATAGAGGGCAGGAGGGGGGAGCTCACCAGAGGGGGGCAGGGGGGTCTGGGCCGCCGGGGCGGCCGGGGCTTCGGGGGCGGCCGGGCCGGGCTTCGGGGGCGGCGGGGCGGCGACGGAGCGGCAGGGAGGGGCGGCGACGGGGCGGGGTGGCAGGGAGGGGCGGCGACGGGGCGGGGTGGCAGGGAGGGGCGGCGACGGGGCGGGGTGGCAGGGAGGGGGCGGCGATGGGTTTGCGGCGGCGGATGAGAGAGAGAGAGAGAGAGGCGCGCGGGAGTGGGGGTTTCGGGCGGGGTGCACAGCCGTTAAGGTAACCCCCTCTTTGCTGTTAGCTAGCCTGCGTCGTGACCCTGTGGGCCCCACCCTCACCTCTTTGCCGTCTGCCTAGCCCTTCTTTGCCATCTGCTAGCAGACGGCAAAGAGGTGGCAGACAGCAAAGAAGGTGCCCTAGCCAACTCGGTGCCACGGGGGGCCCACCAGGCTCTTTGCCGTCTGCCATTGGCCTCTTTGCCGTCAGTTGGCGGACGGCAAAGAGACAGCTGACGGCAAAGACCCTCTTTGCCATCAGCTGGTTCTTTGCCGTCTGCTTTGCCAAAGCAGACGGCAAATAACCTCTTTGCCGTCAGCTGGCAGACGGCAAAGAGGGGACAGATGGCAAAATGCCAGATTCCAGTAGTGACATACCAAGGAGCAATCCCTCAAAACAATTTCGGAAACGGAGCTCTGAGCAAAGAGATCGAAAATCTCAGGTTTCGGAGCAAGAACACGAGAGAGAGTGCTACCAGGAATTTTTGCTAGAGGTAAGAGACGAACTGGGCTGAAGGAATAAGCGACGGTGTCCCTGTGGGGCCCACAAGCCACCAGGGTGCGCCTAGGGGGGTGGGCGTGCCCTGGTGCCTCGTGGGCACCTGGGGCATCCCCCTGGGGTGTTTTCAGTGCCAAAAATTCTTAAATATTCTATAAAAATTCACGTAAAAAATTCAGATCATTTTGAGCACTTTCATTTTTGGGCACCTTTTTATTGCACGGATAATTCAGAAAACAGGATAATCATGGCATTTTATTGCATTTAACTAAAAATAACAGAAAACAAAAAGTGGGTACAAAAGGTTGTGCTTACTAAATTCATCGACCACATGTCCCTAAAAAATAATCCATTAATAAGGTTGATCAAGTCTTATTAACAAACTATTTCTGAGTAACATGAAACCGAAGAATCTTTGTAAAACACTAGGTTACCTCAACTGGGATATGCATCTCCCCAATTATAAGTGTTTCATATTTCTTTTTGACAGTAGGAAGAGGGAGTTAAAAACTTCCAATGGTAATTGTCGGAGTCTTTTCAATTACATGAATACCGTTTACTTGAAATTGTTTCTTCGGAAAGTGCACCGTATGTTCATTACCATTGATATGAAAAGTGACTTTGCTTTTGTTGCAATCAATAACAGCCCTTGCATTATTCAAAAAGGGTCTACCAAGGATAATCGACATGTTGTCGTCCTCGGGCATATCAAGTATAACAAAGTCTGTTAAGATAGTAACATTTGCAACTACCACGGGCACATCCTCACAAACACTGATAGGTATGGCGGTTGATTCGTCAGCCATTTGCAATGATATTTCAGTGGGAGTGAGTTTATTCAAATCAAGTCTTCTATATAAAGAGAAAGGCATAACACTAACACCGGCTCCTAAATCACACAAGGCAGTTTTAACATAATTTCTTTTAATGGAGCATGGTATAGTTGGTATTCCTGGATCTCCTAGTTTCTTAGGTACTCCATCCTTAAAAGAATAGTTTACAAGCATGGTGGAAATTTCAGCTTCAGGTATTTTTTTTATTAGTGATAATATCTTTCATGTATTTAGCATAAGGGGCCATCTTTAAAATATCAGTCAAACGAGTACGCAAAAAGACTGGCCTAAGCATTTCAGCAAAGCGTTCAAATTCTTCCTCATCCTTGTTCTTAGATGGTTTAGGAGGAAAGGGCATGGGTTTTTGAACCCATGGTTCTCTTTCTTTACCATGTTTTCTAGCAACGAAGTCTCTTTTATCATAACATTTATTTTTAGAAGGTGGGTTATCAAGATCAACCGCATGTTCTATTTCAACATCATTATCAGGTTCTTTATCATTATCTAGTTAAGCATCCACACGAGCATCATCTTTATCATTATCATTATCACTAGGTGAATGTTCATTACCAGATTGTGTTTCAGCATCGGAAATAGAAACATCATTATTATCCTCAGATGGTTTTTCTACCTCAGGTTCACTAGAAATATGCAGAGTCCTATCATTTTTCTTTTTCTTTTTCTTTTTAGATGGACTAGGTGCATCAACATTAATTCTTTGGGAGTCTTGTTCAATTCTTTTTGGGTGACCTTCAGGATAAAGTGGCTCCTGAGTTATTCTACCTCCTCTAGTCATTACTCAAACAGCATGATCATTCATATTGTTATTCATTTCATTGATCAATTCAATTTGAGATTTAGCAACTAGTTCTAGTTAGGTTTGGACCATGGAAGCATGTTTACTTACACCTTTGACATCATTAGCAATTCTAAACAAGTCACTCAAGCGATCTATCATGTAGGCATTATGCTTCAATTGTTTCATAACATAAGCATTGAAATGATCTTGCTTAATAATGTAATTGTCAAATTCATACAAGCATTGGCTAGGAGGTTTATTGTAAGGAATATCACCATCATCAAACTTTATAAGAGAATTTACCTCAATCAACTGTGTTGGTGTGTCAAGACCCTGTATTTCTTCAATAGGTGGTAAATTCTTAACATCTCCAGCTTTAATACCTTTTTCCTTCATACATTTCTTTGCTTCTTGCATATCTTCAGGACTGAGAAATAAAATACCCCTCTTCTTCAGAGTGGGTTTAAACAGTGGTTTAGGAAGTGTCCAATCATTATCATTCTTCAATATATTATTCAATAGTTCCTCAGCTTGTTCAATAGTCCGTTCCCTGAAAACACAACCAGCCCAACTATCTAGGTAGTCCCTAGAAGCATCAGTTAGTCCATTAAAGAAGATATCAAGTATTTCATTTTTCTTAAGAGGATGATCAGGTAAAGCATTAAGTAATTGGAGAAACCTCCCCCAAGCTTGAGGGAGATTATCTTCTTCAATTTGCACAAAGTTAAATATTTCCTATAAGGCAGCTAGTTTCTTATGAGCAGGATTTTTTTCTTCAGAGAAGTAATAAATCATATCCTGGGGACTACGCACACAACCAGGAGCAAGAGTATTATACCATATCTTAGCATCACCCTTTAACGAGAAAGGAAATAACTTAAGAATATAGTAATAGCGATTTTTTCCACATGAGCGAATATGGTGGCTATATCATTTAACTTAGTAAGATGTGCCACAACGGTTTCAGTTTCATAGCCATGGAAAGGATCAGATTCAACCAAAGTAATTAACTCAGGATCGACAGAGAATTCATAATCCTTATCAGTAACAAATATGGGAGAAGTAGCAAACTTAGGTTCATATTTCATTCTCTCTCTCATAGATTTTTCTTTCAATTCAGCAAGCAATTTTATAACCTCATCTCTATCATTAAAAGCAAGAATGGCTCTAGCCGTCTCCCTATCAAAGACATGTTCATCAGGTGATTCAACTCTAGTAGGAGAGCTAGGCATAATAGGCGAATCATAATTCTCAAGAGTTTCAATATTTTCAACATTCTCAATTTCTTTAGCTTTAGCAATTTGTTCATCAAGAAATTCACTAAGTGGCACAGTATTATCAAGCGTGGGGGCCGCTGCGCCGTCACCCCGCCAAGGACGGTCACGACGCCTAGCTCGAGCGCATCACCGAGCGCGTCTACATCGCCAGCAGCGGCCAGGCGCCCCCTCGCCCCTCGCTCACTTCACCGCAGCGCGTTGAGAAATCTTGGTGCACCGCTCCCCGTCTTCCTCCTCCTCCAGGCCGCGGCGAGGCCGGGCGGCGCCGCGCGGCATGCACCACAGAGTCACTCCACGGCTCGCCCGCGCGGGACGGCATCGCCACCAGTGGGGGCTCCCAGGGGCCCCGAGGGGTGGCCTGCATCCTGGGAGGGGCCTAGGCCCCTCCGTCCAGCCGCCACCTCAAGTGCTTCTCGCACGAAGTAAGCGTGGCCTCCCGGCGCCCGAGTCCGCCGGCCGCCTCAAGTGGTCTGAGTTTCCCATCTCCTTCGATGCCGGCGATCACCCCAAGTCCACCAGGGCTGTGGGGGCTGTCCCTCTGCTATGTACTCCAACTATCGGCAGTGTGGCCATCACCAAGACGCTCATCGACGGCGGCGCTGGTCTCAACGTACTCTCTGTGGAGACTTTCGAGACCCTCACTGGCGGCCCCATTGCCCCCCTGGGCCAGGTGCACCTTCCTGTCACCTTCGGCACCCACAAGAACTACCGTACGGAGTTCATCATCTTCGATGTGGCTCACATCGGCCTGCCCTACAACGCCATCCTGGGCTACCCGGCGCTCTCCAAGTTCATGGCGGTGACACACCACGCCTACGGCCTCATCAAGATGCCTGACAGCGACGGCACCCTCACCGTCCATTGCGATGAAAAGGACGTGGTGCGCGCCCTTGCGCGTGCCTACAAGGTGGCCGCCGCCGCATCCCAGGCCGAGGAGGACGCCCCTGAGCTTGCCGAGTCGGCGCCCGCGAAGAAGAAGCTGTTGTTCTCCCAGGAGCGGGCCGAGACCAAGAAAGTGTCGTTGGATGGGAACGACGCGGGCCCCTTCCTCACCATCGGCAGCGGCCTTTCCTCCTAACAAGAAGGTGCCCTCGTCGACTTCCTTCAGGCAAATGCTGATATGTTCGCTTGGACAGCCTCAGACATGCCCGGCGTGCCAAGGGAGGTGATCGAGCACCACTTCACGGTGTGCCCCAACGCACACCCCGTCAAGCGGATGGTACAGCGCCAGGCGCCCGAAAAGCAGGACTTCGTCATCCGGGAGGTCGAGAAACTCCAAGACGCCGGGATCATTCGTGAAGTGCTCCACCCAGAGTGGATCGCCAACCCCGTTGTTGTCGCCAAGCCGCATGGCGGCGCATGTGCGTCGACTTCACCAACCTCAAGAAGGCCTGCCCCAAGGACCACTTCCCACTGCCCAGGATCGACCAGATAGTAGACTCCACCGCCGGGTGCGATCTGCTCTGCTTCCTGGACGCCTTCTCAGGCTATCATCAGATCAAGATGGCAAAGGAGGATGAGGAAAAAACCGCCTTCATCACCCCCTGCGGAGTGTTCTACTACGTGTGCATACCCTTTGGCCTGAAGAGCGTAGGGGATTCCTTCCAGAGGCTGATGCGCATCTGCCTAGGGTGCCAGATGTGGAGAAACGCGGAGGCATACGTCGACGACATCGTCATCAAAACGCGCGAGGCGCGCACCCTCATCGAGGACCTGAGAGAAACCTTCACCAACCTGCGCAAGGTCAACCTCAAGGTCAACCCCGCCAAGTGTGTCTTCGGTGTCCCTTTCGGCAAGTTCCTGGGTTTCCTGGTCTCCCATCGTGGTATCGAGGCCAACCTTGAGAAGATTAAGGCTATCGAAGAGATGCGGCCGCCCCGCAACCTCAAGGAGATGCAGCGCCTGGCGGGATGCATGGCCTCGCTCGGTCGCTTGATATCCAAGTTTGGCAAGCGAGCTCTGCCTTTCTTCAAGCTCATGAAGAGGTCTGGCCCCTTCAAGTGGACCCCCGAGGCCGACGCAGCCTTCGAGGATCTCAAAAGGTACCTCACGACCCCACCCGTCATGGTCGCCCTGCGCCCACGCGAGCGCCTGTTGTTGTACTTGGCGGCCACTCCCCAGACGGCCAGTGTGGCCCTTGTGGCAGAGCGGGAGGAGCAAGTCTGCATCAAGAAGAAGCCTGCCGAGCCTGTGCCTGCGGATGCCGCCCCCGCGGAGACATTGCGGGAGCCCCTCAAGACCCTGCCAGCGCCTGCCGAGGGCCCCCCTCCGGAGGCCTCCGCGCCCCTTCAGGAGGCCTCTAGAGGCCCCCATGGCTCCCCCTCCGGACGCCTCCGCGGCGCAGTAGCCCAAGCCCCTTGGTGAGCACGACTTAGACACCATGGTCACGCGTATCATCGAGCACCCCATCTACTTCGTCAGTACGGTGCTATGAGACGCGCGCGAAAGATACCCCATGCCGCAGAAGCTCCTCCTGGCGCTCCTCATGGCCTCCAGGAAGTTGTGCCACTACTTCCAGGGTCACCCTATCAGAGTGATCTCATCCTACCCACTGGAGCAAGTCCTGCGGAGCCCAAACACCATCTGCCTCATCACCGAATGGAACATCGAGCTACAGCCTTTCGAGCTGGAGTTCCTCACCACCAGGACCATCAAGGGCGTGGCCTTAGTGGACTTCGTGGCTGAGTGGACAGACCCACACCAGGGCAAGCCCCAAGAAGAGTCACCCTTGCCCGAGGAGGCTACCTCCAGAGGCTGGAGCATGCATTTCGGTGGGGCCTTCGCGCGCCAGGGCACGAGGGCTGGGGTGGTTCTCACTACACCCACAGGCGACAAGCTTCACTACGCAGTGCTGCTCTGCTTCGGGCGCACCGACAAGGTCTCCAACAACATCGCTGAGTACGAGGGACTCATCGCCGGGCTCGAGGCTGCCATCGCGCTTGGGGTCAGGCGCATCATCATCAAGAGAGACTCGCAGCTCCTCGTCAACTTTTCCAACAAGAAGTACAAGCCGAAGGATGAGCACTTGGTGGCCTACCTAGAGGAGGTACGCAAGCTCGAGAAGCACTTCATGGGCATGGAGCTACAGCACATCCCTTGTAGCGACAACAGCGAGGCGGACGAAATCGCCATGCGCGCTTCTCGCCGTGAGCCCCAGAGCCCCGGCGTCTTCGAGGAGCGGCTCCTGAAGCCGTCAGCGGCGCCTCCGATCGTCAGCCCCCGGTGCCTCACGAGGAGCTCCCCCCCGCGCCACCAATGGGCGCACCTGACTGTGGACCAGCTTCAGGCGCCCGCCTGCTGCTGGCGCTCGAGCCGCAGCCTGAAAGCTGGACCACGGAGATCAAGGCCTACCTGGAGGGCGGCGCCCTCCCGGATATCGACGGGGAAGCAGAGCGTGTGGTCCGCCAGGCCGCGCTTTACCAATTGTGGGAGGATGACCTATACCGCCACCACCCAAATGGAGTCGCGCTACGGTGCATCTCCAAGGAGCAGGGGCGCGAGCTGCTTGCTGACATCCATGGAGGCGACTGCGGCCACCATTTGTCCTCGCGCACTCTCGCAGGTAAGGCGTTTTGCAGCGGTTTCTACTGGCCCACAGCGCTCGAGGATGCCACGGAGCTGGTCCAGGCGTGCGAGGCCTGCCAGTTCCATGCCAAGCAGAGCCACCAGCCGGCGCAAGGGCTCCAGACCATCCCTCTCTCGTGGCCCTTCGCGATCTGGGGGCTGGAAATCCTTGGGCCCTTCCCCCGCGCGGCTGGCGGGTACCGCAACCTCTACGTCGCCATCGACAAGTTCACCAAGTGGGCAGAGGTGGAGCCTGTCAGGACCATCCCAGCAGGGTCAGCGGTCAAGTTCATCAAGGGTCTGGTGTGCCTCTTTGGCATCCCAGACCACATCATCATGGACAACGGGACGCAGTTCACCAGCTGCCAATTCAAGACCTATTGCGCCAGCATCGGCACACAGATCTGCTTCGTCTCCGTGGCACACCCTCGAAGCAACGGCCAAGCCGAGCGTGCTAACGCTGAGGTCCTCAAGGGCCTCAAGACTAGGAGCTTCAAGAAGCAGCTCGCGGCCTGCGGCAAGGGCTGACTGGAGAAGCTCCCATCTGTGCTGTGGTCCATCCGCACCACGGAGACCAAGCCCACCGGCAAGACGCATTTCTTCCTCATCTACGGGGCAGAAGCGGTTCTCCCAGCCGAGGTCAAGCACCGGTCCCCACAGGTCTTGGCTTTCGACGAGTCTCGTCGGGCCGGCCTGCGGGAGGATGACCTGCTTTTCCTCGAAGGAGCGCGCGGCCAGGCCGCCCTTCACGCGGCAAGGTACTAGCAGGCGTTGCGTCACTATCACAGCCGCAACATACGCCCCCGCACCCTCGAGGTGGGCAACCTTGTCCTGCGCCGGATCCTCTCCAGAGAGGGACTCCACAAACTCTCACCCATGTGGGAGGGCCCTTTCAGGGTCACGCACATCTCCCGGCCCGGCGCGGCACGGCTTGAAACGGAGGAGGGTGTTCCGGTACAAAACACATGGAACATCCAACATCTCCACAAGTTCTATCCGTGACCCCAGGGATACGAACGAAATGGAGCTGTACACGCTCCGGAGCTCCCTCTATCGGTGCTGCCTTCGGCACGCGGTAGCTCCCTCCCACTCTCATGGAAGCCCCATGCTCCGCGCTGGCGGATACTCCAGGCTCCGCGCTGGCGGACGCCCCATGCTCCGCGCTGGCGGCCTACTTACTTGAGGGGCCCACGGCCGTAACATCCTCAAGCTGACCCGTGTCAAACACGGCAACACGTATCTTTTCTGTTGTGCATTGAATCTATTTCATGCATCAGTAAAGTCTACTTCCTAATAACCGGTGCCCTTGCAGCTGAGTTTGCCTCGAGAGGCGCGCTCACGATCTCCCCCCGTGTGTCTCACGCGAGCGGGGGCTGGGCACGGTGCCTGTGTTCGGGTCAGTCCCAACAGCGCTACAAAACCCAAGTGACTGAGCTCTGGCTCGCGGGCCAGCTCCCATGCACATCACCTCACCAGGTCCTTGGTGCTCTTGCCTCCTTGCGTAACACCCACAGGCGGCCTCGCGAGCGCGCCCCGTTACATTACTTGCAAAAACTCGGCAATTTCCCTGGTGCAGGGTCTCAAGGGCCTCAGGAGCCCCCCTCGGTAGGCCTCGCGGTTGGCGTCCAGCGGGCAGAAGGCTTCATGAGGGACCGTGCCTCGCGGTTGGTGCCTCGCGGGCAGAAGGCTTTTTGAGGGACCGTGCCTCGTGCGTTGCATTCTGCCAAGGGCTCACTCCAAGCCGCGCGTCTCCAAAAGAGCTAAGTCTGAGCACCCCTTGGGTTTTTCCCTCCCGTTCCTCTCTCGTGGTGTCCTGATTTCCTTGGCACGGGCCGCCTGCGCGTCAAGGGGGGGGGGGCTGAGCATCGCATCTCAGGGACTCCTACCGGCCCTAAGAGCCCAACACCCTCTGGCCTTGCCAAGCGCACGCTCCAGGCATACCAGCGACGGTGTAGCCCGCCTCAGGGCTGGGTCCCAGCGACACAGGGCATGAAGGCAATGTAAAGGGGAGATAATGGCCTCGAAAAGAAAACAAAAACACATTAAGCATCGAGTACTTAACAACAAAAGTGCTACGCAAATATTTCACACCCCCAGGGGGCTACATCAATCTAGTGCAGAAAACAAAAAAAATAAAGCAGCCTAAGCTGGGCACCGCCTGTTGGAAATATGCCCTAGAGGCAATAATAAATTGGTTATTATTATATTTCCTTGTTCATGATAATCGTTTATTATCCATGCTATAATTCTATTGATTGGAAACTCAAATACATGTGTGGGTACATAGACAACACTGTGTCCCTAGTAAGCCTCTAGTTGACTAGCTCGTTGATCAAAGATGGTTAAGGTTTCCTAGCCATTGACATGAGATGTCATTTGATAACGGGATCACATCATTAGGAGAATGATGTGATGGACAAGACCCAAACTGTAAACGTAGCATTTGATCGTGTCAGTTTATTGCTATTGTTTTCTGCATGTCAAGTATCTGTTCCTTTGACCATGAGATCATGCAACTCACTGACACCGGAGGAATACCTTGTGTGTATCAAACGTCGCAACGTAACTGGGTGACTATAAAGGTGCTCTACAGGTATTTCCGAGGGTGTCTGTTGGGTTGGCATGGATCAAGACTGGGATTTGTTACTCCGTATGACGGAGAGGTATCTCAGGGCCCACTCGGTAATACAACATCACATTGAGCCTTGCAAGCAAAGTGACTAAAGAGTTAGCCACAGGATCTTGTATTACGGAACGAGTAAAGAGACTTGCCGGTAACGAGATTGAACTAGGTATAGTGATACCGACGATCGAATCTCGGGCAAGTAACATACCGAAGAACAAAGGGAACAGCATACGGGATTAACTGAATCCTTGACATAGAGGTTCGACCGATAAAGATCTTCGTAGAATATGTAGGAGCCAATATGGGCATCCAGGTCCCGCTATTGGTTATTGGCCGTAGAGGTGTCTCGGTCATGTCTACATAGTTCTCGAACCCGCAGGGTCTACACACTTAACGTTTGGTGACGATTAGTATAATTGAGTTATTATGTTGGTGACCGAAAGTTGTTCGGAAGTCTCGGATAAGATCCCGGACATGACGAGGATCTCCGGAAGAGTCCGGAGGTAAAGATTGATATATGTGATAATAGTGTTTCGATCTCCGGAAGGGTTCCGGAGTTCACCGGAAGGGGTTCCGGATGTTTACCGAAGTGTTCGGGTGCAGCAACACTTTATATGGGCCAAAGGGATAAAGCCCACGAGGTATTGGAAAGTGCAAAAGTAGTTTTGCTGCCGCGTAAGCGGTACTACCGCTTGGTGAAGCGGTATTACCGCCCGAGCGGTACTACCGCTTGTATGAAGCGGTACTACCGCCCAAGCGGTACTACCGCTTGTGTGAAGCGGTACTACCGCTTGTGTGCGGCTGTGCACGATTCGGCAGGGGTCCGAGTTGGACTCTTTCCCTGCGGGCCAAACCGACCTTGTGCGGGCAAAACCGACCTGGAGGAGGCTTTTACTCCAAGTTTAGACCCCAAGGCTCAACATATAAATAGAGGGGCAGGGCTAGCACACGGGTCACATCAAGATTTCCCCAAGCCGTGTGCGGCAACCCTAACCCTCTAGTTCCTCCGTCATAATCTCCGTAGTGCTTGGCGAAGCCCTGCAGAGATTGTTCCTCACCACCATCACCACGTCGTCGTGCTGCTGGAACTCAACCACTACTTCACCATCGCTCGCTGGATCGAGGAGGTGAAGGCGTCATCAAGCCGTACGTGTGTTGAACGCGGAGGTGCCGTCCGTTCGGCGCTAGTTCGTGATCGGATCGAGGGACGACTTGCGATTTGGATCGCGGAGACGTTCGACTACATCAACCGCGTTTCTTAAACGCTTCCGCTTAGCGATCTACAAGGGTATGTAGATTCACTCTCCCTCTCGTAGATGCTCATCACCATGGATAGATCTTGTGTGTGCGTAGGAAAATTTTTGTTTCCCATGCAACGTTCCCCAACAGTGGTATCAGAGCTAGGTCTATGCGTAGATGAGATCTCGAGTAGAACACAAACGAGTTGTGGGCGTGGGTGTATACATATTGCTTGTCGTTACTAGTTGATATTTGATTCGGCGGTACTGTGAGATGAAGCGGCCCGGACCGACATTACGCGTACACTTACGCGAGACAGGTTCCTTCAACTAACATGTAACTTCGTTGCATAAAGATGGCTAGCGGGTGTCTGTCTCTCTCACTTTAGTTGAATCGATTTCAATGAAGAGGGTTCTTTTAGAAGATCAAAAAGCAATCACTACACCACGTTGTGGTTTTGCGTAGGTAAGAACGGTTCTTGCAAACCCGTAGCAGCCACGTAAAATTTGCAACAACAATTAGAGGACGTCTAACTTGTTTTTGCAGGGTATGTTGTGATGTGATATGGCCAATTACATGATGAGATATATGTGATGTATGAGATGATCATGTGTTGTATAGAATATCACGACTTGCATGTCGATGAGTACGGCAACTGGCAGGAGCCATAGAGTTGTCTTTAATTATTGTATGACCTGCGTGTCAATCATTAAGCGCTATGTAATGCTTTACTTTATCGCTAAACGTTAGCAATAGTCGTGGAAGCAACAGTCGGCGCGACAACCTTATGGCGACACGTTGATGGAGATCAAGATGATGGAGATCATGGTGTCATGCCAGTGACGATGGAGATCATGCCGGTGCTTTGGAGATGGAGATCAAAAGCACAAGTTCATGGCCATATCATGTCACTTATGATTTGCATGTGATGTTAATCCTTTTATGCATCTTATTTTGCTTAGGACGACGGTAGCATTATAAGGTGATCCCTCACTTAAATTTCAAGATAAATTGTGTTCTCCCCGAGTGTGCACCGTTGCGAAAGTTCGTCGTTTCGAGACACGCCGTGATGATCGGGTGTGATAGACTCCACGTTCACATACAACGGGTGCAAGCCATGTTGCACACGCGGAACACTCGGGTTAAACTTGACGAGCCTAGCATGTACAGACATGGCCTCGGAACACAAGAGACCGAAAGGTCGAACATGAGTCATATAGTAGATATGATCAACATGAAGATGTTCACCATTGAAACCAACTCAACTCACGTGATGATTGGACTTGAGTTGGTGGATTTGGATCATGTTACACTCGAATGATCGGAGGGATGTCAATTTGAGTGGGAGTTTTTTAAAATATGATTAACTAAACTCATTATCTAAGAACAATAGTCTAAGTTGTCTTTGCTATATTTATGTTGTAGATCATGGCTCGCGCAGTAGCACCCCTGAATTTTAATGCGTTCCTAGAGAAAGCTAAGTTGAAAGATGATGGAAGTAACTTTGTGGACTGGGCCCGTAATCTAAGGATTATCCTTACGGCTTCCCAGAAGGCTTATGTCCTTGATGCACCGCTTGGTGATCCACCTGCTCCAGTTGAGTCTCTAGACGTTGTGAACGCCTGGCAGGCTCGTTCTGATGATTACTCAATAGTTCAATGTGCAATGTTGTATGGCTTAGAACCGGGACTTCAAAGACGTTTTGAACGTCATGGAGCATATGAGATGTTCCAGGAATTGAAGTTTATCTTTCAGAAGAATACCCGGATCGAGAGATATGAGATCTCCGATAAGTTCTATGCTTGCAAGATGGAGGAGAACGGGTCTATCAGTGATCACGTGCTCAGAATGTCTGGGTACTCCACCCGTCTGGCTGAGTTAGGAATGCCCCTTCCGCCAGAGGCTATCACTGACAGAGTTCTTCAATCATTGCCACCTAGCTACAAGAGCTTCGTGTTGAACTATAACATGCACGGGATGAACAAGTCAGTCGCCGAGCTGTTTGCGATGCTGAAAGCCGCTGAGTCTGAAATTCAGAAGGAGCATCAAGTGTTGATGGTCAATAAAACCACTAGTTTCAAGAAAAATGGCAAGGGTAAGAAGGGTAACTCCAAGCAGAGTGGCAAAGCAGTTGCTCCTCTCGTGAAGAAACCCAAGGCTGGACCCAAACCAGAAACTGTGTGTTTTCATTGCAAGGGAACTGGACACTGGAAGCGGAATTGCCCCAAGTATTTGGCTGACAAGAAGGCGGCCAACAACAAACAAGGTATATATGATATACATGTTATTGATGTGTACCTTACCAACTCTCGTTGTAGTGCCTGGGTATTTGATACCGGTGCGGTTGCTCATATTTGCAATTCAAAACAGGAACTGCGGAATAGACGGAGGCTGGCAAAGGACGAAGTGACGATGCGCGTGGGAAATGGTTCCAAGGTTGATGTGATCGCCGTCGGCACGCTCGCTCTTCGATTACCGTCGGGATTAGTGATGAACCTAAATAAGTGTTATTTGGTGCCTGCGTTAAGCATGAACATTATATCTGGATCTTGTTTATTGCGAGACGGTTACTCATTTAAATCAGAGAATAATGGTTGTTCTATTTATATGAGTAATATCTTTTATGGTCATGCACCCAATGTGAGGGGTTTATTCTTATTGAATCTCGATAGTAATAATACACATGTTCATAACATTGATGCCAAAAGATGTAGAATTGATAATGATAATACCACTTTCTTGTGGCACTGCCGTTTAGGTCATATTGGCGTAAAACGCATGAGGAAGCTCCATGCTGATGGACTTTTGGAGTCACTTGATTTTGAATCACTTGACACATGTGAGCCATGCCTCATGGGCAAGATGACTAAAACGCCGTTCTCTGGAATAATGGAACGGGCAAGTGACTTATTGGAAATCATACATACTGATGTGTGTGGTCCGATGAGTATTGAGGCGCGCGGTGGTTATCGTTACTTTCTCACCTTCACTGATGACTTAAGTAGATACGGGTATATTTACTTAATGAAACACAAGTCTGAAACATTTGAAAAGTTCAAACAATTTCAGAGTGAAGTTGAGAATCATCGTAACAAGAAGATTAAATTCCTACGATCTGATCGAGGAGGAGAATATCTGAGTTATGAGTTTGGCAGTCACTTAAGACAGTGTGGAATTGTTTCACAATTGACACCGCCTGGAACACCACAGCGTAATGGTGTGTCCGAACGTCGTAATCGAACCTTATTGGATATGGTGCGATCTATGATGTCTCTTGCCGATTTGCCACTATCGTTTTGGGGTTATGCATTAGAGACAGCTGCATTCACTTTAAATAGGGCACCATCGAAATCCGTTGAGACGACACCATATGAACTTTGGTTTGGCAAGAAGCCAAAGCTGTCGTTTCTTAAAGTTTGGGGATGTGATGCTTATGTCAAAAAGCTTCAGCCTGAAAAGCTGGAACCCAAAGCGGAGAAATGCGTCTTCATAGGATACCCAAAAGAGACAATTGGGTATACCTTCTACCTCAGATCCGAAGGCAAAGTGTTTGTCGCTAAAAACGGAACATTTCTTGAGAAAGAGTTTCTCTCGAAAGAATTGAGTGGGAGGAAGATAGAACTTGATGAGGTTGTTGAACCTTTACTTCAACCTGAGAGTAGCGCAGCGCAGAAAGTTGTTTCTGTGGAGCCTACATTAGCTGAAGAGGAAGTTAATGATGATGATCATGAAGCTTTGGATCAAGTTGCTATCGAACCTCGTAGGTCGACAAGGACGCGTACTGCTCCTGAGTGGTACGGCAACCCTGTCTTAGAGGTCATGTTGTTAAACAACGATGAACCTACGAGCTATGGAGAAGCGATGATGGGCCCGGATTCCGAGAAGTGGTTAGAGGCCATGAAATCCGAGATGGGATCCATGTATGAAAACAAAGTATGGACTTTGGAAGTATTACCTGAAGGGCGTAAGGCCATTCAGAACAAATGGATCTTTAAGAGGAAGACGGACGCGGACGGTAATGTCACCGTCTATAAAGCTCGACTTGTGGCAAAGGGTTTTTCACAAGTTCAAGGAGTTGACTACGATGAGACCTTCTCACCCGTAGCGATGCTTAAGTCCGTCAGAATCATGTTAGCAATAGCTGCCTTTTTCGATTATGAAATTTGGCAGATGGATGTCAAAACAGCGTTCCTTAACGGTTACCTTAAGGAAGAGTTGTATATGATGCAACCAGAAGGTTTTGTCGATCCAGAGAATGCTGACAAAGTTTGCAAACTCCAGCGATCCATTTATGGACTGGTGCAAGCATCTCGGAGTTGGAATCTTCGTTTTGATGAGGTGATCAAAGCGTTCGAGTTTATACAAGTTTACGGAGAAGCTTGTATTTACAAGAAAGTGAGTGGGAGCTCTATAGCGTTTCTAATATTATATGTGGATGACATATTGCTGATTGGAAACAATATAGAAATGCTGGAAAGCATAAAGGAATATTTGAACAAGATTTTTTCAATGAAGGACCTAGGAGAAGCTGCTTTCATATTAGGCATCAAGATCTATAGAGATAGATCGAGACGCTTAATAGGACTTTCACAAAGCACATACCTTGATAAGATTTTGAAGAAGTTCAAAATGGATCAGTCCAAGAAGGGGTTCTTGCCTGTTTTGCAAGGTGTGAAGTTGAGTAAGACTCAATGCCCAGTGACTGCAGAAGATAGAGAAAAGATGAGTGTCATCCCCTATGCTTCAGCCATAGGCTCTATCATGTATGCAATGCTGTGCACAAGACCCGATGTCAGCCTTGCCATAAGTATGGTCGGAAGGTTTCAAGGTGATCCAGGAATGGAACACTGGACGGCGGTCAAGAATATCCTGAAGTACCTGAAAAGGACTAAGGACATGTTTCTCGTTTATGGAGGTGATCAAGAGCTCGTCGTAAAGGGTTACGTCGATGCAAGCTTTGACACTGATCCGGATGACTCTAAGTCGCAAACCGGATACGTATTTATTCTTAATGGGGGTGCGGTTAGCTGGTGCAGTTCCAAGCAAAGCGTGGTAGCAGATTCTACATGCGAAGCGGAGTACATCGCTGCCTCGGAGGCGGCGAAGGAAGGTGTCTGGATGAAGGAGTTCATGACAGATCTTGGAGTAGTGCCTAGTGCGCTTAACCCAATGACTCTGTTTTGTGATAACACTGGTGCCATTGCTCTAGCCAAGGAACCAAGATTTCACAAGAGGACCAGACACATAAAACGACGTTTCAATTCCATCCGCGATTACATCAAGGAGGACGACATAAATATTTGCAAAGTACACACGGATCTAAATGTTGCAGATCCGATGACTAAACCTCTTCCAAGGGCTAAACATGAACAACACCAGAACTGCATGGGTGTTCGATTCATTACAATGTAAATCACATAGTGATGTGAACTAGATTATTGACTCTAGTGCAAGTGGGAGACTGTTGGAAATATGCCCTAGAGGCAATAATAAATTGGTTATTATTATATTTCCTTGTTCATGATAATCGTTTATTATCCATGCTATAATTGTATTGATTGGAAACTCAAATACATGTGTGGGTACATAGACAACACTGTGTCCCTAGTAAGCCTCTAGTTGACTAGCTCGTTGATCAAAGATGGTTAAGGTTTCCTAGCCATTGACATGAGATGTCATTTGATAACGGGATCACATCATTAGGAGAATGATGTGATGGACAAGACCCAAACTGTAAACGTAGCATTTGATCGTGTCAGTTTATTGCTATTGTTTTCTGCATGTCAAGTATCTGTTCCTTTGACCATGAGATCATGCAACTCACTGACACCGGAGGAATACCTTGTGTGTATCAAACGTCGCAACGTAACTGGGTGACTATAAAGGTGCTCTACAGGTATTTCCGAGGGTGTCTGTTGGGTTGGCATGGATCAAGACTGGGATTTGTTACTCCGTATGACGGAGAGGTATCTCAGGGCCCACTCGGTAATACAACATCACATTGAGCCTTGCAAGCAAAGTGACTAAAGAGTTAGCCACAGGATCTTGTATTACGGAACGAGTAAAGAGACTTGCCGGTAACGAGATTGAACTAGGTATAGTGATACCGACGATCGAATCTCGGGCAAGTAACATACCGAAGAACAAAGGGAACAGCATACGGGATTAACTGAATCCTTGACATAGAGGTTCGACCGATAAAGATCTTCGTAGAATATGTAGGAGCCAATATGGGCATCCAGGTCCCGCTATTGGTTATTGGCCGTAGAGGTGTCTCGGTCATGTCTACATAGTTCTCGAACCCGCAGGGTCTACACACTTAACGTTTGGTGACGATTAGTATAATTGAGTTATTATGTTGGTGACCGAAAGTTGTTCGGAAGTCTCGGATAAGATCCCGGACATGACGAGGATCTCCGGAAGAGTCCGGAGGTAAAGATTGATATATGTGATAATAGTGTTTCGATCTCCGGAAGGGTTCCGGAGTTCACCGGAAGGGGTTCCGGATGTTTACCGAAGTGTTCGGGTGCAGCAACACTTTATATGGGCCAAAGGGATAAAGCCCACGAGGTATTGGAAAGTGCAAAAGTAGTTTTGCTGCCGCGTAAGCGGTACTACCGCTTGGTGAAGCGGTATTACCGCCCGAGCGGTACTACCGCTTGTATGAAGCGGTACTACCGCCCAAGCGGTACTACCGCTTGTGTGAAGCGGTACTACCGCTTGTGTGCGGCTGTGCACGATTCGGCAGGGGTCCGAGTTGGACTCTTTCCCTGCGGGCCAAACCGACCTTGTGCGGGCAAAACCGACCTGGAGGAGGCTTTTACTCCAAGTTTAGACCCCAAGGCTCAACATATAAATAGAGGGGCAGGGCTAGCACACGGGACACATCAAGATTTCCCCAAGCCGTGTGCGGCAACCCTAACCCTCTAGTTCCTCCGTCATAATCTCCGTAGTGCTTGGCGAAGCCCTGCAGAGATTGTTCCTCACCACCATCACCACGTCGTCGTGCTGCTGGAACTCAACCACTACTTCACCATCGCTCGCTGGATCGAGGAGGTGAAGGCGTCATCAAGCCGTACGTGTGTTGAACGCGGAGGTGCCGTCCGTTCGGCGCTAGTTCGTGATCGGATCGAGGGACGACTTGCGATTTGGATCGCGGAGACGTTCGACTACATCAACCGCGTTTCTTAAACGCTTCCGCTTAGCGATCTACAAGGGTATGTAGATTCACTCTCCCTCTCGTAGATGCTCATCACCATGGATAGATCTTGTGTGTGCGTAGGAAAATTTTTGTTTCCCATGCAACGTTCCCCAACACCGCCATCCCCAAGGCTCCAGCACGGGCGTCGCGCGCACCTAGTCAGAGTCTTCATCCTCGCTCTTGATGCGGGGAGAGCCGTTGTCGCTTCCGCCCCCGCCGGAGGAGGCGGCGCCGTCGTCGCTATCGTCCTCGCTGGGGGAGCCGCTGTAACTGCCATCCTCGCTCTCTGCGCAGCACTCCAGGAGGCTGCCGGAGACCCCGAAGATCTTCATGAAGAGGGTGGTGGCCCCGTCATACCTGAAGTGGAGGAGGTGCCCCCGCTTCAGGCCGTGGGCGAGGGCAAAGGACTTCCAACCCTGCTTCAAGAACATGAAGCCGGAGGGGGTGAACTCCGCCGCCACCCAAGAGGGGCCATTGCAGTAGCCATCCGCCTGCAGCCACAGGCCCAGGGGCACGCGTTCCTCCATCACCCTCGCGAAGGAGTCCGGGAGCCAAAGCCAGGTGCAGGGCGAGCAGTGCATGTCCACGATGAACTCGTGGACTGCCTCCGCCGAGTGGCTCCCCGCTTGGGGAAGAAGAGCGGCTGAACCGCCGCGCCCTCCGCGCCCACGAGCAGCGTGCCTCCCGTGACCATGGATCGCGGCCATTCCATGGGTGCTGGGGCCGACCTCTGCTGCGGTGGCCGTGGAGCGCATCCGGCCTCGGGGAGGAACCCTCATTGTAGCCGAACGTCGGGCCCGACCTCTACCCCTCACCGCCGCTGGCTTCGGCGGGTCCACTTCCTCCGCCGCTCGCTTCCCTTTCTCGGCCGCGGAGAGCTTCCCCTTGGGGGCCATGGCCGTGGCGGCGGCAGGCGGAGGAATTGGAAGTTGGAAGAGAAAGGGGGGAGCCGAGGAGTTGGTTGCAAGGCAGGCTGGGGACGGAGTGAAGAAGCAATGAAATGCCTGCGCCCCGTGCGAGCAGGCTTTATCGCCGAAACGGGGGTTATCAAGGCGTCGCAGGAAGTGGAGGCGCCGAGCCCGCAAAGGCCGCCACGCGTCGCCCCTGGGCCCGGCGGTTCGATGGGCCCCGCAGCGCTTCGTCCCCAACGGGCGGGACGCGCGCGCCGCGGGCCCGGGGGCTATTGTTGGCCCAGTGGGAACCAGGGTACCACGGCCCGTCTTCCTCCGACCCAGGAGGTGATGCTTGGGCCGGCCCAGCAAAGTGGCCTTGGTGTCGTCGCCCAGAAGGGGTCGCCTCGCGAGGGGCTAGCCTCGCGAGGCCCCTCACCGCTAGGCCTAGCCCTGGTGAGGCCGGTAAGCCCCAAATCACCTCGTGAGGCAATCCCTCGTGACGCCACTTTGCGGGGCATGGTGCACGGCGCCAGCCGCGGGGCGGCTGGCCCGTCACATGGGTGACGCCCCGGCGTCAGGGCGAGGACAGTAGGATACAGCTCAGACAGGTTCCCACTCTGGCTATAGGGGAGCAGTGGCGTCTGCCTCCCCCAAAAGTAAGCCCCAAGACATTTCCTCTTTGGTGATAGAAGATCAGGACGGACCAGCGCGCCAGGACGGAGGTCATCGCCGAGCCCGCGAGGACGTCAGGAAGACTACTTTTTCTGGCGGAGACCGCCTTTAGTCAGTATAAGCCTGCGCTCTTGTCCCCCTTTTGAATTGCCGCCCTGTGGCAACCCTTTCCCGCTGATATTTTCGGGGAAGAGGACCAAGGCACTACAAAAAGGACTCGCCGCCTCCATGTAAGGGGATCGACCCATTCTCCCCTACACCTCTTGTATCTGGAGCACGAGCTCTCCACCACAAAGCAATCCAACACAGGCAGGAGTAGGGTATTACACCGCACGGTGGCCCGAACCTGGGTAGCTCGCGCGTCCCCTTCGTGTCTGGTGAGAGCCAGCGAGCCCTCCGTGTTCCGGCCGTAGTCGCCGTCATGTCGTAGGTTACCAAGCAAAGTCCCCAGAGTTCGAATCCTAAGTTCTTGGAGAAGTTTCTTGGACGCAGATCCAAGACTCCGACAGCAACCCCAGCAAGCAAGCGTGTAGCTTAGGCTCCTGGCTATATTATGTATATATAGTGGAGCAGTTTTCCTTTTCTATACATATCAACCTTTTTATATTGCGTACGTGCCATTGAAGAGGGAAATGATGGTTGCTTTGTTCGTGCAACTTACTGTGTGATTTGACTGCTCATTAGGCATTATTACTGCGTCCCCTGCTGGTACTGCACCTACATGTGTGACCGTTCCTGAGTCTCACTTGTACTCCCAATTACTTATCTCTAATTTCTTGCATGACACATGGATCCAGATGCTGGATGTCCCACATGTCGGCGAAAGGAAGAAGAACGAGTTCCGATGACCGAGAAGTAGTATTTCCATGCAAACGGATCTTACGGTGCATGAGCTGTTTGTTATGCTATCGACCAAAATACCCCTGCATGCAGGTTTGTCTCACTCCCATGTGCCCTACCTGCTCTAACATCCATCATTTCAGCAAGGGGTAATGCCGTCTAAAACTCCGTCCACGCAGTACATTATGAAATATTAACATGTGAAGACTACAACCCTCATGCATGCATGCATGCAGTAGTCACACGTACACATGCACACAAAAATGCACGTGACGCCCTAATGCATGCATGCGCTAGTCACACGTACACATGCACGCACGCATGCATGTGTACAGCACATGACGCAACACACACGCTCACGCTCAAGTGCTCAGCCTACACGTGCATGCGCACACATACACAACCAGGGTGGTTCCCGCGCAAGGGTTGAACTCCAGCCGCGCCTGTGTAAATTTTTGTTTTACTTATTTCTTTCCTCTGTCAACTGACAGGTGGGACCCATAGTCCATGTGTCAATTTAACCAGTCAACAAAGTGCTACGTAGACTATTTGGCCGGTCAACAAAGTGCAATACGGTGCTCTACGGTGAGCTAGTGACCGTATAAACACCGCTAAATGTATATATTGACCATAATGAGCGTATTATGAAGTCCTGTGACCGCCATTAAGCCATATTAACCGGAAAGGAGGCAGTATGGACTAGTAGTGGACTAGTAGTAGTACCAATACTACACTACGCCCTCTCCCTCTCCCACACGCGCGGTGGCTCACAGGACGAGGAGAACGAGGAGAAGCTTGCTTACCACGCCCTCTCCCTCTCCCGCACACCCGGAGGCTTGCAGGATGAGGAGAAGCTTTTGACTACTGTGCGCTCTCCTCGCCCACGCGGTGGACGTGCAGCAGTTCATTTGGTGTCAAATTGCCAAAAGCATACACTGTAGTACCATAATTGCTCGACTTCACGAAGAGGCGAAGAGCCAAGCACAAGGTTTAATAGTACGAGTAGTATACTACATAGATACACTCGGAACCGCACGGTGTAGTGTCTGCACTCTTATTTTATTTTAATCTGTGATAAAGCAATCTTCTACTACTAGTACGCATTTACTACAGAGTAGTGCAGAAAACGGCAGCCCAGTGAAGTATTACTCCTCAGATCACAATATCACCATATGGCCTCTGTGTGACACCTAGCCCGTCTGTGTTCTCCTTAGTAGAGTATTTATAGTTGCTCCTAGTAGTAGGAGAGGATTCAAAGAAGATTGAATTAATGGTTGCTTCCTCCGAGCAACTTACTGTGGGAAAGGTAGGGCTTGTGATTTGACTGCTCATTACTACTAGTATATTACAGCGGTGAAACGACCGGGCTGGAGTCTCCCGTGTGGTTGTGCACTCTAATTTGGTGCATGGCACGTGGACCCGGATGCTGGAGTAGTAGAATGGCTTCTAGCAGTGCTATCAAGCTTTCAGCATTTGTTTACATAATATATGTACACATAATTTTTGAGCGACATGAAATTGAACAACGCTATGAAGCTTTCAGCTTTTGTTTCATGTGTCTTGCCAGCTGGAAGGTTGTCTCGTTACAACACCATCAAATACAAAGGAAACTAACATCCATGCTCTTTCGCAAAAAAATAACTTCCTTGCTAATGCATCTCAATGATTCGTAGATCAGAGCCAATATTTACATCACAACTGAAGACAAAGTTGTGAGAAGGTGTACAAATAAAGAAAAAATAAAAAATGATCGATGCTCTCCATAGGAATGCTTTCATTTCCTGGCCACGATATTCATTGGTTGGCAGCTACTTTCCCGCAGCTTTGTCAAAATCAACAAGACTTGTTGGCAAAGAAAGGAGCTGTCAGAAGGATGGAACATTCCGATCATTTTGTGCAGTTCCACTAAAATAGAGATGAGTGTCCCTGTTAGCAAAGATATTGAGTAAGTGTGATTACAATAATAGTGGCACTGTTGATGAAACAATAAACACAAAAATAGAAGCCAGTTACCTTTGCTGTCTCTCTTGAGACTAACAACTTGTTGGAGAAGATTAGGCTGAGAGTTGGATGAGGAGGTTAGGAACTCCAAACTCCCTTTGTGCAGCCCCATTGAAATGTAGAAATGTTGCCAGTGAGACATTTTAGTAGAACTGCACAAAACACTCTTAAGAAAAAAGTGCTTTGTGCAGTTCACCAAAAGGTCGCAATAGCAATGAGGTGAAATGGATATCCCTGTTTGCAAAAAGAGGTAGAAAGGAAACAATTACTGGCCAATGACAGTTGATGACACATACGCTGACAAAAAGAAGCATATTCATTGTCTTAAGGGAAAGATAACAACACATTGGTTTCTCTCAAATGGTGTGAGGACGAGATTGCAAAATGGAAAGTACGCTGGCTGAGCTAGTACGTTTTAGGCAAAGAACTACTAGAGAAGATCCACATGCAGCGACGTGGGAAGTTGGGCAGTGGAGCAAGGCTGGTTCCAGAGGAAGCTGTACCTGAGGGTCATCGAGATGTAAGTAGGAGGGCGACGGCAGGAGGGATCTGCTGCCGCAGCGAGCAAGGGTCGAAGGCCCTACCACGCCGGAACTTGGTCCGAGAGAACGGCCGGTACCGCAGATCGGGACGCGACGGCAGAGGGTTTCCTGCCTCGATGCTGGTGATGGAAGCAACGCTGCACATCCTCCCTTTCCGCCGGCAGACGGGATCCGGCCGGATCAGTGACCAGCGGTTAGAGAGAGAGAGATTGGCCACCGCCGTCTTGTGTGAGAGAGTGTGAAGAGATGAACCCCAGCAAGCAAGCATTGAGGCTCCTGCCTATATTTGTAGTACTAGTATAGTGGAGCGGTTTTCGTTTTTCTCTCCATACAATCATTTTATATTTTGTACGTGCCATTGAGGAATAAAACTTTATTGAAAAATAACGCGCCAACGTGTCAAGTCGCACATTGTTTTTTTCACGCGTGGTACATGACCCTCCATCAAGTGAACAACTGACACGCGTCAAATTATCACGTGGGCTACCTTTTCATACAGAAATGAGCTCCACCTTGTACCTGCGCGGGTGTGGTTGGGAACGAGATGTGAGTACGTGCGTCGTGCGTTCACCTCTTCTCTTCGTGCATGTACCCACCTACATGGGTGTGTGTGAGAGAGATACAAACCTAGAGAGAGATGGTGAGTGCGTTCGTGAGTGTTTTTTTGGGGCAGGGTGATGTTGTAAGTGTATTGTGTGCGTGAGAGATAGACAGGGAATATGAGTCGATGATATCTCAAAAAAAATGTAACATATGCAATGTGTGTGAAACGGAGGCCTAGATATATCATATATAGAGGGGGCGATCCACGAGAAGAGAGGGGAGGGATCATCGGCGTGAGATATCGATAGAATCAAAGAGAGGGACGAAGGTGTATGGGTGCGAGATCAATAAAGAGAGCCAGTGAAATTGTGTGTGTGCACGTAAAGGATATAGGGTGCCTGGCCTACTGGAACATGAGAGGGGACAGGTGCATGTGTGTGGCAGGGAGACCTAACTAGAGCATTAGACTATCGGTGTGGGGGGGGGGGCAGAGACCTAACTAGAGAGGTAGATTGATAGGTATATGTGTGGAGAAGGAGAGACCTAGCTATGTATTGAGGGAGATCGATCAGCATCCATACATATGTGTAGGAGAGGAATAATTAAGGTTGGGAGAGATACGGAGCTAAAGTGCCGGAGGGGTGGTGGTGGAGTTGCTTCTCGGAGATGGTAGGAGAGGCCTACTAGACAAACGGAGGGTACGACTGCAATATCAATAAGAGAGGGGATGTGTGTCTGTGTGCGCATGTGTGTGAGAGATGAGTCGGGACACATGCATGGATGATGGGTGGCGATATATGTGTGGTAAGCAGACCTAACTAGATAGGTAGAGCAATCGTCGTGTGTCGGGGAAAGGGAGAGACTTATCTAGTGAGGTAGACCGATCAGTGCGTGGTGAAAAAGAGTTGTAGTAGACCTAGCTATATGTACAGAGGTAGATCGATCGATATACATGCATGTGTTAGAGGCAAATAAGGCCCAGAGAGATGGATAGAGAGATAGGGATGCGGCTAGGAGTTTGTGCGATAGGCCTACTATATAGAGATGGAGGAGTGTGCGAGTGCGAGATCGATGAAAAGAGGGGCGAGAGTGTGCATATGTGTGTGACCGTATGAGAGATAGGGGGCATGGACGGTGAGATAGAGTAGAAGAGGGAATGTGTGTCTATGTGGAAGGCAGACCTAGCTAGAGAGGTATATCAATCGGTGTGTGCCAGAAAGGAGCTGGGGAGACTTATAGAGACCGTGGGTGAACGACCTAACGAAAAATAACGAATGTGCGCGATGGAGAGAATGCTGAGGGAGGGGGTGGGCGAGGAGGGCGTGTGCATGCACGAGAGAAAGTTAGTGCTAGCTACAAAGTGAAGAGGGTTGTGTGGGTGTAAAGTCTAACAGAGATCATAATTCATTACAAAAGTGGATTTAGATATTTGAATAAGAGATCATAGTGTTTTAAACCCATGCATGCATGAATATAATGGTGATACACATGGTGTGGTTATGAACATGTTATACTACATATTATATATATATATATATATATATATATATCGAAGAATCTCACATTTTATTTGAATTTGTGATAATGTGTGGCTTTTGCAGCTCACATATAAGTACTTGTAGGCGTAGGGGGTGGGCACTATACATTGTGCGATAAACACATTATACATATGAAACATGGTTTAGATTATGAAGATCTAGCTAGAGCTTGAAATGTACTATTATTTGAAATCAGCATAAAGTGGATTCAAAAATTTGAATTCGAGTTCATATAGTACACATAGTTCACATCTAACTTGACAACAATCATGTGGTGTGTTGTGAAGATAATATACAGATGATGGTTTCACTTGACAACAATCATGATTGTAGATTCTTATTCAAATAGTGAAACGAATTCAAATTTAGTTCATATTGCAGCGGTAGTATATATATTTGGAATGCACTAAAATGTTCATTTGAGTAGGTTACATGTATTATACACCTAGCGAAATATTTTAATTGAACATAACATGGATTCAAAGTTTTGAATGACATTTGTAGTAATTCATACAGTAAAACGGGACAAGACCCTCTCTTGTGTGGTGCGAATTGAATTTTTTTGGTTGAGGGAAGTGCAAATTTATATGGTACTGTACACGTTAGCCTTGTCCCGAAATTTCAACCCGCGCCTTATTATGCCGAAATTTAAAGATATCTCTTTGTCTGTTTGTCCTCCGAAAACTCCCTCCTTCTCAACCCGCGCCTTGCTATCCTGAAATTACAACACGCGCGAAAACTCCCTCCTCCTACAAAATCCTGACACGCGAAATCCCCGTTCTACCCCTGGACGGAAAGAGCCGCTAGTTCAAATTGGTGGGGGTACTTTTGTAACTTACCCTACATTTCAGACAAGCGCGTCCCTAAGTCATGGTTCCCCTCTCCCATCCCCTTCTTTTCGTCATTCAAAAACCGAGGCCGCCAAAACCTCTCTCCACCAGCCGCGAAACCCCACCCTTCTCCGTCCGCCCCCCCATTGCCGCCCAGCCGGAGCCTCTTCCCCGACGACGTCGTCCACCATAACAGCTCGACGTCCCTCATCCACCGCACCGGATGAGGATCCATCGTCGATCTCGTGGTCCCGCCGGTTCAGCCGCCCCGTCCTCCACCTCCAAGGAGCTGCTCCGATGATTGCCTTGTCTATCGCGGCTGCTCCATTCCCACAGCGCCGCCTTAACCTGCCCCACCGGAACTGCAGCATCCTCACCGACTCCTCAGATGAAGCCGAGGCCTACTCGGCGCCACCAAAGAGGTTGTACACTCATCACATCTTCTCCTTCACTCGACCTCACGGCGCCGCCGGTGCTCGATCCCGCTCCACCATGGCACGGCTCCCTCGATGCCGGCGCCGCCGGTGACATCCTCCACGGTGGATCTCCCCCATTGCGAGGCTCCCACGGCAGCGGCGTCCATACCAGCCGGAGCTGCTGCTGCTGCTCCGGCTCTCGCTCGCGCTGCTGCTCTGCTCTTGCTCTCGCTAGTGCTGCTGCTCTGCTCTTGCTGTCACTCGCGCTGCTGATGCTGGTACACGGGCTGCTGCAGCTACATGAGTCGCTGCTCTGGCTCTCGTTCGCGCTGCTGCTCCGGCTGCTATCTGCTAGTACGTTCCCTGTTGAGCGGCTGCTGATTTAGATCACTGCTTCTCTACTACTACTAGTGCTCTAGCGGCCTAAACTACCAATGAAGTGCTTCTCTAGTACTAGTGCGTTCAGTTTCGATAGTAAAATTCAGTTTCGAAAGTAACAGTCAGTTTCGACAGATAAATTCAGTTTCGACAGTTAAGTTCCGAGTCAATAGTTTTTACATCATCTGTTGGAGTTGGTTGTTTTTTGGTGATGTAAATTTTACAGTTAGCACTTTTTAGTGATGTATTTTACATCATCTATTGGAGATGGTATTAGAATCCCAGTTCAGATTAACGATGTGTGTCTTGTACTGCTTCTGCCTCGACGTCGCACAGCTCACCGGAGCTGCTCCAACGACGGAACCATCCATCACAACAGAGCAGTACCCTCAACGCCATCTACAGATGCCTCAAATCTTCTTCCCCAGCTCTAACTGCCACCTCCACTGCAACATCTTCAGCGACCGACCCTGTCGGGCCATTGGGAACCAGGGTACTCCGGCCCGTCTGCCTGCGGCCCAGGAAACGATGCCCGACGAAGGCCCAAGATGCGGCCCATTCTAAGGGAGCCGCGAAGTGAAGACGTCTCCCGAGGTTGCGGCCTCCCGAGGACCCCTCCTCAAGACACTCCCTTCCGGCACTTAACTGTGGCAGGAGCAGGAGCCTCGCGAGGCTGCCTCCCGAGCCAGGCGCTCGAGGCCATCTTGCTTGACGTCAGCTGCGCGGTCTGTTGCCCATCACGTGGGTGACGCGCGTGGTGACGAAGGGCGGCAGAGGCCGTGCCATCAGGCGCAGATAGAGAAGCTTTCCTCTTTGGTGATAAAGGGGCAGCCCCGGCTGCCCACCCCCAAAGAAAGTCCCAAGGACTGCACGTTTGGTGATAGAAGACCGAGACAGCCAGGCGCGCAGGGCGGAGGTCACTACCGAGCCCACCGGCACGTCACAGATCATGCTTTTGCAGGCAAAGACCGACTTTAGTCGGGATAAGACTGAGCACATGTCCCCTTTCCAAACACGCCAAGTGTGGCAACCCTTCCCGCCTAGTTTTTGGGGGAAGAGGACCAAGGCGGCTATAAAAAGGGGCAGAGTTGCCGCCGTAGAGGGGGTCGATTCCTTCATCTCCTACCTTGTACGCGAGAGCACCTTCTCGCCGAGAGCAATCCTAACCACAAGCAGGAGTAGGGTTTTACACCGCAAGGTGGCCCGAACCTAAGTAACCGTCGTGTCCTCTGTCGTGCTCTTGCATAGCGCTCCCGCCGTAGCCTCGCCGTGGTCACGGTTGGTCGAAGAGAGCCAGCATGCCCCCCAGTGTTCGAACCCCTAGATCTCAGGAGCCCAGGCTCCGACATTTGGCGCGCCAGGTAGGGGGGCGACTCCAGTTCTTTCCTCCTCCTCACCGCCATGGCCGACGCTTGCCGTGAGCGCTATGCGCGCCGAGCTGCCAGGGTGGCCCAGACAGAGCCCATCGCCCGCGACGACCATCGACGCCGCGCCGCTGGCGCCGCTACCAACCCCACTGTGAGGGAGCAGCAGGCGTCCTTGTAGGATAGAAAGTATGTCTAGAGGGGGTGATTAGACTACTTGACCAATTAAAAACCTAACCTTTTCCCAATTTTAGTTGTAGGCAGATTTTAGCAACAATACAAGTCAGGCATCACCCTACTCATGCAATTCTAAGAGTGTAGCAGCGGAAAGTAAACAATTGCATATGTAAGTAAAGGAGGGGATCGGAGATTTCAAATGCAATGAAGACACGGTGGTTTTTGGCGTGGTTCCGATAGGTGGTGCTATCGTACGTCCACGTTGATGGAGACTTCAACCCACGAAGGGTAACGGCTGCGTGAGTCCACGGAGGGCTCCACCCACAAAGGGTCCACGAAGAAGCAACCTTGTCTACTCCACCATGGCTTACGTCCACGAAGGACTAGCCTCACTCGGGTAGATCTTCACGAAGTAGGCGATCTCCTTGCCCTTACAAACTCCTTGGTTCAACTCCACATCATGTCGGAGGTTCCCAAGTGACACCTAACCAATCTAGGAGACACCACTCTCCAAAAGGTAATAGACGGTGTGTTGTTGATGAACTCCTTGCTCTTGTGCTTGAAATGATAGTCTTCCCAACACTCAAACAACTCCTCACAGATTTGGCTATGGTGGAAGAAGGATTTGAGTGGAAAGCAACTTGGGAAAGGCTAGCAATCAAGGTTCAAATGGTAGGAATGGAATCTCTTGATCTCAACACATGAGTAGGTGGTTCTCTCTCGGAAAATGTATGGTGGAAGTGTAGGCACGTTCTGATGGCTCTCCTTACTGAGAAGGAAGAGGTGGAGGGGTATATATAGCCTCCACACAAAATCCAACTGTTACACACTTTTGACCCAACTCGGTGGCACCGAACTGTGTAAAAGATATGAACTTTAGGAATTTCGGCGGGACCAACTGGAACAACTCGGATGGACCCAAGTGCAATGGCTAGGGCAAACCTCCTCTCGGTGGCACCGATTGCATCAACTCGGTAGGACCGAAGTGAAGCAATAAGGCAACAGAGGGTTGGCAAGCCATCTCGGTAGACCAATTTGCAAAACTCGGTGGGACCAAAGTGAGTGCAAACGATTACAGAGAGTTGGCAAGGCCATCTCGTTGAGACCGAGATCCGTATTGGTCGATCCGATTTGTTAGGGTTTTGGCAGTGGCTAAGGTCTAGATGAACTCGGTGGCTCCGGATAGAGAATTTCGGTGGGGCCGAGTTGAAATGTAGGCTTTGGACATATTTGGGTAGAGAGAGTGGTTGAGGGTTTAGGAGTACTGTCACTAAGCACTTGAGCAAAAAGACCATTAAGCAAGATCTTATCCCCTTTTAATAGTATGGCTTTCCTATGGACTCAATGTGATCTTGGATCACTAAACCAAAAATGTAGAGTCTTGATCTTTTGCCAATCCTTATCCTTAGCATTTTGAGGGGTCCACATCTCTAGTCCATGCCATGCCAATCATTGAACATCCTGAAATCTTTAACTTGAATGGACATTAGTGCAATGAGATATATGTTGTTATGAATTACCAAAACCACCAAGGGAGCAAATGTGCTTTCAATCTCCCCCTTTTTGGTAATTGATGACAACATATAGATCAAAGCTTCAACAAATGATTAAATGAATGAAATACATCGTCGCTTTGAGAAGTATGTGATAAGAAAGAGCTCCCCCTAAATTTGTGCATTATTTAAAAATTTGCGTTTGAATGCAAATGCACAATCGATTAGGATCATGGGTCACTCTTCCATGTCACATACAACTTGGTGGAGCGCGCAAAATGATATGAGTGGAGTAGAAAGCACGCATCGCCAACACAAGTAAGTAATCATACAAGATAATGATAAAGATAAGCATTGATCATCACAAGAAGCATAGTATGATCAATCACATAAAGTCTCTCACAATCATAACGATCAAAGTACTCACGGACATAGTATCAAGCACACATATCGAACAAAGTACCATAAAGCAAATTGTAGCAAAAGAACTCGAAAGAAATCCAACGGGCAAAGCAAAGCGAAACTCTCACTCTCTTGAAGCTAAGATCTATACCAATTCTCCCCCTTTGGTAACAAGTACCAAAAAGATCGAATAGGTATAGGACTAATACGGCTCTCTAAGCACGGTCCTCGGAAGCTCCTGAAGGCGATCTCCTGCTGGCAGCTCCGGTGTGCGTAGATGGCGTCGAAAGAAGAGCATCTGCGAAGGCTTCTGCAGATGTCTGCTGGGCTGGTGGAGTGGAGACTTGCGGTGGCACTATAGCAGCAGCAGCAGGTGCAGAGACTGTGGTCCTCGGATCCACAACTGGCACTGCAGCAGACCTGGCTGCCCGGGGCACTGTCTGAAATCTTTCCGTGCTTGGTCTGTCATCTCCACTGTCATCTGACGGGGCTGTCCTGACAGCATCAATATCGCTCTTCAGCTTCTCTACTGTAGTCTGGATCTCTGTGAGCTTGACATCTAGATCATGAATCTTTGTCTCGACTATCCGCTCTAAGCTTCCCTGGTTCTGGGTGAGGTTGGCCAGACTTCGCTCAATCCTTAGGGTGGATTCTAGCAGATAAGTCATTTGGTCAGACTTAGACTTGAGATTTGCAATTGGAGCATTGGGAGCTGATGCCTCCTTGGCTGCTTTTGCTTCCTTGGCTATGTGGATCTTCTCTTGAGCTTGAGCAGAGGTGGGATGTGAAGGATCCATCACAATGACATTATCCTCAAACTCTATACATAGTGGTAGATGCTCACGATCAAGAAGGTATGTGCTCGTTCCAACCTTGGAATTGATCAACATCTGAATGTGTGGAGCATATCCGCACGATCTCTTCTGATCAGCTGCAGTCCTCTTGATAGTTTCCACAATCAAGCTCATCACCTTGAATTTCTGAGGTGTATCAAACAAATGCAGCAAGTCGATGGAGTGGCCACGTATCATTTTGTCATCTCCTAACTTGGGCAACAAGGTGTACCGCAAGATAGTGTTTGTGGTGGCCAATCCTGGCAGCAGGTGCTTCACTGATCCAAGCTTATGTGTCTCGATGTCCTTCTGGGGAATTGCAGTGTACATGTTGGCCATGGAGTTGTGATCCATCTTGAGCTTAGCATAGATATCAATGTCATCATCCTCTTCCTTGGGAGCACCAAGAAGACCTTCCCACTCAGAGATGGTTGACTGGTACCTGATACCCTCTGTCATCCACACAATCCTGCCATCTGGATAGAAGTGAGCTGTGGAGTAGAACTGCATGATCATCTCATCATTCCACTTGGTCAACTTTTGTCCAACAAAGTCGTCAACACCTGCAATCCAGAAGCTCTCATGAACATGGGGGAAATAATCCTCATTGGCATCAATGTATTTCCAATCCACCCATCTCATGTCACTGACTATAGGCTTCTTATCAAGCAATACCGTCTCATAGAAATCTTGTTGTTCTTGAGTGTGAAAGTGATAGTCACAAGCTGTTTTCCTCCTTGCAGCATAAGGATCTGACAGTCTCCACTGACGCAGTCCTTTGTCTTTTCTTAGCATCATATTTTCTGCAACTGGGTGTGCATCATCATGGTCTGGAATCTTAGGCTTCAATTTCCTGAGCACTAGTGGCTCTTCATCAACATTTGCCTCAGGCACTGGGGCCTTGTTCTTTTCAGCAGCAGAAATATTCCTTGTAGACCTCTTGGGTGCTAGAGCTTTTGGTTTGGACTTGGTGGGGGCAGCAGTCCTGATTGCATCTGACATGAGTTTCTGAGCTTTTGCTGGGGGTTCATTAGCTGATGGCTCCTCCTCCTCCTCTGAATCATTCCTCATGGAGGGCCTTCCAAGCACATGAGTTGTAGTCTTCCTAGCTCTCTTCTTCTTTGCTCCTGCAGCTGGTTCTGTGTCACTAGGCTCTTCAAGTGTGAATTGCATAGTCTGCTTTGGAACTTTCTTCACAGCAACTTTCTCTTTGGCAGAAGTGGGTTTGGTGTTATACTCCTTAGCAAGTACACCTCTTTTCTTCTTTGCTGCTACTTCACTGGCAACAAAATCCTCATCCTCACTGTCTGAGGTTCTCTTCTTACTTGTTCTAGTGGCAGCCTTAGGAAGATCTGGAGAGCTCCTCTCTCCCTCATAAAAACTCTCCTCAGGACTTGATCCTTCACTGAGTTCTGCATGCTGCTCTGACCTGTTCTGGTTGTCGCTGTCATCTGACATCTTGCAAAACTGACCCTGTGAATAGATGGGTATAGGCAGAGTAGACGAGTCATCACAAAAACCAGAAGTTTTTCATAAAAATTGAGTTCAACTCTTAGTTTCAAGTTTTCACAGACGGCATTTCGGATGGACCGAGTTGATCATCTCGGTGATACCGAAGCACTCTATAGAAACCTTGCACTCCACTTCGGTCAGACCGAGATGGGTTTCGGTGTCTCCGAGATGCTAGGTTTCACTGAGATTTTACTTTCGGTCTCACCGATTCGTACAACTCGGTGGCACCGAGACGTACTAGTGCTATGGCCTGAGGCCAAATCGGTGGGGCCGAAAATTTCTAATCGGTCAGTCCGAGATGCGTTTGGCAGAAACTTAAACCTAAAAATTTCGCTCGAATCTATTCTACGGAATTTTACTGGTGGAATGAGCATTGCAATCTGTGGCAAGAATCATGGCAATCCTATCGTGCATTGAATCAGAAAATGGAGCACGAGAGGGATTAAATCTCACCCTAACTCGGTGGAGATTCTCTACGGCGGCAACGGCGGGGCATATTGCCATTGATGGCAACAGAATTCGGCGGCGAGGGCACGCTGGAGACAACGACGAAGTCCGGAGACGAGGGCGACCGCAGCAACGGGGTGCGGGAGCGAAAGAGTCGAGAAATTTTAACCGTTCGAGCCCGCGGGAAATATACACCCTTACGCTGTCGGTGGCGCCGAGTTGGACAACTCGGTGGCACCGATATGTGTAACTGCACGCAGATTAGCACATCGGTGGCTCCGAAATGGTTCAACTCGGTAGCACCGAGATGGAAAACCTAGATCAATCTAAGTGATTTCGGTTGGACCGAGTTTGAGTGAATTGGTTTGGCCGAAATCATATAGAAGGTTTTGGAGGTTCAGCCCTTTCAGATCGGTGGCTCCGAGTGCTCCTCACCCGGAGGGTCCGAAAATGACTTGTTCAATTTTGTGATGCAGCAAGAATAGAATTTGAGACAAGAAAGCATAGATAGCTAGAGAAGGTACTTAGGCATTCTTGTACATCCACTTGGCCAGAAAAACCAAGACAATCAAAACAACAAATGGATGTCCTCGAATGATGAAAACATGCAAACCAACATGCTCACACAATAAGATAGCAAATGAAATATGTGTCAAACATGCAGAACCAATTCTAGCATCTATCAAGCAATGGCGATGACTAGGTCATCTATATATGAGTATATTGACTTAGGGGCCAAATGAGAACATTTGATCATAGGTCATACTCATTGTTTAAGCACAAGTGGAGTTGCCACTTTGACATAAAGCATTGATGTGTTCACAGCATTAGAGTTGCTTTAGCTCAATTGTTTAGAGCAAAGCTCCCCCTAGATGTGATATCCCCCTAAGAGGGATGAACTAACCTTGGGTTTTGTTGATGATGACTTCATGTAGATGTTGAAGATGTGGATGCTCAATGTTGATGTAGACCATCAAGAGTTGGGATCAATCCTTTGGAGTTTTGTGCTTTCAATACCTACATGGGTTAGTCCCACACAAGTAACATACAAGGATATCCATAGACATAGAGTGAAATGCACATATGATGATGTCCATGAATGCATTGAATACCTTGTCCCTTGTCTTACCAACAAGAGGGTTTGTGACTCCATGAACTAGTGCAAAATGTGGAAGTTGGTTGCACAAGTTCTCGCCATAATGAATATGAGTGAAGTTTGTTGGCGGAGTCTCCCTCAAGAACTCTCTAGTTCTTCTTCTTTTGGACCCACATCGACTTGATGGGAATCCTTGGAGTTGTAGTAGCACTTGATGAAGTAGAACTTGATGAAGTCTTGGAAACCCACTTGACCAAGGCTTGAGGAGCTTCTTCAAATGAATCAATCCCTTCTTGAAGCTTGTCCTTGCCTTTTAGCTTGTGGTCTTGTGGTGGAAGATCTTCTTGAGCTCGTGTTCCCTTGAGGGAAGTAGGATCATACTTCTCTTGTTGAGGAACAAACTTCGTCTTGGGGTATTGATCTTCTTCCCACTCAACTCCATTGGCATTGAACTTTCGTTCAAAACCAACACCTTGGTTCTTCCGGTGCCTTCCTTGCTTGCGTACAATTTCCTCAAATTGCTTACTCCCGGAAAGGCTCTTGTAGACACCTTTTTCTATAATTCCTTTCAATAGCATATTTTCTTGCTCAAGTGTAACTTGGCTAAGAGAATCATTAGTGGAATCAATAGAACTACTAGAAGCAACAACATTGGATTTAGCATTGTTATTGTTACTACTAGAGGTAGAACCCTTTTTAGCCTTGTTGCTAGTTTGCTTAGGTTTAACTTGTGGCATAAAGGTAGACAAGAGTAAACGCTTGGCAAGATATGAAGAACTCTTCTTTCGAAGATCGTCATTGATAGCTTTAAGAAACACATGCTCTTCCTCTAAATTTAGCTTCTCGAAGCGTAGCTTCTCATGAGTTCTTAGAAGTTCTCTATGATCCTCTTGAGTTGTTTCATGAGCTAACTTAAGAGCATTTAGTTCTTTAGTTAGACCCTCAATCTCCTTCATAGCATTGTCACTCGTTTCCTCTTGACTATCATAATTACTAGCATTTTCATTATAGCTCACATCACTATCCTTATCAACAAGTAAATCATCATCACCAAGCAAATCATCTTCATCACTATTGAAATCAAGATACTTGGGGTGTGATACCTTGGGGCCTTTTGCCATGAAGCATCTTCCAATTCCTTCATTTGGCGAGTCAAATAGATCATGGGAGTTGGATGACACAAGAGCAAGTCCGGCAACACCTTCATCTTGACTATAGTCGGAGTTGGAGTGATAACTTCTCTCGGAGTGGTTGTCGGAGTCGGAGCCGGAAACCCATTCACCAACATGAGCTTGATGTCTTCTTCTTGTGTAGCTCTTGGATGACTTGTCCTTCCTCTCCGAATCCTTGCTTCTTCGAGAGTGTCTTCGTTCATAACGATCATCTCTACTCCTTCTCTCCTTATGAGGTGATTCATCTCTTCTATGTCTTCCTCTTGGTGATTCGTCTCTTTTCTTGTAGGGAGTCGTACACTCATTGGAATAGTGTCCGGGTTTCCCACAATTATAGCAATTACGGTCACGACTTGATGATCTTCTCTCATAGTGTCTTGAGCTAGAGATTCTTTCTTTCCCTTTGTTCTTGTAGAACTTGTTGAATCTTTTCACCATTAGGCTTATCTCTTCATTTGATACTAGCTTATCACTTGAAGTTGTTAGAGCATCGGTCGAGGCTTTGTAAGCACCACTTGATTTGTTGTGTAGCTCCTCTTTGTCCTTGAGTGACATTTCATGAGCAACAATCCTTCCAATGACTTCCGTGGGCTTGAGATCTTTGTAATTTGGCATCATTTGGATCAATGTGCAAACGGTATCATATTTTCCATCCAAAGCTCTAAGTATCTTCTTGATGATGAATTTGTCGGTCATCTCTTCACTTCCTAAGCCGGCAATCTCATTTGTGATTAGAGCAAGCCTAGAGTACATCTCAGCGACTCCTTCACCATCCTTCATTTTGAACTTGTCAAGTGGACTTTGAAGCACATCGAACTTAGATTCCTTGACGGACTCGGTACCCTCATGCATATCAACCAAAGTATCCCAAATTTCCTTTGCATTCTCGAGGCGGCTGATTTTGTTGAATTCCTCGGGACATAAACCATTGAAGAGAATGTCACAAGCTTGAGCATTGTATTGCAACATCTTCAATTCTTCCGGGGTTGCTTCACGATCCGGTTCCTTGCCATCCTCAAAGAAATCACCTTGCAAGCCAACACGAACAACAGCCCAAACGGCGGGGTTATGACCAAGAATATGCATTTTCATCTTATGTTTCCAACTAGCAAAGTTTGTACTATCAAAATATGGACCTCTACGGTGATAGTTACCCTCACTAGACGCCATACTCTCCTAGGTTGTGAAACCAAGGCTATGATCACCAAAGCAATGGGAATCAAGGCTTACGGAGACCAAAGCTTTGATACCACTAGTAGGATCGAAAGTATGTCTAGAGGGGGGGTGATTAGACTACTTGAACAATTAAAAACCTAACCTTTTCCCAATTTTAGTTGTAGGTAGATTTTAGCAACAATACAAGTCAAGCATCACCCTACACATGCAATTTTAAGAGTGTAGCAACGGAAAGTAAACAATTGCATATGTAAGTAAAGGAGGGGATCGGAGATTTGAAACGCAATGAAGACACGGTGGTTTTTGGCATGGTTCCGATAGGTGGTGCTATCGTACGTCCACATTGATGGAGACTTCAACCCACGAAGGGTAACGGCTGCGCGAGTCCACGGAGGGCTCCACCCACAAATGGTCCACGAAGAAGCAACCTTGTCTATTCCTCCATGGCTTACGTCCATGAAGGACTAGCCTCACTCGGGTAGATCTTCATGAAGTAGGCGATCTCCTTGCCCTTACAAACTCTTTGGTTCAACTCCACATCATGTCGGAGGTTCCCAAGTGACACCTAACAAATCTAGGAGACACCACTCTCCAAAAGGTAATAGACGGTGTGTTTTGTCATGAACTCCTTGCTCTTGTGCTTGAAATGATAGTCTTCCCAACACTCAAACAACTCCTCACAGATTTGGCTATGGTGGAAGAAGGATTTGAGTGGAAAGCAACTTGGGAAAGGGTAGAAATCAAGGTTCAAATGGTAGGAATGGAATCTATTGATCTCAACACATGAGTAGGTGGTTCTCTCTCAGAAACTGTATGGTGGAAGTGTAGGCACGTTCTGATGGCTCTCCTTACTGAGAAGGAAGTGGTGGAGGGGTATATATAGCCTCTACACAAAATCCAACCGTTACACACTTTTGACCCAACTCGGTGGCACTGATTCAGAAGACTCGGTGGCACCGAACTGTGTAAAAGATATGAACTTTAGGAATCTCGGTGGGACTGACTGGAACAACTCGGATGGACCGAAGTGCAATGGCTAGGGCAAACCTCGTCTCGGTGGCATCGATTGCATCAACTCGGTAGGACCGAAGTGAAGCAATAAGGCAACAGAGAGTTGGCAAGCAATCTTGGTGAGACCGATTTGCAAAACTCGGTGGGACCGAAGTGAGTGCAAATGATTACAGTGAGTTGGCAAGGCCATCTCGGTGAGACTGAGATCCATATCGGTGGATCCGATTTGTTAGGGTTTTGGCAGTGGCTAAGGTCTAGATGAACTCGGTGGCTCCGGATAGAGAATTTTGGTGGGGCCGAGTTGGAATGTAGGTTTTGGACATATTTGGGTAGAGAGAGTGGTTGAGGGTTTAGGAGTACTGTCACTAAGCACTTGAGCAAAAAGACCATTAAGCAACACCTCATCCCCTTTTAATAGTATTGGCTTTCCTATGGACTCAATGTGATCTTGGATCACTAAACCAAAAATATAGAGTCTTGATCTTTGGCCAATCCTTGTCCTTAGCATTTTGAGGGGTCCACATCTCTAGTCCATGCCATGCCAATCATTGAACATACTGAAATCTTTAACTTGAATGGACATTAGTTCAATGAGATATATGTTGTTATGAATTACCAAAACCACCAAGGGAGCAAAGATGGCCACACCGCCACGGCCTCGTCGCTTGCTCGCCATGACGCGCCGGCTCCACAGGCCGCACTGCTCATGGCGCGCGAGCTCCTGCGTTACCGCCCCACTGACGCCGCTTGGCTTGGCCGCATCACCGAGCTCGTCAATGCCGCTGGCGACGCCCCGGTGCCCTCTCACTCGCTCCGCCCCCGGCCGTCTCGCGCCGGGGACGTGGCGCACGACGCACCTCCTCTGCCTCCTCTGCATGACGAGGGCGCCCGGCGCCATCGCGACGCGTGGCGCATGAGCACTCCCGCGGCGCATCTTTGCCGGACCATGGCGAGCCCAGCTACCAGATCATCCGGCGCGCACCCCCCCGACGCACGCGTCCACCTCGAGCAATAGCGCCAGCGCCATGACAGGACCGTCCAAGAAGTCGCAGCCGCCGGCCGTCAGAACCGCGCCGCCCTCGCCGGCGGCGTACCCTCCAGCTGCGTGGGCTGTCGTGCCTTCACCCGCGAGCTGCGTCGTGTGGTGTGGCCCGCCAAGTTCAAGACGGACCTCCCTCAACGCTATGACGGCACCCCAACCCTGCGGAGTTCCTGCAGCTCTATGCCCTAAGCATCGAGGCAGCGAACGGCGACGACAAGGTCATGGCAAACTGGTTCCCCATGGCTCTCAAGGATGGCCCGCGCTCTTGGCTCATGAACCTCCCCGAGGCGTCCATCTCTTCGTGGAGCAAACTCTACCGGTAGTTCATCGCCAACTTCAAGGGCACGCATGAGCGCTCCCTCACGCTCAACAACCTGCGCGCCGTGCGCCAGCGCCCTGATGAGACCCTTCGCAAGTACATCCAGCACTTCAGCCAAGTGCGCAACAAGATGCCGTGCGCCTCCGAGGCTGCCATCGTCTCCGCGTTCTCTAACGGCATCACGGACATCCGGATGTGCTAGAAGCTCGCCATCAATGACGAGCTCAACTCCGTGCTCGAGCTGTTTGACCTCGCCGACAAGTGTGCCAAGGCCGAGGAGGGCCACCTCTTCATCCAGAACGACCCCGACGCGGCACCGGACGCCTCCAAGGCCAAGAACAAGGACGCCAACCGCAAGGGCCCCGCCGTGCTCGTGGCGGAGCCCGAGCAGAAGCACGGCCGTGAGTGTGATGAGCCCAAAAGAGACAACCTCCCTCTCTGCGCCTACCACAACTTGCACTCCCACAGCACTGAAGACTGCCACGAGCTCAAGTTGCTTCGCGACGATTGTCTTGGCCGCCGCAGCAACCGCAACGACCGCGGCACCGGCCGTGGGGGTGGCTGCAATGGCGGCCGCTGGGGAGACTACAACGGCAACAACAACTTCCACCAGGGCTGGCGCGACCAGCCTCGCGAGGCCGCCTGGCACGACCAGCCTCGTGAGGCCAACCCTCAAGCCAATGCTGCCCTTCCACCGCTGCCGCCACCGCCGCGACGGAATGATGGCAACCAGCCCGACCAAGATGCCAGGGGCTATCAAGAGCCTCGTGGGGTGGCATGCATCCTAGGCGGAGCTCAGGCTCCCGCATCTAACCGTCACTTCAAGCTGTTCTCTCGCGAGGTGAACGCTGCCCTCCCGAGGCCTGAAGCTTCTCGCCCCCTCAAGTGGTCGCAGTACCCAAACACCTTCGACTCCAATGATCACCCCAAGTCCTCAAGTTTTGCTGGCACGGTCCCCATGCTATGCACCCCCACCATTAGCAATGTCGCCGTCACCAAGATGCTCATCGACAGAGGCGCCGGCCTCAATGTGATCTCCATCGAGACCTTTGAGCAGCTCCAAGTGCCTTCCGACCAGCTGCTGCCGACCAGGCCCTTCTCTGGAGTGACTGATGGCTCCACCATTCCTCTGGGCCAAGTGCGCCTCCCCATCACCTTTGGCACTCGCAAGAACTACCATACTGAGCTCATCGACTTTCACGTAGCGCACATCGGCCTGCCGTACAACGCCATCTTGGGTTACCCAACACTCGCCAAGTTCATGGCGGCAACGCACCATGCCTACAACGTCCTCAAGATACCGGGCTGCAGCGGCATCATCACCGTCTGGTGCGACGAGAAAGACGCGGTCCGCTCCCTCAAGAGCGCCTACAAGGCTGCCGCCACCGCCTACCCTGCCGACAAGGATGCCGCCAAGCCACATGAGGCCGCGCCCGTGAAGAAGAAGCAGCTGTTCTCTCAGGACCGCGCCGAGACAAAGAAGGTGTCGGTGGACGGCAGCAGCTCAGGCCCTGGCTTCACCATCGACATAGGCCTCTCTCCCGCATAGGAAGACGCGCTCGTCACCTTCCTTCGGGCAAATTCGGATGTGTTCACCTGGGTGGCATCTGATTTGTTCGGTGTGCCGTGGGAGGTGATCGAGCACCACTTAGCGGCGTGCCCCAATGCACGCCCCGTGAAACAGAACGCACGACGCTAGGTGCCAGAGAAGCAAGATTTCATCGTCAAGGAAGTTTAGAAGCTCCAAGAAGCTGGAGTCATCCGCAAGGTACGCCACCCTGAATGGATCGCCAACCCTGTTGTGGTGCCCAAGAAGTGTGGCAAGGAGCGCATGTGCGTCGACTTCACGAGCCTCAACAAGTTCTGCCCTCAGGACCCCTTTCCACTACCCCGCATCAACCAGATCGTGGACTCCACTGCCGGGTGCGAGTTGCTATGCTTCCTAGATGCCTTCTCAGACAACCACCAGATCAAGATGGTGACCGAAGACGTGGAGAAAACAGCCTTCATCACCCCTACAGCATATTCTGCTACAATTGCATGCCGTTCGGCCTCCGGAGCGCCGGAGCCACATTCCAGAGGCTGATGCGCATCGCTTTGGGGCCCCAGATGGGAAGGAACACCGAGGCCTACATCAATGACATCATTGTCAACACTCGCGAGCCCTGGTCCCTCGACGTAGACCTCCAGGAGACGTTCGAGAACCTGCGCAAGGGCAACCTCAAGCTCAACCTAGACAAGTGCGTCTTCGGAGTCCCCTCCGGCAAGCTACTCGGCTTCCTGGTCTCCCACCGCGGCATCGAGGCCAACCCTGAGAAGATCAAGGCCATCGAGAAGATGCGCCCTCCCCAGAGCCTCAAGGAGATGCAACACCTGGTGGGATGCATGGCCTCCCTTGGACGATTCATCTCCAAGTTCGGCGATCGTGCCCTGCCATTCTTCAAGCTCATGAAGAGATCCGGCCCCTTCAAGTGGACCCCCGAGGCCGACGCTGCCTTCGAAGACCTCAAGAGGTACCTCACAAGCCCGCCTATCATGGTCGCGCCGCGCTCTCGCGAGCCCTTGCCCCTATACTTGGCGGCTACTCCCCAGACGGCCAGCGCGGCCCTAGTGGTAGTTCGAGAAGAGCGCGTCTGCGCACAGAAGAAGCCCGCCGTGCTGGCGCCACGCGAAGTCACGATGTCGCTTACTGAGATCCCGCCTCAAGAGGCCCCTCATGCATCACCTCCCGAGGCCATACTGTCGCCTGCCGAAGCCTTGCCTCAGGAGGCCTCCAGTGAGCCACCTCACGAGCTGCCTCCCGAACCTCCTGAGCCTCATGAGCCCCTCGGGCCCCCCGAAGACCAAGCTACTGCAACAACTACCTGCCTCGTCGAGCACCCTATGTACTTCATTAGCACGGTGCTATGAAATGCACGCGAGTTTTACCCCATGCAAGAGAACCTCCTCCTTGCGCTCCTCGTCGCCTCCCGCAAGCTGCGCCACTACTTCCAAGGCCATCCCATCAAAGTGATCTCGTCTTACCCCCTGGAGCAGGTCCTGCGCAGCCCCAACATCGGCGGCCATGTCGCTGAATGGAACATCGAGCTGCAAGTCTTCGAGCTGGAGTTTTGCACCACAACGGTGATCAAGGGCGCAGCCCTGGCCAACTTCATAGCAGAATGGACGGACCCACCCCAGGAGGAACCTCGCGAGGCTGAATCCCTCTTGCCTAGGGATGATGCGCCTGGCGGATGGTTCATGCACTTTGATGGCACCTTCTCCCAACAGGGCGTGGGGGCTGGCGTCGTGCTCACCTCGCCAACGGGAGACAAGCTCTACTACGCCGTCCAGCTCTGCTTCAAGCGCGATGATAAGGTCTCCAACAACATCGCAGAGTACGAGGGCCTCATCGCCGGCCTCAAGGCCGCCTCTGTCCTGGGTAACAAGAACCTCACCATCAAGGGTGATTCACAACTTCTCGTCAACTTCTCCAACAAAAGCTACAAGCCCAAGGACGAGTACATGGCCGCCTACTTAGAAGAGGTACGTAAACTCGAGAAGCGTTTCCTCGGCCTGGAGCTGCAACACGTTCCTCGTGGCGGCAACAAAGAGGCCGACGACATCGCCAAACAAGCATCCCGCCGCGAGCCTCAGAGCCCCAGCATCTTCGAGGAAAGGCTCCTCAAGCCATCAGCTGCACCACCTGCCGTGGGCACCGCGCTCCTTCATGAAGAACTCCCGCCCACACCGCCCATGGGCGCGCCAGACTGCGGCCCAGCCTCAGGAGCGTGCCTACTGCTGGCGCTGGAGCCTCAAGCAGACATCTGGGCCGCATAGTTCAAGGCCTACTTGCTTCACAGCACCCTCCCGGAGAAGGACTCAGAAGCAGAGCGCGTGGCCCGGTAGGCCACTGCTTACTGCTTGCAAGACGGCGAGCTGTACCGCAGGCGCCCCAATGGCCTCTCGCTGCAGTGCATCTCTGAAGAAAAAGATCGCGAGCTGCTCGCCAACGTCCATGGAGGAGACTGTGGCCACCACTCCTCGTCGTGCACCCTTGCCGGCAAGGTGTTTCGCAGCGGCTTCTACTGGCCCACCGCGCTCCACCACACCACCGAGCTGGTCCAATCCTACGAAGCTTGTCAATTCCACACCAAGCAAATCCACCAGCCAGTGCAATGCCTCTAGACGATTCCCCTCTCGTGGCCCTTCGCGGTCTGGGGGCTAGATATCTTGGGACCCTTCCCTCGCGCAGCTGGCGGCTACCGCTACCTCTACATCGCCATCGACAAGTTCACCTAGTGGGTGGAGGTCGAGCCTGTGCGCACCATCCAAGCAGGCTCTACCGTCAAGTTCATCAAGGGCCTCATGAGATGATTCGGTGTCCCCAACCGCATCATCACTGACAATGGCTCCCAGTTCACAAGCGGCCTCTTCAAGTCATACTGCGCCAGCCTCGGCACGCAGATTTGCTACGCCTCTGTGGCGCACCCACGAAGCAATGGCCTGGCCGAGCATGCCAACCCCGAGGTCCTTAAGGGCCTCAAGACAAGAAGCTTCAAGAAAAAGCTCTAGGCCTGCGGCAAGGGCTGGCTTGACGAGCTGCAGTATGTGTTGTGGTCCATCCGCACAACGGCAACCAAGCCCACTGGCGAAACTCCCTTCTTCCTCTTCTACGGAGCCGAAGCAGTCCTCCCGTCTGAGCTCCGACATGGCTCTCCGCGAGTCAGGACACCTCGCGAGAGGCCGACCTGCTGCTCCTCGAAGAAGCGCGTCGCCAGGCCGCGCTCCGCGCCGCTAGATACCAGGAGGCTTTGCGTCGCTATCATAGCCGCAACATACGACCGCGCACCCTCGAGGTCGGCGACCTCGTCCTGAGAAGGATCCTCTCCAGAGAGGGAGTCCACAAGCTCTCACCCATGTGGGAAAGCCCTTTCTGGGTTGCTCATGTCTCCAGGCCCGGCACCGCCCAGCTGGAGACGGAGGACATAGTTCCTGTGCCTAACACCAAGAACATCCAACACCTCCGCAAGTTGTACCCGTGACCCTCATGCGTACGAACGAAGTAGGGCTGTACACGCCCCGGAGCCTCTCATTGCGTTCGCCTGATGGGCCTATGAGAGCTTCCGCCCACGTCTCAGTGGAAGCCCCATGCTCCGTGCTGGCGGAACGATCGAACCACGATCATGCCCACGCCTAGTCGAAGGCCCATGCTCCGCGCTGGCGGGACAATCACTTGAGGGCGCCCCACGGGCTGCATCAACCTCATGCTAATCCGTGCCAAACATGGCAATCATATCTCTTTTTGGTCGTGTAATGAACTTATTGCTATGTTTCAGTAAAGCTCTATTTCCCCAGATATCTTATGTATTGCTAAGTTGCCTGCCTCAGGAGCTGTGCATGCTCGCGACTTCCTCCTGCGCATCTCGCGAGGCGACCCAGGGAGCCTCGCGAGCGCTGCCTCGCGTGCCAGCCTACGGCGACCATCACCATCAAGTGCAAGCGGGAGGCCTCATGAGCAGGAGCCTCACGAGGCGCGCCCCGCAGCCACGACATGGCAGCCGACACTCGCAAGAGCTAAGTACAAAAATACCTCACGAGCCACTCACGGCGCCTCTCAATTTCCCTCTCCCCGCGACCTCGCTTAGTGCTGATGTTCTCTCCTCCGCGCAAGCCGCTTGCACATCAAGGGGAACTCCCTGAGCATCGCGCCTCAGGAGTCCTTACCACCTCTCAGTGCCCTACACCTCCTGGCCTTGTACAGTCAACGCGACCTGACATACCAGCGACGACTGTAGCCCGCTCGGGGGCTGGGTCCTGATGACATAGATTACAAAGGCACACAAGGAAAGTGGAATAAGCCTCATGAGGGGCCTCGCGAGGAAACATGCACCACAATAAATTATATAATACTTAAAACAAAAACATCGTTTTTCACGCCATCTGGGGCTACATCGGCCCATTACAGGAACAAAAGAAAGAGGGCCTAAGGGGGGACACGGCGCGCCTTCAAGATCCAACGCGGGCGCCACCTGCGCCTAGTCGGAGTCTTCGTCTTCGCTCTTTATGCACAGAGAGCCTTCACCGCTCTCGCCGCGCTGCTGGAGCCCCCCGCTGCTGCCGCTGCCGCTCCCGTCGGAGGATTCGGAGCCGCTGTCATCTTCGCTCTCCGCGCAGCACCCGAGGCGGGTACCAGAGGCCCCGAAGATCTTCATGAAAAGGGTGGCATCTCCATCGAACTTGAATTGGAGGAGATGCCCCCACTTCAGGCCGCGGGCGAGGGAGAAGGACTTCCACCCCTGCTTCAAGAACATGAAGCCGCAGGGGGTGAACTCCGTCGCCACCTAGGAGGGCCCGTTGCAGCAGCCGTCCGCCTGCACCCACAGCCCCAAGGGCTCCTTTCCCTCCATCGCCCTTGCGAAGGAATTGGGGAGCCGGAGCCAGCTACAAGGCCGACGATGCATCCCCACGATGAACTCATATGTCACATCTGCCGAATGAAACCCCGCCTGGGGAGGACGAGCGGCAGCCCCGCCCTGCCCGCCTCGACCGCGGGCACCGCGCCCTCCGCGACCACGGGCGCCAGCCCTCCCATGAGCGCTTGGACCAGCTTCGATGGCCGTCGAGGGGCGCCCGCGGCCCCCAGGCGGAACCCTCGTGGCGGCGGCGGATGCACGAGCTCGCCCTCTGCCCCTCGCCATCGCAGCGATGGTGCTGAAAAGACGAGAAATGGAAGGAAGGAAGGAGAAGAGGAAAAGGATGGGCGAAGGAACTCGGCTCCCCGTTCTCCTTTTATGCCCGATAGGGGTGTTCTCCCCGTCGCTCTGCCTTCTTCGACGTCAGGAATTGGAGCAGCAAAAGGAAGCAATGATGGCTTGCGCCCCACACGGGCAGGCTTTATGGCAGGCGCTGGCAGTTATCGAGGTGTAGTGGGGAAGTGGGGGCGTCCCACGTCCTGTCGTGCGCCATGCGTCGAGCCTGGGCCTCGCAGTCTGTTTGGGCCCACAGCGTTTCACTCCCAACGGCCGGGAACGTGCGCACCAAAGGCCCGGGGGCTACTGTCAGGCCATTGGGAACCAGGGTACCCCGGCCCGTCTGCTTGCGGCCCAGGAAACGATGCCCGACGAAGGCCCAAGACGCGGCCCATTCTAAGGGAGCCGCGAAGTGAAGATGTCTCCCGAGGTTGCGGCCTCCCGAGGACCCCTCCTCAAGACACACCCTGCCGGCACTTAGCCACAGTAGGAGCAGGAGCCTCGCGAGGCTGTCTCGCGAGGCTGCGTCCCAAGCCAGGTGCCCGAGGCCATCTTGCCTGACGTCAGTTGTGTGGTCCATTGCCCATCATGTGGGTGACGTGCGTGGCGACGAAGGGTGGCAGAGGCCGTGCCAGCAGGCGCAGATAGAGAAGCTTTCCTCTTTGGTGATAAAGGGGCAGCCCTGGCTGCCCACCCCCAAAGCAAGTCCCAAGGACTGCCCGTTTGGTGATAGAAGACCAAGACAGCCAAGCGCGTAGGGCGGAGGTCACTACCGAGCCCACCGGCGCGTCACAGATCATGCTTTTGCAGGCGAAGACCGCCTTTAGTCAGGATAAGACTGAGCACCTGTCCCCTTTCAAAACCCGCCAAGTGTGGCAACCCTTCCCGCCTAGTTTTTGGGGGAAGAGGACCAAGGTGGCTATAAAAGGGGCAGAGCTGCTGTTGTAGAGGGGGTCGACTCCTTCATTTCCTACCTTGTACGCGGGAGAACCTTCTCGCCGAGAGTAATCCTGACCACAAGTAGGAGTATGGTTTTACACTGCGAGGTGGCTGAACCTGGGTAACCGTCGTGTCCTCTATCGTGCTCCCGCATAGCGCTCCCGCCGTAGCCTTGCCGTGGTTACCGTTGGTCGGAGAGAGCCAGCTTGCCCCCCAGTGTTTGAACCCCTAGATCTCAGGAACCCAGGCTCCGATAGATCCAATGATGCTGAGGTCGAGACGGCTACGCCAAAGAGGTTGTACACTTGTCGCATCACTGTTTACTCTACATTCATGTTGATCCCTTAGGGCTATTTTGGTTCAAAGGAAAAAGTGAAGGAAAAATATAGCTATAGGAACTTTTCCTATGGTACTCTACTATTCAATTATTTATGCATTTGGTAGAAAAGAATTGAGCAAAACAAAACTGAAGGATTTTTTTTTTCGTGTCTGTTTCAAAGGAAAAACACAGAAATTTTAGCATCCATGTGGACCTACTTATCAAAATCCTATGCATGAAAAGAAGACTAAGTCCATTAGTGGCATAATAACATTCTAACTTTACACATTTGCAGGTGGTTTGACTTTAATTTGGTCATGTTTCTTTGCATTCCTATGCTCTTCCTGCAAGCCAAAGGAGCCCTTACAGAATTACTTCAGTTACAGATAGGTGTCGAAGAAAACTTTGTGTGGTTTGTCCTACTCTTGCCACGCCGTCGTCCACCTCACCTGAGATGCTCCATCGGCAGAAGCGTCCACCATACCAGACATCACGACTCCTTACCGTCTTTCACCGCCTCAGATCTCCTTCCCCGCCATCGGCAGCCAACGCAATTGCATCACCATCATCGACTCAGCAGATGAACCTGAGGAGTACACGGGTCCGCAAGAGAGGTCGCACTCTTTTGTTTCTGCTTACTTTATGCATTGCTTAATATTACCTGCTAGTTTATCATCATGTTCATCTCTTAGACACTAAGTCAGGTCCAAATTAATGTTCAAACTTGAGTTTTAAAATGCTTGTGGGGCACATTTCGAGGCGACAATAAATAGTATATCGATCTACTATCTGTTTCATCTAGGGTATCTACCATGTCATTCATCTTGGGTGGGAAACAAACAGTAAAGCAACCATCATCTATCTTTTTATTAAATTAAGCTATCATTTGCCTGCTATCATTATTTTTGGATCTATCCACTGGTTGTTACCATCACTCTAGATTTCTGCATGCTCTCCTTACTTAATCTCACTATATTTTTTTCATATGCATGTCAGTTATTGTACACAGTCATGCTGAACATGTAGAGAAAAAGAGACGAATCTTGCGCGGCAATACAATGTCATGCAGACATCGCCCCATGGTGGGTGCAATGGCAACCCCACCCCCCCTCCTCCAGATTGTAATCCAAAGGAAGATAGATGTTCAGAGGTGGAGTCAGAGGAAACTAACCACTCCTATTTAACCCCCGAGGTGTTTGCTCTAACTTGGCATGATGATGTTGGTCATATCATGCATATGGTGCCTTGCTTTGCTTACTTTCGACATCATATATGTCATCTGCTTAGTTTACACATGTTTTGTAATGTTGTTTAGTTTCTATATCATATATGTGAATTATGCAATGCCATCTTTTTTAGCCAGCCATAATATATGTGAAATATGCAATGCCATCCAGTTTAGCCAGGCATCATATATTTGAATTATATCTTGCCATTCCTTTTTTTCATTACATTTCCATTTGTCGACAATGTTTGTACATTCAACTACTCTTCCCGTGAATCAGCCATTTGAGTGGGTGATGAAAAAATCTGGAGTGAAAACAAGTTCTTCAGAGCAGACAGTGCTACCTCTCGAAGCAGATCTCTTGCTGGGTCCAGATAGCTCCTCAGAGGTGTAGGCTCTAACTTGGCAGGGTTATACTACTCGTATCATGCATATGGTGTCTTGCATTGCATAGTTTGTACATCATATACACAATATTGAACACCATCTGCTTAGTTTAGACATCATATATGTGAATGCCATCTGCTTAGTATATAAATCAAATATGTGAATTATATCATGCCATCCTGTTTACTTAGATAACATGTATGTGAATTATGTCATGTGAACCTATTTACTAAACACATCATATACTTATCTCATGCCATCCTTTTTAGCTAGTCATCATATCTTTGAATTATGTCATGCTATACTGTTTAGATAGACATCATATATGTGAAATTATGTCATGCTATCCTGTTTAGTTAAACAACATATATGTGAACTATTTCATGCCCTCTTTTTTCCTCACTATCTATTGCATCTGTCTCATACAAGGTATGTACATTCAACTACTTTTCTTGTTTATCAGCCATTTGAATTGGAGGGTGTGATGCCAGTATCTAGCGAAGTAAAAACACGGTCTTCAAATAAAACAGTGCTACTTGTCGATGGAGATAGAACCCCGGTTGTACTTGCACAAGAACCAGGCCTACCACACATAACCCAGACTATCGCAGATTGTACCCCTACTTCGATGGATAGAGAACCAGCTTCACCCAATCTAACCCCAACCCCAGCAGATAGTAACCCAGTTCCAGTTGACATAGCACCATCTCCACGATAGGGCTCCCAAACAAGAGCAATTAGTAAAGCAGCTCCAGTGCCCAAAGTGCCAGGAGTACGACGGCGAACCCCAACTCCACCAGTTAGCACACCTATTCCTGTGGATGAAGCAGAACCAGTCATCCATAGTTTAGCATCTATCGCATTTGATGTTGTTAAATCCTATGTGCGTATCTTCCCATCATGGAAATATTATACTGAAGATGAAGGAAAAAGCCAATTGCAGGTGTTCCTCCAGGAGTTATGTGTAAGTATTCATGGCAATTACTTTGCTTTGTCCCATACTTTCTACCTCCCTGCTGGTTTTAACACAGCAAATGTTCCATTTTTCTGTGTAGAGAACGACCGATTTGGAAACTCAGGATGAGGTAACCTGTGCTAATACCTCTGCTATCTTCAAGAATGCTTTGTGGCAGTATTGGAATTACCTGAAGAAAACGTATTTCACTGGCAAGGAAACTCATCAAATTCCCTTACTTTCCCCGGAGACACATTTACGGGTCGATGACTGGGAACGCCTTGTTCTGTATTGGTCTAGTCCCATGAATCTGGTAGGGTCTATGAGATCATATTTCATTTTGAAGTACTATATGGCTGCGTCTTACTATACTCTCTTCTTGTAGAACAAGTGCTTAAACCTGCAGAACAACTGTTCTCAAGTAAGATTCCATAGCTGTGGTGCATACTGCTTTGCTCTTGTATCACTGTATTTACTCATACCAACTAATTTTTAAATAGAAGGATCCAATCGAAACTCCAATGGCACAACAAGTATGTTTAAACATGTTTCTTTAACTGGTTTGCTCTTCTAAATTGCTCTATGTTGATTTCAAGTTAAATTGTGTAGACAGTTGTCTTCTCATATCATGCACATTACTAGCATCAAAACAGAGCCAATAGTGTTGTTCGTCGTACATGTATACCCGTGGTACCCATCTGAAATCTTGTGGTGCCGTGTAGTTTGCCACACTTATATTCTTTCAATGCTATTTTGTCTTGAACTGATATGATTTGAATTGTGTCTCTATTTGATTTGGCAAGACAATACAGTGACAATAGCATATAGATATATGTTTGTTTGATGCTTTTATAATGTACTACTTTGCAATAGAAGACTTGATAGTTTAATCCTGTCCACCTTACTACTGAACTGGTTCACCAAAATGAGTTTCATATACTACAAGCTAAACCTATTATGTGTCGGGGGGATGACCCCCGGGTAGGCAACGGAGCCTAGAGCCCTTTTCAAAAATATCGAAGCAGGCTAAGCTCCTCAAGCCGGCTAGCCTGCTCGCCGGCTCCCCAGCGCGAGCCGGCTCCGCATGGCGACCCGATCAGCCGGCTGGCCCATGCCGGATGGCCATGAGAGGACGATCCTTCATGACGAAGCAGGCGTGGCACAACATTCCCTCCTTTGTGCCGGCCCCGGCGGGCGCGGCTACAGCGCACCCTGCGCCCCCGCCCGGAGCGGGCGGGGTGCGGGCGGCGCAATCCTGTAGCTGGGCGGTGCCAGCCGCCCTGCGACGCAAGACGAGTCATGCCACAGTGCCGCGCACCCGACCGGACCCATGCCCGACGGCTCCGGCACGGCCCGCACCCGGCGGTCCCGGCGGATCCGGCGGACCCGGCGCGCCCGGCGGGCTCGGCGGACCCGGCGGCCCCCACTGTCGGCTCCCAGACGATGACACCAGTGCCCCATGCTCATGTATTCTTACCAATGTAACCCTGGGGGGCCGGGCTATAAGACCCCCCAGGAGGCCTCCATTCAGGGGAGGCTTGGTAGCTCACACCCACACACACACACACACGCGTGGGAGAGGGAGGACGGTGGCCCAACCCCCTCTTCCTCCTCCGCCCATACAGCTCCAGGAGCAACCCTGTAACCCTCGTGCATCCGTACTCCATTCGGCAGGACTAGTGGTGTTACCTCTCCTGGGGGCCCCAAACCTAGGTACGTCTCGTGTCTCACACTTGCGCGTACCGACCTCGCCTCTGGAACCCACCGGGGTCCTCTCGCAGCCCCACCTTTTTAGCCATCTCATGGCATCTGCCGTGAAAATACCACGACAGTTGGCGCCCAGCGTGGGGCCACTCGCGGCGCCGGCCGGAGTGAAGTTCCGGACAAGGCCCTTCACCTGCTCCGGCGAGCGCATCATGCCCGGTTTAATCCGCGCGCCCCGCGCGGTCGAATCGGCCGGCTGCGACGTCGCGCCCGGCGCGGACGCCGCCTACTCCGCAGGATGCCTCATCGTCCCTTTCGGTGCACTGCGCATCTTTGTCGCGATGTCCCCGACGTGTTTCCCAGCGACGTGCGCAACTGCACCGACTCGCCTGTCCTCGTTGGCTGCGCCGTCTTCGGCGACGTCTCGAACCTCTGCGCCCGCGCGGAGGTGCTGACCATCGGCACCAGCTCCGGCTCCTCGCGCGCCAAGGAGAAGGCCGCCGCGGCTGCCGCTGCCGCCGCTGCAGCCCCGCCACGCCGGGCCGACCTGCTCCGTGAGACGATCCGGAGCCTACAGGCCCCCATCATGCCCGACGCCGACACGGCGGCTGCAGCGGCTCAGCTCAACGAGGACCGTCAGCATCTGCTGGTCGAGGCCATGGAGCTCGCGGCAACGCGGCGCCGGCTGGAGTCCGCCCAGCGAGAGTACTACAGCGCCCACGGCTTCACGCTGGCCTCCGCCGAGCCAAGCCGGGTCGCGGAGGTACGAATCCGTGGGGGCGTGATCGGCCGTGTGCTAGGCGCAGGCCGGCCCGTGTACGACACCCCCGTCAAGAACATGCGCGCGGCGCAGGTGGCCATGGCGGATCTCAAATTCCTGGAGGGCGAGGAGCTGCTGCAGCAGCAACAACGCATCCGCGATCTCATCACCACAGCGAACGAGAAACAGAAGCACTTCGACCCGGCCCAGCCATCCGCCTCCGCCTCAGGAAAAACCGGGAACCCGGAGAGGGCCCTCCAGGACGCGCAGCAGACGTCCTCCCACGCCACTAGCACGAGCCGCTCTGGCCGACACCGGTCTGGTCGGAGCCGGCACAATCGTGCCGCAACCGCTGGAGACAACATTGCTGACGAGACGGCTAGCAACGGCCGGGTCCAGCCGCTGGAGCCCCCCGTGTGGCCGGCTCAGCGGCGCGAGCCGGCCCTGGAAGCCCCTGCACCCCGTGGTCCCGTGGTGGACCGGATCGGTCCCCATGGTCCCGTGGCTGACCGGCTCGGTCCCCGCGAGCCCTACAACGAAAGCGATGCCCGTCACCGCCTCGACCGGCTGGCGCGCTCCACGGCCCTGGAGGAGGAGAGCTCTGTCGGCCCGGCGTGCTTTGGCCCCCGTATTCACGAGGAGCCCTTCCCCAAAGGCTTCTCGCTGCCCCGCGACTCCCCCAAGTACAATGGTGTCACCAAGCCGGAGGACTGGCTGACTGATTACACCACGGCTGTCGGCATAGCCGGCGGCAACCGACGCGTGGCCGTGCGATACGTCCCCCTCATGCTGCTCGGCTCGGCCCGGACATGGCTTAACAGCCTTCGAGCCGGCAGCATGAACTCCTGGCTGCATTTTGAAGACGCGTTTATCTGCAACTTCACCAGCACCTACAAGCGCCCCGGCAAGCCTCGCCAGCTCTCCATGTGCGTCCAGAAGCCAGGCGAGCCCCTTCGCGACTTCCTCACGTGGTGGACGGAGCTACGCAACTCCTGCGAGGGGGTCCACGAGGTCTAGGCCATCCAGTACTTCATCGACGGATGCCAAGACGGCACTCTGGTCGAGCACCGGCTGGTGTTAGACGAGCCGGACACCCTGGCGGACAAGTACGCTACGGCCGACTCCGCGATGAATGTGAAGGTCACGATAGACGCAGACGGCAAACTCCTCCCAGCTCAGCCGGCTCCCCCCAAGCCGGCTGGCGACAACAACCTGCGCCGGCAAGACAACAACAACAACAATGGTAAGCGCAGGAACGACCAGCAGGCGCCCCGCTACGACAACCGGCAGGTCGCCACGGTGGAAGCGGAGCAGCCGACTGATCAAGGTCCCAGCCAGCGCCCGCGCACCGGCAAGGCCGCCTGGCAGCCCAAGTTGTCCTTTGAACAGATGCTCGACGCCCCCTGCAAGAACCATAGCGGCGCGAAGCCGTCGACGCACACGCTCCGACAGTGCAGCTTCACCCAGCGCTTGTTGCAACCTTCCACCCCCGCCACCCGGAGCCGGCTAGCAGCAGCCGTTGCTTCCTCCGCCCCGCCGCCACCCGGTGCCCTCGCCGATAATGCTTTCCCGCGACCGGACGCGTCCAACGTCGTCTTCACTAGCGAGGGCGATGACAAGCACGCCAAGCGCAAGCACCAGGCCGAGGTGAATGCCGTCGTCCCCCCAGTTCCCCAGTACATGCATTGGTCCGACCGGCCGGTCAGCTGGACCCGGGAGGACCACCCGGTCGTCATGCCCACGCCGGGTGGCTACGCTCTGGTGCTCGACCCCACCTTCGTCTCCGAGAAGCGCACCTGCTGTTTTTCGCGGGTGCTGATCGACGGCGGCAGCAGCATCTACATCCTGTACCGCGACACCATGACCAAGCTCGGCATCGAGGCGCGGAAACTGGAGCCGAGCCGGACGGTGTTCCATGGCATCTTGCCGGGTCTCTCCTGCTCCCCGATCGGCCGGATCCGGCTTGACGTCCTGTTCGGCTCCAGCGGCCATTTCCGCCATGAGCCGATCTGGTTCGAGGTGGTTGACCTGGCCAGCCCCTACCACGCGCTGCTGGGCCGGCCCGCGATGGCCAAATTCATGGCGGTCCCCCACTATGCCTACCTAAAGTTGAAGATGCCGGGTCCCAAGGGCCTCATCACCATCGTCGGTGACTACAAGAAGTCCCTTGAGTGCGCCAAAGCCGGCTCCCAGCTGGCCGAGTCGCTGGTCATCGCCGAGGAGAGGCGCCAGCTCGACCGGATCATGGCGCTGGCAAGCGCGCAACCGGCCGTGCCGACGCCGCCCAAGTCGGCCGACAGCGAGGCCTCCTTGCAGCCGTCAAAAGACACGAAGAGGGTCCCGCTCAACCCGACCGACCCCAGTTCCAGCAAGTACGTTGTCGTGGGCACCCGCCTCGACAGCAAATAGGAAGGCGAGCTCATCGATTTCCTCCGTGAGAATCAGGACATCTTTGCATGGTCTACCAAAGACATGCCGGGTGTCCCGAGGGAATTCGCCGAGCACAAACTTCACGTTCGCAAGGACGCCAAGCCTGTCCGACAGCCGCTACGCCGCTTCTCTGAGGAGAAACGAAGAACCATCGGTGAAGAGATCGCCCGGCTGCTCGCAGCCGGCTTCATCATGGAAGTATTCCACCCCGAGTGGCTGGCCAATCCAGTTCTCGTCCTGAAGAAGAATAGCACATGGTGCATGTGCATCGACTACACCAGCCTGAACAAGGCATGCCCCAAAGATCCGTTCGCTCTGTCCCGGATCGACCAAGTCATCGACTCCACAGCCGGCTGCGAGCTCCTGTCCTTTCTGGACGCCAACTCCGGCTACCACCAGATCAAGCTGGACCCGGCCGACGCCCTCAAGACGTCCTTCATCACGCCCTTTGGGGCGTTTTGCTACATCACCATGTCGTTCGGCTTGAAGAATGCCGGCGCCACCTTCCAACGTTGCATGCAGAAATGCCTGCTATCCCAGATCGGCAGAAATGTGCACGTCTACGTCGACAACATCGTGGTGATGACCAAGCAGCACCTCACGCTCCTAGCCGACCTCAAGGAGACCTTCGCCAACTTGCGCCGGTACCAGATCAAGCTCAACCTGGAGAAATGCGTTTTCGGCGTGCCGGCTGGCCAACTCCTCGGTTTATTCATCTCGGAGCGCAGCATTGAGGCCAACCCGGAAAAGATCAAGGCGATCGAGCGCATGCGCAAGCCGACCCGGCTGCGCGACGTCCAGAAGTTCACCGGCTGCTTTGCCTCCCTCAGCCAGTTCGTCAGCCGGCTGGGGGAGAGGGCCCTGCCCCTGTATCAGCTGATGAAGAAGACGACGGCATTCGAGTAGAGCGACCAGGCGGACGAAGCTTTCCGCGACCTCAAGCGCATGCTATCCACCACACCCATCCTGGTCGCGCCGGCTGAGAAAGAGCCACTTTTGTTGTACATCGCCGCCACCTCCCGGGCGATCAGCACGGTGCTAGTGGTCGAGCGCCCTAAGGAGGGCAAGGTGCAGCCGGTCCAGCGTCCAGTGTACTTCCTGAGCGAGGTGCTCTCCGCATCCAAGCAGAACTACCCCCACTACCAGAAGATGTGCTACGGCCTGTACTTCGCCACCAAGAAGCTGAGGCAGTATTTCCAGGAGCATACCATCACCGTGGTAAGCATGGCCCCCATCGGCGAGATCATGGGCTGCCAGGATGCCTCTGGCCGGGTGGCCAAGTGGGCCATCGAGCTAGCCGGCCACACGATCCTCTACGAGCCCCGCACCACCATCAAGTCCCAGGCGCTGGCCGACTTCCTGGTCGACTGGACAGAGACCCAGTACCTGCCGCCGGCGCCCGAGTCGACTCACTGGCTCATGCACTTCGACGGCTCCAAGATGTGCAACAGCTTGGGAGCCGGCATCGTGTTGTCTTCCCCCAAGAATGACTGACTGCGGTACGTACTGCAGATCCATTTCGCCACCTCCAACAACATTGCCGAGTACGAAGCTCTCGTGCACGGCCTCTGGCTGGCCAGAGAGATCGGCATCCGGCGTATCCTCTGCTACGGCAACTCGGACCTGGTGGTGTAGCAAGTTTCCGACGACTGGGACGCCAGAGATGCCAACATGGCCAGCTACCGCTTCCTGGTCCAGCAGTTCTCCGGCGGGTTTGACGGTTGCGAGTTCCTCCAAGTCCCCCGCGTGGACAACGAAGTGGCCGACGCACTGGCTAAAGTAGGCTCTACCCGGCAAGCAATCCCATCCGGCGTCTCCCTTGAGCACCTTCGGAAGCCGTCTCCTGAGTCGGAATCCTTCTTCGTCCCGGATGACCCCGACGCTCCCCCGCCCAACCCTGGAGTTCTCGGCCCAAGCTCGGGGACTGCCGACTCCGGCTCGGAGACTGCCGCCTCCAGCTCGGGGGCTGCCGGCTCCAGCCCGGGGACTGGCGCTTCCGGCGCGAGGGCTACCGGCTCCAGCCCGGGGACTGCCGCCTCCGGCTCGGGGGCTACCGGCTCCAGCCCGGGGACTGCCGGCTCCGGCTCGGGGGCTGCCGTCCCGGACCCCGTCCCGATGGCCGTCCTCTCAGTGGTGACGGCACCGTCCTGGGCTCGGCCGATCCCCGCCTTCTTAGAAGACGGCGACCTTCCCAGCGACGAGGCCGAAGCCCGGCAAGTGCAGCGGCGAGCGTCCGCCTATAGCATCATCAACCACGAGCTCGTCAAGCGCAGCACGAGAGGCGTGTTCCAACGCTGCGTCGCGCAGGACAAAGGGATCGAGATCCTCCTCGACATCCACCAGGGCGAGTGCGGGCACCACGCCGCCTCGAGGTCCCTGGTGGCCAAGGCTTTCCGCCATGGTTTCTACTGGCCCATGGCCCTGCAAGACGCCGAGCAGCTGGTCCTCAAATGCGAGGGCTGCCAACGCTTCAGCAAGCGCAGCCACCAGCCGGCCACAGCCCTCCAAACCATCCGAATCACATGGCCCTTTGCCGTCTGGGGGCTCGACATGGTGGGGCCCTTCAAGACCGCCCAAGGCGGCATGACGCATTTGCTAGTTGCCGTCGACAAGTTCACCAAGTGGATCGAGGCAAGGCCGATCAAGAAGCTGGACGGGCCCACGGCCGTCCGGTTCATCAAAGATATCGCGGTTCACTACGGCGTTCCCCAAAGCATCATCACAGACAATGGCACCAACTTTGCCAAGGGTACGCTGGCCCACTACTGCTCCGCATCCGGCATCCGGCTCGACTTTGCCTCCGTCGCACATCCCCAGTCGAACGGCCAGGTCGAGCGGGCAAACGGCCTCATCCTAGCCGGCATCAAGTCACGACTCGTCGAGCCGCTCGTGCGCTCACCCGGTAGCTGGCTCGATGAGCTGCCGGCCGTCCTCTGGAGTCTTCGGACGACACCCAACCGCTCAACTGGGTTCACCCCGTTCTTCCTCATCTACGGAGCCGAAGCAATTATTCCAACCGACGTCGAGTTCGACTCGCCCCAGATGACCATGTACACAGAAGCCGGGGCAAAGGAAGCACGCGAAGACGGCGTCGACCTGCTCAAGGAGGCGCGCCTCCTGGCCCTCAGCCGGTCAGCCATCTACCAACAAGGCCTGTGCTACTACCACGGCAAGAAGATCAAACCCCTCGCGTTCCGCGAGGGCGACCTCGTGCTCTGCCTCGTCCAGCGGACAACCGGCCAGCACAAGCTGGCCTCTCCTTGAGAGGGCCCCTTCATCATCAGCAAAGCTCTCTGCGACCGGAACGCCTACTACCTCATCGACGCGCAGAAGCCGAACAAGCGCAAGAGAGACGCAGCCGGCGAGGAGTCCAGCCGGCCCTAGAACACGGAGCTCCTCCGTACGTTTTACAGTAGAACGCATGCACGTATGTATCACTACCTTTTGGGTTTAATGAAAGCAGCAAGTACCCCTGCGCGACACTCGGGGGCTGCCTTTTCCGCCTTTACCAAGCTTTGTGTCTATGCACTTCCCTGATTTCAATTCTCCCACAAAGTCGGCGTGTCCGGCTCGGGGGCTCGGGGGCTAGCCGGCCAGACAGCGCCTCGCCATTATCCTTAGTCCATTTCGAAGCGTACGAGCCGCCAAAGTCCTCTCTTCGCCCCAAGCCACAGACCGGCTCTCGGCTGTCCGGCCAGCAAGAGCCAAAGGCCGGAAGCGTCGTCACGCAAGAACGGCTAAGGAGGAGAGCCCGGCTCGGCCAACCCGGCCCAACCCGCCTTTCTCACTAATTCGCCGCACGACCGGCTGCGCGCCAGCCGGCTTCGCCGCCTGCCGCCATCCGGCCCAGTGGGTGTTTCGCTCGCGCTCAACGTCTGAAAAATCCTAAGTATTGTACGTCCCCTCTCAAGGCCGAATCCCCGCCCTAGCCACAGACCGCCACCCGGCTGTCCGGCTAGCGGGAAGAAAGTCCAAAGAAAAGACGGACAAGAAAAGGCCCAAGGCCGAACAAGCAAAAGCGAAATCACATGCAAAATTTATAGACAGCAAGGGCCCGCGGCCACAAGTTCATTACATGAAACTACACCCCTAGTGGGTGGACCTGCTACCTAACCAAGTTCAAGTATAGGAAGAATGAAGATAAAAAGGAAAAAAGCCCTAAGCGGCACCCGCGTCGGCTCCGGTCAGCATCGGCTCGGCTGAGGTGGACGCGGCCGCTGGGTCGGACCCAGAGCACTCTGGCCTCTCGGTCGTGGCGGCGTCGTCCGGATTGGTCTCATCGTCGGCGTAGGCCCCCGTCTCGGCCGAGCTGCCGTCCGGGTCATTGAGCAGCAGGCCGAACTCGTCGGCAGGGAGCTCCTCGCCGTCTTCCATTCGCTCCAGGACTAGCTCGTCGTGCGGGGCGGACGAGGCTAAGTAGCTGGCCCGCCCGGCGATCCGCTGCGCCCGCGCCGCCAAGTCATCCTCCGCGCCGGCCCACTACGCCGCCAGGCTGTCGAGGTCCTTGCCCGGATACCAAGACACGATGAAGTGCAGCGCCGTCTCTGTTCCGGCGTGGGCCGCGGAGGCCCTCCATGCGCCGAGCCGCTCCACGCCGGCTTCCAGCCACCGCGCTAGCCGGGTGACGCTGTTCGGCACCACCGTGCCCTGCTAGAGGCTGCTCGCCATGCTCACCCTGGCCTCGAACAGACGACGCATGTGCACTTCCACGGGCCCAAGACGGGCCTCGCTGGCAAGGACAATCTCCGAGAGGGTCCAGGCGGCGTAAGCATCGATCTCCGCCCCTGCCGCTCGCTGGTCCGCCCAGTGGGCGTGCACGGCCGCATCGGCCGCCTCCTACGTCTCTGGGAAGACTCCTGGCCAAGGAAGAAAACATGTCAGCCGAAAGAAAACAACTTGCCGGTTAGGCCAGCCGGACCAAAGAAAAGATAGCACTCACGGGTGAAGGCCTCATCGAGGTGCAGCGCCTCGCCCAGCATCCCGTTCTCCCACAGGGCCGACGCGCGGGCCTGGGCCTCGAGATCCTTCTCGAGCTGGGCAATCCCCCGGCTGGCGTTCGCCAGCTCCTCGGCCGCCTTGCCACGCTCTTCCGCCAGCCGGCCTAGCTCTGCCTGGTGGGCTTCCTCCGTCTTGGCCTTCTCGGCCACCAGCCGATCCACCTCGGCCCGGAGCCGATCGCGGTCGGCAGCGGCAAGATCGCGCTGCAGGTCGGCTTCGGCAAGCCGGTCTCGGAGACCCGGCAACTCGGCCGCAGCGGCTGCACGACGACATCCCCGGTCAGATGCCAGAAGCAAGGAAAAGAAGAAAAAGACAAGCTTCAAAGATTCGACCCGGCTGCTTCGCAGTCCAGCCCGAACCTCGGGGGCTACACCCAGTGGGTGCGCTGGTGCGCCCCCACTGAAGGCATGCAAGTCGTACCTCGGGCCTGGCGCAGCTCCTCTTCTTTGACGGCAAGCTGGGCCTTGGCCTCGCGGAACCGCTCCAGAAGCCGGTTGTACGCGCTGGCCCGTAGGTTGTACAGATGCTGTGCAAAGACAAAAGTTAGAAGCGTGCAAAAAAACGCACATAAAGACCCGACCCGGCTGCTTCCCAGCCGGCCCGGGTCTCGGGGGCTACACCCAGTGGGTGCGCTGTCGCGCCCCCACTGGTTCAACGGCCAAGACAAGCAGAAAGTAAAGACTCACCGCGACCGCTTGCTCCAGCTTCCGCGCCCACTCCTGGTCTTCCCGGACGAAGGCCTGCAAGCGCTCGCCCCGCTCGCGAAGCTGCGAGCGCAGGGCATCCGCCGCCTCGTCCTCCCGGGTGTGCGGCCCAACCACTACCTCGCCGGCGTTCGCCCACGGCTGCTGCATCGCGGTCCCGGCGTCGGATCTGCTTCCACCCGGCCGCTCGGAGTTCGTAGCGGCTTGGGCCGGAACGACCACCAAGGCACCAGCGTACCCGGCCACGGCCTCCGAGGCCGGCGTCGGCTGCGCCAGGCCAGACGGTGTGTAGTCCGCCTCGCGCCCCTCTCTGCCGCTCTCGCCTCCTCCTGCCGGGTCAGCCCGGGGCGGCGTGTCCATGACGATGTTCTCGTCGACGTCCTACACTCCGTCGGTCGGCTCCGCCTGCCCTGCCAGCTCGCCCGCCCCCTCCGGTTGCGGCTCGATGATCGTGGCGTCCGGCGTCGAGCCCCACTCCATCTCCGGCCAGGCCGTGTCTGCGGTGGTCCTGGCCCGCTTCGCAGAGGCCCTCTCCCACGTCAGGGCCGAGGCCTCTGCCATCTCCTTTTCAGCCTTCGCCCTATCCCGCCAAGCAGCGCGCTGCGTCGCGTCAAGATCCTGGCCGGACTAGCGGGCCATGATGTCCTCCTCCGTGGTCTGGCCCGGCTCGCGGTCGACGGCGCTGCTCCGGGTTTTCCTCCAGACGGCCTCGCCCGCCGCGGCCTCCGTTCACCACCACCACTAGGTCAAGGGCGGACCTATGCACAGCAAGTTTATCACGATAGAGGCACGGGCAAGAAGCAAGCAAGAAATCAGAAGACAGCAAGAGGCACTTACCCAATAACCTTCGAAAGATCCCGCCTCGGGCCCGCGGACGGGGCGAGCCGGCGCTTCTTCTTGATAGCGCCCCTCTCGCGTGCCGACCCCACCGCCGCCGGGCGCTTTGCGGCCGACCTCGGCTCGACCGCCTCCTTCCCATGCGTCCGGCTGCCGGACGCCACCGCGCGAGCCGGCCCGGCGCGGGCCGTCTTCCGCGGCCGTCTTGGGAGGTCGATGCTGGCGTCCTCCCCAGCCAAGGGCGCTGCACCGCGGGCACCGGTCAGGTCCTCCTCGTCGTCATTCGGCCAGTCGCACAGAAGATCCGAAGGCGGAGACTTACCCGCATGCCGCGACCCGCCGGCCGCGGCGTCAGCCAGGCGCGCTTCGATCGCCCCCTCCTCCACCTCGGCGCCGGCCTCCTCCGCATCCGAGTCAGGCAAGTCGGCCAGCAGAACCTGGGGATTCGGCCCGTCGAGGTTCTACTGAGTGGCAAATAATTGCGGCCCTCCCGTCACGTCAGGGCACAGGAATAATGATGAGGCAGAGAGAAGAAAGACCAGGGACTTACCGGCGGCGCCGGGTTCCCCCGGTGATAAGGCTCTTTCCCGAAGCACCACCCCTCTTCCTTCAACCCGGCCTTGGAGACGTAGTTCACCCGCTGGGCGATCCCGGTCGGCCCCAGCTCCTTGGTCGACATCCGGGTCGGGTCGTGCCGGCCGCTCATGTCGCAGATCCGGTGCGCCCGGCGCTGCAGCGGCAGCACCTGGCGGGCGATGAAGGCTGCGATAAGATCAGCCGGCACAAGCCCCTCGCGATCCGTCATCTCCCTGACCCAGCAGCAGATGTTCAGGAGCTCCTGCGGCGGCTTCTTAGGGCAGCAGCCCCAATTCGGCTTCTCGAGCGGTGGCGCGTCGACGAAGGGCGGGCGATTGATGACGTCGACCGCCGGGTCGGCGTTCCGGACGTAGGAGAACGTCGTCTGCCACTTTTTGGCCGAGTCCTCGAGTGGCAGCTTGGGAAACGGCCCGTTCAGCCGGCCGGTGAACACCGCTGCCCCGCAGTCGGACATGACGCAGGCCGACGCCCCCTGCTGCTTGAGGAAGAACATCTTCGCCCACATGTCCACGTTCGGCAGCATGCTGAGGTAGCCCTGGTGAGTGGAACGCCAGGGACGCCAACATGGCCAGCTACCATTTCTTGGTCCAGCAGATGACAGGCAACTTTGAGGGCAGCGAGTTCCTCCACGTCCCTCGAGCCAAGAACGAGGCGGCCGACACGCTGGCCAAAATTGGCTCCACCCGGTATGCCATCCCTGCCAGCGTCTCCCTTGAGCATCTGCGCAAACCATCCATCAAGCCATCTACTGAGTCGGAGTCCATCTTCATCCCGACCGACCCGACGGCTCCCGCCTCCGGCTCGGGGGCTGCCGGCTCCGGCCCGGGGACTGCGGTTCCGGTCCCGGGGGCTGCCGGTTCCGGCCCACAGCCCGCCGGCTCCAGCCCAGTCCCGGGGGCTACCGGCTCTGGCCCGGGGGCTGCCGGCTCTGGTCCGCCACCATCTGATCCAGCCGGCCCCGTGCCAGCTGCAGTACTGATGGTGGTGGAGGCACCATCTTGGGCACAGCCGATCCTCACGTTCCTGGTGAGCAGCGAACTCCCCGACGACGAAGTCGCAGCCCAGCAGGTGCAATGCCGGGTCTCCTCCTACAGCATCATCAACCGTGAGCTTGTCGAGCGCAGCACAACCAGCGTGTTCCAGCGCCGCGTCGAGCTGGCCAAGGGGATCGAAATCCTCAGAGACATCCACTAGGGTGAGTGCGGGCACCACGCCTCCTCGAGGTCCCTCGTGGCCAAAGCTTTCCACCACGGCTTATACTGGCCAACGGCTCTGAAGGACGCCGAGCAGCTGGTCCTCAAGTGCAAGGGCTACTAGCACTTCAGCACGCGGAGCCACCAGCTGTCTGCGGCCCTCAAGACCATCCCCATCACGTGGCACTTTGCCGTCTGGGACGTTGACATGGTGGGACTGTTCAAGACCGCTCGAGGCGGCATGACGCACTTGCTAGTGGCCGTCGACAAGTTCACCAAGTGGATCGAGGTGAGGCCGATCAAGAAGATCGACGGGCCCAGAGCCGTCAAGTTCATCAAAGATATCATGGTCCGCTACGGTGTCCCCCACAGCATCATCACCGACAATGGCACCAACTTCGCAAAGGGCGCGCTGGCTCATTTCTGCTCAGCCTCCGGCTTCCGGCTCGACTTGGCGTCCGTTGCACATCCCCAGTCGAAAGGCCAGGCGGAGCGGGCAAACGGCCTGATCCTGGCTGGCATCAAGCCCTGGCTCGTCGAGCCGCTCGAGCGCTCAGCCGGCTGCTGGATTGACGAGCTGCCAGCTATACTCTGGAGCCTCAAGACCACGCCCAACCGGTCAACGGGCTTCACCCCCTTCTTCGTCGTCTACGGGGCCGATGCGGTCATCCCCACGGACAGCCCGCGCATGTTTTTACTGCTTCCCGCTTTTTCGCCTCCCGGGTCGGCCGGTCCAGCTCGGGGGCTCACCGGCTAGTCCGCGCCTAGTTACTTTGCAGCCGGGTTAGTAATGTGCACAATGCCAAGGCCCTCTCTTCGTCTCCAGCCACAGACCGGCTCCCGGCTGGCCGGCTGGCAAGAGCTAAAGGCTGGGCGCGTCCTCACACGAAAATGGCTAAGGGGGAGTGTCCGGCTCGGTCATCCCGGCTGCACTTCATATTCGTCCTCCGCACTCACCGGCTGCGCTCCAGCCGGCTCTGCCGCCTGCCGCCAGCCGGCCTAGTGGGTGTTCGCTCAAACCTAAGTCCAAAAACCTAAGTACTATATGCTCCCCTTTGAAGCCGACTCCCCGTCCCAGCTACGGACTGGCTCCCAGCTGTCCCGCTGACGGGGGGGAGGTCGAGAGGGGGCTAGCAAGAAAAATGGCCAAGGGGCGAAGGTAAAAAGCGAGCCGCCAACCGGCAGAAAACTCATGTGAACAGAAACATAAGCATTTATACTGATGACCCACAAGTATAGGGGATCAATCGTAATCCTTTTGATAAGTAAGAGTGTCAAACCCAACGAGGAGCAGAAGGAAATGATAATCGGTTTTCAGTAAGGTATTTTCTGCAAGCACTGAAAGTAGCGGTAACGAGTAGTTTGATAGCAAGATAATTCGTAACAAGTAACAAGTAACAAGTGTAACAAAAGTGCAGCAAGGTGGCCCAATCCTTTTTATAGCAAAGGACAAGCCGGAACGAACTCGTATAATAAGCAAAGCGTTCTCGAGGACACGTGGGAATTTCATCTAGTCACTTTCATCATGTTTGTTTGATTCGCGTTCGCTACTTTGATAATTTGATATGTGGGTGGACCGGTGCTTGGGTGCTGTTCTTACTTGAACAAGCCTCCCACTTATGATTACTCCCTCTCGCAAGCATCCACAACTACAAAAGAAGAATTAAGATAAATCTAACCATAGCATGAAACAATTGGATCAAAATCAGCCCTTTACGCAATAGCGCATAAACTAGGGTTTAAGTTTCTGTCACTCTAGCAACCCATCATCTAATTACTACTGCACAATGCCTTCCCTTAGGCCCAAAGATGGTGAAGTGTCATGTAGTTGAGGTTCACACGACACCACTAAAGAAAGCAACAACATACATATCATCAAAATATCGAATGAATACCAAATTCACATGATTACTTATGACAAGACTTCTCCCATGTCCTCAAGAACAAAAGTAACTACTCACAAATCATATTCATGTTCAAGATCAGAGGGGTATTCAATATCATTAAGGATCTGAACATATAATCTTCCACCAAATAAACCAACTAGCATCATATACAAGATGTAATCAACACTACTAGCAACCCACAGGTACCAATCTGAGTTTTTGAGACAAAGATTGAATACAAGAGATGAACTAGGGTTTGAGATGAGATGGTGCTGGTGAAGATTGGTCCTCCCACGATGAGAGGATCGTTGGTGATGTCGATGGCTATGATTTCCCCCTCCCGGAGGGAAGTACCCCCGGCGGAATTGCTCCACCGGAGAGCAAAATTGCTCCTGCCCAGGTTTTGCATCGAGACGGCAGTGCTTCATCCCGAAAGTCTTCTCTCTAAATTTTTTAGGGAAAATGATCCTATATAGCATAAGGAGGGGGGTGGAGGCCTGCCAGGGGCCCCACAAGGCATCAGGACGCGCCCAGGGGGGCCACGCCCTGTTGCCTTGTGGGCAACTGGTGGGTCCCCTCTGGTATTTCTTTTCTCCAGTATTTTTGATATATTCAATAAAAACTCTCTGTGAAGTTTCAAGTCAATTGGAGCTCTGTAGAATAGGTATCTGTGTTGTAGCTATTTCAGGTCCAGAATTCCAGCTGCCGGTATTCTCCCCCTTCATATAAATCTTGCAAAATAATAGAGAAAAGGAATAAGAATTGCATCATAAAGTGAAATAATGATAAAATACATTATAAATAATAGTAGGAAATCATGATGCAAATTGGACGTATCAACTCCCCCAAGCTTAGACCTCGCTTGTCCTCAAGCGAAAGCCGAAATCGATAATCATGACCACATGTTTAGAGAGAGAGAGGCATCGACAAAACAAAATACAGACATGAAGGCATCATGATCTTTATTATAACAGCAATATACCATCATAAGACTTCTCATGAAAAAGTGACAATTCATTCACAAGTTATAGTATGAACCATAAACCGTATTGAAAACTAACAAACTATGATCTCAGTCACTGAAGCAATCGCAATTCATCATATTATCAGAAAGAGTCTATGCAAGAGCTTTGTTTAGCAAGTTCACATACTCAACTATCATTTAGTCTTCTATGATTCCTGACACTCACGGCATACTTATGGAGCAAAAGTTTCAGTCAGACACATAGAAAGATAGGGGCTTATAATTTTGCCTCCCAACGTATTTACCTCAAGGGTAATGTCAACAATAATAACTCATGATCACCTACATTCAACTGGATATATATGTCTAGATCTTTCCCCACCACATGATGCTTGCCAAGAGAGAAAAATAAAAATGGAATAGAGGAGAATACTATTGACTCTAGCATAAAAGTAAATACATAAAGTAAAAGATAGTCCCTTCGTAGAGCGAAGCAGAGGTTGTCATGCACTTTTATTTTTGGATGTGCAAGCTCTTAATGTAAAGGAACATCACTTTATATTGCCCCTTGTGATAGCGACCTTTATTATGCAGTCTGTCGCTTTTATTTCTTCACCATCACAAGATCGTAGAAAGCTTATTTTCCCTTACAATAAAAGATCATACATATTTAGGAGCAATTTTTATTGCTTTTGCACCGATGACAACTTACTTGAAGGATCTTATTCAATCCATAGGTAGATATAGTGGACTCTCATGGCATGAAACTGGGTTTAAGGTTTTTGGATGCACAAGTAGTATCTCTACTTAGTACGGAATTTTTGGCTATCAAAAGATAGGGGGCAAGCACCACATGTTAGAGGATCCAAAACAATATAACTTCTATGTGAATATAAGCAAACATAACTCATTACGTTGTCTTCCTTGTCCAACGTCGACTATTTGACATAGAATATTTAATGGGGGCTCACAATCATAATGGGGGCTCACAATGACCAATGCTATGTGTGTTAACCTCCAACAAGTTTTATCAATTATACTTCTTTTATGTGAAGTCATCACTCCCCATGGGATTAGCATATGATCTTACTTCTTATTCTCTTTATTTTATTTCTAAGATTGGATCAACAAAAGAAAAACACTCAACTCAAACTAATCTTTATTATATAACTTTCACACACGATTACCTAGATAGATAGATCACAAAGCAAGCACTCGAAACTAAATCATACTAAAACTTTATTCTCCTAAATCACGAAATAACTAAGGATCAAACTAAGATAGATAATGATGATAAAAGTTATGGTGATACGATACCGGGGCACCTCCCCCAAGCTTGGCACAAGCCGAGGGTGGTGCCCATACCCATGTACTCAAGTCTCCTTCTTCGGTGATGGTGGTGATGAAGTGATAGGCTTGTCCTTTAACTTCAGTAAGTACTCCAAATTGCCATTGATCCTCCGAAGGGCCCGATTCTGCTCTTCTAACACAATAACTTCATGGGTAAGCGACGTATTCTGAGCACAAACTGGTTCAAAAACCATTAGTGTATCGATTTCAGATGGGGAGAGGTTATGATAAAGATTTTGCCATGTATCTTCCCTTTTTGGTGCTTCTCCCGTGCGCGTGGCTAGCCCTTCTTCTCCTTGAACCCGGTCCTCCATGACCTTTCCTGGTCCCTCCTCCATCTCAGTGTCCTCCTCTCCGGACGACCACTCATAATAGACTTCACTGAAAGGACGCTTGCCGGGCGAAGGTTGCACAATCCGGTGCTTGGTGCGGAGTCTTCGGGGAGCCATGGGGATCTAGATCTGTCAAATAAAATAACCCGAAACAAGAACAAAGGAGAAACTTGCGATGTGGTGGTCAAAACACCTGTGAGTATATATAAAGAATTTTTATCTTGCAAAACAAGCATACGAGAGGAAAACAGAGTTGGGAAGGCACACGAGGGTCCCACAAGGCAACACGGCGCGCTCCAGGGGGGTCGCGCCCTGTTGCCTTGTGACCTCCTCGTGGGTCCTCATGGCTATTTCTTATTTTTGTATTTGTTCTAATATTCCAAAATGGACAGAAATAATTTTTATGGAATTTTTGGAGTCGGTTTACTTACCGTATCACATACGTACCCCTTTTCAGTGTTTTGGAGCATTCCAGAAGGACTCTTTTATGTGTTCCTCCGGTGTTATCGTCTGAATAATATTAGTTTCAACGTTAATGGGTGTACCAGAGATATAATGCTTAATTCTTTACCCATTCACCACTCTCAGGTTGGTGCCTTCGGAATTGTTAATTTTAATAGCTCCGGAGCGATAAACCTCTTCGACGATATATGGCCCTTCCCATTTAGAGAGAAGTTTTCATGCAAAAAATCTGAAACGAGAGTTGTACAATAGAACTTGCTCACCCACTTTAAATTCCCGTTTCTGAATTCTTTTATCATGCCATCTTTTAACTTTTTCTTTAAATAACTTGCCATTTTCATAAGCTGGTGTTCTCCATTCATCTAGAGAGCTAATATCAAATAGCCTCTTTTCACCGGCAAGTTTAAAATCATAGTAAAGTTCTATAATTGCCCAATAAGCCTTATGTTCTAGCTCAAGAGGTAAATGACATGCTTTTCCATAAACCATTTTATATGGAGACATACCCAAAGGATTTTTATAAGCAGTTCTGTAAGCCCATAATGCATCATCAAGTTTCTTAGACCAATTTTTCCTGGATCTATTAACGGTGTTTTGCAAAATTAATTTTATTTCTCTATTACTCAATTCAACTTGACCACTAGACTGAGGATGATAAGGAGATGCGATTCTATGATTAACATCATATTTAGCAAGCAATTTACGGAAAGCACCATGAATAAAATGTGAACCACCATCAGTCATCAGATATCTAGGGACTCCAAACCTCGTAAATATAACTTTTTTAAGCATTTTAATAGAAGTGTTATGATCAGCACTACTTGGAATAGCTTCTACCCACTTAGTAACGTAATCAATAGCAACTAAAATATGAGTATACCCATTAGAGGAAAGAAAAGGTCCCATATAATCAAAACCCCAAACATCAAATGGTTCAATAACAAGTGAATAATTCATAGGCATTTCCTGACGTCTACCAATATTACCAATTCTTTGACATTCATCACATGAACGAACCAATTCTTTGATATTTTAATCAACAACCCCGGGCCAGTTCTCCTCATGAGTGTTGGTCCGAAACAGAGTTGTTTGCGGCTTCCCCCTAGGAAACTCAGGTCTCAGTTGCTGTACGCTGTGCTCATCCGATCGTGGCCTGATTTTGAGATACGCACGGCTCCAATCGGGGTGTTGGCACGTCGGGAGGTCTTGCTGGACTTGTGTTACCATTGTCGAAATGTCTTGTGCACCCGGATTCCGAGGATACTTCGGTCTATCTCGAGGTTGAGGTATTTCCACCGCAGCTTGTTTTGGTTTGTGATGGACCAGGTTGGAACACCCCTGCAGGGTTAAATCTTTCGGAGAGCCGTGCCCGCGGTTATGTGGCGACTTGGATATTTTAACCTCCGGTCTTAGAGAACTTGTCACTAATTCTAATAAAATACACCAACCGTGTGCGTAACCGTGATGGTCTCTTTTCGACTAAGTTCGGGAAGAGAACACGGTGGGGTTATGTTTGAACCTAAGTAGGTGTTCAGGGTCACTTATTGATCATATTAAACTTGCGACCGTCAAGCGTAGTATGCTCATCTTTATTCTTGTACTCGTACGTTAGCCACTTAAACATGCTTAGTGCTTGTTGCAACCTCACCACATTTACACCTTCCATACCCATCAGCTTAAATAGTTTTGTTACCTTGGGTGATGAGATTGCTGAGTCCCAGTGGCTCATAGATTACTATACAACACCAGTTGTAGGTACGCTTGGGTCAGACACAGGTGAGCCTGAGGCGCTCCATTGGGAGTATGACGACGAGCGTCGACGTATGTACATCACAATGCCAGATGATCCGTAGTGGGCCCTAGTCGGTTGATCCGGGGATGATAGCAGGGTGGTGTTTTCTCGTTTGATTTCGTCCGTAGTCGGACCCTGTCTTTCATTTGGATGATTATATGATGATTTATGATATATTATGTTGTAGCTTGTGGCGAGTGTAGGCCTTTATCTGATACTCTCATCTGTTCATTCGGTTGTATGTATTTGAAAATCACCTTGCTATGCGTTCCAAAATGAGGTTCTGTCACGATCCCGAGTTCATCACGAGATTGCTATAGAGCTTCATATTGGGCATTACAACCCAGTCTGGCTGCAGTTGGGCCGCGGACCCGGCGCTGGTTCCGCTGCCCGTCGGCCTCAGTTCGGTGCTGCGCCCCGTGGCCCGTGGACCCGCCAGCACCATGGCGCCGGATCCCCCGGGCGTGGCCCTTGCACTTGGTGGTGGCGTTCCCCCTCCGGCCAGGGTGGTCATAGGCCCACGGCCTCCTCCGTGGCCATGTCCGACCCCGTCGGTCCGGTTGGTGGCTGGCGGCGTGTCCAGGACGGCCGTCTGGTCGGCCGCCGGCTTGTGGTCGCCCGTCTCACCATTGGCGGCTAATTCGACAGCCGCGTGGGCGTGGGCCTCTGCCCGGCAGGCCGGATCATGCACCCGCTTCGAGCGACGCTCCGGGGTTGGTGACAGCAGTGGTGAGCTCGTTCCCCAAGTGTAACACCCCAAGTGTGCTCCTTCCATATTTGTACTCCCCACCATTGCCATATATGGAATTGTCATGATGATCTTGATGGATGTGGTATTCTCATGTTGTGTTTTTTCCTTTCTTTTCTCTTTGCATTTCATTTTCATATTATTTGTCTTGTGCTTGCATCATCATATTCAATTATGTTGTTCATGAGCATTGCACCCATTGTTATGTTATGTTCTTCATGTATGCATGAGGTGTGTCATCATCTTCTTCTTGGCTCACCCAACTCTTGGGTTTTAGCCATGCAACCTATTCTGACATCACTTCTCTCTCAAATTCCCTCTTTCTCCCAATTTAATTCCTGATGCAACATTTCTGTCCCAAATTAATGTCCACTAGTTTCCTATAATTCTTGCATCAGGCCATAAACCTCTCTGCCAAATTTCATCATTTTTGGAATTGATTTGGTTGGATTCAAAAATGCATCAAGTCTGAATTAAATTCAAACTTGATATATTTTTCTTTCTCTAAAATTTTCCAAACAAATTAATTCAAATACTACATAATTTATAGATTCCAGGGATATTTTTACATCTCTCATACCTCACTCCAAACTCCCTGTGCATTTCTGTCTTATTTCTCTGTTTGAAGAAAAAGAAAAGCAGAACAGAGGGGGAGAGAGAGTCGTAGCCCAGCAGCAACACCCTAGCCGACCCAGCCCCGCGCGGCCCAGCTCGCCCGCGCGCCTGCCTTTTCTTTTCACACGCGCAGCGCGCCCGTACCCCCGCTGGCTCGCCTCCACGTGTACGGCCCGGCCCCGCCTGTCTGCCTCTCCACTACAGCGCACGCACCCACCTTTTCGTCCTCCTCGCATCGTCGCCATGGGGACCGCGTGCCCGAGAGCGCGCGAGCTCGCCCCGCTCGCCCTAGCTCCCCTATAAAGCCATCTCCGTGTCCAGCACGCCCTAGGGTTTCCGCCGCCAGGTAAGTAGCACCCACCAGATCGGCCGCTCCGAGCGCGTCCCGAGCGCATCTGAGGACGCGGCCATGTCGTCCCCGTAGCCGTCGTCCTCCTCCGTCGTCCGCAACTTGTCCATCTTCCTCCCCATGATCAACTACGTTGCCTCCTTCCACCACAGCCCGCGGGACGCCAAGTTCGACACCGTCCCCTTCATCTTCTTCCGCTACGGCCGCCGCTCGTCTCTGGCCAAGTTCGTCGCCGTCCGGTTTCGCCAAGCCCGTACGACTCCACCGCCGTGATCTACGTGAGCACCCGCGTTAACTCGTGCCTTTTTCCCCCTCGTTCGCACCCTCCGTCGCCGTTGCCATGTGTAGCCGTGCCCGCCGCCGTCGGGCCTCATCTCCGGCGAGTGGCCCGACCACCATAGCCCCTCCGCGCATGTCCGCTATGTCCGCGCCGCCGCTTAGAGTAGATCCCGCCTAACTCCGGCCAAGTTTGGCCACCTCGTCATCGAGCATGAGCTTGTCACCACCGCCACTGTCCCTCGATGCCGGCGCCGCTCTCGTTGGTGCCCGGTGCCATGGAGTGCACACGCGCACGCGGGTTTCTCCCACACGTTGAATGCGCCCATCCGCCGTGCCAAAAGGTCACCGGAGACAATTCCGGCGAGCCTCCGCCGTGCTCCTGCCGTCGCCGGCACCCTCCCCTATTTTTCCTCTATCACTGCACGCGCCAGCCGTGGGTCCCGCTGGTCAGTCTCACACACACGCGCGACCCCACATGTCATCCGCACAGAGCCGCAGCCCCACCTGTCGGCCATCGCACGCACAGCCGCCTGCCACGTGGGCCCGGTCCCACCGGTCAATCTCAGGGGCTAGGTACCCCCTGGGTACACGTAGCCGTCGCAGCCATTTTTGTCTTTTTCCATTTTGGCGCATTCCGTTTCGGACAGGTTTCCAAATCTGGCGCTTTCCGTTTCTGGCATATTCCAAATCTGGCATATAGGTTAAATTTAATTCTGTCCTAAGTGATTTTGTGGCATTTTGAGCATTTTCCATACAGTAACATATGCATGTAATATATGATTTTGGGGTAGAAAAATCCAACTAATCCATCTGTGGCCTTAGATTTATCATTTGAGCTTTTTTGCATGCATGTCATTTTTTGCATAACATGCCATTTTGTCATTTTTGTGTGATTTAATGCAAATGTCATATGAGCATCTTGTCAACATGAGTTTGGAGCACTTTCATGCCATCTTGCTGCTAGTATTTATTTCATGCCATGTCATGCCATGATAGGAGTTCTACAAGCTTGCAAACATGCTTAATAAATGTTACTGATTTGCACTTGAAAATTGTTGTCATAGCTATCTGTTATATAAACTTGCCATTCTGCTTTGATGCTACCATCTAATCCATAGCTATTCTGAGCATGATCAGTAAACATGTTTTGGTCTTTGTCACTAGTACTTTCATGCCATGCCAATTGTTGCCATGTTAAACTCCTATAGCATATATAAATGTTGCTTTAAATATGCCTAATCAATGTAGTAGTTTTCTGTCAACATTAAGTTGCAATGTTGTGAGCTCATTTCTGATGAATCCATGCTTCATATGAATTTGTGCCAATGTAATGAAATGATCTATGCCATGTGTACTGTAGGTGCATTCCAATTTCTTGCAAATTAGAGTTGTTTTGCCTACTGTAACATCCATGTGAATATTGCCTGTCAATGTTTCTGCCAGCATATACTCTGCTGTAACTTTTTCTTTGCATCTTGTTGTCTTCATTCCAATTAATCTGTGATGCTGATGAATTTGAACCTATGGAATGTATTGCTGTGCATTTAGAGTACTACATCCACATATCTTGTATGAGCATTTTAGAGTACTGTAGCTTGTTGTTTTGATGTGCATAAGATGCCATGTTTCTGTTAACTACAGTTTTGCATTGCATATTGATTTGCTCACCATTTGAGTTCTATGCATCCGTTCCTCGTGAACTTTATATCGATTTCAATCGAAATCTTCCATTCTTTCCAGTGGCATACTTGTATTGCCAAGATTTTGCCCATATCCATCTTTTGCTTCACCGTTCACATCTTGTTATCATTTTTGTCGTCCCGGTAGCATCATTCCTTCATACATGTCATGCTCGTAATTTTACCATGTCTTGCATGCATCATATTGTTTGTGCATCTATGCCATGATTGTTTGTTTATTTCGGTGCTTGTTCTTTCTTTCGGGTTGTTCCGGGAGACGAGTCCGAGTTCGAGGAACCGATTGAGAACGTGTTCGAGGAGCAGTATCACTATCCTACCGAAGAGACTTCAGGCAAGATGATCATTACCCTTGATAACACTACTATGCTTGCTTGCTAGTTGTCTCATTGCTATCGCTATGTCATGCTTCCTACCACATAAATGTCAGCCCCTCATATGCCATGATACAGCCTTTAACCACCCTACCCAGCAAACCGTTGTTTGGCTATGTTAGCGCTTTGCTCAGCCCCTCTTATAGCGTTACTAGTTGCAGGAGCAGTGCAGGTTGTTCCATGTTGGGACATGGATTGTTGGGATATCACAATATCTCTTATTTAATTAATGCATCTATATACTTGGTTGTGTGTGGAAGGCTCGGCCTTTTGCCTGGTGTTTTGTCCACTCATGCCGCCCTAGTTTCTATAATACTGGTGTTATGATCCTTGATTAGCGTTCCTAACATGCTTAGGGGAATGGGACCCTCTTGACAGTTCGCTTTGAATAAAGCTCTTCCAGCAAGGCCCAACTTTGGTTTTACCATTTGCCTAATAACAACTAAAACTTGCATAGGGAGTAATTAACCCGAGGATTCTTAATCAATAACCCGGGCCAGTGCTCCTCATGAGTGTTGGTCCAAACTAGAGCACCTTGTGGTGCCCCCTTGGCAACTTGGGTCTCAACTAACCATAAGCTTCGCTTATCCATCGTGGCCTGATTTCGAGATACGCGCGGCTCCTATCGGGCTGTCGGCACGTCGGGTGGTCTTGCTGGTTTTGTTTTACCATTGTTGAAATGTCTTGTGCACCAGGAATTCCAAGGATACTTCGGGCTGACTCGAGGTTGATCGAGATTTCTTGAGGTTGAGGTTTTTCCACCGCAGCTTGTGTTGGTTTATGATGGACCAGGTTGGAACACCCCTGCAGGGTTAAATCTTACGCGAAGCCGTGCCCGCGGTTATGCGGTGACTTGGATATTTAACCTCCAGTTGTAGAGAACTTGACACTAATTCTAATAAAATACGCCAACTGTGTGCGTAACCGTGATGGTCTCTTTTCGAGTAAGTTCGGGAAGAGAACACGGTGAGGTTATGTTTGAACCGTAAGTAGGTGTTCAGGATCACTTCTTGATCATATTTAACTTGCGACTGTTATGCGTAGTATGCTCATCTTAATTCTTGTACTCGTAAGTTAGCCACTTAAACATGATTAGTGCTTGCTGCAACCTCACCACATTTACCCCTTCCAGTCCCATAAGCTTAAATGGTTTTGTTATCTTGGGTGATGAGATTGCTGAGTCCCTGTGGCTCACAGATTACTATAACACTAGTTGCAGGTACGCTTGAGACACACACAGGTGAGCCTGAGATGCTCCATTGGGAGTATGATGATGAGCGTGGACGTATGTACGTCACGATGCCAGACGATCAGTAGTGGGCCCTAGTCGGTTGATCCGGGGATAATAGCAGGGTGGTGTTCTCTCGTTTATTTTCGTCCGTAGTCAGACCCTGTCTTTCATTTGGATGATTGTATGATGATTCTGATATATTTATGCTATGGCATGTGGAGAGTGTCAGCCTTTATCTACTATTCTCACTTGTTCATTCGGTTGTATGTATTTCAGTATCACCTTGCTATGCGATCCAAAATGGGGTTCTGTCATGATCTCGACTTCATCACGAGATTGCGATAGAGTTCCATCTTGGGCGTTACAAGTTGGTAATCAGAGCCATACCGACTATAGGAGCCCCTTGATTGATCGAACCATTGACGAGTCTAGAAGAAAAACTATTTTGAGTCCTAGTTATATATATCGAAGAGTAGGAATTATTTTTACTCCTTATCCCCTTCGTCGCTCTGGTGTGGAATTGTGGCGTAGGTGTTTTATTCTGTTACCTCTTCTCACTCAAAAAAAAATTAAGATCACGCGGGTGTTGTTGGAATGGTTGCGATATCGGTGTGACGTGACTCTGTTCTTGTTGCCTCCTGACCATATGGATTGGACCCGGGGAGTTGAGCTCCAATGGGTTTTTGTCACACTCACTATCGTTTCGGTTCCGGAATACCAGAGGACACCGACATCGAAATGCTTCTATATTTTTTGTGGTAGCAAATAGTGCTGTGACTTTTCCCCAGTACTGGAGGAGATAGCTCGGATGATCCACCATGGCTAGTATCGTTGTGTTTTCGAAGGTCTGAGGTAGACGAATTTGCGAAGTTTCTCGGTCGTGTGTTGAGGGTTGCAGATGCGGTTGCAGCTGATTAGGTTGTTGTTTGATGAGTAGGTTCCTGGATCCGCAACCTGATCTCATAACCAAGAAATTTCGGGAGTTCATAGGGGAATTCAAGTATCACCTAGGATATCTTTCCAACGGACACATGATACGATATGGGGTCCATCATATGTTTGTTTCCACCTTCGTTACCTTGTGCATTATACTAACATTCTTTCTAAGTGACTTCTCAATCTTTGGCGTATCATCTACCTTTCGGAATGCATTCATTCATATCTGTTCGGATGCTAGCTTGTGAAGAATTCTGTTGCAATATCTATCCATTGATTCAGCTTGTCAATTATCTCATTGAAGATTCTAACGGTTGTTTCCATCTTCAGGATGGCTCCCGCAACCCGTGGGAATCGGACCCGTGATGATGGGGAGCAGTCAGAACCACCTCCTCCTCCTCCACCTCCGCCTCCGGAGGCATGGCAAGTTTTGATGGTAGCAACCAATGCCAATACTCAGATGCTACTCCAGTACATGCAAGAGCGGAATCAAGGGTATCAAGGCAATCAAGGCCAAGGCAACTTCAACAATCAACCTCAATATGCAACTCTCAACCAGTTTCTCAGCAACCAGCCCAAGTCCTTCAGTTCGTGCACTCAGCCTCTCGATGCTGATGATTGGTTACTGGATATCAACAAACACTTCAAGTGCAACAATGTCAGACCTGAGGACTATGTCAAGTTCGTTTCTTTCCAGCTCAAGGACCAGGCAGCCGAGTGGTGGCAGCAGTACAAAGATTCAAGAGGTGGTCGAGTCATCACTTGGACCAATTTCTGTCGTGATTTCAGAGCACATCACATTCCGTCAAGTGTGTTTGAGGAGATGCGTGAGAAATTCAGAAACCTCAAGCAAGGAAGCATGTCTGTCTACCAGTATAACACTGAGTTCCAGAATCTCGCTTGTTATGCCAAGCAAGACATTCCAGATGACAAGAGGAAGATTTACCAGTTTCGAGGTGGTCTCAGAGAGGACCTACAGCTTGCTCTCATCCTAGTCGATCCGCCTGAGTTTGATTAGTTCTATAACATGGCACTGAAGCAAGAATCAGCTCAAGTCAAGTTTGATGCTTCTAAGAAGAGAATCAGAGATGCAGTTCACTCTTCTTCCTCGTCTCAAGTGGTTGCCAAGAAGCAGAAGTTCTGGCTACCTCCTCCTCCTCAGTTTCGTCCTCAGCATCAGTAGAAGCAGTTTGGTGGTCGTGGTTCTTCCCACCCACCCAACCCAGTGTACTAGCAGAGATCTCAGGCTCCAAGGGCAGTCGTTCCTCCTCCTAGTCCGCTCTCGGAGGCTACTTGTCACAAGTGTGGCCTAAAAGGACACTATGTCAAGAAGTGCACTCAGAAGCGCCTTCCACCTCCTCCTCCCGGCAAGCCTCCAAGAAATGCTATTGTCAAACACAATCCCAAGTCAGCAAGAGTGAACATGATGAATTCAGCTCAAGCAGAGGAGTCTTCTGAAGTGATCATGGGTAATCTCTTGGTTAACTCTATTCCGGCTAAAGTTCTTTTTGATACTGGTGCATCGCATTGTTTCATGTCAAGACCATTTTTTGCCAACCATGATTTCAAGTCAACATATCTAGAGAGACCTATGGGTGTCATTTCTCCGGGTTTGTCCATGAGAGCTAACGCAATAGTTCCGGATGTCACCGTCAAGATGGGTAATTATTCTTTTCTGGCTAATCCGATGGTCCTTGGGAATTCTGATATTGATCTCATTCTCGGCATGAATTGGCTTTCTAAGCACAAGGCCTCTCTTGATTGTGCGGCCAAGGAAGTTAAATTGACTGATCCTTCTGAAGAGGTCATTATCTTTGCTGCTCGTGATGATACCATTCGGTTATTCTCCCTCAATGAGAAAGGTGAAATTAATGCCATATCACAAATTCCAGTGGTATGTGAATATGAGGATGTTTTTCCAGAAGAGTTGCCAGGAATGCCTCCTCACCGGCCTGTTGAGTTTGTCATTGTGCTCGAGCCCGGCACAGAACCCGTATGCAAACGCCCCTACAAGCTTGGGCCAGAAGAGCTGAAAGAATTGAAGAGATAGCTCGATGAACAAGAGCGTCTGGGCTTGATCAGACCAAGTTCATCCCCTTGGGGTTGTGGAGTTCTCTTTGTCAAGAACAAAGATGGCACAGAAAGAGTTTGCATTGATTACCGCCCATTGAATAAGAAGACAATCAAGAACAAATATCCACTTCCCAATATCAATGAACTATTCGAGCAACTCAAAGGTGCAAAGGTGTTCTCAAAGCTCGATCTTCGGATGGGATATCTCCAAATCCGTATTCGCGAAGAAGACATTCCCAAAACAGCTTTCAGGACGAGCTTCGGTTCTTATGAATACACAGTCATGTCCTTCGGCCTTGCAAATGCACCTCCTACTTTCTCTCGTGTGATGAACTATGTGTTCAATCCATACACAAATGAGTTCGTTCTTGTCTATCTCGATGACATCCTGGTTTTCTCCAAGACTGAAGAGGATCATGCAAAGCATTTGCGCTTGGTACTTGATAAGCTCAGAGAGCATCGGTTCTATGCAAAGTTCTCTAAGTGTGAATTCTGGCTTGATGAAGTTCTTTACCTCGGTCATATTATCTCTGCCAAGGGTATCACAGTAAATCCTAAAAAGGTTGAAGCTATTGTCAACTGGCAGCCACCTCAAAATGTCAAGCAACTTCGAAGCTTTCTGGGGCTTGCAAGTTATTGCAGAAGAATCGTGGAGAACTTCTCCAAGATTGCCAAGCCTTTGTCTAACCTCCTCCAGAAGAATGTCAAATATTCTTGGACTCCTGAGTGTGATGTTGCGTTCAAGACACTCAAAGAGAAGCTCATAACTGCTCCAGTTCTCACTCCTCCAGATGAATCCAAGCCTTAACAAGTGTTCTGTGATGCTTCTCTGCAAGGTCTCGGTGGAGTACTAATGCAAGAGAAGAAAGTGGTGGCTTATACCTCTCGGTAGTTGAAGCCGAACGAGAGGAACTATCCTACTCATGACTTGGAGTTGGTAGCCGTCGTCCATGTTTTAATCACATGGAGACATCTCTTGTTGGGCAGGCAGGTGGACATTTTCACCGATCACAAGAGCCTCAAGTACATATTCACTCAACCCAATCTTAATCTCCGTCAGACCCGATAGGTGGAGATGATTCAAGAGTACAACCCGAGCATTGAATACACTCCAGGCAAGGCTAATGTTATCGCGGATGCTTTGAGCAGAAAAGCCTATTGCAACAGTCTTATTCTCAAGCCGGTCCAGCCTGATCTCTGTGAGGCTTTCAGGAAACTCAACCTCCAGCTTATTCTGCAAGGATTTCTCGCAAACCTCCAGATCACTCCCACATTGGAGGATCAAATTCGCGAAGCTCGACTCTTAGATGCCATGGTGAAGAAGGTGAAACTCGGCGTTGCAAAGAGCATTCCCAAATATAAGTGCTATCGAGTGGATGACAGGGATACCTTGTTCTTTGAGGACAGGCTAGCTGTGCCAAAAGGGGATCTCAGGAAGGTCATAATGAACTAAGCACACAATTCTCTCTTGTCCATCCATCCAGGCAGCTATAAGATGTACCATGATCTCAAGTCAACTTACTGGTGGACTCGTATGAAACGTGAGATTGCTCAGTTCGTAAACGAGTGCGATGTGTGCCGCAGAGTGAAGGCGGAACATCAGCGTCCAGCAGGACTTCTTCAGCCTATACCCATTCCTGAGTGGAAATTCGATCATATTGAGATGGATTTTGTCACCGGCTTTCCCAAGTCCAAGAGAGGGAATGATGCCATCTTTGTGGTCATTGACAAGCTCGCTAAAGTCGCTCACTTCCTTCCAGTCAAGGAGTCTATCACTGCAGCTCAGTTGGCAGAGTTGTATACTTCTAGAGTGGTCTCCTTGCACGGTGTTCCTCAGTTGATCTCAACAGACTGTGGAAGCATCTTCACTTCCAGGTTTTGGGATTCCTTCCAGCAGGCCATGGGCACAAAGATTCGCTTCAGCACAACCTTTCATCCTCAGACTAGTGGCCAAGTCGAGAGAGTCAATCAAATTCTCGAGGATATGCTGAGAGCATGTGTCATCTCTTTCACCATGAAGTGGGAAGATTGCCTCCCATTTGCTGAGTTCTCCTACAACAATACTTTCCAAGCAAGCTCGGGCAAGGCCCCATTTGAAATCCTTTATGGCAGAAAGTGCCGTACTCCACTCAACTGGTCTGAAACCGGTGAACGCCAACTTCTTGGCAATGATATGATTTCTGAAGCTGAAGAGATGTGTCGTATCATCTGTGAAAATCTCAAAGCAGCGCAATCGCGCCAGAAGAGCTACTATGATAGTAAGCATCGTGACTTGGCTTTCAAGAATGGAGACCATGTCTATCTCTGTGTTTCTCCTATGAAAGGAACCCAACGATTCGGTATCAAAGGAAAGCTTGCTCCAAGATACATGGGCCCTTTCAAGATAGTTGGCCAAAGAGGCGATCTATCCTACCAACTCAAGCTACCTTCCAACTTCTCAAATGTGCGCGATGTGTTTCACGTGTCACAACTTCGCAAGTGGTTCAAAACTCCCGACCGCACCATTGACTTCCAAGACATTGAGCTCCAAGATGATTCGTCTTACCGTGAGCATCCCATTGCCATTCTCGAAGAAACTGACCGCAAGACCCGCAACAAGTCTATCAAGTTCCTGAAAGGGAAATGGTCCCACCATTCCGACCGAGAAGCCACATGGGAGCGTGAGGACCACCTCCGTTCCGAATATCCAGAGTTATTTCGTTCCTAGATCTTGGGACGAGATCCTCTTGTAGTAGGGGAGAGTTGTAACACCCCAAGTGTTCTCCTTCCATATTTGTACTCCCCACCATTGCCATATATGGAATTGTCATGATGATCTTGATGGATGTGGTATTCTCATGTTGTGTTTTTGCCTTTCTTTTCTCTTTGCATTTCATTTTCATATTATTTGTCTTGTGCTTGCATCATCATATTCAATTATGTTGTTCATGAGTATTGCACCCATTGTTATGTTATGTTCTTCATGTATGCATGAGGTGTGTCATCATCTTCTTCTTGCCTCACCCAACTCTTGGGTTTTAGCCACGCAACCTATTCTTCCATCACCTCTCTCTCAAATCCCCTCTTTCTCCCAATTTAATTCTTGATGCAACATTTCTGTCCCAAATTAATGTCCACTAGTTTCCTATAATTCTTGCATCAGGCCATAAACCTCTCTGCTAAATTTCATCATTTTTGGAATTGATTTGGTTGGATTCAAAAATGCATCAAGTTTGAATTAAATTCAAACTTGATATATTTTTCCTTCTCTAAAATTTTCCAAACCAATTAATTCAAATACTACATAATTTATAGATTCCAAGGATATTTTTACATCTCTCACACCTCACTCCAAACTCCCTGTGCATTTCTGTCTTATTTCTCTGTTTGAAGAAAAAGAAAAGCAGAAAACAGGGGTAGAGAGAGTCGCAGCCCAGCAGCAACACCCTAGTCGGCCCAGCGCCGCCCGGCCCAGCTCGCCCGCGCGCCTGCCTTTTCTTTTCTCATGCGCAGCGCGCCCGCACCCCCGCTGGCTCGCCTCCACGTGTACCGCCCGGCCCCGCCTGTCTGCCTCTCCGCTACAGTGCACGCACCCACCTTTTCGTCCTCCTCGCGTCATCGCCATGGGGACCGCTTGCCCGAGCGAACGCGAGCTCGCCCCGCTCGCCCTAGCTCCCCTATAAAGCCATCTCCATGTCCAGCACGCCCTAGGGTTTCCTCTCTTCCTCTCTCGCCGCTGCCAGGTGAGTAGCACCCACCAGATCCACCGCTCCGAGCGCGTCCCGAGCGCATCTGAGGACGCGGCCATGTCGTCCCCGTAGCCGTCCTCCTCCTCCGTCGTCCGCACCTTGTCCATCTTCCTCCCCGTCGTCAACTATGTCGCCTCCTTCCACCACCGCCCGCGGAACGCTAAGTTCGACGCCGTCCCCTTCATCTTCTTCCGCTACGGCCCCCGCTCGTCTCCGGCCAAGTTTGTCGCCGTCCGGCTTCGCCAAGCCCGTATGACTCCACCGCCGTGATCTACGTGAGCACCCGCGTTGCCTCGTGCCTTTTTCCCCCTCGTTTGCACCCTCTGTTGCCGTTGCCATGTGTAGCCGTGCCTGCCGCCGTCGGGCCTCGTCTTCGGCGAGTGCCCCGACCACCATAGCCGCTCCGCGCATGTTCGCTGTGTCCGCGCCGCCGCTTAGAGTCGATCCCGCCTAACTCCGGCCATGTTTGGCCACCTCGTCGTCGAGCACGAGCTTGTTGTCCCCGCCACTTTCCCTCGACGTCGGCGCCGCTCTCGTCGGTGCCCAGTGCCATGAAGTGCACACGCGCACGCGGGTTTCTCCCGCACGTTGAACGCGCCCATCCGCCGTGCCAAAAGGTCACCGGAGACAATTCCGGCGAGCCTCCGCCGTGCTCCTACCGTCGCCGGCGCCCTCCCCTGTTTTTCCTCTGTCACCGCACGCGCCAGCCGTGGGTCCCGCTGGTCAGTCTCACACACACGCGCGACCCCACATGTCATCCGCACCACCCGCCGGCCACCGCGCGCACAGCCGCCTGCCATGTGGGCCCGGTCCCACCGGTCAGTCTCAGGAGCTAGGTACCCCTTGGTACACGTAGCCATCGCAGCCATTTTTTTCTTTTTCCATTTTGGCGCATTCCGTTTCGGGCAGGTTTCCAAATCTGGCGCTTTCCATTTCTGGCATATTCCAAATCTGGCATATAGGTTAAATTTAATTCTATCCTAAGTGATTTTGTGGCATTTTGAGCATTTTCCATACAGTAACATATGCATGTAATATATGATTTTGGGGTAGAAAAATCCAACTAATCCATCTGTGGCCTTAGATTTATCATTTGAGCTTTTTTGCATGCATGTCATTTTTGCATAACATGCCATTTTGTCATTTTTGTGTGATTTAATGCAAATGTCATATGAGCATCTTGTCAACATGAGTTTGGAGCATTTTCATGCCATCTTGCGGCTAGTATTTATTTCATGCCATGACATGCCATCATAGGAGTGCTACAAGCTTGCAAACATGCTATATCACTACTACTGATTTGCACTTGTTGAAAACTGCCGTCATAGCTGTCTGTTATATAAATTTGCCATGTTGCTTTGATGCTACCATCTAATCCATAGCTATTCTGAGCATGATCAGTAAACATGTTTTGGTCTTTGTCATTAGTACTTTCATGCCATGCCAATTGTTGCCATGTTAAACTCGTGTAGCATATATAAATGTTGCTCTAAATATGCCTAGTCAATGTAGCAGTTTTCTGTCAACATTAAGTTGCAATGTTGTGAGCTCATTTCTGATAATCCATGCTTCATATGAATTTGTGCCAATGTTATGAAATGATCTATGCCATGTGTATTGTAGGTGCATCCCAATTTCTTGCAAATTAGAGTTGTTTTTCCTACTGTAACATCCATGTGAATATTGCCTGTCAATGTTTCTGCTAGCATATACTCTGCTGTAACTTTTTCTTTGCATCTTGTTGTCTTCATTCCAATTAATCTGTGATGCTGATGAATTTGAACCTATGGAATGTATTGTTGTGCATTTAGAGTACTACAGCCACATATCTTGTATGAGCATTTTAGAGTATTGTAGCTTGCTGTTTTGATGTGCATAAGATGCCATGTTGCTGTTAACTACAGTTTTGCATTGCATATTGATTTGCTCACCATTTGAGTTCTATGCATCCGTTCCTCGTGAACTTTATATCGATTTCAATCGAAATCTTCCATTCTTTCTAGTGGCATACTTGGATTGCCAAGATTTTGCCCATATCCATCTTTTGCTTCACCGTTCACATCTCGTTATCATTTTTGTCATCCCGGTTGCACCGTTCCTTCATACATGTCATGCTCATAATTTTACCATGCCTTGCATGCATTATTTTGTTTGTGCATCTATGCCATGATTGTTTCTTTATTTCGGTGCTTGTTCTTTGTTTTCGGTAGTTCCGGGAGACAAGTCCGAGTTCGAGGAACCGGTTGAGAATGTGTTCGAGGAGCAGTATCACTATCCTACCGAAGAGACTTCAGGCAAGATGATCATTACCCTTGATAACACTACTATCTTTGCTTGCGAGTTTTCTCGTTGCTATCGCTATGTCACGCTTCCTACCACATAAATGTCAGCCCCTCATATGCCATGATACAGCCTCTAACCACCCTACCTAGCAAACCGTTGTTTGTCTATGTTACCGCTTCGCTCAGCCCCTCTTATAGCGTTACTAGTTACAGTTGCAGTACTGGTTGTTCCATGTTCGGACATGGATTGTCGGGATATCACAATATCTCTTATTTAATTAATGCATCTATATACTTGGTTGTGCGTGGAAGGCTCGGCCTTTTGCCTAGTGTTTTGTTCCGCTCATGCCGCCCTAGTTTCCATAATACCGGTGTTATGATCCTTTATTAGCGTTCCTAACATGCTCAGGGGAATGGGACCCTCTTGACAGTTCGCTTTGAATAAAGCTCTTCCAGCATGGCCCAACTTTGGTTTTACCATTTGCCTAATAACAACTAAAACTTGCATAGGGACTAATTAACCCGAGGATTTTTAATCAACAACCCGGGCCAGTGCTCCTCATGAGTGTTGGTCCAAACTAGAGCACCTTGCGGCGCCCCCTTGGCAACTTGGGTCTCAGCTAACCGTAAGCTTCACTTATCCGTTGTGGCCTGATTTCGAGATACGCGCGGCTCCTATCGGGGTGTCGGCACGTCGGGTGGTCTTGCTGGTTTTGTTTTACCATTGTCGAAATGTCTTGTGCACCGAGAATTTCGAGGATACTTCGGGCTGACTCGAGGTTGATCGGGTTTTCTTAAGGTTGAGGTTTTTCCACCACAGCTTGTGATGGTTTATGATGGACCAGGTTGGAAGACCCCTGTAGGGTTAAATCTTACGCGAAGCCGTGCCCACGGTTATGTGGCGACTTGGATATTTTAACCTCCGGTTGTAGAGAACTTGACACTAATTCTAATAAAATACGCCAACTGTGTGCGTAACCGTGATGGTCTCTTTTCGAGTAAGTTCGGGAAGAGAACACGGTGAGGTTATGTTTGAACCGTAAGTAGGTGTTCAGGATCACTTCTTGATCATATTTAACTTGCGACTGTTATGCGTAGTATGCTCATCTTAATTCTTGTACTCGTAAGTTAGCCACTTAAACATGATTAGTGCTTGCTGCAACCTCACCACATTTACCCCTTCCAGTCCCATAAGCTTAAATGGTTTTGTTATCTTGGGTGATGAGATTGTTGAGTCCCTGTGGCTCACAGATTACTATAACACTAGTTGCAGGTACGCTTGAGACAGACACAGGTGAGCCTGAGATGCTCCATTGGGAGTATGATGATGAGCGTGGACGTATGTACGTCACAATGCCAGACGATCAGTAGTGGGCCCTAGTCGGTTGATCCGGGGATAATAGCAGGGTGGTGTTTTCTCGTCTGATTTCGTCCGTAGTCGGACCCTGTCTTTCATTTGGATCATTGTATGATGATTATGATATATTTATGCTGTAGCATGTGGCGAGTGTAAGCCTTTATCTAGTATTCTCACATGTTCATTCGGTTGTATGTATTTGAGTATCACCTTCCTATGCGATCCAAAATGGGGTTCTGTCACGATCAAGACTTCATCACGAAATTGCGATAGAGTTCCATATTGGGTGTTACACCAAGCTAGCCACCCGGGGTCCTCCGTGACGCCCTCCCGTGCCCTCGCAGCGTCGTCCTATGCCTTGGCCGAGGCCTCCTCCTCCTTCCTCACGGCCACCGCTCGCGCCCTCCATGCGGCGCGCTCCTCCTCCTCTAGCGCGACCCCAGCCTGCCGGGCCGTGAGTTTCTTCTCGGCGGTCTCGGTCGGCTCGCGCTCGTCCGCGCTGCTCCGGCCCCTTGCTGACCGGCTACGCCTTCGGGCATGGCCGACGCAGCTGCCTCCAACAGCTCGAGAGGGGTCCTGGGTGGCACGTGAATGATATGAGGGGGGCAGGAAAACAACGCAAACACAGAAGAACAATGAAGCAAAAGACAAGACTCGAAGGAACTACTCACCTGGTGCTGACAGGAACCCCTCGTTTCGGGCCCACTAACGGGGCAAGCCAGCGTGTCTTCTTCACGGTCCTCCTCGTGTCGCTCGGCTATGCCCCAACCGGGCGTTTCCCAGCCGGCCACGGCTCGACCGGCTACTTCCCTTGCGGCCGCCCCGCGCCTGCCTGCTCTCTGGATGGGGCAGCGCTGCCTGCCCTCCGTAGTCGCCTCCTGGGGGCGATGCTGGCGTCCACTTCCGTGGTCGGTTGCACTGCACAACGCACACCGCTAAGGTCATCCGCATCATCGTCAGTCCACTTGCGGAAGGGGTCTAGGATCAGGGACTCATCGGCTTGGCCGGACCCGCCGGCTTCGGCGTCCTCGGGGCGCTTGTCGCCTCCCTCCTCCTCCTCGCCGTCCCCGACCTCCTCTCCGTCTGAGATGGTTCGGTCCGGCTGCAGGTCCTGGGGGTTTGGCTCGTCATGGGTTTGCTAGCTGGGGTAATGCTGCAGCCGGCCCGACGGGTCAGGCCGAATGAAAAGGGAAGAAATCGCGAAAAATGGGGTCCAGGGACTCACCGCCGGTGCGGGAGCCTGCCGGCTGTAGGGCTCCTTGCCAAAGCGCCACCCCTCCTCGTCGAGCCCGGCGGTGGACATGTTGTTGACACGGCGGGCGACCTCGGCCGGTGTCAATTCCTTCGTCGACATCCGGCAGGGGTCAAACCGGCTACTCATGTCACAAATCAGGTGGGGCCGGCGCTGCAGCGGCAGCACCCAGCGGCCGATGAAGGCCGTGATGAAATCCATGGCGACGAGCCCCTTGTCGTCAATCATCTCCTAGAGCTGGCTACAGATGTTCACGATCTCCCCAGACGGTTGCCTGGGGTTGTGGCCCCAGTTCCGCCTCTCAGCCAGCGTCACGTTGTTGAAGGGGGGCAGATTGACGCGGTCAACCGCCGGATGGACGTTCTTCACATACAAGAATGATTTCTGCCACTTCTTGGCCGACTCCTCGAGGGGAAGCTTGGGGAAAACTCCAGCCAGCCGGCCATACACGACAGCTGCCCCGGAGGCGGACATGACGTCGGGCGCCGCCCCCTGCTGCTTGAGGTAGAAGAACCGGCACCAAAGCTCGGTGTACTGCAAGATGCCAATGTAACCCTCGCAGAACGCCACGAAGGAGGAGAGCTGCAGGATGGAATTCGCATCAAGATGGTGTGGTTGCAGGCCAAAGTAAGTGAGGAACGTGTAGAAGAAGTCGCTCGTGGGGAGGCCGAATCCGCGGGCGAAGTGCGCGAGGAAGACGACCCCCTCGCCATCCTGCAGCGCCGGTACGACCTCCATGCCAGGCACGCGCACCTCCACCTCGTCCGCCGGCGGCAGCCTCCGCGTGCGGCGGAGGTACGCGATGTCTTCGTCGCGCACATCGGAGCCCTCCCAAGAACCCAGGGTCCGGCGGGGGCGCGGGTGCGGTGGCGGTGCGGTGCAGATTGAGGAGGCCCCCCTGCGGGTAGCCGACGCGGTGCGGCAATGGCTCAGGCGAGTGCCAGCGCGGCAGAGCTCTGCATGCAGACGCACGGTAGAGAAGAGTCAGAGGTTGAAGACGAGGCGGAGTGGCGTGGGCAAGTGCGGGAATGCCCCGGCCGTTCCCCCTCCCCTCCATTTAAACCCCCGTGGGGATCATGGGGGGAGTGGGATCGTTTGCGACCACGATCCCCACTCTATCGGGACCCTGATCCTAAGTCACACCGATCTAGCATGTAACACATCATATCAGTTTGCGGCCTCACGCACGGTAACCCACGGCAGCCGCCTTTACCTTGCCGGGACCGTTTTTTGTCTTCTGGCTCACGTATATGATCGTATCGCTAGCATCCATATGACAGAGAACCCGGGTTGACATGACTAGTCATCAACCAAGGTGGCACATACATACAGGGACATGCATACGTAACCCAGCAATGCACGTGTCAGTCAGCAGCGAGTGTAACCAAGTCATAGCAAAGCCACAAGGACTATAGTAGACACCGCGTGACATTTCCCCGTAGGGACAGACACAGGTGCAAAGAAGGATACATGCCGGTCAATCCATGTGTTCCGGAGCAGTAGCGAACTACCAGGGCTCAGTGGAAGCACTAGGAGGCATTTCCCTGTAGGAAAGGCTACCAAAGGCAGATAACTAGGTGTCGAATCCCACACATACCACTGCATTTCAAACATCCACACAATATGCACGATATGTGTAGATACAACATGGCATCAAAACATAACTCTACGACTCAAAGTATGTATTTAAGAGGCTCCGAAAATCCATACATAGCATGATATTACCAACATAGGTCTCATGACCCAACATACAAAGTCATACAAGCAACGGAAGCATAAACCTGTCTGAGTACAGACAGCTGAAAAGAAAGAAGGCTAGAAAGCATGTCTATCTACAAGACTGTCGTGGGAAAAATGACGATCTATGGGATCGAGAGGATCCCTTTGCGGTTCGGCTGTGGGATCAATATACTACAAAGAGCAGGGCTAGTAGATATGAGAACAAGTAACAATTTATCTAGGTTCGGGCTGCTGTGAACGTGAAACCCTACTCCTGTTGTAGTGGTTTGATTGTGTATGAGCTCAAAGGTTACAAAGAGTGTAGCTTGCCAGCAAGGTGCGCGGGAAGTGCAGCTACAGTGTGTAATTGAACTAGGAGTCAACCATTCTAAGTGTAGCCGTGGGCCTCCTTTTATAGGCCAAGGGGTTCCCAAAGTGGTAATACAGTCATTTACAAGGTATGAATAGTGACTTGCACCGTCACCACGTCTATCTCCTAATGGGGTAAGATATGAGAACAAGCAACAATTTATCTAGGTTCGGGCCGCTGTGAGCATGAAACCCTACTCCTGTTCTGGTGGTTTGATTGTGTATGAGCTCAAAGGTTACAAAGAGCATAGCTTGCCGGCAAGGTGCGCGGGAAGTGCAGCTACAGTGTGTAATTGAACTAGGAGTCAACCATTCTAAGTGTAGCCGTGGGCCTCCTTTTATAGGCCAAGGGGTTCCCAAAGTGGTAATACAGTCATTTACAGGGTATGAATAGTGACTTGCATCGTCACCACGTCTATCTCCTAATGGGGTAAGACAAGCACATTTAATGCACCGTTAGGTGCTACGTCGGGGAGGCGAGGCTTTTGGGCAAATGATCTGTACCACCGGTCCTGGCGCACTCCTGTTATCTTGACACATCCCAGGGACGGGTGTCATTAAAGTTAATCCTTGCGTGGCATGCCGACAAGTGCCTTGGCCAGCTATGTTGACTGCCTACCCACTTGACACCTATCACACATGCTTATCTAGCCGATGATGAGGTGGAGCGGTAACGGGACAGAACGAGCTTGCCGGTGTGTAGCTTGCCGGGTCTTTCCTTGCCAGCAACCAGAGTCTTGGTCTTCACCTTGCCGGTACGAAGCTTGTCGGCAAAGGCCATGTTGATCTTCTGTACAAGAATAGTACTTCTCGATGACCTGCCTTGAGGACTTCTTCACGGTCTTGTTTAATCTGAGTCTTGGGTCAGGGCACTCCGGCAAGCCCTTGCCATCAGGAAGGCTACAACTGCCTGTGCACAAGACAGGGTACGAGGGCACCCATGCTTTAGTACACCGACAGGAGCCCCTGAGCCTGGGCCACACGCGCATGCGAGGCATCGTTGGGCTAGGCCCGAACAGTGCATAGGCATGCGTGGTAGAGGATAACTGTCGTAATCTGCTCTTTTACCATGCCCCCACGATGCGCATTAAATGCGGGAGTGGGAGAGGTGGAATGGAACGGGCGCGGGGAGGTAGTGCGCCTAAAAAGCGCAGCCACGTAGGACGGTAAAGAGCTAGCCCATGCACCTTCCCCACAGAAAGGAATCTGCGAAGGGCGCTGCTCATTTACCCCCCTTCTCCCAATCTTGCCATCGCCGCCGTCTTCTTCCTAGCGTAAGGGCAGAGAGTGCCATTTGCTTCCGCCGCTGCCGCACTGCGCCCCCGTCTGCCTCCTAACCCACCCTCCCCAAGGCAGCCATGGCTCCTAAGAGGAACCAGAACAACCCGGAGAAGGCGGTCGATCCTGACGCAAAGGCGAGGAAGGAGGAGCTAGCAGTGGCGCGGAGAGATAATGTCACCTTCGCGCCGGTGCTGAATCAAAGTGACCTGGTGAGTTGATACTCGATCATGTGGGGGAAGGCGACGACCGCCCACACCGCGCCAGAAGTTCTCCCCGGCTCCATCAGGCCTGGACCAGAGAAGTATCACTTCTTTACCGCATACTTTTACTGTGGGCTTGTCCCCCCTTTCTCTAAGTTCTTCGTAGAGATCATGTACACTTACGGGTTTCGTCTTCTGGATTTCACCCCCAACGCCATGACCTGCATGGCTGTTTTCGCGCACATGTGTGAAAACTTCGTTTGGGGTGTTGAAAAGTGTAGCCCTTTTCCGCCACTACTTCACCCCATGCATCGAAGCAGATGTCCTCTCCGGCGGCATCACTTGGATCCCCAGGGACAGGAACGCCTACCTTCCGTGGCTGCTTCACCGGAAGTGGAACGAGTGGCGTAGAGAGTGGTGCTGGATCAAAGAAGAAGACTTCCCGACCTTCATCCAGCCCAGGACGAAAAACGTGGTGCGTGGCGACGACTGGAGTTCTTTCGACGCCGACGACAAGAAGCTCACCATCGCTACGACACGCATCCTCCGCCTCAAGGCTGCCGGCCTCACCATCGAAATGGTGGGGGCTGATTTTCTTCGTCGGTGCATCGCCCCTCTCCAGAACAATCGCAGGCCTGCTTGGGACTACAAGAATGCGGCAAACATCATGCGGGTGTGGACCGGAATGCACGCCAACTTGACGGTGCTGCAGCACCTGGCCCTCTACGAGCAACTCTTCTGCCCCTCCGGCAACTTCAAGCTACCGGCAAGCGTGGTGCCCTTGTGCAATAACTCTGCCAGGGACTCCGTCATTGCGGTGATGCCATCCTACAATGCCCATGGCGTTGAAGTGCTTTGGCAGGAACCACCCGAAGACGCGATGCAGGAGTGGTTCGACACCCTGGTGGAGAGGCCCGTCAGGGAGGAGAAAGACCTCATCCACGACACCACCCCCGAAGAGTTGGCGCACATCGCCAACAGGGCGGTAGAGGCGGGACTTGCTGCACGCGCCAGCGGTTCTAGGTCTACGGTAGCCAACGCTGATGAGGAGACCGACGATGAAGCAGCAGAGGAGCCTGCGGGGGAGCAAGGCGAGGAGGTCGCCGAAAGGCAGGTGCAAAGGGAGCCCCCTGCTCCCGCCGTTCCGGCAAGGAGATCTCACGTCCTTCGGAGGGCTGTCGCCGGAGATCCCGTCTGCGGAGCCTCTTCAGGTGACAAAGCAGGTGACAAGGAAGCAGCCGGCAAGGCCACTGGGCGGCAAGGATCTCGACACCAGGCCCCTCAACAGCAGCGAGTGCGGCGTACCTCTACGAGGAAAACCACCGTACTGGCCGCCGGAGGAGGCGGGTCTTCTTAACCTGCCGTTCCCATGGCGACCAAGCAGGCCAGGACTCTCACTCCGCCCCCCTCCTCCGGCACCAGGCCCGAGAGTTTGTACGATCTCTCCATCCTTAGCGACGAGGAGGAGGAAGAAGAGTATGTATCTCCGTCAACTTCCGCCAATCCTTGATTTCTTATTACTTCTAATCTGACTTGCCTCACCTTGCCTTGATTTGACAGCGACGGGGAAACCTTGGTGCAGAGGATGGCCAAGAGGGCAAGGACCGTGGCAGAGGATGAGCCGGCAACAAGCAAGGCGCCCGGTGACGACGTCGTGGACATCAGCCCGGACCGCAGCCCCCAGCGTGAGGCTACTATCCAATTTCCTTTCGTGAGCACTGGTGTCGAGATATTTACCGCTAACATCAGCACGGGAGCAAGAGAAGAACACCATGAGGAGGAGCGCCCGGAGGCAGATCCAACTGGGGCATCTCCATCAATTGTTGCTCCGGCAAGCGGCTCTCCGGCAAGGGGCCCCACAGACGAGCCAGTCCGTACTGATGAAGTGCCGGCAATCAAGGCCGTCGACAATTAGACGACGACAACCGAGGTTGTCAGAGAGAGACTGTCCCCCCTCAACGGTCCCAGTCTGGTAAGCCTTCTGTCATTGAGTACCTTTCTCTTTCAATCTTCTTTTTTGTTTTCTTGAACTTGATCTGAATCTTGATTCTCCCCCTCCTCCATTATTTTAGATCCGCCTCCATCTAATGAAATGGACATCGATTCCACCATCGAGGGGATTGTGAGGGATGCCGCCAATGAGGCCAACAACATTTCTGCTGGTGAGGCCATCGAGGGGACTGACGAGGAGGTCACCGAAGCCACTCAAGGAGAGGCCGTCGAGGATATTGCTGAGGAAGGCAGCAACGATGGTGCCGAGGCCACTGGAGACATCTCTGTCCCAGGAGCGCCAAGCGCTGACTCGGCCATGAGGACGATCCTGATCGGCAAGGCGGCTGTTGATGATCACCCCTTGACACCTGAGGAGCCCTTCTCAAGCAGATACCTGAAGGCTGGCGACAACCTGTTCGTCAACCCCCCTGGGACGTCAAGCATCGGGGCACCCCACTGAAGGAGAGATCTTGGACGGTGAGGTTATTGTTGCTGCCGGGCTCAAAGTTGTCGATGAGACACATACCAACATCAACGAGACCATAGAGCAACGGCTCCTCAAGGCCATGGGCGAGAACTTCCAGAAGCTTCAGGCGTGCTACCATAGCCGCACGGAGAGCTTGGACTCCAGGGCAGCCGTCCTTGACAAGTCGGAGGACGAATTCAAGAAGCACGTGGAGGAAACGTAGATCTGGTATGCGGAATGCCTCCAAGACCTTCAAGAACATCATACTCAGCTAGCCAAGGCCCAGGAGGAATTTATTCTGGAGAAGGCCGAGGCCGACAGCGCAGAAGAAGAGGCAGCGCAAAAGATAGCAGTAGAGGAAGCCAGGTTGAATGAGCGCAAGATCAGCCTCGATGCTCATGAAGAACAACTTGCCACTCGTGAAGCAGAGCTTTGCCGCTATGCTTCGTAGTAAGAACGACGAGGTCCAGGCTGTTGTTGCCCAACAAACCCAGTAGCTAGAGCAGAAGCATAAAGAAGCTATCGAGCCTCAAGCCGCAGAGCACGCCGGCAAGATCAAGGAGGCCGTCCATGTTGCCGAAGCCGCAGAGTTCGCCAGGATCAAGCTAGAAGGCAAAGTGCGAGTGCTCGAAGCAGATCTTGCCGCCAACGGCTAGGAGATCTCGTCGCTCAAAGAAGAAGCAGAGAAGGTAGTCAACACCTTGGCGGATCTGCAAACTTCAGTATCTGCTAAGAACTAAGAGCTCGCCAAGGCCAACGACATGATTGAAGATCACAAGTTGAAGCTAACCACCCTGGGGTAGTCTCTTGACAAAGCCAAGAAGCATGAGAAGGTCTTGGCGATGGATCTCCAGGACGAGAAGGCCCTGCTCAAGAGCGCCGCAAATTCCTTCAACGAGCTCAAAGGCGCTGACAAGCTTTGGACTGATCGCCTTGTGATCGCCGCGGAGAACCTCTCTACACCGCTATCTGCAATGAGCTTGCCGGAGTACCACTACTCCAGCATCGAAGGGGACACTGTTGGAAGTCGGGCTTCGGGGACCCAAAGGTTCAAACACTGGGGTGAGCTCGATCCTACCACCTCATCCCCTACCACAGCTCAACTACAGCGAAGCTACGGTGAGAGCGCGCGAGCGGGGGCAGGCCGGAGACACAACGGTTTACCCAGGTTCGGGCCACCTTGCGGTGTAACACCCTACTCCGGCTTGTGTTTTTGGGATTGCTCTGGCGCGAGAGTACAAGGTTTTGGGTGGAAGAGTCGATCCTCCCTACAGCCGCACCCTGCCCTCCTTTTATAGCTGCCTTGGTCCTCTTCCCCCAAAAACATTGGCGGAAGGGTTGCCACACAATGGCAAGTTTGAAGGGGGACAGGGGCGCAGTCTATCCTGACAAAAGGTGGTCTTCGCCTACAAAGCGGTTATCCATGACGCGCCGGTGGGCTCGGGGATGACCTCCGCCCTGCGCGTCCACCGTCTTGGTCTTCTTTCACCAATCGGGCAACCTTTGGGGGTTGCTTTGGGAAACGGACTGCTGGCCTTGCTCCCTTAGCACAAAAGGGGAAATCCTCACCATCCGCTCCTACTGGCGTGGCGTCTGTCGCCATTCATCGACGGGCGCGTCACCCACGTGGTGGGCACGAGACCGCGCGACCGAGCCGAACAGCACCTGACCTGCGTGTCTTCGGGAGGGTGCCTCGGGAGGCAACCTCGGGAGGCCGCCTCGCGAGAGGACCTCGCGAGGCTCTCGATGAAGCCATGGCTTAGTCTTGCCTGCCCGCTCCCTAAGGAGGGGTCCTCAGGAGGCCGGAGCCTCATGAGGGGTCTTGCTTGGGGTAACCACTGGTGGGCCACCTATTGGGCCACCGCCAGGCGCTGCGCACTGGGCCGCAGGCAGACGGGTCGAGGTACCCTGGGTTCCACGGGCCCGACAGTGGCCCCCGGGCCCGCGGCGCGCACGTTCCTGCCTATTCGGGGGCTAAGCGACATGGGCCCCATCCGCCTGTGGGCCAGGCGCGACGCGTGGCGCACAACATGATGGGGGAAGCCCCCACTTCTCCCACGACACCTTGGTAACTGCCCACGCTGTCATAAAGCCTGCCTGCGCACGGTGCGAGGCCATCATTGCCTTCCTTCGTGCATCCCATCTCCTTGCGTCTTCCTTCTTGCGCACAGCTCCTCACGACCCCATCTCCGAGCTCTGCCTGTTCCCCGGCTTTCACCCGCGACTCCGCCGTGCTTCGATGGTGCCCGCCGGCAAGAAGGGAAAAGCGGCGGCCCCAGCCCCAAGCGCGCCTGCCATCGGGGTGGCGCTACAGCGCTACACCATTGTCACCAGGGAGGGCCTGAACAAGGTGCTCCCACTGGTGGCCGGCGACCAGAACGAGGGACGGTCGACCAAGATCTGGCCGGGCTCACGCGCGCGGCGTGACCTGGGGGCGACGGCTACCCCTTCTTCCTCCACAGCGTTTATGCCGGGTTGGTGTCGCCATTCTCGGACTTTTTCTACAACATCCTCTCCCATTATCAGATTCACGCCCTCCATCTTCAGCCCAATTCCATCCTCCTCCTGGCCATGTTTCCCTTCTACTGCGAGGCTTTCATGGGCGTGATGCCTTCGGTGGCGCTCTTCCAGCACTTCTTCAGCCTGCGGCTGGCGGCGGCGGACCAGCGCTCCGGATGCACCTCATTCCTCGCCGTCAAGAGGATGGAGCATGGCATCATCAACCTGAAGGTCGCGAAGAAGATGGTGGGCTACCGACAGCGCTGGGTCTATATGGACGCGTGCCGGACCAGCCCGCTCCTGATGATCCCGACGGACCCGGCTGACAAGAACTCCGGGTGGGGGCACGCGAAGCTCACCGACCCAAGGATGGAGCCTGTCTTGGAGCGGATGGCCATGCACCGGGCCGCGCGCTTGTCGGGGGCAACGGTCGTCAAGGAGTACTTGCGGTGGCGCATTGTGCCGCTCCAACAACGCCTATGCCCTGTGTGGGAGTTCACCGGCGCGAGGGACTCCATGAGGTTGAACATCAGCAACCTGAATCAAGATGTGCTGGACGGAGCCCTGGCGACTCTGCTTAGCGTCCCCGTCACGGATCCCACTATTCCGCTACGAGGACATGGTGGAGCTGGTCGCGGAGATGCCCTGCTTTGACCGGTGGGGCCTCGTGCCGGAGGACCACGTCGGGCCCCGCGAGAACCTTCTTGTGGTGGCGCTGGACTCCGGAGACAGCGGCAGCGACAAAACTCGGGGGAGGCCATGGAGGAGGATGCCGACCGGGCGCCCCCGTGTACCCGCCGCCAGCTCCTTTGTGACCTCGAGGATGACAATGCCGACAGTGCGCAGCCCGCGGTGGCGCTCACCCTACCAGCTGGCGCGGGGGAAGAGGAAGGTCCTCGGTCGGGAGGCGGTCGAGCCCCCAGCGACAGAGGCCCGTCCAGGAGCCGAGATCCCCCAGGCCCTCGAGGAGGGTGATGACGCGGTCGGGACCACGGCGGCCCGCTCTGGGGGTCCGGAAGTTGGAGCGGGGGCGCTGCTTGAGGGTGGCGGTGTCGACCCGCCTCTCGCAGAGAAGAAGAGGAAGTGGACTGCCAGCGACGAGTAAGTCCCATGCCCATCCCAGCATTTTATGTTCACACTGCCTGTCTGAGCTCGGGGGCTGAACCACCGTTTTGTAAAGGAGGTCTACTAGTGACCAGAAGAAGAAGAAGAAGAAGAAGAAGAGGACGGTGAACTTGAGGGTGGCCCCCAGCCCGAAGGGGGCACCGAGGCCTGCCGCGAGCGCCGGGAGGCGTGGGGAAGCCGCCCGCCGCCCCGAACCCGAGACAGGGCACACGGAGGTCGAGGAAGAGCAGGCCATCCCCCTAGAGCCACGCGTGGGCGTGGCTCCTGAGGCCGGGATGGACGCGCCTCGAGCGGCTGCCTCCGGAGGTGGGGCGCGCCCTCGCGGACCCTGCCGCGAGAGAAGATGCAGCGATGGGGGAGGTCAAGGCACCCACTCCCCCGCTAGATGCCTCCCTCAACGCAGAGCGGGACGACGTTGGGCGCGCCGCGGCGAGCTCTCAAGCTGCACCCACGTGTGAGGCTCCCATGGCCGGCATGGCGAGCCCCCACAGCACGCCGCCGCAGCCGAACGCTGGGGAAACCCCGACGAGCCCCCCGCTCCTGGCGAACGATGCTGCGGCCTCCCTGACCGCGGCAACGGAGGGCAGTGAGGGGCCGGGCCCGGACTGGGCCCTTGTGCACGTGAGCAACCACACCTTGCTCAGGCACGGAGCCTTGCGTGATGCCAAGGCCGTGCTCGACCGGTTCGGGGCAGATTTCCAGGACGCGGAGGTGCGCCTCTTCGAGGAGCACCTGAGGCTCGCTGAAGGGTGGCACCGGCTCACCGTCGCCGACAAGATGGGCAGGTGCCAGAACAAAGCTGCTCATGCGAAGGGCGAGAAGGACGCCGCCGAGGTGAAGGGGGCCTATGCGAGCGCCTTCCGGGAGGCCGAAGTGGCCGTCAAGCGTTGCGGGGAGGCGGAGGTCCGCCTGAAGGAACTCCAGGATCAACATGTCGTGCAGGCGCAACTGTTCCATGCGCGGGAAAGTGTCGTCGCTACCCATGAGGTGGAGCTTGCGTCCCGCGGGGAGGACCTTGTGACTCGCGAGTGAGACCTCGCGAGGGTGTCAACTGAGTAGGCCACGGAGCACGAGCGCCTGGAAACGCTAGGGCGCCAGGTGGCCGATGCACAGGATGGCCACGGGAAGCGCGTGGACGAGGCCAACGCCCAGCAGGAGGCTAAGGAGAAAAAGGTCCAGGAAGACGCTGACGCGAAGATAGCGGCGGAGCGCCAAGCGCTCGCCGTGGAGCACAGCAAGGAGCTGAAGCGGCAGGAGGACCACTTTGAGGCAGAGCACGAGGGGATTCGGCAGGAAATTGCCAGCCTTAAGGTGGCACTGACTGAATCGGGGGCCCGCCGAGAGACCGCGCTGAAGGCCCAGGCCGTCGCCGAAGCCGAGCTAGCCTCGCTTTGTCTCTAGGCGAGGGGCGCCACCAGCGTCGTTGAACAGGCTGGAGGCGAGGCAGATCAGGAGCGGGAGCAGCAGCTCGAATGCGCCAAGACATTCCACCTCCTCGAGCTCTGAGCTCGCAGCGCCCTGAGCTCCATCTGTAAGGAGGGGTTCGAAGCCCCTCGCGAGCCCCAGGACGCCGACTCCATTGGTTTCTTCACCAAGCTCATGGAGCAGCTCGAGGACGGAGCCAGGAGGGCGGACGACATCTTCCAGGAAGAGTGCCGCGACCTCTTCTCTCAGGCAGCGACTCGGGTCTTCAGCCACCTCCTTCACACTGACCCCAACTTTGATCTTGATAAGGTAATAGCCCCCGTCCCTGAGGAGCTCCGCGATGGCCTTGCGAAGGCGGTGGAAATCCATGTGGATGCGCTGCTTGGGAAGTTCTCCCGCGAGAGCAGCAAGAGCGCCAACGGAGCCGGGGACAACCACGATGGCGGCGACGACAGCGACGGCGACGACGATGACAACGCGACTTCTTAGGCTCCTCCTTCCTTCGTCATCCTACACTAGACCAATGTGTCCCCGTGGGGGCATGAAGACAATGCTTTTGTGTTTAAGTACTTTATGATTGCCGTGGTGTATGCTTTTGCCCTTGTGAAGCTTTCTCTTCGAGGCCTGTTTTCTCTTTTTGCTTGCCTTGTGTGCTCTACGTCATCAGGGCCCAGCCCCCGAGTGGGCTACAGCCGCCGCTGGTATGCTAGGACTCGTGCCAGAGCAAGGCCAGGAGGTGTAGGGCACCGAGGGTGGTAAGAGCTCCCAAGGCGTGATGCTCAGGGAGCCCCCCTTTGACGTGCAAGCGGTTCACGAAAGGAGAAACGCCAGCGCTCAGCGAGGTTGCTAGAAGGGAAAGCTCGGGAGATGGCGAGGTTGGCTCGTGAGGTAGTTAGACTTAGCTTTTGTGGAGGGTAGCGTCCGGTGAGCCGCCTCTTGTAGGGTGTGCCTTGGGAGGTTTCCGCTTGTGAGGTCCCCTGCTGAGATGGCCGTCATAGGTTGGCTCCCGAGGCAGGGCCTGCGAAGCTTCCTGAGGCTCGAGGGGGCATCTTGCCACTAGGCCACCTCGCGAGGCATCCTCGTGAGGCCTTCGAGGTGACCTGTTCCTGAGATGACGGCATGCAGAAAGTCCCACGACAGGGGAGCAGCGCACGCTCGCCGGCTCAGTCATGGGCATTACGCGAGGAGACAAGACACCAAGGACCTTGGTGGGGTGGCATGCACGGGAGCCGGTCCGTGAGCCAGAGCCCGGTTGCTTGGGTTTTTCAGCGCTGCTGGGACTGACCCGAGCACAGACACCGTGTCCAGCGCCCGCTCGTGTGAGGCTCATGAGGGGGGTCGCGAGCGCGCGTGGCTCGTGAGGCAAGGATATGACAAAATACACCATGTATGGAAACTAAAGCTTTACTAATGCATGATAATGGATTCCATTACACAACCAAAAAGAGATGCGGCTACCGTGTCCGGCACGGATCAGCTTGAGGTTGGTGCAGCCCATGGGGCGCCCTCAGTTACACACCCAAAAGAGAAAAAGATGGGCTGCCGTGTCCGGCACGGGTCAGCTTGAGGTTGGTGCAGCCCGTGGGGCGCCCCCAGTTGATTGTTCTGCCAGCGCAGAGCATGGGGCTTCCACCGAGGTGTGGGTATGATCGTGGCTCGATCGTTCCGCCAGCGCGAAGCATGGGGCTTCCACTTGGGTGTGGGCAGGAGCTCTCGCGTGCCCGTCAGGCGAACGCATTGAGAGTCTCCGGGGCGTGTACAACCCCATTTCATTCGTACGCATGAGGGTCACGGGTAGAACTTGCGGAGGTGTTGGATGTTCCAGGTGTTAGGCACAGGAACTCCGTCCTCCGTCTCCAGCCGGGCTGCGCCGGGTCTAGAGATATGAGCAACCTTGAAAGGGCCTTCCCACATGGGTGAGAGCTTGTGGAGCCCCTCTCTAGAGAGGATCCTGCGTAGGACGAGGTCGCCGACCTCGAGAGTTATTGTCCATTAACTTATGAACCCTGAAAGGGCCTTCCCACATGGGTGCACCAAGAAAATGGACTAGGTAGCACAATCAATCTTAGAATGGCGATTCAATAATCAACACACTAAGGATGAAGTTATTGTCCATTAACTACCAAGCAATGGGGTTGCTAGGAGTATTGATTTCACACATCATGATTCACTTGTCGGTATTCCGGTTACAACAAAACGGAGGCAAAAAATGAATAATGATGGCGAGAAGTATCGATGTATCAAGAATTCATAAGATGGTGTGCAATTCCTATGACATTCTTGACATGAAAGAGGGTAATACTCCAAGGTAGAACAGAACAAAAGCTGGATTGGCATCTTGATCTGCGGAACACAACTGCTTTGACCCAATCCTCGAAATGGAGAAGGTACTGGAGTTTGTTTCTCCTAGACATTCTGAAATAGAATGGATTGACGGACCACAAGAATATTAGGCATCGATGAAGACAAATGCATGACATACTCTTGACTATCAGCTAATAGATGAAGGTCGGAATATAACAGAAGAGGGACAACTCAAAGGAACACATGATTTTCTGAGTTATGGATGCATAGGTTAGCATGTCGAACATGGCTCAATATATTTCTTCCAGATAACCCATGTAGAAGGAAGGAATTTGCAGAGTCACAAACATAGAATGGAGAACTCATCAAGAGCACTCTTATTGTGATCTTTTGGTTCAAAAGAACTTCTGCCATACTGATTCATGGTATTGGAATAATGAAAATCCACGAACCTTGAAGACTATCACCAAGGTTACTAGTATCCTAAAGGAACGAATACCTACTAACTAAATGGCATCAGGAGATGCTTTCGAGAATGATGGCCAGAATTGTCACACTGGGGATACAACACAAAGACTGAATCTCTGGGTGGTTCACCTAGGATAACATGGTTTCCTATTAACTCCAACAGATATGTCAAGATATAGAGTACCTTAACACAATAATTAGTGTGTCTAGTCTGGCCCAAAAGACATCGAATCAGGATGAAAGGATTTGCAAATGCATCAGATTATTTAGAAACCTTGGATAGCTCGGCCAGCATCACGGCTGTATGGGCATGAAATATGAGACAACCTTCAGGACAACTGACAACTCAACCCTTGAATCCTATGGAAAACACCGACCCAAGAAGACATCAACTTTCCTATAAGTCTGCAGAGTAGTAACTCGTCATCCTGATAGATAGATGAGAAAGCCTAGTTTCTTAATCCCCGTAGAAAAGAAGAGGGTGACTCAGAATCAGAAGGACACAAGGTAAGGAGTAAAAAGAGTCTTACGTTCCCTTCCACAATCAATTCCCCTATATAACTAAAGCATTGCTAGACTCGACTTCGACCAGTTTGGCTTGGTAATCCTACAGGCAGTTAGGCTCTGATACCAAAGCTATCGGGACCCCGATTCTAAGTCACACCGATCTAGCATGTAACACATCATATCACTTTGCGGCCTCACGCATGGTATCCCACGGCTGCTGCCTTTACCTTGGTCGGGACCGTTTGCGTCTTTTGGCTCACGTATATGATCGTATCGCTAGCATCCATATGACAAAGAACCCGGGTCGACATGACTAGTCAGAAACCAAGGTGGCACATACATACAGGGACAAACATACATCACCCAGCAATGCACGTGTCGGTCAGCAGCGAGTGTAACCAGGTCATAGCAAAGCCACAAGGACTATAGTAGACACCGCGTGACATTTCCCCGTAGGGACAGACACAGGAGCAAAGAAGGATACATGCCGGTTGATCCATCTGTTCCAGAGCAGTAGCGAACTACCAGGGCTCAGTGGAAGCACTAGGAGGCATTTCCCTATAGGAAAGGCTATGAAAGGCAGATAACTAGGTGTCGAATCCCACACATACCAATGCATTTCAAACATACACACAATATGCACAATATGTGTAGATACAACATGGCATCACAACATAACTCTATGACTCAAAGTATTTATTTAAGAGGCTCTGAAGAGCCATACATAGCATGATATTACAAACATGGGTCTCATGACCCAACATACAAAGTCATACAAGCAACGGAAGCATAAACCTGTCTGAGTACAGACAGCTGAAAAGAAAGAAGGCTAGAAAGCCTGTCTATCTACAAGACCCTCATAGGAGCCAGACCTCTGTCTGGGATTCCCAAGCTACTAGTCAAAGCCCACGTGTAACTACTAGCGAGACTGAAGTCTCCTCTGCAAAAACATGAATTAAGCAACCGTGAGTACAAAGGTACTCAGCAAGACTTACATCAGAACTATCTACTTATGCATCAGTATCAACAAGGGGGTTGTGGAGTTTATCTGTGACAAGCCAGCTTTGACTTAGTGGGTATCCTATACTATGACTACCAGTAACTTCTTTGGGGTGAGAAAGCGCACACGAGTCCACATATTCACCATATCAATACACCACTATGGAAACTCTCCCGTCTCCCTACGAGAAGGCCATCCATAGCACTCACCAATGTTGAGGATATCGCTTATCATTAGCGTCTCGGTCGGTTGAGGATTAGAGATTAATCGGAAATCGGACGATTAAACGATTTTATCGGTTGACTATTAATCGACCATATTTTTTACAAATCCCAGGTTTCTAGCACTAAAATATGCTATATCCAACAAAAAATAATATTGGACAAAAGTGTTACATTGATTTCTTGCCTTTGAATACTTGTACAATGACAAACAAAACAAGACATTTGTACATATTACATAACAAGGTCCGGAAAACACAAATAAACATAGTTCTTGACCACATCCTGCTAGAAATAGACACCATTTATCGGTATATTCCCAATAAATCGGTTGTCAGAGCGATAAATTGGTCCAAATGATAAATGGTGATGATATGGCATAATCTTATCGGTCACCCACCGATTAGCGATAAATCGGATGATAAATTGCTGAATCGCACGATTTTTTTAACAGTGGCACTCACACTTATCTTGCGCATTTTAGGGTATCCACTTCAAGTTATCTATGAACCATATAAGTCTCCAAGTAGTCCATATCCACGGACGTGGCTATTCGAATAGTTTGATAACCCTGTAGGGGTGTACTTCTTCACACACGCTCTCACCACTTACCACCATATACACGTCATGTATCTCGGCAACCTTCAAGCGGAAGCCTAGCGAGGGTGTCGGCCACAACCTGACTAACAACACGAGACACTAGTCTAGGATTATCGACTATCTGAGGCTGAACCCGCAAGGGAAGTCCAGCCGAAGTTTCCATCACAGCCCCAAACGATGTGTGCAGGGTTCCCAAGTCCACCTCGACCGGGAGCCCCTGTGCCTAGTCTGTCCCAAGCCCACCTGTACCGGGTGCCACTTGGTAGACAAATAATACGGCCTACAAACACCAGAAACTAGTTTCAACTCCTGAACAGAGATCTGGGTGATTAATAAGCCGAGAGGGTCCATGGGTTTCGGGCACAATGTGTGGTAGTAACTGTTCTTGGATCACATACACAGAACTCAGTTCCTCAGGACGGTTGTCAGAAGTCGGGCTCCGGGGACCCAAAGGTTCGAACACTGGGGTGAGCTCGTTCCTACCACCTCGTCCCCTACCACAGCTAAACTACGGCGAAGCTACAGCAAGAGCGCACTAGCGGGAGCGGGCCGGAGACACAGCGGTTTACCTAGGTTCGGGCCACCTTAAGGTGTAAAACCCTACTCCTGCTTGGTTGTGATTGCTCTGGCACGAGAGTACAAGGTTTGGGGAGGAAGAGTCGATCGATCCCTTCTACAGTGGCACCCTGCCCTCCTTTTATATCTGCCTTGGTCCTCTTCCCCCAAAAACAGTGGCGGGAAGGGTTGCCACACAACGACAAGTTTGAAGGGGGACAGGGGCGTAGTCTATCCTGACAAAAGGTGGTCTTCGTCTGCAAAGTGATTATCCATGACGCGCCGGTGGGCTCAGGGATGACCTCCACCCTGCGCGTCCACCGTCTTGGTCTTCTTTCACCGATCGGGCAACCTTTGGTGGTTTCTTTGGGAAATGGATTGCTGGCCTTGCTCCCTTAGCACAAAAGGGGAAATCCTCTCCATCCGCGCCTGCTGGCGCGGCCTCTGTCGCCATTCATCGCCGCGCGCGTCACCCATATGGTGAGCATGAGACTGCGTGACCGAGCCGAACAGCTGTTGTCCTGCATACCTTTGGGAGGGTGCCTTGGGAAGCAACCTTAGGAGGCCGCCTTGCGAGAGGGCCTCGCGAGGCTCTCGGTGAAGTCGTGGCAAAGTCTTGCTTGCCTGCTCCGGGAGGAGGGGTCCTCAGGAGGCCAGGGCCTCATGAGGGGTCTTGCTCGAGGTGCCCGCTGGTGGGCCACCTATTGGGCCTCCGCCAGGCATTGCGTTCTGGGCCGTAGGTAGACGGGCCAAGGTACCCTGGGTTCCATGGGCCCGACAGTAGCCACGGGCCCGTGGCGCGCATGTTCCCGCCTCTTCAGGGGTGAAACGACGCGGGCCCTATCCGCCTGCAGGCCAGGCGCGACGCGTGGCGCACGACGTGATGGGGGACGCCCCCACTTCTCCCACGATGCCTCAGTAACTGCCTGCGCTGACATAAAGCCTGCCCGCGCATGGTGCGAGACCATCATTTCCTTCCTTGCCGCTGCTCCGATTCTCAGCGCCAAAGAAGGTGGAGCGACCGGGAGAGCACCACCATCGAGAATAAAGAGGGGGGAAGCGGAGAGGCGAGGTCCTTCGCTCATCTTCTCCTTCTCCTGCTCCTTTCTCCTTTTCCTTCCTTGTCTTCAAGAGCCACTACTGTGATGGCGAGGGGCAGAGGACGAGCTCGTGCGTCCGCCGCCACTGAGGGTTCCGCCCCGGGGGGGCGGGGCGCCCCTCGGTGCTTGTTGAAGCCGGGCCAAGCACTCGTGGGAGGGCCGGTGCCCGCGGCCGCGGAGGTCGCGGTGCACGTGGCCGAGGCAGGCATGGCAGGACGGCCGCCCGTCCTCCCCAAGCGGGGTTCCATTTGGCAGATGCGACGTATGAGTTCATCGTGGGAATGCATCGCCGGCCTTGTAGCTGGCTCCGACTCCCCGACTCCTTCGCGAAGGCGATGGAGGGGAGGGAGCCCCTGGGGCTGTGGGTGCAGGCAGATGGCTGCTGCAATGGGCCCTCCTGGGTGGCGACGGAGTTCGCCCCTTGCGGCTGCATGTTCTTGAAGTAGGGGTGGAAGTCCTTGGCCCTCGCCCATGGCCTGAAGCGGGGGCATCTCCTCCAATTCAAGTTCGATGGAGCTGGCACCCTCTTCATGAAGATCTTCGGGGCGTCCGGCACCCGCCTTGGGTGCTGTGCGGAGAGCGAAGATGACAGCGGCTCCGTGTCCTTCGAGAAGAGCGGTAGTAGCAGGAGCGGGGGCTCCAGCAGTGGGGGCGAGAGCGGCGAAGGCTCTCCGCGCATCAAGAGCAAAGACGAAGACTCTGACTAGGCGCAGGCGGCGTCAGTGTTGGATCTCAAAGCGCGCCGTGTCCCCCTTGATCTCTTTCTTTTGTTCTTTTCTCCTGCATTGGATCGATGTAACCCCAGGAGGGCATGAAAATAGTGGCTTTTGCTTAAGTATTGCATAATTTATCGTAACGCATATTTCCTTGTGAGGTGCTCTCGTGAGGCCTCATTTATCTCCTCTTGTTTGCCATGGTGCTCTACGTCATCAGGACCCAGCCCCCGAGCGGGCTACAACCGTCGCTGGTATGTCTGGTCCCGTTGCCTGAACAAGGCTAGGAGGTGTAGGGCACTGAGGCGGTAAGGAACCCTGAGGCGCGATGCTCAGATAGCCCTCCTTTGGGGTGCAAGCGGCTCGCACGAAGGAGAAAACGTGGGCGCTCAACAAGATTGCAAGAAGAAGGAGCTTGAGAGATGACGAGGGCGTCTCGCGAGATAGTTGAACTTAGCTTTTGTGGAGCAGGGCGTCGGGTGAGCCGCGGATCAGGAGGCATGCCCGGCTCACGAGGCGTGCCTCGCAGGGCTTGGCCCACGAGATCTTCTTCTCGCAAGGCCTCCTGCTTAGATTACCGCAGCAGGCCGGCCCACGGGACGCCACCCGCGAGGCTTTAGGGGATCCGAAGGGGTGTCCTGCCGGGGCTATCTCGTGAGCCGACGCATGCTCGCTAGCTTGCTCATGGCTGTTACATGAGGAGATAAGGCACCAAGGACCTTGGCGAGATGATGTGCATGGGAGCAGGCCCGCGAACCAGAGCTAAGTCACTTGGATTTAGCGGGGCTGCAGGGACGGGCCCGAGAACAGGCACCGTGCCTAGCCCCCGCTCATGGAATGGTCAGGAGGGAGATCGCGAGCGCGCGGCGCTCTCGAGACGGCATCGTACCATTATACACAATTATGCAGCCAGATGAACTTACTGGGGCATAACAATAAGATTCATTACACAACCAAAAACAGATGCGGTGAGATGTGGCTACCCTGTCTGGCACTGGTCAGCTTGAGGTTGGTGCAGCCCGTGGGGCGCCCTCAATTGAGTAAAACAAAATCACCTTGGTAGGAGGATCCCGGAAGCGATGGTGCGGAGGGCGCGACGCGGAGGAACTCGGGCCGCGTGAGATAACGCTTGAACGCACCTGGCAGAATCGTGCTGGAGAAGCGCGCAGGTCGCCTGGCGAGGCATGCCGTGGAAGCTCGCTCCTCAGGGGCCGAGGGGCTCCTGAGCACCGGGGGGCCCGCAAGACTCGGTGGGGGAGAGGTCTGAGGAGGCGATGCGCCGGGGGCGCCCCGGGAACTCCGCACCCCTTGCCGCCCGAGGCCCCGGCATGGAGCGCATCACCCACTGAAAGGTGGCGCTGCCATTCCTTAGGCTGAAGGGCATGTGGGCATAGCCGGTGGCAGAGTCTGCGCCCTAGTTGACGCACGGCAGCAGAAAGGGGTCCTAAGGGCAGGCCTTGTTGAGGCTCGTGAAGTCGACGCACATACGTTCCTTGCCGCCCTTCTTCGGGACGATGACTGGGTTGGCGAGCCATTCAGGATGGCGCACCTCACGGACTACTCCAGCTTCTTGCAGCTTATGCACTTCTTGAACAACGAACTCGATCACCTGGCGCCGTGCTTTTTGCTTGATGGGGCGTGCATTGGGGCACACCGCTAAGTGGTGCTCGATCACCTCCCTCGGTACACCGGACAAATCAGATGCTTTCTAGGCGAAAACATCTGAGTTTGCCTGAAGGAAGGCAACGAGCGCGCCTTCCTATGCAGGAGAAAGGCAGGTGCCGATGGTGCAGGCAGGGCCTGAGCCGGTCTTGGCGCGGTCCTGAGAGAATAGCTGCTTCTTCTTCACGGGCGCGGCCTCAGGAGGCTCAACCGCATCCTCGTCAGCTGGATGGGCGGTAGCGGCAGCCTTGTAGGCGTGCTCAAGGGAGCAGATCGCGTCCTTCTCGTCGCAGGAGACGGTGATGATGTCGCTGCAGCCAGGCATCTTGAGGACATTGTAGGCATGATGAGACACCGCCATGAACTTGGCGAGCACGGGGATGCCCAAATGGCATTGTATGGCTGGCCGATGTGCACCACGTCGAAGTCGATGAGCTCAGTGTGGTAGTTCTTGCGGGTGCCAAAGGTGACTGGGAGGCGCACCTGCCCCAGAGGCAGCCTGGAGCTGTCGGTCATACCTGAGAAGGGCCTCATCGGCATGAGCACGTTAAGGCCGGCGCCCCCTTCGATGAGGGTCTTGGTGACCTCGACATTGCTGATGGTGGGAGTGCACGCCTGCGGTGGTCGTGCACTTGGGGTGGTCTTTGGAGTCGAAGGTGATGGCATACTGCGACCACTTGAGGGGCCGCGCAGCCTCGGGCTTCGGGAGGGCGGCGTTCACCTCGCGAGACAACTGCTTGAAGTGGTGATGGGACACGGGAGCCTGAGCCCGGCCGAGGATGCAGGCAACCGCGCGAGGCTCCTGGTAGCCCCCAGCGCCCTCGTCAGGCTGGTAGACGTCGTTCCTCTGGGGTGGCGGTGGCAGCGGCGGAAGAGCGGCGTTGGCCTGAGGGTTTGCCTCATGAGGCTGATCGCGCCAGGCGGCCTCACGAGGCTGGTTGCGCCAGGTGGCATCACGAGGCTGGTCGTGGCAGCCTTGGCGGAAGTTGCCGTTGCCGTTGCGGCTGTCCCAGCGGTTACCGCTGCGACCACCTCCGCGGCTGGCACCACGGTCATTGCGGTCGCCTCGGTGGCCCAGGCGCTCGTCGCGGAGCAGCTTGAGCTCCTGGTAGTCTTCAGTGCTGTGGGAGTGCGCGTTGTGGTAGACACAGAGCGGCCGGCCGTTGTTCCTGAGCTCATCGCGGTCACGGCCGTGCTTCTGCTCGGGCACCGCCGCAAGCACGGCAGGGCCCTTGCACTTGACGTCCTTGCTCTTGGCCTTGGCGGCGTCGGACACCACATCGGGGTCATTGTGGATGAAGAGGCGACCTTCCTCAGCCTTGGTGCACTTGTCAGCGAGGTCGAACAGCTCAAGCACCGAGTCCAGCTTGTCGTTGATGGTGAGCATCTCGCGCATCTTGACATCCGCGACGCCGGTAGAGAATGCAGAGATGACGGCCGCATCGGAGGCATGCGGGATCTTGTTGCGCACCTAGCTGAAGCGCTGCATGTACTTGCGGAGGGTCTCGTCCGGGTGCTACCGCACATGCCGCAGGTCGTCGATCATGAGGGAGTGGTCGTGCGCGCCCTTGATGTTGGCGACGAACTGGCTATAGAGCTCGCCCCATGAGAAGATCGATGCCTCAGGGAGATTCATGAGCCAAGAGCGTGGGTCATCTTTGAGGGCCATGGGGAACCAGTTCACCATGACCTTGTCGTCACCGTTCGCTACCTCGACGCTCAGCGCATAGACCTAAAGGAACTCTACGGGGTTGGGGGTGCCGTCGTAGCGTGGAGGCAGGTCCGGCTTGAAGTTGATGGGCCACACCACCTGACGCAGCTCGCGAGTGAAGGCGTGGCAACCCACGCCGCTCGAGGGAACACCGCCGACGAGGGTGGCGCGGTTCTGGCGCCCGGCCGCCGCGACCTCCTGGACGGTCCGGTCTTGTCGCCGGCGCTGCTGCTCAAGGAGCACCCGCGCATCAGGCGGTGCGCAGCGGACGATCTGGCAGCTGGCCTCGTCTCGGACTGGTGAGGACGCACCACGGGGCGGCTCACGCACCCGCTCGTCGCGCTGGTGCCCGGCGAGCTCATCGTGCAGAGGAGGCGGTGGGGGAGCGCCATGCGCTACGTCCCCAGCGTGAGACGGCGGAGGGCGGAGTGAGTGAGAAGGCGCCGGAGCGTCCCCAGAGGCGTTGATGAGCTCGGTGATGGGACCAAGCCAGGCATCGTAGCCGGTGTCAGCTGGACGGTAGCGGAGCAGCTCACGCGCCATGAGTAGTGCGGCCTGCGCTTTCGGTGGCCCACGGCACGCGAGGGAGGAGGAAGTCATGGCGGTGCAGCCATCTGCCCACACGGAGGGGTGCAGGGAGGAGTCTTGCTGCTCTCCGGTGGCCAGGTCGGTGGCGGCAGCGGCCTCGACGTGGTGGCGGCGGTTGCCGTGGCCCACTGGCTCCGTCTGGGCAACGCGACCCACCTTGCGCTCTACGCGCTCGCAGCGAGCGTCGGCCGTGAGGCTGGTGGAGTGGAGGACAGAATGGAAGAACAGTAGCGCACCCCTACCTAGTGCACCAAATGTTGGATGTCGGGCTCCGGGGACCCAAAGGTTCGAACACTGGGGTGAGTTCGTTCCTACCACCTCGTCACCTACCACAGCTAAACTATGGCGAAGCTACAGCGAGAGCGCACTAGCTTGAGCGGGCCGGAGACACAACAGTTTACCCAGGTTCAGGCCACCTTGCGGTGTAAAACCCTACTCCTGCTTGGTTGTGATTGCTCTAGCACGAGAGTACAAGGTTTGGAGAGGAAGAGTCGATTGTTCCCTTCTACAGCGCCACCCTGCCCTCCTTTTATATCTGCCTTGGTCCTCTTCCCCCAAAAACATTGGCGGGAAGGGTTGCCACACAACGGCAAGTTTGAAGGGGGACAGGGGCGCAGTCTATCCTGACAAAACGTTGTCTTCGTCTGCAAAGCGATTATCCATGACGCGCCGGTGGGCTCGGGGATGACCTCCGCCCTGCACGTCCACCGTCTTGGTCTTCTTTCACCGATCGGGCAACCTTTGGGGGTTGCTCTAGGAAACGGATTGCTGGCCTTGCTCCCTTAGCACAAAAGGGGAAATCCTCTCCATCCGCGCCTGCTGGTGCGGCCTCTGTCGCCATTCGTCGCCGCACACGTCACCCACGTGGTGGGCACGAGACCGTGCGACCGAGCCGAACAGCACTTGTCCTGCATACCTTCGGGAACAGAAAAGAAAATTAGAAAACAGAAATAAATAAAAGAGAGAGAGAGGGAACCTCACCTGGACCACTTACCTGGCCAGCCCAGCCCACCAGCGCCGTCGTCCTCCTGGCGCCAGAAGGACGCGGGCTCGCGCTCGCCGCACGCCAGCACGCGCGCGCGCCACCTCCTGCTCGCCTGCCTGCCTCTCGAGCCACGTTGACGCCATGGGAGTTCTCATGGGAGCCGTCCCGATCGAGCCCAACTCTCCATTCGCCCCCTCGCCCTCTCCTTCGCTCGCTCCTCGCCATGGCCGAAACGCCTGCGAGCTCGCCGCCGTGAACCCCACGACCACCGTGCTCCCCGCGCCGCCCCGTGCTATCCCCGAGCTCCGCCTCCGTCGTCTACGCCTCCTCACCGAACCACGCAACATCGGAAGCCCCAAAGCGCCGTCCCCAACCTCCTCCTCCTCCTTCGGACGCTGAGATCGCCGGCGACTGCACGTCGTCTCCAGCCCCTCCCCGAGCCCGCCGAGACCACCGCTGCAACCGCCGTGAGCTCCTACGCCGATCCCCTCTCTTCCCTTGCTTGTTTGCTCCCTCTAATGCTGTCACCCATCATGGCCGAGAGCTCGGCTCCGCCGGCCATGCAAGCTTGCAACCAAGCACAGCAACGTGCTCAGCGCGAAGCCAGGAGCCCGTAGCGATCACCCGCTTCTCCTGCCGTGCCCCGCATCGTCGAAACCACCAATGGCCGAACTCTGGCCGCCACACTGATTGTCGCCGCCGTCGTTCTGGGGCATCCCCGGTGAAACTAACGCCACCACTCGACGCGCGCGTTCACTAGGTACACGTAGGTGGTCTCTGCCGTCTGTTTGGTCGCCGAAGGAGCGAACCCGAGCCCCTCCACCACGTTTGTCGTCGCCGGCGTCGAGCCGCCAACAGGTTTGACCGGGTTGACCGGCGGGATTGACCCGGTTGACCGGGGGTTTGACTCCGACATGTGGGCCCGGGCCCTAACTAAATTAGGTTTAGGATTAATTTAGTACGGTCAGTTTGACCTGGCACGGTCAGTTGACCGCTGACGTCATCCTGATGTCATGCTGACGCAATAACACATTTTCTGGATTTAGTTTAATTTAAATAACCAGGAAATTCCAGAAAATGCTTTAAACTTCAAAAATTCATAATAAATCAGTCGTAGCTCGGATGAAAAATATTTATATATGAAAAATGATTAGAAAAATCCAATCTATCCAATTGTACTATTTTCATGCATGACAAAGAAAGTTAAGACTACTTATCAGGTCAAATCAATTAAATGACATTTGAAAAATCATATGTAGAGTTTGAATTTAAACCTTTGGTTCAAATCAACTCAAACCATTATGTTGATAGCTGCATTAGCTCAAACACACACATTTTGCCATGTCATGAACATGCATCATAATGTTGCATATTGCCATGTATTGATTGTGCCTTCGGTATGTTCTCCGCGGTAGGTTGTGCTTCCGAGGATATTCACGAGTATCCAGCTGAAGGGCAGTACCCTTCTACCACTCTGTTAGGCAAGCAACCCCCATTGAACATTCCGATACAAACCCATCCTCTCGCTCCTGCTCTCTTTTACTGCATTAAGACAACAACACTTCAATTTCTACTTGCTGCGATAGATGAACCCCTTTTCCTCTGCATGACCTGTCATTGCCACAGTAAATAGCTAAAACCCACTAGCATGTGTAGGAGTTGTTTGAGCCCATGTTGTGTTCCTACCATGCTATGCTTGCTATGCTTAGAGTTGTGTCAGGTCTGGTTCATCTGGCTGATGGATTGGAGTGAAATAGTTGTGTTCTGATGATGAGAGTAAAGTGTTGAACCCGATTTGGTAAGGGTATCGATGAGAGGCCATGTAGGAGTACATGGTGGGTTGTTTCATTGGAACCGTCCTTAAGAACAGAGTTCCGTGTATGTGATCCAAGATTAGCTACTACCACACATTGGGTTCTGGTAACTTGACCCCTCTCGGCTTATTAATTGCCTTGATCTCTGTCCAGGAGATGCAACTAGTTTATGGTGTTTATATGATGCTGGAGGCCGTGCGTAGCGCTGACCTTAGGGGTGGGCTATGATGCGGCAGGCAAGTGGCACGGTGTACCAAGTGGCACCCAAATGGTGGGCTTGGGAACCCTACACACATCGTTTGTGGCCATAGTGGAAACCTCGGCCGGACTTCCTTGCGGGTCAGTCTCAAATAGGCGATAAACCTGGACTAGAGTCTTGTGTGGTTAGTTAGGTCGTGGCCGACACCCTCGCCAGGCTTCCGCTTGAAGGTTGCCGAGATACATGACGTGTATATGGTGATAAGTGGTGAGAGCGTGTGTGAAGGAGTACACCCCTGTGGGGTTATCAAACTATTCGAATAGCTGCGTCCTCGGATATGGACTACTTGGGAACTTATGCTGTTCATAGACAACTTAAATGGTTACTCATAAAAGTATCAAGACAAGTGTGAGTGCCGTGGATGGCCCTCTCGTAGGAAGACGGGAGAGGATTCGCGGTAGTGTATTGTGGTGGTGATTAGTGGACTCGTGTGCGCTATCTCATCCTGTTCAAACTACTAGTAGTCATAGTACAGGATAGCCAAGAGTCAAAGCTGGCTTGCTGCAATAAACACCACTACCCCCTTTGTTGATACTGTTGCATGAGTAGTTAGATCTGATGTAAGACTTGCTGAGTACCTTTGTACTCACGTTTGCTTAATAAACTGCTGCAGAGGAGAATCCCGAGAATACAGACGGATTCTATGTAGACCTCGACGTTGATGAGTAACTTGCTACCCAAGTGGCAATCCCTTGCGTGTGAAGGGTCTTTGTAGATAGGCAGGCTTCTACAGGATTTTTCCTTTCTAGTTGTCTATACCCAGACAAGTTAAGCTTCTGCATGTGCTTGTATGTTTGTATGACTTGGGTGTTGGGTCATGTGACCCCTACCTGTATGGATATGTTATGTATGGCTCTTCGGAGCCTTTCAAATAAGTACTTTGAGTCATAGAGTTATGTTGTGATGCCACGTTCTATTTACAAATATCGTGCATATTGTGTGTATGCTTTGAAATGCATTGGTATGTGTGGGATCCAACACCTGGTTATCTGCCTTGGTAGCTTATGGTGTCCGGGACTAGGGGGTACTCATCAGGTCGTCTCCTGACCAGGTAGATCGGGCTGAGGACCCCCATGGCGGTTCACTCATGGGCCACTTCGGGCAGTCCATGACGAATACAAGGAAGACTCCACATGACTTGGCGCCGAAGACGAGGACTCTCCTAAACCTTAGGCCTCCGGTGCATATATAAACCAAGGCCAGGCTACTAATAGATCGACTGATATTCATTAGAACAATCTCATGGTAGATACATGTACTCTGTACTACACCCCATATGAATACAATCAAAAGCAGGACGTAGGGTATTATCTCTTCGAGAGAGCCCGAACCTGGGTAAATCCTGTGTCCATGTTACCATCGCTCCAAGACGCCTAGCTTAGGACCCCTACTACGAGATATGCCGGATTTATAACTAACATTGGTGCTTTCATTGAGAGCCTGCTGGGTGATCGTCCCGGATCGATGGGATGATCAGGTGATATTTTTTCAGTTAGATATGTTTTACATAAATTATCTTTTTCACAAATCGTCGCTGCCGAATCGTGCTATTTTGTTCACAGACCAGGATCAAGAAAATTTTAACGACGGCGGTCGTACCTGTCGCCTGGCAGTACGTCGGATCCGAACTCTGCTATGGTAACTGAAGACGCGCTATCTCACGCGCCATGGAAATTCCTGTAGAAACGCGCGCACGCAGCGACATCCTAGAGTTGCAGGTCCGCTTCCTGGGTCAACGCAAAACTAAAAGAGAAAAATACAGCCTGGCCAGTGGCGATCCAGCCGAGAAGACTGTGCCGAGAAGTGCACATGGGCCGATCACACCTCAGCTCGGTTAAGGGCATCAGGGAGATTTGTTTCTTTTCCTTTTTTCAATTCAGCACCTACCTAGTCTGCCGCTGGTTATCTACTACTTTTTCTTACAAGTGCACAGATCAAAAGTACTGCTAACCCTTTTGAGGACTAGTTTTGTAGCACAGTTCCCAAAATCTAGTAGCTTAGCTAGTATTATTGCTTTCATGTATTGGTGAACCCGACGTGAAGATTAGATTATGGCTGCTGCCATGAGCTACCCAATTTGCGGTTAAATCAAGACCAGAAAAAATGTTCGGCGACTGGCCGTACGCCAGGTTGGCCTCCGCTGTGACTCTCACGCGCCGCAGCCAAGGAGCCATCAAGCGGCGCCCTAGCAGAGAAACCACGCTGCGTGGACCAGTATTGCTGGTGTGCAACAGCACACGTGAAGAGTTCGGCTCGGCGGCAGCCGCAGGGAGATTTCATCTTTTCTTTATTATTTAATTAAGCTGAGGTTGTTTACGCTTTTCACTAATGATCCTTTTTCATGCACTTTTCCGTGGAGCAATCAACTGGACTACTAGTTGTGACACATCAATAGGTTTGATTGATGCAACGTGCTAGCCTACGGCTATATCCGGACTCAAGTGGAATTATTCCAGCTATTTGTCTCCGCCGGGAGCTCCGCACAATGAGTTCGGATCGCCCCGCATATTCCAACCTACGTCGGCACCACCGCGCTTCCACTCCACCGAGTCGTCCTTGCCGCTTACGCCATATTTATTTAATTATTTACTTCACTTAAATTAATTAAGTAGAAGATTTTTTTTAAATGTATATATTATTCCCTTTATTTTTTATTACTTTTGGTTTGCACTCTTTTATGTGCACAGGTAAACCGACGTCGACTAGTCTGTGTCGCCACCTCGGCGATACGACATCGTCGTCCTTCTAGCATCGACCAAACAGTGTCGTCACCGCGGCAAGCCGCCCTATGCCGGCATCGCCCTGCCGTCGTTTCTTCAAGCCAACGTCCACAACGTCAACCTGTTTTCGACACATCAGCTGACGTGGGGGCTCCGGTGTTCCCCCGCCGACCTACTCTTTCACCTTGGCTAGACCAGGCGCTTCGCCCTCGCTTCATCAACCTACTCGGCCCGGGACTTCGGCGTCACCCCGCCGACCTACTCCGTCACGCCGGCTGGACTGGGGGCATCGCCTCACCACATCGGCCGAGTTGTGTCGCCACTTTGGAGTGCCGAGCTCCTCGCTCGGTCACCTCAGGACGAGCTTGGGGGCTGGGACCTCGGTCAAGCCAAGGACTACGCATCATGTTGGATCTGTCAAAATTCGATGGACGTCTTTGTCCCACCACAAGCCCGGACCGCATCATCAACACCGAGCATCTTAACCAGCTAAGTTGCTTTCCTGCTCAAATTTTTTAAATGTTTAATTTTTGTTCGGTTCGACCAAGGATTATATTTATGTTAAAATATGTTTGTTAAAAATGAGGTTCGTTAAAAACTGCTTCTTTTTCCCATGTTAACCGGGGGCTCTTAAATTTATATGAGCCGTTTTATAAGAAATGTGTTTTCTTCTTAGTCGTTGCAAAGTCTTTTTCTACTACTCCTTTTTCTGACACGAGTGTATGGTCAATAGCTGGGTAGCCTAGTTTCTCTCTAAAGCCACTCGAGTTTAGTTCGCTAAACTGGCCTGAGAAGCACTCCGCCTTCGGGATAGGAGGTTGAAGCCGAAGGCTGACCCGCTTGAAATCTGGAGATCGGATGTATCATGTTAAAGCACGACGGAAGCACAAACTAATTTTAAGACCAATTTTCGGATTGGCACCAAAAAACTTGATTTAGTTCGGACGTAAAGTTTTTGCATAAGTTTTTTGGCTTTTCGAGCTTATGGCACTTTAAAGCTATTTGTATGTTTTTCTTTCAGGAGGCGGGACATCTTTATGACCGAGGTGCCCTGTGTAATAATTCAGCTCGGGAGATCTTTTCTGACCCGCAGCTCGGCATCTTTCCTGCCGACCTACGCCTCGGCGTTGGCGAAACGCACATGACATCTGGACTAGTTCTCGAGGAGATTCGATCCTCAGGTTGGTCGGCCTCACCCAACCTGAGTCTCGGGGGATACTGTGTGTCTCCAGCATAACTCTCGCAGTACAACGTTGGATGCCTTTAAAGCATTGGCAATATCAACGGGGGGCTGTGACTAGAGCCGAACCCACCAAAATCCAAGGTACTCTATGGAGTCCTCGGCCAAATGTTCTCGGATATTGCTTTATATGCATCAGTTTCTCATTGTGTCTTCGGTCAATAGTTGGGTTGCCCGGCTCCTGTGCTTGCCTCCTACATTCCGCTTTGTTCGGCTAGGTGTGCAAAGGTAGAACCACTGCGATTGTACTTCCGATTTAACTGGTCAAGTACCTCAGTGGAGAAAGCCAAAAACTGATTGTCACAATGAGCGCAAACTGGTCAGCGATCCAATGACTATGTCAAACTATAGATTGATAGAGGTTACCTCGTGGGCCTTTCATAAAATTGGCCGAAGTGTTAATGGCTTGACCTCGGCTGATGCCGAACACTAACCGGGGGGGCTAGTAACTGGCCTCCCAACGTTAAGCTCCTATGACTAAGTGAAAGTTATAAAGCTTGGATATCTGGTTGCCTCATTTCCGCTAACACAACCGCCTCCGAGCACCGAGATGTCGTCTAAGGGTTGTCATGTTACTGCGGAAACACCCTGCATAGCATCTACAAAGGGGTAGAAGCCGACGATGGGCCACTCTCAAATGATAATCGGTCACAAAGGAGTCAAAATAGAATATAGCACAAAAGCGTTTGTATTCAATATACGAGCGCTGCCTTTCATAATTATCGTTATAAAGCCATAAATATGCATCAATTTGACTTAAGATTTTGGCCAAGTTGGGTTGCCTGGCTCCTGTGCTTGCCCCCTATGTTCCCGATTGTTTGGCTAGGGGGTAAAGGGAGCACCTCTGTGATTGTTACTACCGGGTTATCCGGGTTCGTACCTCAGACTGGGTGAAGCTAAAAGCTAGCTGTCTTCAGAATATAATTGGTCGGCAATGACAGAAGTGAAAATTTCGGTTCATTAAGACCACAGAGTTCGGGAACTTTCCCCAAACTAAATCCTCAATATTTTCCTCCCACATTGATCGGAGGTGAGGTTTTATGATCATGGTCAACATGACAGCCTGGGAAAAGGAATTTATAAAGGAACTATTTTTCCCAGAAGATGTTTCTTACGTTAAATAGTAATATAACATATCTCTTCGCGTACCTTTGTTTATAAAACCGTATTGCTGGATTGCCGTGTTTTCCGTAAATCTTTGCCCTTATAAAGGCTATATAAAGTAGGACAAACACTCCCCGGCTACTGGCCGAGGAGGTTGAAGCCGATGGTCGGTCAACAAAGTTTTGTACAATGCGGATCCGAGCATTAATGATGTAAAGTACTTGATAAATAGAATCATTACACATAAATTGTGATTGAAGTCAATTTACTCCGGATATCGATCCTTAGTTCGGCCACCCTTGTGCAAATTAAGGCTCGGGGGCTACTGGGCTTCGCGCTTCTCACGTAAAATCCATTAACGGGTTACATCAATCCCCTGATCTGGTGTTGCCACCCGGATACAGACCGGCGTTGGAGCTCGGCTGCTAAAATGTACCTCGGATGCAGTCCGGTGCTGGAGCTCGGATACAGACCGGCGTTGGAGCTCGGTTGCTAAAATGTACCTCGGATGCAGACTAACGTTGGAGCTCGGCTACAAGAAGACACCTCGGATACAGTCCGGCGTTGGAGCTCAGATGCAAGAGGACACCGCTGCACGGGAAAAACTTCGAACCCGAGGAGTGGTGTAAAAAATGACACGGCATTGATAAAGGCCAAGAACCTAAAGGAGCTCCTTGGATGCCCGACGTGTGAACTCTTCGGATACACCTCGGCGATCCTCGAGATCGGAGATGCGAATATTTGTTGAACCAGCTTTCAAGACCGGCGACCGAAGATAAAGAATAGTTCGGAAGAACCGAGGAGCGTCCCCAACTTGATGACCGGTTCAGGGGGCTACTGATGGTGTCCGGGACTAGGGGGTACTCATCAGGTCGTCTCCCGACCAGGTAGATCGGGCCGAGGACCCCCATGGCAGTTCACTCATGGGCCACTTCGGGCAGTCCATGACGAATACAAGGAAGACTCCACATGACTTGGCGCCAAAGACGAGGACTCTCCTAAACCTTAGGCCTCCGGTGCATATATAAACCGAGGCCAGGCTAGTTAATAGATCGACTGATATTCATTAGAACAATCTCGTGGTAGATACATGTACTCTGTACTACACCGCATATGAATACAATCAAAAGCAGGACGTAGGGTATTATCTCTTTGAGAGAGCCCGAACCTGGGTCAATCCTGTGTCCATGTTACCATCGCTCCAAGATGCCTAGCTTAGGACTCCTACTATGAGATATGCCGGATTTAGAACCGACAGTAGCCTTTCCTACAGGGAAATGCCTCCTAGTGCTTCCACTGAGCCATGGTAGTTTGCTACTGCTCCGGAACACATGGATTGACCGGCATGTATCCTTCTTTGCTCCTGTGTCTGTCCCTTCAGGGAAATGTCACTCGGTGTTTTACTGGAGTCCTTGTAGCTTGCTACGACTCGGTTGCACACGCTGATGACCGACACGTGCACTGCTGGGTTACGTATGCCTATCCCTGTATGGTTGTGCCACCTTGGTTTATGACTAGTCATGTCAGCCCAGGTTCTCTGTCATATGGATGCTAGCGACACTGTCATATACGTGAGCCAAAAGTCGCAAATGGTCCTGGCCCAGGTAAATGTGGCAGCTGTGGGTTACCGTGCAGGAGGCCACAAAGTGATATGATGTGTTACATGCTAGATCGATGTAACTTAGGATCGGGGTCCTGACATGCGCTCGTTGGGAAAGCGTTCTTTGCGTAGGTGTAGCCACACAAGATCTCCGGGGTTGAACACCATGGGGTGTTTGTTGATGATGATCTTGGTCGCGAGGCGTTGTACTTGGCACTCGATCGTGTGCCTTGTATCTTCATGCACCTTTTTGAGGTATGTTGCTCCTGCACTCGCATCCATGTTTATGCGCTCTTGTAGTGGTAACGGTAGAATGTCCAATGGGGACAACGGGTTGAAGCCATAGACGACCTCGAAGGGGAACTTTACGGTTGTAGAATGTCTTGCTTGATTGTAGGCATACTCGGCGATAGGCAAGCATTCCTCCCACTCCTTGATGTTCCTCTTCATCAACACGCGGAGAAGTGTGGATAGCGTCCGGTTGGTGACCTTCGTTTGGCCGTCGGTTTGTGGATGATATGCCGAAGAGAATAGTAGCTTGATGCCGACCTTGGCGCAAAGTGTCTTCCAAAAGTAGCTAAGGAACTTGACATCGTGGTCCGATACAATCGTCTTGGGCACTCCATGGAATCGCAAGATTTCCCTACAAAAGAGATTTGCAACATGTGAAGCATCGTCGATCTTGTTGCAAGGAATAAAGTGTGCCATCTTTGAGAAATGGTCCACAATGACAAATACCGAATCTTTGCCATTTTGAGTTCGAGGCAAATCAAGCACAAAATCCATACTAATATCTTCCCAAGGTTGATACGGAATAGGAAGTGGCATATATAGACATGGGATTGAGCTTTAGACTTAGCTTTGCAGCATGTAGAGCACCGATTGGTGTAGCGTGAGACGTCGCGAAACATCTTTGGCCAAAAGTAGTTCTTGGAGAGTGTGGCGAATGTCTTGTCTCGTCATAAGTGTCCCATAAGTCCTCCACCGTGAGCCTCTTGCAAAAGCAACAAATGAAGAGAAGACTCGAGAATACAAAGTTTGTTAGCTCGCATAATATAGCCATCCTTTAGATAATATCGCTGCCAAGAGTTGTGCATTAGGCATTTGGCATAAGGAATCGCAAATGAAACAGCATGCGCATACAAGTCTTTAATGTGCTAAAATCCAATAACATTAAATTCAACTTGAGTTATGAGCAAGCATTTGCGGGAAAGAGCGTGCGCCACAACATTTTCCTTACGCTTGATATACTTGATAGTATAAGGAAAAGACTCAATGAACTCACTCCATTTGGCATGACGCTCATTCAACATTGTTTGGCACTTAAGGTATTTATGCGTCTAATGATCCGTATGGATGACAAATTCACGAGGACAAAGATAATGTTCCCACACATGCAAGACTCGCACTAAAGCATATAACTCCTTGTCATAAATGGGATAATTAAGTTGCGCTCTGGAAAGTTTCTCGCTAAAGTATGTGATTGGGCGCTTTTCTTGCATTAACACGCCACCTATGCCATTACCACTAGCGTCACAATGCACTTCAAAAGTTTTCTCAAAATTGGGTAAGGCAAGTAATGGAGCATGTGTAAGTAAGTTTTTAAGCTCATGAACTGCGGCATCTTGGGAAGGACCCCAAACAAATGGTGCATTCTTCTTACTCAATGCATGCAATGGTGATGCAATAGTGCTAAAATCCTTCACAAAGCAACGATAAAATCCGGCTAAGCCAAGGAAGCTACGCACTTGAAGCAAGTTGGTTGGTTGTGGCCATGTTTTAATAGCATCAATTTTAGCTTCATCAACTTGAACGCCCTTAGAGGAGACTACAAATCCCAAGAAAACAAATTTATCAACACCAAAAGTGCATTTGTTCATGTTCGCATAAAGTCTCTTGTTTCTAAGAACTTGCAAGACGTCTTGAAGGTGTTTCACATGGTCATCAAGAGATTGGCTAAACACAAGGATATCATCAAAATATACCACAACACAAATGCCAATATACTTGTGAAGAACATAGTGCATCACACGCATAAAAGTTCTAGCTGCTTGAGATAAGCCCATAGGCATGACCAACCATTCATATAAGCCAAATTTGGTTTGAAAAGCCGTTTTCCATTCATCACCCTCTTGCATGCGAGTTTGATAGTAGCCACTTTTAAGGTCAATTTTGCAGAAAATGGTGGCTCCACTAAGTTCATCAAGCATGTCATCAAGGTGTGGAATGGGATGACGGTATCTAACGGTGATAGCATTGATGGGACGGCAATCGGAACACATGCGGTAACTACCATCTTTCTTAGGAACTAGAATAGCCGGAATGACACATGGACTTAAGCTCTCGCGTACATACCCGTTTTCCATGAGATGTTGTACTTGCCTTTTGATCTCTTTGGTCGCATTGGGGTAGACGCGGTAAGGTGCCTTGTTCGGTAGAGGTGCACCGTGGATGAGGTCGATGCGGTGTTTGATTCCGCGAAGTGGAGGAAGTCCCGGAGGTAGCTCATCAGGGAATACGTCCGCGAACTCCTGGAAAATATGAGACAAAAACAAAGGTAGATGTTGTGAAGTATTAGTCCTCACCACTTCATCTTTGCACACAAGTACAAAGTGAAGAACACTCGATGGGCTCTCACTCACATCCCTCAAATCTCTTTTGGTGGCTAGGAGAACTGAGTTTTTCTTGTCGCTCATTGTGGAGTCGCTCAATTTGGGTTTGTGGCGCTCATTCTCCTTGTGGTGGTTCACTCTCTCACTAGTCTCTCCACGATGGCTCGATGCTTGCTTGTCGGCGATGACTTGACTTGGCGACATGGGTCAAAGCACGTACTCCTTGCCCTTCATCTTGAAACTATAGTGGTCGGTTCGTCCATTGTGGATGACACTGCAGTCGAATTTCCAAGGTCGTCCTAGTAGGAGATGGCACACGGACATAGGAACCACATCGCACTCCAAGGTGTCTTCGTATGCGCCAATCTTGAAGGATACTTGGACAATGTGCTCCACTTGAATGGTGCCGGAGTCGCTTAGCCATTGGACCTTGTAGGGGCGGGGGTGCTTCTTCTTGACCAATTGTAGCTTGGAGCATAATTCTTCACTTGCCAAGTTGTGGCAACTTCCGCCGTCGATGATGACCTTGACAGAACGTCCTGGAATGCCCGCTTTGGTATGGAAGATGTGGCAATGTTGGTCCTCGTCTTGTTGTTGTTGAAGTGTCAAGATCTTGGAGACAACGAGAGCAGGGCTCGGATCGTTGTCGCAAAAGACTTGAGCGTCTTCATCTTCATTCACTTGTCGGTGCATGGCCACGTGCTCAAGTGATTCCATTTCGTCTTCGCTCATGGAGTCGTAGGTGCCGTCATCATTGGCGATCATGGTGCGCCGTGTTGGGCACTCAAATGACTTGTGGCCTTGGCCCTTGCAAGTGAAACATTGGATTCAACTTGTCTTGGCGGTAGCATCCATTGTAGGAGTTGATGAGGAAGCTCTTGGTTTCGATGTGCTTGAAGTAAGATGACTCAAAGATGTCGTAGGTTGATTGGAGCTTGACTTATCACCGGTAGTGGGTGTAGCTCGAGTAATTGGAGAAGGTGTCGTAGTCGTTGAAGCTTGAGTGTACGAGCCATAGGTCTTGGAAGAGTACTTGAAGTCTTCTTGTACTTGTCGCTCCGCTTTGGTTGCTTGGTGCACTAGCTCGAGGAGGTTGGAGTACGGTTGGAAATCCGCAATTTTCTTGATTGGATGGTTAAGACCATTCAAGAAACGTGCGATAGATTGTTCATCATCTTCCTTGACATTGGCTCGTATCATGGCAATTTCCATCTCTTGGTAGTATTCTTCAACCGACTTTGTGCCTTGCTTGAGTAGTTGGAGCTTCTTGAAAAGATCACGGCTATAGTGGGTAGGCACAAAACGAGCTCGCATGACATCCTTCATTTGATTCCAAGACGTGATGGGTGGCTCGCCTTTCTCTCGGCATCGCTCGATCACTTGCACCCACCAAATGAGAACATAGTCTTGAAACTCAAGAGATGCCATGGCGATCTTCTTTTCCTCTTCATAATTGTGAAGACGGAATATCTTGTTGACCTTCAATGCCCATGAGAGGTAGTCTTCAGGATCATTGCTACCGGAGAATTTAGGCATGTTGAACATGAGCTTGTGATAGCGTTGCTCCTCATTGTGTTGGGGGCGATGGCGATGTTGCTCTTCTCTGGAGATGGGTCTTCTAGCTCTTGCTTCTCGTGCTCCGCTTGATTAACTTGGCATGGAGGGCGAGGGATATGTGCCCGGTTTCTCATTTCTTGGCGCTCCTCAAGATACGCGGCTTCCTCTTGTCGCTCTCGAGGTTACCGTCCTTGCTTACGGTCGTGGTGTCAAATGATGTAGTGGTTGTTGTCGATGACGAGTCCATGGCGATGATGAGTGGCGGTAGAGGTGATGTCGAACCATTCCTAGTTAGCTGAAACACCCTAGGAAAACGGAAACCGCAACTCAAAATTTCAAAGAAAACATGGCAAAATCGATCGCAGCAAAATTGGGGTGGCTACCGAAGTATTGGGTTGTTTGCGGAAGGCTAATGGTGGTGGAGTGTGGCTGGGTATGCGAAAGAAGGTGATGGAGTTTTTCTGTTGTTTTTTTTGTCATTGCACTTTCGTCACCGAAGCCGGATGATCCAGGTGGAGCTCCGGATCATCCGCGCAACGTCCAGATCGTCTGGGAGATCATCCAGATCATCCGGGCAGGTCAACTGGGCTATTTTTGGCTCGGGATGAACATGAAAACTTGGGGGAAATGAAAATTTTGGGCGATTTTGGGTGGATTTCATGGTTGGAAAGGTGGGGAAATATGTGGGAAAGCTAGATCCACCTGCAACACTTCGAATCCATGGTTCAAAATCAACAAAACATCATCAAAACCAACAAATCAAAGAAAATTGGTATGGCTCTTTTTGTGGGGATTTTTGAAATTGGGCAAAAACAAACAAAATTAGGTTTGAAAGTGGGGGGTAGGGACTCCAAGATGTGAATCAACCTTGCTCGGATCCAAGATGATGTAGGGTGGAATGCTAATGTGATGATCTTTTGACACTTGGAGGTGGGGAAAGGAGCAAATCAAGAGAAGAACACACAAAACACTCAATCAACAAGATCCAATCACACATGTGCTAGATCCTCATACACATAAGGGATACAAGGGTCTAAATCCAGCACAAGAAGGCAAAAGAGGAACTAGTTCATCCCAATCCAAGAGGAATTGAGGTTTTGGTATCCAAGAGGATCTTCCCACAAGGGGTCTTGAATCCACTAGGGGATGTTCTCACATCGAGGCCTTGATCTCCATGGGAGAGGTAGTAGATGAGCAAAACTCAATCTCTAGATGTGAGCTATCACTTTGCTAACCCTAAGACGGAGGTAGGGGATGAGTATATATAGTCTAGGTGGGTGAAGGGGTACATGGGCCTCGGCCCGAGTCATGCATGCAGGCAAGGTTCAGATGATCCGGGTGGTGGCCCGGATGATCCGGGCATCATCCGGATGATCCGGCTAGGTCGCTGTGGCCGCGGTTGACCCGGATGTCCGGGACCTGGTCTGGACGTCCGGCTTCGTCCGGATGATCCGGGAGGGGCCTCGGATGATCCAGCTTCGTCGAACAGCGTGCTGTTGTCTTCACGCACTTCAGCCAGATTGTCCGGGAGATGGTCCGTATCGTCCGGGCTTGGTCCGGATCATCCGGGAGGAGGTCCGGCTCATCCGGGCATGTCCTTTCCTGCGCCGTTTGCTCTCCGTCTTCGCGTTCTCCTTCCTCCATCGCTCAGCCTTGCTCCTTAGCTTCTCCATGATTATTTCCTTGGTACCTGAGTATGCAAAGGGTCTCCGCTTGAGGTAGTAGCCATGTCTCATGTGATTCAAAAGGAAGTTGAGCGAGGAAGGAGTTCACCTCAGTTTCGATAGCTCTTGCACGAGATCTTTTCATCCACAAGGTGCCTTGGGTGATGATGATGTGTCCATGGGGATGACCGAAGGATGCTCCGCATCATCTCCCCCCCCCCCCTGGGAAAGATCCGTCCTCGGATCAAAATCCTCGTCACCATGGAAGGGAGATAGGTCTTTGACGTTGAAGATGTCGCTCACATTGTACTTGTCGCATGGGATGTCGATCTTGCAGGCATTGTTGTTGTAGCGTGCTAGCACCTTGAACGGTCCATAGGCTCGAGGTAGGAGTTTGGACTGCGCTCATTGGGAAAGCGTTCTTTGCGTAAGTGTAGCCACACAAAATCTCCGGGGTTGAACACCATGGGGTGTTTGTTGATGATGATCTAGGTCGCGAGGCATTGTACTTGGCGCTCGATCGTGTGCCTTGTATCTTCATGCACCTTCTTGAGGTATGTTGCTCATGCACTCGCGTCCATGTTTATGCGCTCTTGTAGTGGTAGCGGTAGAATGTCCAATGGGGACAACGGGTTGAAGCCATAGACGACCTCGAAGGGGGACTTTCCGGTTGTAGAATGTCTTGCTCGATTGTAGGCGTACTCGGCGATAGGCAAAAATTCCTCCCACTCCTTGGTGTTACTCATGATCAACACGCAGAGGAGTGTGGATAGCGTCCGGTTGGTGACCTCCATTTGGCCGTCGGTTTGTGGATGATATGCTGAAGAGAATAGTAGCTTGATGCCGACCTTGGCGCAAAGTGTCTTCCAAAAGTAGCTAAGGAACTTGACTTCGCGGTCTAATACAATCATCTTGGGCACTCCATGCAATCGCAAGATTTCCCTACAAAAGAGATTTGCAACATGTGAAGCATCGTCGATCTTGTTGCAAGGAATAAAGTTTGCCATCTTAGAGAAATGGTCCACAACGACAAATATCGAATCTTTGCCGTTTAGAGTTCGAGGCAAACCAGGCACAAGTTCCATACTAATATCTTCCCAAGGTTGATACGGAATAGGAAGTGGCATATATAGACCATGGGATTGAGCTTTAGACTTAGCTTTGCGGCATGTAGAGCACCGGTTGGTGTTCCGCGAGACGTCGCGAAACATCTTTGGCCAAAAGTAGTTCTTGGAGAGTGTGGCGAATGTCTTGTCTCGTCGAAAGTGTCCCATAAGTCCTCCATCGTGAGCCTCTTGCAAAAGCAACAAACGAAGAGAAGACTCGGGAATACAAAGTTTGTTAGCTCGCATAATATAGCCATCCTTTAGATAATATCGCTCCCAAGAGTTGTGCATTTGGCATTTGGCATATGGAATCGCAAATGAAACATCATGCACATACAAGTGTTTAATGTGCTCAAATCCAATAACATTAAATTCAACTTGAGTTACGAGCAAGCATTTGCGGGAAAGAGTGTCGTGGGAAAACGACGATCTATGGGATCGAGAGGATCCCTTTGCGGTTCGGCTGTGGGATCAATATACTACAAAGGGCAGGGCTAGTAGATATGAGAACAAGCAACAATTTATCTAGGTTCGAGCCGCTGTGAGCGTAAAACCCTACTCCTGTTCTGGTGGTTTGATTGTGTATGAGCTCAAAGGTTACAAAGAGCGCAGCTTGCCGGCAAGGTGCCCGGGAAGTGCAGCTACCGCATGTAATTGAACTAAGAGTCGACCGTTCTAAGTGTAGCTGTGGGCCTCCTTTTATAGGCCAAGGGGTTACCACAGTTTCTAGTACGGTCATTTACAGTGTATGAATAGTGACTTACACCGTCACCACCTCTATCTCCTAACGGGGTAAGACAAGCGCATTTAATGCACCGTTAGGTGCTACGTCGGGGAGGCGAGGCTTTTGGGCAAAAGATCTGTACCACTGGTCCTGGCGCCCTCCTGTTATCTTGTCACATCCCAGGGATGGGTGCCATTAAAGTTAATCCTTGCGTGGCATGCCGACATGTGCCTTGGCCAGCTATGTTGACTGCCTACCCGCTCGACACCTATCATGCGTGCTTATCTAGCCGATGATGAGGTGGAGTGGTAACGGTACAGAACGAGCCTGCCGGCGTGTAGCTTGTCGGGCCTTTTCTTGCCGGCAAGGAGCTTGCCGGCAACCAGAGTCTTGGTCTTCACCTTGCCGGTACGAAGCTTGCCGGCAAGGGCAATGTTGATATTCAGTACTAGAATAGTACTTCTCAATGACCTACCTTGAGGTCTTCTTCACGGTCTTGCTTAATCTAAGTCTTGAGTCACAGCAACCCTCTGGCAAGCCCTAGCCGTCAGGAAGGCTACAACTGCCTGTGCACAAGTCAGGGTACGAGGGCACCCATGCTTTAGTACACCGACAGGAGCCCTTGGGCCTGGGCCACACGCGCATGCGAGACGTCATTGGGATAGGCCCGAATAGTGCACAGGCACGCGTGGCAGAGGATAACTGTCGTAATCTTCTCTTTTAGCATGCCCCCATGACGTGCATTAAATGCGGGCGTGGGAGAGGTGGAATGGAACGGGCGCGGGGAGGTAGTGTGCCTAAAAAGCGCATCCACGTAGGACGGTAAAGAGCCAGCACCCGCGCCTTCCCCATAAAAAGGAATCCGTGAAGGGCGCTGCTCATTTACCCTGCTTCTCCCAATCTTGCCATCGCCACCGTCTTCTTCCTCGCGCAAGGGCAGAGAGCGCCATCTGCTTCCGCCGCCGCTTGCTAGACTCCCCCCCCAAATCTCGCCATGGCACTGAAGAGAGGCGCGAAGCTCTCCGGTTCGGCAGTGGATGAGAGGAAGGCCACCAAAGCAGCACGGTGGCGGGCCAATGCTGTCTTCCGGACGGCGCTTACAGAAGACGACCTGACGAAGAAATACTCGTATGCGTATGCGAGCGAGACGCAGGATCACGAGGACACAGTGGTGCTCCCTGGGTCTCTTCCTCCCGCCAAAGATCAGTTCCACTTCTTCGCCGGGTACTTTTACTGCGGGCTATGCCCGCCTTTCTCTAACTTCTTTGTTGAGGTGGTGAATGCTTTCGGATTCAGGCTACTGGATTTCATACCCAACACAGTCACCTGTCTGTCGGTCTTCGCACACTTGTGTAAAAACTTTGTGGGAATAGCCCCAAGTGTTGATCTGTTCTGGCATTTCTTCATTCCCTGGGTCGAGGATGACGCCCTCTCTGGTAGTGTGACCTAGATTCCAAGGGGGAACTCGAAGAAATATTACTTGGAAGGCAAACTTCACATCAAGTGGAACGAGTGGCGGGGCGACGGGTGCTGGATCAAGCAGCGAGATTTTCCTGCCTTCTATCACCTTAGGACTGAAAGGGTCGAGAAAGCTACCAACTGGAGCAATGTCAATCCTAACGACGCCAAGTTGGGAGTGGCGCTGCGCCGAATCCTCGCTCTCAAGGAGGCCGGCTTGACAATCGAGATGGTGGGGGCAGATTTCACCCGCTGCCTGTTGGGAATGTTTCCCAACATGGAGACCCGCCAGGAGGATGACCCGGCCATCGAGCCATGAGGCTCAGCGGGCCATCGTACTACCGGGCTTTGAAGATCCGTAATGGGCTGGCTCAAGGGAGATCCGGTGTGGAGGCCGGCTTAACATATGGGCCGGCTCGTGGAGGAAAGGTCAGACAGGAAATTTACCTTGGAGAACAAGATAACTAGAGTAAGAGTAGGATACGGGTTAATGTTATGACCCAAACACTCATGTAAACCTAGGGCTCGCCCTGTTATATAAAGGGGAGCACCTAGGGCAGAAAGATTAAGTTGCAATCTCTCGAAGGCTAGGTTAGCGAATCCGCATCCTTGTAATCGAGATCCAAGCAATAACAAACAAGCAGGACGTAGGGTTTTACCTCCATCATGAGGGGCCGAACCTGGGTAATCCTATGTCTCTCGCTTTTCGATCAACCCCAGCAAGCTTCCACCTTCGTGCGATGGCCTCATCACTAAGTCCTTTCACTAGGGCATCTGCCGTGACAAAACCACGACAGTTGGCGCCCACCGTGGGGCCTACGCACGGTGGAGTTGAGTTCTTGGCGGGAGCTCCGACAGGGATCGAGGGATACGCGATCGGTCAGATGACCAAGAGTTGTCGTGCCAAGCTCTACATCGACGACTCAAGCTGGGGACCCGAGGCCGACTCAATCGAGTATAGGTACCGGGTCCCCTTTGGCAAGATCCATGTCTTCATTGGCGTCGTTGGCGAGACAGCCTCCAGGTTGGATCCTGTTCCCAATGCCGACTCAGCCCACCGCACCAGTCCCCGTTAGGCAAGTCCCGGCCCGCCAAGAGCCGGTCAGATGCATGCCTTCGTGGGTTTCACCCAGGGGGTGGCTTTGTCAGATAATTCGCTATCTGGAGACGAGATGCTCGTGCAATCTGATGGCGAGTCATCGATGGGGGAAACTGAGTCGATCCGTCCGCTGTATGATGGAAGGCTCGGAGGATGCACTGATGAAGTTTTTCCTGAAGCCCTCGAGCCGCCTCGATTTGTTGTGGTCTACATGGCGGGCAAACAGGATCCCCTCCGTGACCCAGTAGATCCAGCGGCAGTGCAGAATCTCACCATTGTCAGTTCAAGAGGAGCCGGCACGGCTGCCGCCGGCTCGCAAAAGACCGGGGCACAGGCGCTCGCGTAGATGATGACCACTCTGGCAACTCTGCTGGCAGAGCTGGTGACTGCAGAAAATGCTACCGCGCGCAATGCTGAGATCACGAAGTGCCGTAAGTAGCTGATCAAGATCCAAGAGGATGTCAATGCAAAAAATACCTGCATGGCGGAAGCACAAGCCTGGCTTGTCGAGGAGACAAGTGCTTGGAGGAGGAGGCTCTCTATCTAAGCCGCCGACAGGCCGAGTCGGAGTTCGTCCACCGAAGGCAGCATCAAAGCCGGCTTCCAGCCCAGATTGAGCCAACCCAGCTGTTTACTACGCCGAATGATCCACAGGCTCCGGTAAACCCGGGGGATGGTGTTGTGGCCCCAGGAGGGCCACCGCTGCAGCAGCCGGTTCAGCGGAGGGAGCCGGCTCAACATCAGATGCCGGTTCAACAGCAGCAGTTGCCGCCTCGCCGGTTCCAGACCCCAATTGGACACTACTCCAACCCGGTTGACAATGTACTAGCGGCAACTCACAACTTGGTAGCAATTCCGATTGAAGGAGATGGTCTGGCTCAGGTTGAGGCTAGGAACGCCATTGAGATGCTCAAAACAGCAGTGACACAGCAGGCAAACTATTCTCATTGTCAGCACCGGCTTCACTCAACCCCTCACCAGAGCCGTACTAGGAGCCAATGTCTTGAGTCACCAGCAGTTTCTAGTAGTGAGCGACGCAGGAGGGCCGCACAACCACTTATGAATCAGCAACAACCCAGGATCCCAAATGCACAAGAGATTGTTGACACTGCTCGGGCTCTACGAGCGTTGGAAGAGGAAAACGTACACACAATATACAATCAGCCCACGGCGCAAAACCCTCCCACTGCAACCCCGACAGTCGTCCGCACAGGTGGTCTATTGAGCCAGATAATTGGGATTCCCTGTTTAGTCCCGACGTTGCGAGATGCGTGGATGCCGCCGGATTTCAAGGGTCCTCGCAAGGTGCCTAATTATACAGCTGATCTGGGGCCAGCTGAGTGGGTAGAGAGTTATGAGTTAGCTATGGATCTGATGGAGGCTAGCGAAGCGGTCTGCGCGCATAATCTGCCTCTCATGTTGGAAGGTCCAGCACGTACTTGGTTGAAAAACTTGCCGGTAAATTCCATTAACACCTGGCAGGAGTTGAAGGAGCGCTTCATCAAGAATTTCCAAGGTACTTGCAAGCGTCCGACCACAATTGTTGATCTCGAGCATTGTGTTCAGCGCGAGGATGAGTCGGCACATCATTGGTCTCGCCGGTTTGCAGAGGTCATACATTCTTTAGATAGTCTCACAGCCCAGCAGGTAGTACTTGTCCTGGAGCAAAATTGCAAGTTCCAGCCCTTGGTCCAGAAGTTGGGGTGGCTCAAGCGGATGGTCCAGGACATGGGTGATCTCATGGTTGTTTTAACCCGGTATGTCGAGTCGGATAGTACAAAGGATACAACGTCTGATGATGACAAATCAGGCAAGGGTAATAAAAATGGTGGCAAGGGCCACCAGTAGAGTAACGGCAATGGGCAGGCCAATAACAGCAGCAAGTGTAAGAATTATGAGGGAGGTTCTGATCTGGTGGCAAATACCAATACTGGTGGGAAGAATCAGCGCCAGAACAATGGTTCCAGGAAGCCTTTCTCTGGTAATCACCCTCGTAGCTTTGAGGAGGCTCTCAAAGGCCCATGTCCCAAGCACAGTTTTGATGGTAAGCCGTCTACCCATTCATGGGAAAACTGTTATATTATGCAAGAGTTCTCCAAGTGGATATTTCAGAATCATCACAATGGAGGCGGCAATGGAGGAAACCCTGGCAACCCTGGACCCGGCAACCAGGGAGCCGGCTCACAAGGGCACTTCGCAGGCCCTGGGTTCCAGGGGAACCATGGTCAGAATGCCGGGTTTCAGGGGTTGGCAATGATGGAGGCAATAATCACTGCAACAACCAAGGAAATCAAAATCAAGGTGGCCAGTACAGATTCCAGAGCAATCCGAAGCAGTTAAACAGTGGCCAGTATCATGTTTTTACCACCAGTTCGTGCAACCGGGATCGGAAGGTTCAGCGGAGATCCGCCCACTTGGTTGAGCTGGCAGTCCCGTATTACCTGAACTGGTCGGAACAGCCGGTCACTTGGAGTCGGGCGGATTATTCGGAGTTCATTGATCACCCCAGCCATCTGGCCTTGGTGGTGGCGCCACAAGTCGGCGGTTATACGTTGAAAAAAGTGCTCATGGATGGCGGCAGCAGCATCAATATCCTTTACTATGATACTTTCAAACGGATGAACTTGTCCGAGAAACAGCTCACCCCTTCCACTACGGTCTTTCATGGCATTGTTCCTGGCAAGTCGGCTTATCACATTGGCAGGATTTCTCTGGAGGTGGCCTTCGGCGATGAATTTAATTACCGCTCGGAGTTCTTGTCTTTTGAAGTGGTCAAGCTTAAAAGCCCCTATCATGCCCTATTTGGGAGGCAGGCTTACGCGTGGTTCATGGCACGTCCATGCTATGTTTATCTGAAATTAAAAATGCCTGGTCCGGAGGGTACCATTACTGTTGAGGGTAATCGAAAAGTTGCGCTTGAGTGCGAGGAAGGAGATGCAGCTTATGCTGAGTCAGCTTGTGCAGTAGAAGAACTGAAGTACTACAAGGACAATGTTGACCCGGCTAACAGAACCTCTCTGAAGAAGCCAACGACTGAATCTGACCCCTTGCTCAAGTTCAAGTTGGCCAGAGACACCAAGCAAGTGGATTTTACCCCTGGTAATTCTTCGGAGCAGTTTACCATCGGGGAGAATATGGATCCGAAATAGGAAAGCACGCTCATCGAGTTCATCTGTGAGAACCGGGACATTTTTGAATGGAAACCTTCTGACATGCCAGGTGTACCGAGAGAACTCGCTGAGCACTCCCTTAATGTGGATCCTAAGTTTAAACCTGTTCGCCAGTATCTCCGTCATTTTAATGAGGAAAGGCGGAAAGCTATTGGCGAAGAAGTAGCTCGGCTCCTAGCAGCCGGGTTTATTGTTGAGGTTTTTCATCCAGAATGACTGGCTAACCCGGTGCTTGTTCTGAAGAAAAATGAGACTTGGCGAATGTGTGTTGATTACACGGACCTGAATAAAGCTTGTCCCAGTGATCCTTTTACTCTGCCCCGTATTGACCAGATCATTGATGCCACGGTGGGTTGTGAGTGTTTATGCTTTCTGGATGCCTACTCAGGTTATCATCAGATCAAGATGAAGCAGGAGGACCAGGAAAAGACGGCTTTCATCATGCCTTTTGGAGCTTTCTGTTATACATCCATCACGTTTGGTCTAAAGTATGCACAGGGGACTTATCAACGTTGTGTCCAAAATTGTTTCCACAAGCAGATTGGGCGGAATGTTCATGCATATGTTGATGGTATCATGGTCAAGTCTCGGAAGAAGGAAACTTTGTTGAATGATCTCAAGGAAATGTTTGACAACCTCTGAGTTTACCAGATGAAGCTCAACCCAGAGAAGTGTGTCTTTGGTGTTCCTGCAGGGAAATTATTGGGATTCCTAGTTTCTGAGCGTGGGATTGAGTCCAACCCGGAAAAAATCAAAGCAATCACGACCCTGGCCAAGCCGGAAAATCTCAATGCCATCCAAAAGCTGGCTGGGCGGGTCGCGGCATTGAGCCGGTTCATCAGCCGGCTTGGTGAGAAGGCAATTCCGCTTTACCAATTGTCCCGGAAGTCAGACAACTTTGTTTGGAGCGATGCTGCAGATCAGGCCTTTGAGTCTCTCAAGAAGCAGTTGTCTGAGCCGCCCATCCTTAATGCCCCTCAGGAGAAGGAGCCAATGCTGTTATATATCGCCGCCAATAGCAAAGCTATCAGTGTTGCAGTTGTTGTGGAGCGCAAAGAAGCAGGCAAGGAGTACCCAGTTCAGCACCCTGTGTATTATATCAGTGAAGTTTTAATAGAGTCCAAGCAGCGGTATCCGCATTGGCAAAAGCTGGTCTACGGTGTGTTTATGGCAAGCCGCAAATTGAAGCATTACTTCCATGAGCATCCAATTACTGTGGTCAGTTCAGCACCTCTTGGTGACATAATTCAGAATAGGGAGGCCATTGGCCGGGTGGCCAAGTGGGCCATTGAGCTTGGGCCACATCATCTCAAATATATGCTACGAACTGCTATTAAATCTCAAGCTCGTCACGCCCATTTCTGGGATAAATCAGAGAATAGCCTCAAGTCACACCAGCCCCAAGATCAGAACAACTGGTGGACTTCCTTGATACAGATATCCAGTGCATACATAATATTACACACGGTTGAGCTAGAGCGCTCAACAATTATTACAACTTGCCAAAATACTACGGTGGTGGAATAACACAGTGGTGTGATGGTGGTAAAACACCGGTACAATAAAATAAAGTCAATCGTCAGTGTGAGGCTTGGCTATTTTATTGGTGTACCGGAAACACAGCGGATGATACATGTGGTAGACTCCAAGATCACAGGTTGACTGACTGGGAACACCTCTAAGCGTCGGGCTTGCTAGCGCAATCTTCTTCCACAAGCTCATCTTCCTCCATGTCTGGCCAAATTACCAAGCCAGGGACAAGCCTGTGAGTACGTTGGAATGTACTCGCAAACATTATGAACGAAAGATATACCGAATGCATATGCTCATGCTGGATTAATGATATGCCTATGCTGTTCAGAATATAATCATGGCATGATAAATATTAGCATGTGCAGAAGAATTAGTAAATAAAATTTTAGTGACAAACAAAGAAAGTCAATGGAAAATTGGGCGAGACAGGACCGCCCGAGAATCCAAAAGAAAAATATAACGTGGAGAATCGGGCGAGACAGGACCGCCCGAGAATCCAAAAGAAATGCCAAACTGGTGTCTAAATGCGACGCCTCGAGAGGTCTTGAAAAGAAATGCCAAACGGGTGTCTAAAAGCGACGCCTCGAGAGGTCTTGAAAAGAAATGCCAAACGGGTGTCTAAAAGCGACGCCTCGAGAGGTCTTGAAAAGAAATGCCAAACGGGTGTCTAAAAGCGACGCCACGAGAGGTCTTGAAAATAAATGAGTATCCCGGGTAGTCTAGCCAGCCCATGAGATACTCAGAAAATAAAATAAAATGAGTTTCCCGGGTAGTCTAGCCAGCCCATGAGACACTCAGAAAATAAAATAAAATGAGTGTCCCGGGTAGTCTAGCCAGCCCATGAGACACTCAGAAAATAAAATAAAATGAGTGTCCCGGGTGGTCTAGCCAGCCCATGAGATACTCATAAAATAAAATAAAATGATAGGGTTAGTCCATAATAATCTTCATATCATCAATAATATTCATGACAATATCAGTAGTGGCAATAATTATCCTGCAAAATAATTCATGCTCAATTTAATTATTTCCTCCGAAGACCGACACCAGGACCGACACTTGACCCTTCCCAGCTAACGTCCTTGACCGTGGACACGGCTATTCGAATAGATATAACTCTACAGAGGGTGTACTCTTTACCCACGTGTATAGGATTTCTTTAGGCAACACTGAGATGCTGACTAATTCCCATTATGGTTTTTAGGTTGAAAACACGCCTGACCACACCAGATTAACTTTTTCGATGCCAGGAATCACCCAAAGCATCGTTCAAGAAAACCTCTAAGTCGGGGAGACCAACGTCTCGACTAGCATGGGATCACTATTCATACGTGCGGATTACAAGGGGTGCCCCACTCTCGGCCCAGCCGGATACACCCATGCCCCTGACCTGATGACTGGCATTAGTCCATGGCCGTGGAAATCCTCATCATGGCCCTCTATGTGGTGTGTACTAGGACAGGGGTTAGCAACTTACTAAACCGTACTTCCCTCGCGGGAAGACCCATGGCAGCATGGTATTTAGCTAGGTGTAACGACGCAAGACTTGATCTAGGTCGACTCAGGAGGTGTTGTTATTTTGACTGACTTGTCTCACATGCCACGGTGACACCGTCGTGTCATCATGAGACCCGTGCCCACCAGCACGTCCCAAGACAGGAGACACACTCCTGGTCTCTCACAATTCTCATCCACGGTGGTCAGATTCTTGAGTGGAATGGAAGCAAGTGCAAAGATGATATGACTATGCATGCACGCACTTGTGACATACTACATATACGGTGCAACTCCAAACTGATGCAACCATGCATGCAATTCACCATATCCCAAGTTGAAAAATGTTTGCCTTGATCAAAGTAGTCAGAAAGTGATCAATAAAAATTCCCGGCAAAGTTCCCCTCTTCTTTTTCTGGAAAATACAAATTCAAATTAAAATTAATTTTTTTGCAACAGTACCAAAAAGTTGTCTCAAAATATTTTCAAATAAATACTAAAAAAACTAGAGAGAAAAATAAGAATTCCAAAAAAAGCATCAACTCAAACAGAGTTGTGGTTAAAAAGTTATTAAACTTTTAAAACCAGGGGCTTTTCTGCAAAACTGCAGGCCCCTGTGCGGTTTAAACAGAAAACGCTTCGGGCGAAAATGCGCTTTCCAGCGCAGAAAGCATAACAGAGCAAAATACGCTTTCGGTTTAACACCAGAAAAAAAGAAAACGCTGACGGGTGGGGTCCACCCGTCAGGTTCAAATTTGAACGCGCTCGCGCACGTGTATAGAAGGGAAGCGGCGATCACCGACGACGATCGCCAGGGTTCCAAAGGGTGGCGATGGTCGGAATGTGCTCGGGGAGGTCTTCCGCATCGGTGGGTGGTGGTGGTGGTCGCCGGCGAGCACCACAACAACGGTGAGGTCGTCTCCGGCGGACGGCGGCGTCGGGTAAGATTGGATCTCGCCGGGGAGACATGGAATCCCCAAATTGATGCGTGGCTTTGACGAGAGGGAGTAATGAGAGGCTACTGGCGGAGTTTTGGAGGTGAAGGTGGCCTAACGGCGACGTGCTGATCGAGGAGGATGGTGGCGGATCGGTGGTCGGAGATGGGGAAGATGACATCCTCGAGGTCGGTTGGGTGTGTGGGGAGTCGATTGAGATGGTGTGGAGGTGGTGTGGGTGATCTACGGGGCTCGAGCGGGCCTTTTATAGGCGATCCGAGGTTGGCCGAGGCGGAGCGGATTACGCAGGAGTAATTCCGGCCGGCAAGTTGGTTAGGGCGGTGGTCATGGACGGTGGGTGATAAGAGAGGTTGACGGAGTACTCCAGAAGCCTCAGCGTGGACGAGCTCGAGCTCCACGGCCTTATCCACTGCGAGGTGCACGCACGGGTATGGCGGCCGTGCCCATCTCCGGCGACTGCCAGGCGGGGCCAGGCCGGTGTGGAAGGTGTGCGACGCTACGGAGGAGGCGACGCGTGGAGGAGAGGGTAGGCGGAGGGAGCAGCAAAGAGAAGTGAAGGTGGGGTGCCGTGCTGATCCGTTCGGTTCGCCACAGCCGAGGACGGTGGCAGGTGCACCGGCCACCTCATGTGCCGTCGGTGGCAAGGCACTGACGAGGATGGTCCGGGGAGGCTCATTGATGAACGAGGGAGGCGTGGATGAGGAGAAAACGCGATGGAGTGCAGTGCACGATGCCTCTTCTCCCTCTCTTTGAATTTTCTTCAGTTATCTGAATTTCGACAGCACTGAACAGTACGCCCACCATGTGTATGATGAAATGCCAGAGAGTGCTAGGGATTTTAGGAATTTTAGGGAATTTTTGTGGTGAGGTGTTGATGCATAAAAGAAAAGTTGGCAAACTTTCAGAATTTTTGGAGCAATTAAAAATAGGTTTTGGTCATGGAATTTGAATCTGGTCCAAATTTGAAATGGATGGAATTTTGAACTGTGGAACCCAAAGTTTTTGGTGAAATGGGTTGTAGGTACTGTCTAGTTGCTAGGATAATTTTTTGTGGGTGCAGAAGAATTATAGAAAATATGGTTCCTTTGTAAACCAAAGAAACTAGGATAAATATAAATTCCAACTTTGGAAATTATTTAGAATGGGAGAAATATTTTTGTGGAGAGGAAAAATATTGGACACTGTCCTAGAATGTGAGAATGACTTGAGGGATAATTTAGAAGTGACAGAAAAATTATTGGAAGAATTTAGAAGTGCTTGGAAGGAGTGAAATGGCCATTTTCATGGTAAAATTTTAATTATCCAAAACTTTTTCTACATGAAAAATATTTTTGATCTTTCAAAAATAATTTCCCAATTAATAAACCTTCCAAATCAGAACCATTTAAAATTTTGAAACCCAATTAAAAATTAAAATGATTTTCAGAACAGAAGAAGCAGAAGAAGAAAAAGGCCATAATAATTCAAAGTATTTTATTTTAAAGAAAATGTTTTTTTTAATCCCAAGGAAATATTTTGGGGTGTTACAACACCTACCCCCCTTAAGAAAAATCTCGTCCCCGAGATTTCAGCTGTCCCTCAAACAGGTACGGATATTCAGTCCTCAGGTGATCCTCTCTTTCCCTTGTTGCTTCTTCCTCGGTGTGCTTACTCCACTGAACTTTGTAAAATTTTATCACGCTCTGTCGGGTTCTCCGTTCAGACTCCTCCAAAATCTTTATAGGACGCTCCCTATATGTAAGATCTGGTTGGATGTCCAGGTCTTGATGTTGGACTTGCTTTTCTGGGTTACTGACACATCTCCTCAGCTGTGACACGTGAAACACATCGTGAACATCCGATAATTCTGCTGGTAGCTCCAGTTGGTAGGAAACCTTGCCTCTCCTTGCAATTATCCTGAATGGTCCAATAAATCTCGGTGCCAATTTTCCTTTAACTTTAAATCTCTGTAGCCCCCTCATTGGGGATACTCTGAGATACACGTATTCATCGGGTTCAAAACTGATCTAATGGTGCTTCTGATCGTAGTAGCTCTTCTGACGGCTCTGAGCTACCTTCAGTCTGTCTCGGATAAGTTTCACTTTTTTTCTGCCTCTTTGAGAACCTCCGGGCCGAAGATTCAGCTATCTCCGGTCTCAGACCAATTGAGTGGGGTACGGCATCTCCGTCTGTATAGGGCTTCGAAGGGTGACATTTTTAAACTGGCTAGATAACTGTTGTTATAAGAGAATTCTGCATACGGCAAACTATCTTCCCAGCTGACTCCATAAGTAAGCACACATGCTCTCAGCATGTCCTCCAATATTTGATTCACCCATTCAGTCTGTCCACCGGTCTGTGGGTGATATGCTGTGCTGAAAACTAGCTGAGTCCCTAAGCCTTGCTGCAGGTGAGCCCAAAACCTAGAGACAAACTGAGTGCCTCTATCAGAGACTATGGTCTTGGGTACTCCATGTAAGCAAACAATTCGGGAGAGGTATAACCTAGCAAGCCTCTGTGTTGAGTATGTGGTTTTTTACCGGAATGAAATGTGCCACCTAGGTTAATAAATCTGTTATAACCCAGATAGTATCATTCCCGTGTCGTGACCTTGGTAATCCCACAATAAAATCCATCCCTATTTCATCCCATTTCCATTCAAGCACTCTGAGTGGCTGTAATAATCCTACTGGCCTCTGGTGTTCTGCTTTTATACGCTGACATGAGTCACACCGTGCGACATATACAGCTATGTCCCTTTTCATCCCGTGCCACCAAAAAAATTCCTGTAGATCCTTGTACATCTTTGTTCCTCCTGGGTGAATGGAGTATGGGGTGGTATGAGCTTCTGCCAAAATTTGTTGCTTTAGTTCTTCCTTATTGAGCACGCACAACCTTTTTCCGTACCATAGGATTCCATGTTCATCAATGGTAAATTCGGAGGCCTTGCCTGAATTTACTTTCTTTTTAATTCCTTCGATGCTGGGTGTCCTTTCTGAGCTTCTTTGATCTGATCCTCCAATGTTGATTTCACTTCTAAACGGGCAATGGTTCCTTCTATGACTAGAACCATATTAAGTTTGGCAAATTCCTGGTTGAACTCGTGCTGTGAGAATTGCACACTGTCACTGTCGGTGCATGGATTTTGGCTGAGGGCATCTGCCACAACATTTGCTTTACCCGGGTGGTAATGAATTCCCACATCATAATCCTTAATTAACTCAAGCCATCGATGCTGTCTCAAGTTTAATTCTGGCTGGGTGAAGATATACTGAAGACTTTTGTGGTCCGTGTATATCTCGCATCGATTACCAAGAAGGTAATGTCGCCATTCCTTGAGTGTGTGTATTACTGCTGCTAACTCCAAATCATGGGTAGGGTAATTTTCTTCATGTCGCCGTAGCTATCTTGAAGCATATGCCACGACCTTTCCTTCTTGCATTAATACACATCCAAGTCCCTTCCTGGAAGCGTCACAGTATATTTCAAAATTCTTGTGCACATCTGGCACAATCAGAACAGGTGCCGTGGTTAACCTCTTCTTTAATTCCTGGAAACTTTTCTCGCAAGCTTCGGTCCATTCAAACTTTTTATCTTTCTTGAGTAGCTAATTTATGGGTTTGGCAATGGTGGAGAATCCTTCGATAAATCGTCGATAGTAGCCAGCCAAACCGAGAAAACTCCTGACCTCAGTCATGTTGGTGGGTTGCTTCCACCCTAAGACATCCTTTACTTTACTTGGGTCCACTGCTATTCCATCCTGTGTTAGTACGTGTCCCAGAAAACCAACTTCTCATAACCAAAATTCACACTTACTGAATTTGGCATATAGCTGATTTTTCCGCAATTCTTCCAGGACTATCCGAAGATGTTGCTCATGTTTTTCTGGCGTCTTGGAATAAATAAGTATATCATCGATGAATACAACCACAAACTTGTCCAAATATTTCATGAAAACCTTGTTCATGAGATGTACAAAATAAGCAGGAGCGTTGGTCAAACCGAAGGGCATCACAGTGAATTCATATAACCCATATCTGGTGGTGAAGGCAGTCTTGGGTATATCTGACGATCGGATTCTTAATTGATGGTAGCCTGATCTCAAATCTATTTTTGAGAAAACCTTGGCTTCTGCCAGTTGGTCAAACAGGTCATTCATTCTTGGTAGTGGATATTTATTTTTGATGGTAACCATATTGAGTGCCCTGTAGTCAATACATAACCTCAAGGTCCCATCCTTTTTCTTAGCAAATAAAACCGGTGATCCCCATGGTGATGAGCTGGGTCGAACATAACCTTTTTCCATTAATTCATTAATTTGTTTCTTCAGCTCAACCAATTCTGTTAGAGCCATTCGGTAAGGCTTCTTGTAAATGGGTGTCGTTCCAGGTGCTAGTTCAATAACGAACTCAATTTCACGATCAGGTGGCATGCCTGGTAGTTGCTCCGGAAATACATCGGGGTATTCGCATACCACCGGAACCTTGCTTAACTCTGTCATATCCACTTGATTTAATTTTCCCTGTGAAGTAGAAATCCTCCTTGTACCAAATTTTATTGTCTTCCCTTGACAATTAGTGAGAGTCACTGTACGGTTGTAGCAATCTATAAAACCTTTATTTGTGGTCAACCAGTCCATTCCCAAAATAACGTCCAGATCGACTGCTTCCAGAACAATAAGATTGGCTAGAAACTTCATTCCCTGTATTTCAATTTTCACATCCTTGCAGTACCATTGTGTGCTTTGCTTCGATCCCGGGGACTGAATAACCATTGAATTTTTCAAGGGCGAAAGAGAAAATTGATTCTTCAAGGCAAATCTTTTAGAGATGCACGAATGCGAAGCTCCAGAATCAAACAAAACTGTAGCATTAATTGTGTTGACAGGGAACGTACCAAACACGATGTCCAATGCATTTTGCGCTTCCTCAAATGTCACGTGATTCACCTGTCCCTTCCTTTGATTGTTGTTGGGGTTGCTGTGTCGTGGGGCTGCGTTGGTGTTGCGGCCATTGTTGTTGGGTTTGGGGGCATTATTATTCCCCTATTTTGGGCATTGCCTGGCATAATGCCCTTCTTCTCCGCAGGCAAAATAGGTAATGCCAGGATGGAACATTGCGGCCTTGGTCCTGTTGTTGAAGGTGCTGCGATTATGCTATGGTCGTGGTGTTGGAATTGCTGGTCGTGGTGCCACAGGCCTCTGAAATTCATTTCGGGGCCTGTTGTTGCGAACCTGCACTGACTGGGTCATACGGTGTTTACGAATTTCATTCATGTTGCGGTGCTCGTTCTCCAGTATAATTGCCTTGTCTACCAGTATCTTGAAATCTGGAAAGGTGTGGACCACCAATTGGCACTTTAGAGACGGAACAAGTCCGTCGAGAAATTTTTCCATCTTCTTGCTTTCTGTCATGTATTCATCATTGGCGTACCGGGCCAGCTAAGTAAACTGGTCCAAGTATTGTGTTACCGTGGTGCCTCGCTGCTTGAGATCCTCAAATTTTCCATGAATTGTTCCCATGTCATATCTGCCCCATTTGGATGTGTGTGGCATATATTTTCCCACCATGATGCTGCTGTCCTTGGTGATTCCCCATATTTATTAAATGTTGCATCATTTCCTGGTGCTGCTGTTGGCTTTGTTCATACAGTCAACATACTTGTGAAAATGCTGAATCATTGCTCTGCTGACTTGTCCGTCCTTGTGTGAAATTATTTCCCATTTGTGCAAAGTTGTCCTCGGGCGGACTGGGCATAGAACAGGTCCAGGGACGATGCATTTTCTTTCTGGTGTATTTGTGTAACACCGATGAGAAAAGAATTTATAAAGGAAGGAAATAAATTTTTAAGAGACTAAAAATAATATCCCCCCAAAAAAACGTAAGTGCATAAAAATAGCAGGTTAAATTATACATGCCGGTTTAATTATACAAGCCAGATTTAATTATACAAGCAGGATTAATTATACATGCAAGATTTAATTATACATGCATGGTTTAATTATACAACATGCTTGTCGTAGCTGTATACTACATAACCACTTATTTAAACTAGTGCGCTACTCCGCCCACAAAGCACGCTGCGGTCCAAGTCTACTACTCACCATCTTACAAAAAAGAAAAGAAACAGAAAATAAATATTTTACAACTCCGCTCTCATAAAAGACGACTGCGGTGTGAATGCCTCGTCTGCCTTCACGGGGTGTCCGAAACGTCGTAGGCCCTGCTGAGGGTAAGTCCCAGACGAGGTGCTGAAGACTCGACCTCCTCCTCCTCCTCGGGTATGGTCTCCAGTCGAGCAGCTGTCGATGCCACGCCTGGTCGTGGTGGCACTGTGCTCGTAGGCGGTGATGCTCTAACTGGAGTGGGTGCAGCCAAGCGACTAGCCTCATCACTCGGGGATGAGCGTTGAATCACGGAACAAGTAGGAGGATCATATGGTGGAGTCGGAATGAGAGGAGCGTGTGGTGACGGGGAACGGAACTCACTCCTGCAAGGAATCCTTGCACGAGCCAAGTCCATCTGTGCAGCGAGATGGTTGTCCACCAGTGAGGTGAAGACTGACTCCAGAGCCATGATGTACTAAACAAGGGGCTCGTTCGCCTCGTCCCTTTCTCCCGCGGTGCAGGAGAAAGCATAGTGACTAGTGTATGGAACATGGCATGGAAGGTAGTGATAGGGACGTATCTGCATGACTGGAAGGATGTCCCTAAGACGAGCGATGGCCTCACGGGTAGCCATCTGGACAGCATGCCTCTTAGAGGGCATGACTCTCCCCACAAAGTGATAGTTGCGATATGACAAGGCACTTCCACCCCGAATATATACCGAGGCCTGGTACATAGTCAGAGTGTCCGTGACCATGTCGGGGAAAACAGTGTACTCCGAACGGCTCGGAGATCTCTTCGCATCTCTAGCGATGACGGCGAGAAGACGGGAAAATCCCGTAGGCTCGTTGGCGAAAATCAGGGACATACAGTTGCCGCCAGACATCTACAGCAGTAGACAAAAATTCAAATAGTCATGTCATAAGTATATGATGACCAAGGAAAATTGTTACAATGCATGAGATGCATGCTAAAAATGTTAGTACTGACTCTATTACTAGCGTTCGCTTCCTACAGTTAGCCTGTCTCAGATACTAAGGTTTTTCAGGCCCATTTCTGGGATAAATCACAGAATAGCCTCAAGTCACACCAGCCCCAAGATCAGAACAACTAGTGGACTTCCATGATACAGATATCCAGTACATACATAATATTACACACGGTTGAGCCAGAGCGCTCAACAATTATTACAACTTGCCAAAATACTACGGTGGTGGAATAACACAGTAGTGTGATGGTGGTACAACACCGGTACAATAAAATAAAGTCAAGAGTTAGTGTGAGGCTTGGCTATTTTATTGGTGTAGCGGAAACACAGCAGATGATACATGTGGTAGACTCCAAGATGACAGGTTGACTGACTGGGAACACCTCTAAGCGTCGGGCTCCCTAGCGCAATCTTCTTCCACAAGCTCTTCTTCCTCCATGTCTGGCCAAATTAACAAGCCAGGGACAAGCCTGTGAGTACGTTGGAATGTACTCGCAAACATTATGAACGAAAGATATACCGAATGCATATGCTCATGCCGGATTAATGATATGCTTATGCTATTTAGAATATAATCATGGCATGATAAATAATAGCATGGGTAGAACAATTAGTAAATAAAATTTTAGTGACAAACAAAGAAAGTTAATGGAAAATCGGGCGAGACAGGACCGCTCGAGAATCCAAAAGAAAAATATAACGTGGAGAATCGGGTGAGACAAGACCGCCCGAGAATCCAAAAGAAATGCCAAACGGGTGTCTACATGCGACGCCTCGAGAGGTCTTGAAAAGAAATGCCAAACGGGTGCCTAAAAGCGACACCTCGACAGGTCTTGAAAAGAAATGCCAAACGGGTGTCTAAAAGCGACGCCTAGAGAGGTCTTGAAAAGAAATGCCAAACGAGTGTCTAAAAGCGACGCCACGAGAGGTCTTGAAAATAAATGAGTATCCCGGGTAGTCTAGCCAGCCCATGAGATACTCAGAAAATAAAATAAAATGAGTGTCCCGGGTAGTCTAGCCAGCCCATGAGACACTCAGAAAATAAAATAAAATGAGTGTCCCGGGTAGTCTAGCCAACCCACGAGACACTTAGAAAATAAAATAAAATGATTGTCCCGGGTGGTCTAGTCAGCCCATGAGATACTCAGAAAATAAAATAAAATGACACGGTTAGTCCATAATAATCTTCATATCATCAATAATATTCATGACAATATCAGTAGTGGCAATAATTATCCTGCAAAATAATTCATGCTCAATTTAATTATTTCCTCCGAAGACCGACACCGGGACCGACACTTGACCCTTCCCAGCTAACGTCCTTGGCCGTGGACACGGCTATTCGAATAGATATAACTCTGCAGAGGGTGTACTCTTTACCCACGTATATAGGATTTCTTTAGCCAACACCGAGATGCGGACTAATTCCTATTATGGTCTTTAGGTTGAAAACACGCCTGACCAGCACACACCAGATTAACTTTCCGGATGCCAGGAATCACCCAAAGCGTCGTTCAAGAAAAACTCTAAGTCGGGGAGACCAATGTCTCGACTAGCATGGGATCACTATTCATATGTGCGGATTACAAGGGGTGCCCCCCTCTCGGCCCAGCCGGATACACCCATGCCCCCTGACCTGATGACTGGCATTAGTCCATGGCCGTGGAAACCCTCATCATGGCCCTCTATGTGGTGTGTACACGGACAGGGGTTAGCAACTCACTAAACCGTACATCCCTCGCGGGAAGACCCGTTGCAGCACGGTATTTTGCTAGGTGTAACGGAGCAAGACTCGATCTAGGTCGACTCAGGAGGTGTTGTTATTATGACTGACATGTCTCACATGCCACGGTGACACCGTCATGTCATAACGAGAGCCGTGCCCACCGGCACATCCCAAGGAAGGAGACACACTCCTGGTCTCTCACAATTCTCATCCACGGTGGTCAGATTCTTGAGTGGAATGCAAGCAAGTGCAAAGATGATATGACTATGCATGCATGCACTTGTGACATACTACATATACGGTGCAACTCCAAACCGATGCAACCATGCATGCAATTCACCATATCCCAAGTTCAAAAATGCTTGCCTTGATCAAAGTAGTCAGAAAGTGATCCCTCAAAATTCCCGGCAAAGTTCCCCTCTCTTTTTTCTGGAAAATACAAATTCAAATTAAAATATATTGTTTTGCAACAGTACCAAAATTTGTCTCAAAATATTTTCAAATAAATCCTAAAAAACTAGAGTGAAAAATAAGAATTTCAAAAAAAGAATCAACTCAAACAGAGTTGTCGTTAAAAAGTTATTAAACTTTTAAAACCAGGGGCTTTTCTGCAAAACTGCAGGCCCCTGTGCAGTTTAAACAGAAAAGGCTTCGGGCGAAAATGCGCTTTCCAGCATAGAAAGCGTAACAGAGCAAAATACGCTTTCGGTTTAAAACCAGAAAAAAAGAAAACGCTGACGGGTGAGGTCCAACCGTCAGGTTCAAATTTGAACGCGCTCGCGCGCCTGTACAGAAGGGAAGCGGCAATCACCGGCGATGATCGCCGGGGTTCCAAAGGGTGGCGATGGTCGGAACGTGCTCAGGGTGGTCTTCCGCGTCGGTGGGTGGTGTTGGTGGTCGCCGGCGAGCACCAGAACGACGGCGAGGTCGTCTACGGCGGACGGCGGTGTCGGGTAAGATTGGATCTCGCCGGGAAGACGTGGAATCGCCAAATTGATGCGCGGCTTCGACGAGAGTGAGTGATGAGAGGCTACTGGCGGAGTTTTGGTGGTGGAGGTGGCCTAACGGTGACGTGCTTATCGAGGAGGATGGCGGAGGATCGGTGGTCGGAGATGGGGAAGATGACCTCCTCCAGGTCGGTTGGGTGCGTGGGGAGTCGATTGAGATGGTGTGGAGGTGGTGTGAGTGATCTGCGGGGCTCGAGCGGGCCTTTTATAGGCGATCCGAGGTTGGCCGAGGTGGAGTGGATTACACCGGAGTAACTCCGGCCGCCAAGTTGGTTAGGGCGGTGGTCATGGACGGTGGGTGATAAGAGAGGTTGACGGAGTACTCCAGAAACCTCAGCATGGACGAGCTCGAGCTCCACGGCCTTATCCACGGCGAGGTGCATGCACGGGTGTGTCGGCCGTGCCCGTCTCCAGCGAGTGCCAGGCGGGGCCAGGCCGGTGTGGAAGGCGTGCGACGCTACGGAGGAGGCGACGCGTGGAGGAGAGGGTAGGCGGAGGGAGCAGCAGAGAGAAGTGAAGGCGGGGTGCCGTGCTGATCCGCTCGGTTCGCCACAGCCGAGGACGGTGGCAGGTGCACCGGCCACCTCCTGTGCCGTCGGTGGCGAGGCACTGACGAGGAGGGTCCGGGGAGGCTCATTGATGAACGAGGGAGGCGTGGATGAGGAGAAAACGCGATGGAGTGCAGTGCACGGCGCCTCTTCTCCCTCCCTCTGAATTTTCTTCAGCTAACTGAATTTTGATAGCACTGAACAGTACGCCCACCATCTGTATGATGAAATGCCAGATGGTGCTAGGGATTTTAGGAATTTCAGGGAATTTTTGTGGTGAGGTGTTGATGCATAAAAGAAAGGTTGGCAAAGTTTCAAAATTTTTGGAGCAATTAAAAATAGGTTTTGGTCATGGAATTTGAATCTGATCCAAATTTGAACTGGATGGAATTTGAAAATTTTGAACTGTGGAACCCAAAGTTTTTGGTGAAATGGGCTGTAGGTACTGTCTAGTTGCTAGGATAATTTTTTGTGGGTGCAGAAGAATTATAGAAAATATGGTTCCTTTGTAAACCAAAGAAACTAGGATAAATATAAATTCCAACTTTGGAATTTATTTAGAATGGGAGAAATATTTTTGTGGAGAGGAAAAATATTGGACACTGTCCTAGAATGTGAGAATGACTTGAGGGATAATTTAGAAGTGACAGAAAAATTATTGGAAGAATTTAGAAGTGCTTGAAAGGAGTGAAATGGCCATTTTCATGGTAAAATTTTAATTTTCCAAAACTTTTCCTACATGAAAAATATTTTTGATCTTTCAAAAATAATTTCCCAATTAATAAACCTTCCAAATCAGAACCATTTAAAATTTTGAAACCCAATTAAAAATTAAAATGATTTTCAGAACAGAAGAAGAAAAAGGCCATAATAATTCAAAGTATTTTATTTTAAAGAAAAGATTTTTTTTTAAATCCCAAGGAAATATTTTGGGGTGTTACAAAGCTTTGGTGGATTTCATCAATGACTAGACTGAATTGCAGGCTCCGAAGGAGGAGCCGGACACCACATATTGGTCTATTCACTTTGACGGTTCCAGACAATTGGAAGGCTCGGGGGCTAGAGTTGTAATAACTTCCCCACGAGGTGAGAAGTTTTGTTATGTTTTGCGGCTTATGTTTCCTTGTACTAACAATGCAGCTAAATATGAGGCTTTGCTTCATGGGCTCCGTATGGCAAAGGAGATGAACTTAAGCCGAGTCAGATGCCTGGGTGACTCAGATTTGGTGGCTCAACAAGTTTCTGGAACATGGGATTCCAAGGATCCCCTCATGGCAGCTTATCGATGCAAAGGCACAAACATCGCTGGACATTTCATGGGATATCAGGTTGATCATATTGATCGCCGACTTAAAGAGGCAGCAGATGCATTATCTCATTTGGGCTCTCAGCGAAAGCCTGTTCCACCCAATGTTTTTCTTGATGTTCTACACAACCCGTTAGTCAAACTACTGACGGAGGAAGACCTTGCTATTCCTGATCCAGAAGCAGCGTTGGTGGCCGCTGTTCACGCTATACCAGATTGGACAGTACCTTACCTGGCATATTTAAGCCATGGCGAGCTCCCAGCAGAGGAAATCATCGCCCGACAGATTATCAGGCGGTCCAAGTCCATGACTATAGTCAATGGCGAGTTACATAGACGAAGCGTCACAGGCGTTTTTCAGCGTTGTGTTTCTCCTGAGGAGGGTTATGCAATTCTCAACAAAATCCACTCTGGTGATTGTGGGCATCATGCCGGCTCAAGATCATTGGTCACGAAAGCCTTTCGGTATGGTTTTTACTGGCTTACGGCTCATGCAGATGCAGAGGATATTGTCCGCAAGTGTGATGGTTGTCAGAAATTTGCGCGTCAAGCTCATGTGCCGGCTCAAGAGTTGAGGATGATTTCGATAACCTGGCCCTTTGCAGTGTGGGGGCTTGATATGGTTGGACCTTTCAAGAGATCCAAGAATAAGCATACTCACTTATTGGTGGCAGTTGATAAATTTACTAAGTGGGTTGAAGCAGAGCTGGTCAGCCGTTGTGACGCTGCTACAGCTGTTAAATTCCTCAAAAAGCTAATCTATCATTTTGGCTATCCACATAGCATTATTACAGACAATGGCACTAATCTTTCCAAAGGAGTCATGAAGCAGTTCTATCAGCAGGAGCACATCAGGCTGGAATTAGCATCTGTTGTGCATCCTCAGTCTAATGGACAGGTGGAACGTGCTAATCAAGAGTTGCTACATGGCATCAAACCCCGGCTCATGGTGCCTTTACAACGCATGCCGGGTTGCTGGGAAGAGGAGTTACCTGCAGTACTTTGGAGCATACGAACCACTCCCAACCGGTCGACAGGCTACACACCGTTTTTCCTGGTCTATGGTGCAGAGGTTGTCCTTCCAAGTGATATTCGTCATGACTCCCCCCGAGCTATAGCATATGTGGAAGCTAATAATGAACAGGCTCGCCAAAACGCTCTTGATGCTCTGGAAGAGGAACGTGAACTTGCCGTGTCCAGATCTGCAATTTATCAACAAGACCTACGTTGCTATAACAGCCATAGAGTTCGAAGCCGTACCTTTTAGGAAGATGACTTAGTGCTCCATCTGATACAAGACCAGACAGGCATGCATAAGCTTTCGCCGCCTTGGGAAGGACCCTTCGTCATTAGCAAGAATCTCAACAACGGGTCATACTACCTTGTTGACATACGTGAAGCAAATCAGTCACGTACCTCTGAGGAGGAGGGCAGCCGACCCTGGAACATTGCGCATCTGCGGCCATACTATACCTAAGTCACAGACTGGGCAGTATCTTTTGTACATACCTTCATCATGTATATTATGATCAATGAAATAAAGCCGGCAACTCTGTATAAGAGAATTTGTCGTTTCGCCTCAAATTGTGTGTTGAGTCTTTATCATTGGTTACTTGGGGGCTTCCAGCTCATCGAGTTTAGCTTTAACATCCCTTTTAACCCGACAAAAATGCCAAAATTTACTTGGTTAAACCTGCCTGTTATCAAGATGCTACTCCGAAAAGGTGACCCGGTGTACGCCTGATGAGTCAATCACAGAGGTGACCCTGAATTCATCAGAGTTAAAACACTAGTTGGTCATGTGAGAGCCGGCTTTCAGAGAGCTAGGATAAACCAAAAGAGGCGGAAAGCCTACTTCATAGAAGCAAATCAGACTCGTGCCTCGAACGCCGGTCTTTCTGTCATGCCTCGAAAGCCGGCTTTTACTTTTGCATAGTTGCATTATTTTAATATCTTGCATGCATGCATACATCCTTATATTTCATAAATTTTGTATTAACATTTTTCTTGACTATTAAGCCGGCATTAGGACTCGCCGGGTTGTTTTACAACTAAGATTTTTATCTTATCGCTCAGCACCACTGGTGTTTGAGTTCAGAGCCGGCATAGCCGAGTCACCAATGTTATTTCAGGTGTTAGCCATGGTCCATCACATACTCCATATTGCTGAATTGGCTCCAGAAGCCAGATTGTCAATCATACATTTTAAACTATAAGATTGATGTCTGCTCTTACAGCAGTAAAAGATTTTTCATTCAAGGCAGTCAACCAAGTTTACAGGCAAAACAATACAAGTGCACGATGGCACTTGCACTAGCAAAAATTTACGCCTACCGCTATTACAAGCCACATCAGGGCTGTGATCAAGTCAGATGTTCTATCACTTTCAAATTACAAAGATTTGTGAGCCGGCAATTTAAGTCTTCGGGTTAAGGTTTGCCCCAGAGGTTGATGGGTCGTCATGTGCTGGCTCTTCATGCTCGTCGTCATCCGGCGCCTCTTCCTGACTTGCCGACTCATTGACTACCCACTTGATTGATCGCAAAGCTTCAAATATTGAATTGGTTGTTATCACAGATGAAGGGTCGACGTCAGGAGCGAAGGTTTGCTTACGAGGACGGGTTAGCGCAACAGGCTTTGGGTTGGGTGGCTCTAGGCGTTCATTTGCTTTGAAATATCCGGCTTGATATTTGGTGAGATCTATCTCCTCCATCAGTGTTGTTGCAACTACCCGAGTTTCTTTTACGCACCGCAGAAAATCTTTCTTGGTGAAAGGCGTGTCATCAGTGTTGAATTCTGGATAGCCGCCCACCAGTTGAGTCGGATCCAGTTCTGGGGCATACGCCTTGGCACGCGCAAGGGCAGTAAGAGCTCCATGGCGACAAGTCGCCTTCTTCCATTCTTGAAACCATTGCGGTACAACAGACAGCCCTTTAAGCATGTCCACAATCAGTTGGGGCGGTGACTTGGTGTTCTTTGCCGCCATGATGCAGTGTGAGCTGCCTATATATAGTTGTTCCAGAACGGAGTACACGGCTTTAAGCTTTACCAGGGGCAGTTCCCCGAGGTTATGAGTCCTATGACCTGCAAATACGGATGAGGTGTCAGAAGGTCCGGCTCAACATATTAAGTTGGTTCATTTTAGAAGTCTTGTAAATTTTCCAGCTTACCAGAGATGGCGCTGCACATTGTGTTGATATGACCCTTTAATGTGGCTAGTTCTTGAGTCACTGGCTGAAGTTTCACCTCGGCCTCTTCCGCGCATTTGACCAAGATGGCCTTCTCATCTTCAAATGTTGCTTCGGCCTTCTCTAGGGTCTCTTTCACTGTGAGCAGTGACTTGTGGAAATCTGAAGATAAGCGTTCTGCTTTTTCCCGGAGTTTTCTTTGTTTTCTCGCTTCCTTTTGGAAGCCGGGAGTTTGTGACTCAACTTCATTCAGTATGTCCTGCATGGCAATTTAAAAAGTTAGCAGATATGTATTTATAATAGTCCCGAGCCACCGTGGCGGTCGACCCGGCACTTGGGGGCTACATCTATTAAAGCTCTTTTGAACATAACAAGTCCCATGAAGATGCAGGCATTCAACATGGCACTTGGGGGCTAATGTGTAGTTTTTTCATCAATACATGCAGAGACCCGGCTCATCATATGATGTTGAGCCGGCCCTCGGGGGCTACCGATTGTTCATCTATATGAAGGAAAATTACAAAAGTCCCGGGTCATCATTTCATAATAACCCGGCCCTTGGGGGCTACATGTATATATGTATAAAGCCAGGGGACAGAGGTTACCTCATACTTCCGTTTGAGAGAAGTCACCATTGCAATTTCAGTATCCCAGCTCTCAGACAGTCGGGTCAAGATAGCTTGATGCAGAGAGTCAATGTTTTGGTCTTCAAATGAGTGGAAGTAAAGAGCTGCCTTCCCTTTATTTTTTGGCGACTCAGCCTTGGTGGAGATTTTTGTCAAGGCAGTGGAAGATTCTAGTGGAGGGTTCTGGTTCTCACTAGTCACCACCACCATATCCTGAGCCTTCTCAATGGGCTGCTCTTCTGTCATTTGATCCTTCTCCTGATCAGCAACGGGAGGAGAAGTGCGAGCGGGGCTCATGGTAGTGTCTTGGTGTGGAGGTTCGTCTTGGATAACCGGCTCATCTGGAATGTCCGGGTTGTCTGTTGCTGCTTCCTGAGAAGGACCTTTCTCAACAGCGGGGTCGGAAGACTTAGTAGCAGGTTTCTTCTTGATTGCTTTGGCGCTACACAAGGTAAAACGTTGATTACTCAGTCAAGGGATAAAGCAAGAGTATAAGTTTCAAAAGTAAAAAGTGAGCTATACCCGGGGTTAATGTTAAAGGCTGGTGCTTGAGTGGCACTGGACTCATCCGATGAAGGAGAAGTCAGATAGACCGAGTTGTTCAGCGGAAGTGGTTCTTTGAAGCGACCAGCTTGAGGGAGAGAAGGAGTGGGGTTGTGAGGAACTTTGGTATGAGCCCTTCGTGTGGGCGGCTCATTTGTTAACCCATCGCTTAGTTCTCCCTCCCAGCTCCAGGTCTTCCGTTTTGATGTGCCAGTATGCTGAGTTTTTTTCAAAAGAAAGCACGGGTCTAAGTGAGCATCTAGATGTGAGAACGGGACTTTGCGGACTACAACCCAGAATTTCTTTCGGACGGGGACTGTTGAGTCAGAATCTGAAGAGATCAGGGTTACCTCTAGCTCACCGGCGTGACTGGTTTTAGCTTGTTCATGTGTAGAGTTGGCATCAGCAAGTTGGTTAAAGAGACGACCGAGGGAGTCGAGTTCTACCTCTTGATCTTCGTCATCTTTCGGGTCTTCCCCGTTGTCCTCTTGAGGGGGAGTGGGATCTTGTGGCTCAACTTACCACCAGTCAGCGTTTTCCTGCACAATGACAAGTTAATAAGTTTACAACGAAGGCAAAGTAGTGTATGCAAGGTAAGGGGAAACAGAAAGGGCGGCTTACCGCAGGAGCCGGGTTGCCTGTAAAGAAGGGCACCAGCCCCACGAGTTCAATGGAATCCTTTGTTTCCCCGAGAAGTTTCTTGGCAAATTTTATGACATCTTTCTGTTGGAGGTTGACCCAGCTGAACCATAGTCAATCTTCTGCCTCGCCAGTGTAGTAGTGCATGAGCCGGTTCCTCAGGCTTAGAGGTTGAATGCGCCAGCTTACCCAGGTCCGGGTCAAATCAACACCGGTGAGACCATGGGTGGTTAAAGCATTAATCTTTGAGTATAAAGGTTGCAGAGCCTCTCTTTCCTCCTTGGAGGCAAAACCCGAGAAGATGGTGGAAGCATCAAGCCGGTCTGCCCTATAACCCGGAAGTTGATGTTGTTGATCTAGGGAGGTGTCTCTGCAATAAAACCAAGTTCTGTACCACCCTTTAGGATGGCTAGACGGCTTAGCTTCTAGAAAAGCTGAGTTCTTCCTTCTTTGGATAGTGACCCCACCAAGTTCTATGCTGGGTCCACCTTTGTGTTCTGTCTGATGATTCAGATAGAAGAACTCCCGAAATAAGCTGATGGATGGCTCCATTTGCAGATAAACTTCACAGAAAACTTGGAACTGGCTCAAGTTGTGAATGGAGTTGAGGCCCAAGTCTTGAGGCCTGATCGCGAAGAAGTGAAGTACATCCCGGAAACATTTGGAACCCGGGGGACGGAAACCTCTGTCCAAGTGGTCACCAAAGATGACTATATTATTTTGAGCCGACTGAGGATGTATTTCTTCCTCAAGGGCTCTCCACTGAATTTCCTCTTGGGTTGGAAGCAACCCAGAGTCGACTAAGGCCTTCAGTCTAAGCTCTGACATATTGGACTTGGCCCAGTTCACAATTTTGTTGGTCTTAGGAGCCATGGATTCTGCTACAGGAAAAGCAGTAAATAATATAAGCCAGAACATTCAGAAGTTTGCTGGGTTATCATAGCAAATAGTAGACCGGTATTATGCCGGGTTATGGATATCAAGACAGTCCAAGCCGGCATGAGCAAGCAGCTACTAGTGACAAATTTTGACAAGTCTAGTGTGAGTATGAGTCTGCAAACAGCTTTCAAACCGATTGAGGAATTTTTCGGATCTGAAAAATAGCTGAAAAATAAAGAACAACCTAGGTTTGTTTCAGTGACTGAGGAAAAGACCATAATGAGGCTCATTTGAGAAGATGTGAAAGATCTATATGGACATTAAAGTATTGTAGGATTGTTCTACGGCCTAACCGATGAAGAAAATAAGATGTTCCGGATCTACAAACGGCCAGTATGAAGAAGCCGAAGAACACTGAAGAACTTCGATGAGTTCTAACGAAATAGCACAATGGGGACAAGGTGCTTACAGATATGAAAACAAAAGCTTGGGATCTTCGGGAGTCGCGGATGCAGCCGTGTGGGGCTAGACGGATTCCGGTGACGGAGTGAAGTCGTAGATGGTGCTGTCTCTGGCGGCGGCAACGAGCGCGAGAAGGCGCAGAAGTGTCGGGGAGCAGAGGAGGAAGAAGACGAGAAGAGTAGGAGCAGTAAAAGTGAAATTGGAAGGGCACCGACCCATTTATAGGCGCGGTGGAACCCGAAATGGCAGGTGCGAAGCCCCAGGCGACGCAGTGAATTTTGGCTAAAGGGACTCCTCGATTTTCACGCCTGACAAGACAATACAAAACTACTCAAAGATTCGCTATGATGTCATGCTCGGATCTCGTGGGAGTGGATTGTGACATCATATAAAGGGGAGTGAGAAAGTGCTAAGTCTGAAGGACGTAAAGTGACCCGGCAGAAATGGTTGACCCAGGAAATATATTTGATAAAGAATGAAGACTGGAAGGGTGCAAAAAATACCGGCTCAGGAAATAAGGCTCAGAGTTGAAACTCTCCGCAATTTGTCCTTTATTTTTGTTTTACAGGATGGAGTTTAACATGGATAAATCCAAGTCAAGCAGGGGGCTAATGTTGGGAATGTTTCCCAGCATGGAGACCCACTAGGAGGATGACCCGGCCATGGAGCCATGAGGCTCAGTGGGCCATTGTACTGCCGGGCTTTGAAGATCCGTAATGGGCCGGCTCAAGGGAGATCCGGTGTGGAGGCCGACTTAACATATCGGCCGGCCTATGGAGGAAAGGTCAGACAGGAAAGTTACCTTGGAGAACAAGATAACTAGAGTAAGAGTAGGATACGGGTCAATGTTATGACCCAGACTCTCATGTAAACCTAGGGCTCGACCTGTTATATAAAGGGGAGCACCTAGGGCAGAAAGATTAAGTTGCAATCTCTCAAAGGCTAGGTTAGCGAATCCGCATCCTTGTAATCGAGATCCAAGCAATAACAAACAAGCAGAATGGAGGCTTTTACCTCCATTGTGAGGGGCCGAACCTGGGTAATCCCGGGTCTCTCGCTTTCCGATCAACCCCGTCAAGCTTCCACCTTCGTTCGATGGCCTCATCACTAAGTCCTTTCACTAGGGCATCTGCCGTGACAAAACCATGACACCGCCGGATCGCCCCGCTGCAGCATAGGGGAGGCCGGCAAGCGTGGGATTATTAGGGCCCCGCTGACCCAATGCGTATGTACCCGGGCCCCGACAACAACTTGACGGTAATGGGGCACTACTTGCTCATTTTCCAGCTCTTCAACAGGGGCTGCACCTTCGATCTGTCGGCGAAGGTGATCCCATTATGCAACAATACTGCCAAGGCTTCCATCTTGGCAGTGATGCCGGACTGCAATGCCAGGATGGTTTTGAGCACATGGGAGGAACCCAACAAGAAAGACGTGGGAAGCTGGTTTGTTGGCTTAGTCGAGAAGGCCATCAGAGCCGAGGATGACATGGTCCATCCGACGAAGGATGACCGGAAGGAGTTCCTTGCCCTGAGAGCTAAGGAGCTGAAGAGAGTGAAGGCAACTCGCTCCCGGGTAGCCAAGGGCACCGGCGGCGGAAAAGGCACCGGAAGCCAGGCTAAAGAGCAAGCCACAGCTCCGGGGACTAGCGGAGGAAGCCGCTCCCAAGAGCATGGCGAAGAGCATGCTGGTGAGGAAAAGTAGGCTAAGGGATCTGAGGAGGAGGAAGAGGAAAGAGAGCAGCCCGAGGGATCTTCAGACGAAGAGGAAGAAGAACCACCTCGCCTTCCTCCCGCCAAGGTGAAGATGACCGTCGCCAAGAAGCCCGCTCGAAAGAGGGCAGCGCATACCGAGTCGGCAAGCCAGGAGCTCGCCGCCATCAAGGTAGTAGCCGCACCCTCCCGGGCGCAACCTTCCCGGCAACAGCCTTCCCGCGCTGCTGCCCCTCGCCGACCCATCCCGCCAACCGTGGAGGAGGCGGGCATTCCGCAGCCCCCAGCTCCCCTAGGGATGAAGCGCCCCAGGAATTCACCGCCATCGGCTACGACTGCGGGGATCGGGGACACAGTTCTCTATGATCTGTCAGTCCTTAGTGACCCCGACGAGGATGAAAAGTAACCACCTCCATCTCCGTACATTTTTCTTGTAATCATCCAGACTCTGTTGCTGAACAGATCTTTTTAATTATTTTGATCTTGCAGGGATGAAATGCCGCTGGCGGAGAGGCACAAGAAGAAACCCAAGATTGCTGAAGAGGGCGAGACGGCAATCAGCACCGATGAAGGTGCGACTTCACCTGAGGTTGCTGGCCCGATCCCCCCGCGTGAGGTTCATGTGCGGTTTCCACTAGTGAGCACTACCGTCGAGTCTTCCGCAATGGAGACCGACAAGGGGTTGGAGAGCAGCCAGCCGGAAGGAGAGCGCCAAGGGACAAACCTCTTGACGGCACCCTCGACTCCCGAGCTATCGCTAAGACCTTCACCGGCAAGTAGCAGCCCTCCTCCAGAGTAGCCCCAAGAAGGGCCCCTTCGCGCAGAGGCCCCTCAGGCAACTGGTGTTGCCAAGGACCAAGCGTCGGCAATCGGTGTTGCCGGGGACCAAGCGTCGGCAACTAAAGTTGCCGGAGGGAGGACGGCATCCCCTCCATGTGCCCATCAAGGTAACCTTCTTTCCAAATGCACTGAAATCCTTGTCAATCCTTCTTTTTTCTTTTCTTGAACTTGTTCTGAAGTTTTGAGTTCATCTTGGTTTCCGCTTCTTTTCCATCCTGCAGAACCAACCCCTCCGAAAGAGAGGGAAGTATCTGTGGAGGAAATCGTGATGAGCGCCGCTGATGAGGCCGCCAGGATTTCCGCCACGGAAGCCGCCGCGTCCACTGTTGAGGAGGCCAGGAAAGTTCCCAACGAACCTGCCCAGCTCTCTGGCAACACATCCGGGCCTGCCATCAAAGACGCTAAGATGGGAGAGGCTGGCACCGACAGGCCAAACACTGAGCTCCATCCCAGTGCATCCGAGGCGCGGGCCCTGATCGGCCCTTTGGAGCCTGTTCGCCAGCAGCAGGAATTTGAAGCCCCTAGCTCATCTGGTGCTGGGGTGCCTACTTTTGATGATGCCATTGTGGAGATCTTGGTGCCCTTCTCTAGAAGTGTCACAGTACCAGACGGCTCCAATGATGGTGCCGCGGACCTTGCATTCTTGACGGCGATGGCCAACGGCTTCAAGGATGTGCAAGACCGCTACGGCAAGCGATGGGATAGACTGCACGCACATCAGCAAGCCGTGGAGCTAGCTGAACGGAAGCTGAAGGAGGAGGCGGAAGAGATCCGCCAATGGTATAATGGCAAATTCCATAGCCTCAAGAGGCAGGAAGAGAAGCTTGACGCTGCCAAGGAGGAGGCAGCGACCCTGGATGGCAAGTTGACGGAGCGCGAAGCGCAGCTCATCGTCAAGGAAAAAGAGCTTGCCGCCTGAGAGGAAGCACTTGCCGCCAAGCTACGCGGCAAGGACGAGGAGATCCAGACTCTATTCGTGCAGCGGACTCAAGAGCTAGAGGAGGGCCACAAACAGGCCATCGAGACTCAAGCTCAGGCTCACATCGCCAAACTCCTGGAAGCCATCAAGGCCTCAGAGGGCGCCGAGGCTGCCAGGGTAGAGTTGGAGTCCAGGGGACCGATGCTTAAAGAGGACCTCGCCGCCAAAGCTCAAGAACTCTCGACCGCCAAGAACTCCATTGCTGACCTCAAGTCAAAGCTCGCGACTCTGGAGAAGGATCTGGAGGTTGGCAGGGAAAAGGAGAGGGAGCTGCTGGTAAACTGGGAAAAGGAGAAAGTTGCGCATGCCGATGCTGCAAATTCTTTTGACGAGCTCAAGAAAGCCCTGGATCTGTGGATTGGTCGCCTTGTCGATGTTGTCGAGCGACTCGCCGCTCAAGTGACCATCATGGACAAGGAGGACCATAGCTTCACCGTCGGGGAGCATGATTTCACAAGTGCCAGCCTCACCCTCTTCTTTGAAGGACTCCTCGAGGTATTGAAGAAGCATCATGAAAAGATGTCTGCCAACTTTGCCAGTGAATCTTGCAAATTCTGTAGTGACATCGTCTCCAAGATGCTCATCAAGATTATCTGCCGGAACCCTGGAATTGACGTCTCCAAGGCCCTCAAAAGCTTGCCGCCGGGGACGGACACCACAGCTGCCGAAGAAGCCGTCGCTCCCCTCATCAGCAAGATTCATTAGGCCCCGAGGACTGAGGGTGATCGCAAGGATTAGCCCCCTTCGCTGTTTCTTATTGCAAGTGTAGTTCATGTAAAAGACAGATTATCTTAAGTTAGAACTGCACTTGGCTTCGATGTAATATAACTTGTGTTTTGGATGGATGTATGCATGCTATTCCCGTGTTTTATTTTGTCTTTGCATGATTTTTGCACCCTACGCTTGCCGAAAACTTGCCGGTGCGCGCACTCTTGCCGCGAGCGCATGAGGAACAGGTCCTTAGCAGCTTGTCGGAAGTGCCGCTGACGGCAAGGATACACTTGACGATCATAACGTAGCCACTTAAGTTGCTGAGTGGACTCGAAACAAAGTAAGGGCGTAGCTGACCACGACAAGGTTCCTTAGCATGCAGATTTCTCATACAAAGGCCAAAATCGTTCAAGGAGAAATTGCAACTACAACAAAGAATTTATTTCAAAGTTTCTCAACTTAGCTTTTTCTTTGATGTGCTTCTTGTTGGGTTCTACGGTAGGGTGCGTCCACTGCAAATTAAAATTTTCCTACCCGCAGAACAACCAGGAACATGCTAACAGAGATGGATCACAGATCATTACCACTAGACGCGCAGTGTCGTGTAGCGGAAGTAGAGTCATGGCAGCGCGTCACCGGAGTCGTCTCCTCCTCGTCGATCTCCCACGTATAGCTGATCACCAAGTCCCACGAACAGGTTCACCGGAGTGGCACAATTGCACCACCTCTAATGGTATCCGCGCGTGCGGGAGGAATGCTATGGGGCGGACTGCTAGGTCCGATCACACAGCCTGCGGCACGGGGAGGTGGCTAGTTGCAACACATGCAAAGCCCTAATGATGACGCCAAAGCGATCAACCTTTATAAGCGTGCTGTACCTCCACTATATATAGGCATCCGTCGTGGGCTCAACACTTGGGCCTCACACAGATCCTAAAAGCCCAAAGTCTACTCGGTCACGATCCAAGTCCAGCTCGGATCACATCCGGAGTGTCCTCGGATCCGACCTTGTAGGTTCCTTCCCTTAAGTGCGCGACCCCTTAGGTTCAAGTCGGCTTGGTCGCAGTTCGGATCACCTCCGACCTGCTCGGCAGGTAGCGGCCTCTAGCAAGGCGTGCCGACCACCAAGTAGATTATGAAGCCAGTTGGCTAACCTATATGTCACACTTCCGTTCCCTTTGCCACACGATATATGTTGTCGGGCTCAAGGCGATGTGGCCATCCCTGTTACAGCCCGACCTCTCTCTCGTTTCAGTGAATCCGACCAACACCTCGGATTATCTCATAATCCTCGTCGCATGGCCATGCTTATACAAGTCGGATCACACGAGGGGCCCAGAGTATATCTCTCCTCATCGGAGGGGCAAATCCCATCTTGCTTAACCATGTCTCGCAGCATGGGTCAGGACAAGCCCGAAACCTACCTTTATAACTACCCAGTTACGGAGTAGCATTTGGTCGGCCCAAAGCAGGTCGGTCACCATCCCGAGCACATGCGTCAGCTCAGGTCCGAGGACACAGAACGTATGTGTACTAGAGACTAACAGATGACCTATCGCTGTGTCTCATAGTTGGGTCTGTCCAATCCTATATCCATCCGCGCTCGGATCCGGTCACCCGTATCCTATCTCGGATCCAATCAGATCCATGCAGTTCGGCAGCATCACATGCTTCATGGCTAGTGAGACAAAACCATCCACCGTATTGCATACTAGTCTAGTCCGACATGTGCCCACATGTCACTTACGACTAGGGACCATTTTAGGACGTATCATACAACACAAGATCTCACAGATAAGTCACGTACTTGTCAACAAGTATCATTGATAACATCCGAGGACTACATCGGTTCATAAACACATCGGAAATATCATCATACATGATTGCCTCTAGGGCATACCTCCAACAGTCTCCCACTTGCACTAGAGTCAATCAAACAAGCATCGTATGCCCATGGCTCTATTATGCCCCTCATGCTTGGGTTGTGGAAGCGGCTTAGTCAACGGATCTGCAACATTGGCATCCGTGTAAATTTTGCATAACTCTATATCACCACTCTTTACGATCTTAGGTATCAGGTGATATTTCCGATCTATGTGTCTGGTCTTGTGGTGGTTCCTTGGCTCCTTGGCTTGTGCGATGGCACCAGAATTATCACAATAAAGGTCCAACGGTTTTACCAAGGTTGGGAAAACACCAAGATCATCCAAAAAGTTCGAGATCCAAACACCTTCCTTTGCAGCTTCACAAGCCGCAATGTATTCGGCTTCTGTTGTGGAATCGGCCACCGTATCTTGCTTGGAACTGGTCCAACTCACTGCTCCTCCATTCATGATGTACACGAATCCGGACTGTGATCGACAATCATCTCGATCGGTTTGGAAACTAGCATCGGCGTAACCCTTTACGACGAGCTCCTCCTCACCTCCATAAACTAGAAACATTTCTTTAGTCCTTTTCCGGTACTTTAGAATATTCTTCACCACCGCCCAGTGAGCCTCACCGGGGTTTGCCTAGTATCTGCTCGTTAAGCTTATTGCAAAAGCAACATCAGGCCGGGTACATATCATGGCATACATGATGGATCCGATTGACGAGGCATACGGTATCCGGCTCATCCTGCTTTGCTCATCACATGTCGAAGGACTCTGAGTCTCGCTCAGCCTTATACCATGTGAGAGTGGCAAGAACCCTTTCTTGGCCTCACTCATGTTGAACCGTTTCAACACTTTATCTATGTACGTGCACTGGCTCAAGCCGAGCAGTCTCCTCGATCTATCTCTATAGATCTTAATGATCAATATGTAAACTGCTTCACTGAGGTCCTTCATCGAAAACTTTTCATTCAATGATTCTTTGACCGAGTTCAGCATCGAAACATTGTTTCTGATCAGTAGTATGGCATCCACATACAGGATCAAAAACACTACCAAGCTCCCACTCAACTTCTTGTATAAACAAGCGTCCTCTTCGCTTTTGATAAATCCGAGGTCTGTAACAACCTCATCAAAACGAATGTTCCAGCTCCGAGATGCTTGTCTCAATCCATAAATGGATCTCTTGAGCTTGCATAACTTACCAGCACTAGTCGGATCGACAAAACCCTCGGGCTGTATCATATACACATCCTCGATTAAATTTCCATGAAGGAAAGCCGTTTTGACATCCATCTGCCATATCTCGTAATCGAAATATGCAGCTATAGCTAGTACGATCCTCACCGACTTCAGCATCGCTACTGGCGAGTAGGTCTCATCGTAGTCAATCCCTTGAACTTGTGCATATCCTTTTGCGACAAGCCGAGCTTTTTGGATCTGAACATTTCCATCCACATCGGTTTTCTTCTTAAAGACCCATTTGCAACCAATGGCAGTGACGCCAGGTGGCAGATCAACCAAGTCCTAGACTTGATTGTGATCCATGGACTTTAACTCAGATCTCATGGCTTCCAGCCACTCCTCAGAATCCGGGCTCACCATCGCTTCCGCATACGTAGCTGGCTCGTCGCTTTCCAGTAACAGCACATCGCGTACTCTGCGCAATCTTTCCGACCTCCGTGGTTGTGGTGCTGCTTCCACCTCGGGTTCCCTGATAGACTCCGATATGATCACATCACCAGCCGAGCTATCCCCAAGTGGTTCTCGAATTTCTTCGAGTTGCACCTGCCTCCCACTGGCATCCCGTCCGACAAACTCTTTCTCAAGGAAGACCCCGTTCCGAGCAACAAACACTTTGTTTTCTTCGCGGTTGTAGAAGCTATATCCCAAGGTTTCCCTCGGATATCCCACAAATATGCACTTATCCGACTTGGGTGTAAGCTTGTCTGACATGAGTCGCTTGACAAATGCTTCACAACCCCAAATCTTTAGAAAAGACAGCTTGGGACTCTTCCCAGTCCACATCTCATGTGGTGTCTTGTCTACGGATTTTGATGGTACTCTGTTGAGTGTAAAAGTTGCAGTTTCTAGAGCGTATCCCCAGAATGACAAGGGTAAATCCGATTTGTTCATCATAGATCGGACCATGTCTAACAAGGTACGATTCCTCCGTTCCGATACGCCATTTCTCTGGGGTGTACCCGGAGGTGTGAGCTGAGGTACTATACCTCGGCTTTTTAGATGATTATCAAACTCCCGGCTCATGTACTCACCTCCACGATCATATCGTAGAAGCTTTATAGTCTTGCCGAGCTGATTTTCAACCTCGTTTTGAAACTCCTTGAACTTTTCAAAAGTTTCTGACTTGTGCCTCATCAAATAGATATATCCATATCTACTCAAGTCGTCGGTAAAAGTCACGAAGTACTGATAGCCACCTCTGGCAGTTGTGCTCATCGGACCACACACATCACTGTGTATCAGTTCCAACAGCTCGGACGCCCTTTCGCAACTCTTTGCAAAAGGAGACTTAGTCATCTTGTCGAGGAGGCATGATTCACATGTCTCGAACGACCCGAAGTCAGACGAAGTTAGAAGCCCATCGTCATGGAGCTTCTTCATGCATTTCAGACTAATGTGCCCAAGCCTGCAATGCCAGAAGTATGTTGGATTTATCTCATTAGGCTTATGCCTCTTGACATTCATATTATAGACAGGTTTAGATTCCAGATTCAAAATAAATAACCCATCAATTATGGGTGCATAGCCGTGGAACATTCCATTCAAAGATATTGAACAACCATTGTCCTTTAAATTGAATTCATAACCCTGACTCATCAAGCATGAGGCAGAAATAATGTTCCGACTAAGCGCGGGAATATAATAACAATTATTCAATTCCAAAATGAATCCGAAAGGTAGCTGGAGTTTCATCGTGCCGACCTCCAACGCAGCAACTCTTGCTTTGTTGCCGACCCTGATGTGAATCTCCCCTTGTAACACACGCCTAGTTCTTACCAGCCCCGACATCGAGTTGCAAATATGAACAACTGATTCGGTATCAAATACCCAAGAGCTACTAGGTATGTCGGCAAGGTAAATGTCTATAACATATGTAACAAGTGTACCTTTGCCCAAAGTCGTACTTCCGGCCTTCTTGCCATGCTCGGCAAACCACTTGCTATAGTTCCTCTTCCAGTGACCGGTCTCTTTGCAGTGATAGCAAACAATTCCCGAGTCCGGTCCAGACTTCGGCGTAGCAGCGGAGCTCGGAACAGATTCCTTCTCCTTGCCCTTTGCCTTAGCCTTTTTCTTGGACCAACTTTTCTTGAACTTGCCCGAATTCTGCACCATCAACACTTGATGCGTGCCTTTCTTAATATCCTGCTCTGCCACCTTAAGCATCCCATGCAGTTCAGTGAGCTTCTTATCCATGCCATGCATATGATAGTTCGAATTGAACGTCCCATAGCTAGCTGGAAGAGAACCTAGAACTGCATCGGTAGCCAGCTCATCCAAGAGCGGGAAGCCTAAGCCTTTCAAAGCTTGCACGTATCCGATCATCTTTATCACATGCGGGCTCAGTGGATCACCCTCCTTCAGCTTACAATCCATCAAGGATCGCCAGACGTTGAACCTTTCGGTCCTAGCCTGCATCTAAAACATGCTCTTGAGATTCTCGATCATATCGAAAGCCTCAACGTTTTCGAAATGTTGTTGCAAATCGGGCTCCATACAAGCCAGCATCAGACAGCTGATCTCCGTTGAATCATCAACGAGTTTCTGGTAGGCATTCCTTGTTGTGGCATTAGCATTCTCGGCAGGTTCATCTGGAAGTGGATTCTCTAGAACATGTTCCTTCTTATCATGCTTGAGAACAATTCTCAAATTTCTATACCAGGTGGTAAAATTTGTTCCATTAAGTTTATCCTTTTCCAAGATTGATTTCAATGCAAAGTTGGGTTGAGCGGGTGGTGCCATTGATCTACAACAGAAAAATACGCAAACACTAAGCACTGTGTTTATGTAGAGTAAATCAAGCCTAAACAGATATACTCCCACTGAAGTTGACATCCCTCTACAACTTCCAGTGATCCAGGATCCGAGTAGTGCAATCCGACTAGTGAGCTTTAGCATCACTGCTAGCCGAAGTGGCTATCCGGTAAGCAACTCTTTGCTAATCGTATCTCTATACGACTCCTGCCGGCTTGGTTGGTATCTTATACCATGGCTCCCGACCTCTTTTGCCACAAGGCCCAAAACCGTTTTGATAGCCTTCTCAAGTTAACCTGATGCAGTGCATGTCCGTGTCCGACACGAACCCTTCAGTTCAAGGACACCTAGCAGCACCCCAATTTTATGAGCCCACTACTAGACGTACTTGACGTGCGAAGGTGCAACATCGGGGATGGCAATTTGCTTGATATTAATGAGGGATCTTTCTACCATTTTTAACATGTGTAGAAGACAAGAAGCAATATCAATCACAAATAAATAAATATTGTGAAATAGTATGGCTCCTTCATGGACGTCCGAGGACCAGGTCGGCTCCAACTCCGAGGACCAGGTCGGCTCCATCTTGTCATACCGGAACACCACCTCGGATCTCTATCCGAGCAGCGACTTGATCTCTATCCTCCAACTACTACAACTAGTAATGAATTTACAGAGAATCACAAGTCGACACGTAGGTCATTATACATTATAATGACAGCACTTTGGCTCCTGCCGGCTAACAAATCATGATGCGCAGGCCATGTATAATTTACACACATGCATCACACACACATGATCCATACTATTCACATCAAACCTGCAAAACAAAGTTATACATAGAATCGCATTCTACCAGTTTGAGTGAACATGTACGAAATCTATGGCGCTACGCAAATGGCGGTCCCGCTACGTTTTCGGAAATCACAGATCAGATCTGTACTCCGATCATGCCAAATTTTCTGATCAGACCGATCTCATCGATCATCACGAATCCGAATCGGATTTACGTTTCACTATTAACCCCAATGGCGGAAACCGACCGGTAGGGGTAGGTTGTGTCACGACCTCATCGGTTCCGATCGTCAGAAAACATAGCCTCAACGATCCCTTGTGCAATTGATCTCATCAACCGTGCACATAGCCGATATCTTAAGTGACAACAGATCTCATCTGCTGCCTCCACATATCTAATATGCATACGATCTGAATCCAAATCCTATAACAGATGCTCTGATACCACTGTTGGGTTCTACGGTAGGGTGTGTCGACTGCAAATTAAAATTTTCCAACCCACGGAACAACCAGGAACATGCTAACAGAGATGGATCACAGATCATTACCACTAGACGCGCAGTGCCGTGCAGCGGAAGTAGAGTCGTGGCAGCGCGTCACCGGAGTCGTCTCCTCCTCATCGATCTACCACGTACAGCCGATCACCAAGTCCCACGAACAGGTTCCCCGGAGTGGCACAATTGCACCACCTCTAATGGTATCCGCGCGTGCGGGAGGAACGCTATGCGGCGGACTGCTAGGTGCAATCACACAGCCTGCGGCACATGGAGGTGGCTAGTTGCAACACATGCAAAGCCCTAATGACGACGCCAAAGCGATCAACCTTTATAAGCGTGTTGTACCTCCACTATATATAGGCATCCGTCGTGGGCTCAACACTTGGGCCTCACATAGATCCTAAAAGCCCAAAGTCTACTCGGTCACGATCCAAATCCAGCTCGGATCACATCCGGAGTGTCCTCGGATCCGACCTCGTAGGTTCCTTCCCTTAAGTGCGCGACCCCTTAGGTTCAAGTCGGCTTGGTCGCAGTTCGGATCACCTCCGACCTGCTCGGTAGGTAGCGGCCTCTAGCAAGGCGTGCCGACCACCAAGTAGACTATGAAGCCAGTTGGCTAACCTGTACGTCACACTTCCGTTCCCTTTGCCACATGATATATGTTGTCGGGCTCAAGGCGATGTGGCCATCCCTGTTACAGCCTGACCTCTCTCTCGTTTCAGTGAATCCGACCAACACCTCGGATTATCTCATAATCCTCGTCGCATGGCCATGCTTATACAAGTCGGATCACACGAGGGGCCAGAGTATATCTCTCCTCATCGGAGGGGCAAATCCCATCTTGCTTAACCATGTCTCGCAGCATGGTTCTGGACAAGCCCGAAACCTACCTTTATAACTACCCAGTTATGGAGTAGCATTTGGTCGGCCCAAACCAGGTCGGTCACCATCCCGAGCACATGCGTCAGCTCAGGTCCGAGGACACAGAACGTATGTGTACTAGAGACTCACAGATGACCTATCGCTGTGTCTCATAGTTGGGTCTGTCCAATCCGATATCCATCCGAGCTCGGATCCGGTCACCCGTATCCTATCTCGGATTCGATCAGATCCATGCAGTTCGGCAGCATCACATGCTTCATGGCTAGTGAGACAAAGCCATCCACCGTATTGCATACTAGTCTAGTCCGACGTGTGCCCACACGTCACTTACGACTAGGGACCATTTTAGGACGTATCATACAACACAAGATCTCACAAACAAGTCACGTACTTGTCAACAAGTATCATTGATAACATCCGAGGACTACATCGTTTGATAAACACATCGGAAATATCATCATACATGATTGCCTCTAGGGCATACGTCCAACACTTCTTGCCGTAGGACGATATCTTGAATGTCATTTGGTATCCATACCATCACTCCCCCCGGGAAACTTGCACGCGAGGAACACTTCATTCCTTTAAGAAAAAGAAAGAAGAGAAAAGAGGAGGCTGGAACCTTGACGGTTCGTTAATCATCCTATGCAAGGGAAAATGTAACACAAGGCTGCCTGCAACACATAAACAAATATGTACTTGGACAAAGAATTGTGAAACACTTATCTTTATTTATGTGCACGGGATCTGCGCCCGGCTCTGTACAAAGGTTTACATGCCTTGCCGGCAAACTTGTACAAAAAAGGTTACCGGGCAGCCCGGCAACTGCGTCTTATGGGTAAAACTTGCGAAGATGCTCAATATTCCATGAGTTGAGCACCAGAGTGCCATCTTCGGTCCCTAGGCAGACTGCGTCGTGCCTAGTGACTCGTACCACCCGGTAAGGGCCTTCCCACTTCCACGTCAACTTGTTTTGATCCTTCATGGACTGAATCCGACGAAGAACAAGGTTGCCTTCCTCAAGGTTCCTGGCGTTCACTTTGCGGCATGCAAGTGGCGGAAAGCTTGCTGATACCGTGCAGCACGGACAGCAGCCCGGAAACGATCTTCCTCAAGGAGCATGGCATCATCTTGCCGCAGCTCATCTTGATCCTCCTCATCGAAGGCCAAGACTCGAGGTGACCCGTATCTGAGTTCTGTGGGGAACACCACTTCTGCACCATAAACAAGGGAGAAGGGTGTCTGGCCAGTGGCTCGACTTGCTATCATTCTAATCGACCATAGAACTGCCGGCAACTCTTCCACCCAACGCCTTCCACACTTGCACAGCATGCCGAAAGTTCTGGTCTTGAGACCACGCAACACTTCTACATTTGCCCTCTCTACTTGTCCATTGCTCCTTGGGTGAGCAACTGATGTGTAGCAAATCTTATTTCCAAGTTCTTGGCAATAATCTGTGAAGGCCCGGCTCATGAATTGGGTGCCGTTGTCGGTGATGATCCTGTTGGGGACACCAAAACGAGCAACCAATCCTTTGAGGAACTTGATGGCCGACTATGCCGTCACCTTCCTCACTGGCTCCACCTCAGGCCACTTTGTAAACTTGTTGATTGCAACGTACAAGAATTCAAAGCCCCCGGTAGCACGGGGGAAGGGGCCGATGATGTCGAGCCCCCAGACCGAGAAAGGCTAGGAGAGAGGGATGGTTTGGAGGGCTTGAGCTGGCTGGTGGAAGTCCTTGGAGTGCAACTGGCGTGCTTCGCATCTGATGACCACCGCCAAGGTGTCTTGAAGGGCTGTCAGCCAGTAGAATCCTTGACGGTACGCCTTGCTGACAAGCGCGTGTGACCCAATGTGAGAGCCACACATCCCTTCATGCATTTCTTCCAATAGCCTCTGTACATCTTCCCGGCAGATGCACTTCAATTTCACCCCATTTGGTCTCTTTTTGTACAGAATGTTGTCAACAAACTTATACATCCTTGATTCACAGGCTACTCTTTCTGTATCCTCTTGTTCATCGGGAAGATCTCCTGTCTGAAGGTACTAGACAATTGGCTGCGCCCATGCCGGAGCTTGTGGCTCGACGACAAGGACTAAAGGCACTTCTTCCTCTGCGGGAGCGCTTGCTTCGATGGCAAGGATCTGGCTTGCCGGAAACTACGGCTCACCGGCCAAGGGTATCTTGTCGGCGGTATCTACTTTCTTGGCGGCTGCCGGCAGCTCTATCGGAAAGTAACCACCAACATCTTGTTTTCTCTTCTTCGGCTGCCTTGATGGTGTAACGGATAGCTGAGTCAGATGGAGCACAAAAGTTCATGGTTCCACAAGCATCTTTTGGGCGGCAAGCTTTGATAGGTCATCGGTAATCCAATTCTGGGCATGGGGAACGTGCTCTGCTAGCAGACCATCAAAGTGCTCTTCCAACTTCCTCACCTCATCACATACGCCTCCATCAAAGGGCTATTATAATCCTTGTTGACCTCCCTCACCACTAGCTGCGAGTCGCCTCTGATAATCATCTTCCGAATACCAAGGTTGATTGCAATGCACAAACCGGCAAGCAATCCTAAATAATCAGCTAGTGGCCTGCTCTCGGGGAAAGTGCATCTGAAGCAGTACTTGAGGTGCTCTCCGGTGGGTCCTATAAGCAGCACACCGGCACCGGCTCCTTTCAGCGTGAAAGCACCATCAAAGTACATGATCCAGTCATCAACAGTTTCCTTGCCGGGGAGAGAGGTCTCTGGAATTTCTTCGTCTGGCGTTGGGGTCCATTTTGCAATGAATTCCGCCAAGGCTCTGCTCTGAATTGTTGAGGTACTCTCAAACTTCAAATCAAAGCTTGACAACTCCAATGCCCACTCCACAATCCTGCCGGTTGCTTCTGGATTTCTCAAGATGCGTTGCAAAGGAAAGCGAGTGACGACAGTGACTGGGTGTGCTTGAAAATAATGGCACAGCTTCCTTGAGCCCATGAGAAGGCCAAAGAGCAACTTCTGCAGACCAGAATACCTTGACCTAGCCCCTTGCAGGAGGGAGCTGACAAAGTAAAGTGGGCGCTGCACCATCTTCTTCTTCACAACTTGCTGACCTGGCTTACTGGCTTGCACAAGCTCTAGCTTGTCGGCAATTGACCTTGCCGGAGAAGATTCTGGCTCGTCGGGTCATGGCTCTGCGGCTGCTACCTCCTCGTCATCAGCTTATCTTTCAGCCACAAGTGCAGCACTAACCACTTGATTTGTTGCCGCTAAGTATAGCAGCAATGTCTCTTGCGGCCTAGGCACAACTAGGACTGGCGGAGAGGACAAGGACTCCTTGAAATCTTGGAGCGCGGCCTCCGCTTTTGGAGTCCAGTTTACTGGACCTTCCTTTTTCAATATCTTGAAAAATGACAAGAGGCACTCTACAGATTTGGAGATGAGCCTGCTGAGGGCGGCAACGTAGCCGGCAAGACGCCTGACATCCTTGACGCATCTCGGTGCTTCAATCTGCTCAATTGCTTTGATCTTGTCGGGGTTGGCTTCAATCCCTCTCTGAGACACAAAGAACCCAAGAAGCTTGCCGGACGGAACACCGAACAGACACTTCTCGGGGTTGAGCTTCAAGTTGAGCTTGTGCAAGTTTGCAAACGTCTCTTCCAAATCCTGGATCAAGGTAGACTTGTCTCTGGTCTTGACCACAATATCATCCATGTAGGCTTCCACATTTCTGTGCAGCTGTGGCTCAAAACTGATCTGAACTGCTCTGACAAAGGTTGCCCCGACACTCTTCAATCCAAAAGGCATACGCAAAAAGCAGTATGTGCCACATGGAGTGATGAATGTGGTTTTCTCCTCATCTTCCTTGGCCATAAAGATCTGATGATAACCAGAATAGGCGTCATGGAAAGAGAGTAACTCACAGCTGGAAGTGGAGTCTACAATCTAGTCGATGCGTGACAAAGGGAAAGGGTCCTTTGGACAGGCTTTATTTATATCAGTGAAGTCTATACAAAGCCTCCACTTCCCATTCGCCTTGCGCACTACGACTGGATTGACTAACCACGTAGGGTGTAGCACTCCTCTGACTAGACCTGCTGCTTCCAACTTCTTGATTTCCTCGGCAATGAACTCTTGCTGCTCCAAGGCTTGCTTCCTGACCTTCTGCTTGACGGGTCTCGCATGAGGGCAGACCGCAAGGTGGTGCTCAATTACCTCCCTAGGAACACCGGGGATGTCAGATGCTTGCCAAGCAAACACATCGACATTCGCCCATCGGAAGGCAGCGAGCTCGCTTTCCTATTTGTCACTGAGAGTGTCACTTATGGAAAAAGTGACACTCGTCCCATCCTCTCTCGTAGAAACTTGCTTGGTCGCCAGCGCAGAGGCCTTGGATTTCTTGCTCTTGCCGGTTGAGCTCTCTGGTATGTCCACGACAGGCATGTTGCACTCCAAAGTGCGCTTCCCTAAGTCCGTATCAGGGGTCTTGCCAGACTTCTTCTTCTTCTTTCCTCCCCCGGGAGCTTTGCCGGCAGGAGCAGGTGCCTTGACGGCAGGTGCTGCCACTGCCTCTCGGTAGAGCTTATCAGCGCAGATGATTGCATCTCTCTGGTTGGACTTGATGGTGAGGACGCCCATTGGCCCCGGCATCTTGATGACATTGTAGGTGAAGTGTGACACGGCCATGAACTTGGCCAGCGCCGGACGGCCCAGAATGCCATTGTATGGCAGGGGCATCTTGCTCTTGACGACGTCAAAGACGATCTTCTCCGTCCTGTAGTTGAGATCGCTGCCGAATGTAACTGGCAGCATGATCTGGTGCTTCGGCTTGTTCCTCCCTGGACTGATCCCTTGGAACGTGCCAGTCTCCTCAAGATCCTTGTCGGGGATCTGCAGCCTCTTGATCACGTCGGGAGAGATCCAGTTCAAGCCGGCCCCACCATCAACCAACATCTTCGTCACCTTGAGGTTGCGGATTGTTGGCGAAACCAACAACGGAAAACACCCAACCGCAGTGGTGCCGTCAGGGTGATCCTCGGTGTTAAAGACAATGGGCGTGTGCGACCACTTGAGTGGCTTCTGCGCTCCCATCATGGGCTCCACGGCATTCACCTCGCGGATCCATTGCTTTAGTTGCCGGTGCGAGGAGTGCAAAGATGTGCCTCCATTAACACACATGGCCTCCACCGCGTTCTGGAACTCATTCTCTAACCCATCTTCGTCCTCATCACCATCATCTTGGCCTTGTGCGGCCTTCTCTTTCGGCTGCTTGGCCTTGCAACGGCGGCCAACTCGGCCACCATGGTTCTGCTTGCCGGATCGACCGGCACCATCCTAGCCCTTCTCCTTGTCGCGCTTCTCGTACTCTTGCTTCTGCTTCTCGGCAAGCTGCTCCACTTGCCGGCACTCCTGGAGATCGTGGCCCTTGGTACGGTGGATCTTGCAGTACGGCCCACCAGTCTTGCCGCTCTTGTCGCCTGCCGCAGCCTCCCGGCAGTCAGCGCATCCAGCAACCTCCTTGCCGGGGCTTTCTTCCTTAGACTTCTTGGCAGTGTTGGCAGTGCCGGGGCTCTCAACTGCCATCATTGACTTGCCTTTGCGCTTTCGATTGCGCTTTTGGCTCTTCTTCTGCGGGGTCGATGCCTCATCTGCATCATCGTCTTCGGAGTCGACTTCGGTGCCAGCATCTTCCCCAGGGAGTCGCCTCCCTTCCTCAGCACATGCGCACTTGTCTGCCAAGGCATGCAACTTGTTGATGGTTCTAACCTTCACAATATTCATCACAGACCGCATTCTGCGGTTGCGCACATTCGTGTGGAATGCGGTGCAAACAGCTGCGGGATGAACATCGGGGATGTTGTGGTGCACACGGCTGAACCTCTGTATATACTTGCGGAGGTTCTCGCCATCTCTCTGGGGGGATCACATGCAAATCGCTCTCCTGACCAGGGAGCTTGTGGCCACCCTGGTAGGCACCCACGAATTGATGGCATAGATCCGACCAAGAAGAAATGGAGCCCTCCGGCAAGTTCATCAACCACGATCTGACGTTGGGCTTGAGTGCCAATGGAAAGTAGTTGGCCAGAAGCTTGTCATCGCGCCCCCTGGCAGCCTGCACCGCAATGATGTAGATGCCAAGGAACTCTGCTAGACTAAGCGTGTCGTCGTATTTGTTGGGTAGCTCTGGCTTGAAGGGGCGGGAGGACGGCCAGCAAACTTGCCGCAGCTCACGAGTAAACGCTGGGCAGCCCACCTCATAAGGTAAGCACCCAGGGTACCCTGGCACTGGCACGTATGCTGCCGGCCCGGCACGGTCGTCTGATAGACGGCGTGCCTCCCGGCGCCGCTCAATCTTTGTACGGGCATCCTCGTCGTGCCGTTCGTGGAGCACTTGGCGCTGGCCTCAGTGGCCCCGTGGATCTGACGATGCCATGGACATAGTGTCCTGGTCATCCGATCGGCGACCTTGCCGCCGCTGTGGTTGTTGGCATGGAGGCGACTGCACTATTGGTGCACCGTCTCCGGCACGGCAGCCAGATGGTCCTGCCGGCACTGTGGGTGGTCGTCTGGAGGGGCCCACATCCTGTGTCTTGCCGGGATCGGCAAACTGATGAGGCTATGAATGGTGGCCCTCCATTCTTCCATCTTGTCTGGGGCTAGTGAGAAGTTCAAAAGCATTTGAACTCGCGCCATGGCCTCTGCCGCCATGGTTGGCATGCCGGGAAACACGGAACGGGACGGTGTTCGACTCCTGGCTGGGCCAGGAGGGAGCCCGTCGCGTACCTGCTGCCGTGACTCATGTTCACCAACGGGTTGGCGTGGTGGTGGTGGAGCCTGAGCATCGTGAGGACGATGCTAAAGGCTGGCTTGATGCCGTCTAGGATCACCAGCGCTGTGGGGAAGCGTGGCGCGCCCATCTTGCCATGGTCGCTGCACACGTCCCACCGCAGTGTTGTTAGACCTCGCCGCTCCGTCCTTGGATGTCGCGACGGTGGGTGTCATGGGAAAATGACGATCTATGGGATCGAGAGGATCCCTTTGCAGTTCGGCTGTGGGATCAATATACTACAAAGAGCAGGGCTAGTAGATATGAGAACAAGCAACAATGTATCCAGGTTCGGGCCGCTGTGAGCGTAAAACCCTACTCCTGTTCTGGTACTTTGATTGTGTATGAGCTCAAAGGTTACAAAGAGCGCAACTTGCCAGCAAGGTACCCGGGAAGTGCAGCTACAGTGTGTAATTGAACTAAGAGTCGACCGTTCTAAGTGTAGCCGTGGGCCTCCTTTTATAGGACAAGGGGTTACCACAGTGGCTAGTACGGTCATTTGCAGGGTATGAATAGTGAATTGCACCGTTACCACGTCTATCGCCTAATGGGGTAAGACAAGCGCATTTAATGCACCGTTACGTGCTACGTCAGGGAGGCGAGGCTTTGGGGCAAAAGATCTGTATCACCGGTCCTGGCGCCCTCCTGTTATCTTGACTCGTCCCAGGGACGGGTGTCATTAAAGTTAATCCTTGCGTGGCATGCCGGCACGTGCGTTGGCCAGCTATGTTGACTGCCTGCCCGCTCGACACCTATCATGCGTGCTTATCTAGCCGATGATGAGGTGGAGCGGTAACGGGACAGAACGAGCCTGCCGGCGCGTAGCTTGCCGGGCCTTTGCTTGCCGGCAACCAGAATCTTGGTCTTCACCTTGCCGGTACGAAGCTTGCCGGCAAGGGCAATGTTGATCTTCAGTACTAGAATAGTACTTCTCAATGACCTGCCTTGAGGTATTCTTCACGGTCTTGCTTAATCTAAGTCTTGAGTCACAGCAACCCTCCGGCATGCCCTTGCCGTCAGGAAGGCTACAACTGCATATGCACAAGTCAGGGTACGAGGGCACCCATGCTTTAGTACACCGACAGCGGGGTCCTGGTTCACACCTGTCTGAACTGTAATACTAGGATAATCGTGCTCACTAGCGGGTTGTTGGAGCTGGCCATCGGCACCAACTCCGGTGTGATGGCTGGGATTGCCAGCACGGTGGGGAGGCTGGACATCGGCACCGCCGGCAACTCCTGCCCCGGCCGTCCCAACCGTAGTGCCAGCACCAACTGCGCCGCCTGCACCATCTACAGACGCCTGGGAAGGCCGCTTGGAGGTGGTGGGAGCCATCATGGCTCCGGTCTTCTTCTTCGGCGCTATCAATGAAGGTGACGGAGCCGGTACTCAAACAACGAACACTGATTTGTAATATAAGAGCCCCTGCCTGGCGCGCCAAAGATGTCATGGGAAAACGACGATCTATGGGATCGAGAGGATCCCTTTGCGGTTCAGCTGTGGGATCAATATACTTCAAAGAGCTGGGCTAGTAGATATGAGAACAAGCAACAATTTATCCAGGTTCGGGCCGCTGTGAGCGTAAAACCCTACTCCTGTTCTGGTGGTTTGATTGTGCATGAGCTCAAAGGTTACAAAGAGCGGAGCTTGTCAGCAAGGTGCCCGGGAAGTGCAGCTACAGCGTGTAATTGAACTAAGAGTCGACCGTTCTAAGTGTAGCCATGGGCTCCTTTTATAGGCCAAGGGGTTACCATAGTGGCTAGTATGGTCATTTACAGGGAATGAATAGTGACTTGCACCGTCACCACGTCTATCTCCTAACGGGGTAAGACAAGCGCATTTAAAGCACCGTTAGGTGCTACGTCGGGGAGGCGAGGCTTTTGGGTAAAAGATCTGTACCACCGGTCCTAGCGCCCTCCTATTATCTTGACACGTCCCAGGGACGGGTGTCATTAAAGTTAATCCTTGCGTGGCATGCCGACACGTGCCTTGGCCCGCTATGTTGACTACCTGTCCGCTCGACACCTATCATGCGTGCTTATCTAGCCGATGATGAGGTCGAGCGGTAACGGGACAGAACGAGCATGCCGGCGCATAGCTTGCCGGGCCTTTGCTTGCCGGCAAGGAGCTTGCCGGCAACCAGAGTCTTGGTCTTCACCTTGCCGGTATGAAGCTTACTGGCAAGGGCAATGTTGATCTTCAGTACTAGAATAGTACTTCTCAATGACCTGCCTTGAGGTCTTCTTCACGGTCTTGCTTAATCTAAGTCTTGAGTCACAGCAACCCTCCGGCAAGCCCTTGCCGTCAGGAAGGCTACAACTGCCAATGCACAAGTCAGGGTACGTGGGCACCCATGCATTAGTACACCGACAAAGAGCGTCCGCCACAACATTTTCCTTACCCTTGATATACTTGATAATATAAGGAAAAGACTCAATGAACTCACTCCATTTGGCATGACGCTTATTCAACTTTGTTTGGCACTTAAGGTATTTAAGCTTCTCATGATCTGTATGGATGACAAATTCACGAGGACGAAGATAATGTTCCCACACATGCAAGACTCGCACTAAAGCATACAACTCCTTGTCATAAATGGGATAATTAAGTTGCGCTCCAGAAAGTTTCTCACTAAAGTATGCGATTGGGCACTTTTCTTGCATTAACACACCACCTATGCCATTACCACTAGCATCACAATGCACTTCAAAAGTTTTCTCAAAATTGGGTAAGGCAAGTAATGGAGCTATGTGTAAGTAAGTTTTTAAGCTCATGAAATGCGGCATCTTGGGAAGGACCCCAAACAAATGGTGCATTCTTCTTACTCAATGCGTGCAATGGTGATGCAGTAGTGCTAAAATCCTTCACAAAGTGACGATAAAATCCGGCTAAGCCAAGGAAGCTACACACTTGAAGCAAGTTGGTTGGTTGTGGCCAAGTTTTAATAGCATCAGTTTTAGCTTCATCAACTTGAACGCCCTTAGAGGAGACTACAAATCCCAAGAAAACAAGTTTATCAACACCAAGAGTGCATTTGCTCATGTTCGCATAAAGTCGCTCGTTTCTAAGAACTTGCAAGACGTCTCTAAGGTGTTTCACATGGTCATCAAGAGATTGGCTAAACACAAGGATATCATCAAAATATACCACAACACAAATGCCAATATATGTGCGAAGAACATAGTGCATCACATGCATAAAAGTGCTAGGTGCTTGAGATAAGCCCATAGGCATGACCAACCATTCATATAAGCCAAATTTGGTTTTAAAAGCCGTTTTCCATTCATCACCCTCTTGCATGCGAATTTCATAGTAGCCACTTTTAAGGTCAATTTTGGAGAAAATGGTGGCTCCACTAAGTTCATCAAGCATGTCATCAAGGCGTGGAATGGGATAATAGTATCTAACGGTGATAGCATTGATGGGATGGCAATCGGAACACATGCGATAACTACCATCTTTTGTAGGAACAAGAATAACCGAAACAGCACATGGACTTAAGCTCTCGTGTACATACCCATTTTCCATGAGATGTTGTACTTGCCTTTGCATCTCTTTGGTCTCGTCGGGGTAGACGCGGTAATGTGCCTCATTCGGTAGAGGTGCACCGGTGATGAGGTCGATGCGGTGTTTGATTTCGCGTAGTGGAGGAAGTCCCGGAGGTAGCTCGTCGGGGAATACGTCCGCGAACTCCTGCAAAAGATGAGACAAAACCAAAGGTAGATGTTGTGAAGTATTAGTCATCACCGCTTCATCTTTGCACACAAGTACAAAGTGAAGAACACTCGATGGGCTCTCACTCACATCCCTCAAATCTCCTTCGGTGGTTAGGAGAACTGAGTTTTTCTTGTCGCTCATCGTGGAGTCGCTCAATTTGGGCTTGTGGCGCTCATTCTCCTTGTGGTGGTTCACTCTCTCACTAGTCTCCCCACGATGGCTCGATGCTTGCTTGTCGGCGATGACTTGACTTGGCAACATGGGTCGAAGCACGTACTCCTTTCCCTTCATCTTGAAACTATACTGGTTGGTTCGTCCGTTGTGGATGACACCGCAGTCAAATTGCCAAGGTCGTCCTAGTAGGAGATGGCACCCCGACATAGGAACCACATCGCACTCCAAGGTGTCTTCGTATGCGCCAATCTTGAAGGATACTTGGACGGTGTGCTCCACTTGAATGGTGCCGGAGTCGCTTAGCCATTGGACCTTATAGCCAGTGTTCGTTTCACCCGTTCCAAGTTATCTTTCTTTTTCCCACCCTCCCACCCTTTTTCTTCGTGGAGTCAAAATTCTCAAATCAAGTATCCATTTCATTCATGAGAAGTCTCTCCATTCTTTTCCTTCAATGTTCTTAGCCAGTGATTTCTCGTGAAGATGCTCAGGAGCTACAAGTTCATCATTCTTCATTCTCATTTTCTTCTCCGGTGGTCTAAATTCAAGCTTTCGGTGTTGATCATTTCCCTTTCATTTATTCAAATATTTTCCCATGTTGGAAGTTCTTATCCAAGAATCTCGTGGATACTCACCTCTCTCTATTTCTTCTCCAGAGTGTAGAAGATATCTCAAAGGATTTGTGTTTCCATTCAAGATCCGTTCGAGCTATTTTGGGATTGTTACCTCATTCAATCCATTTAAATCAACCGGTGCAATCTCTCTTTCCGAGCAATCGTTCCAACGGTGTTTCTTTTGAGTGGGCCCATAACCCACATGTCTTTTCCCAGGATCTTACCTGACTATTCTAATTTTCCGCACTTATTCTCAAATTCTTTCAAGCGTGACGTAAGTATGGCTTCCATCAGTCATATGCCTTCTTCAAGTTCACTTTCAAAGTATTTTCATCTTTGGCTCAACCTTTCTATTCTTCATTGTTCCGGAGTGTCACAACAATTTTGGTGGTTCTCATTGTAATTCTCAGCATTTGAAGACCGAAGAAGAGAATATCTTAAATCTTGTCCGTTCTCTTGAAGATTCGTGGTGCAAGCTTGTTGCCATCCTCTCAATTGTTTTTATTCGTGAGAAATTCTTTTCATACCCATCTGGAGTATTTTAGGAGTGGTTTTCGTTTTGATTCTCCGGAGGCCATCATTTCAGAAGAATTTGTTCATTCTTAACGTTCATCTCTCATTATCAATTTCTTTCGGTGCATCATTCAAGTATTCTCTAATAAGCTCGTGATCTCTTTGTTCTCTTGTATCTGAATTCCCTCAAGTATCTTCGTTCATTTTTTAATTCTTCTTGACGATTCATTTCCTTTTCTTCGTTCGTTTCAATTCTTACGGTGGTTCGTTCACAGATTTCTTTCCTTTGTTATCGTAGCAATTCATTAATTCTTTCCAAAATCGTACCGGTGGTTCATTGAAGACTTTCCCAAGTTTATGCTATATCTCTCATCAATTCTTGCAAGAAGAATAAGTGGCATGCAAATCCGTTGCTTGTCATCAATTTAAGTTGATGAAGGGTATGCATGACATAATTCTTATTCTTGTTTCATGGAGGTGATTTAATTCCTTCTTCTGGAGTTCGTTCTCGATATCAATTCGTGGTCCTAAGTCATTCATCTTTGCTTTTCGGAGTTCCATGTTTTCGCATTATCTCATCTCGAAGCTCCATCTAAATCATTGCAAGGCTTCATCTTGTTTTTTTCAATTTTCCTTTCGTTTCGAGCATCTTGTTACCTATCCGGAGTTCTTCGAGAGTTTCTTCAAGGTGGTCTCTAAAGGATTTAATTCATTCTCAAAGTGTTCTTCAACATTCTTTCTCGAAGTTAAGATCCATCAAGCTATACTCCTAAACATACATGATGTTCAACACATGTTTTGTGGTAGAAGGTGTTGTTCTCTTCTGTTGCTCTCGTCAAGTATCATCTGATCTTGTCAAATTTGTGCTAATTCCTTCCATTTTCAACCGGACTGCTGTCCAAATTCTTTCTTCATTGTTCCTTGTCTCTCTCGTTTCAACCGGAGTGGTTACATGTTCTTCTTTGTCCCTTGAACTCTTCATTCATGACTTTGTAACCTTCGAGGTTTGTTGGTTTCACTCGTTTGTCCAAGAAGCAACTATGTTTTACCTCTTCCTCTTCCTCTTCTCATTCCTAGATCTCGGGGCGAGATCTCTTGTAAGTGGGGGAGTGTTGTGACAGCCCGAGACCGATGCTCTAGATGCCTTCCATATATTTCGTTATTGCCGCGTTAATTATTTGACTTGTTGCATTTCATCATCGCATCATTCGCATTGCATCTGCATGTTTTCATAAAACTTGCATCCACTCGTAGTTGTTGTTTCTCCTCGTTACCGTTCATAGTTGTCGCATCTCTCTTTGTCTCTGTTGACCCCTCTCAGACCCCCTCGCGCGCGTCCAAAACCTTGCCCGAACCCGTATCACTCGGTTGTGACCGATGGGTCCGGATCAATCCCGAAATATCCCAAACATCTTCGGTTCTTTGTTTGGACGTTCCTAGCCTATTTATTCCAACCGTTCAATCTTGAGAGGACATCTATGATCTATCCAATCATCCCCTGCCTGCTATAAATATCAGTCCAACCCTAGATCCTAGGAGATGTCCCATCCATTCCCTCAGCCGCCGCCGGCCAGCCTCCTTGTTCGGATCCGGCCGATCTCCCCATGCCCCGCCGCCCGCTGCCTCCTCTATATCACCGGCACGCCCGACCTCTTCGTCGTGTCGCTCCCCTGCTTCTGCGTGTGAGCACGCGAGGACGTCGACCAGAGCCAAGTCCCGCTTCGCCTGTTGACCGCGCCTTCCTCGTCCACGTGGGTCGCGGCCACGTCGCCCTTCCTCCGCACCAACCCAGCACCGAGCTGGCCTTCCTGGCCGCTAGGTGAGCAGCCACCCCGCCTAACCCTCGCCCTGTGCACTGCATAACTATCCAGTGCTCACCCCTATTCCAGAGTCGGCCCGATTCACGTTTTTCCCGCGAAACGATTTTAGTATGTATTCCAGGACATGCATAATTACAGAAACTACCATGATTTTAAAATTCTAATAATTAAATATCCATGCATCCAAATAAATCATGTCATATATGAAACTTGGGTAGAATTTCATGTAGTTTCACAATATCCCACTTTCATCCATGTTAAAAATGTTTAAAATTGCTGTTTGCATTAATTTGCATAAATGACATGTTAAAATGGTTTATTTCATAACTAAATAACCGTATCTCCGAATTAAATAAACTTTATATGTAAATGGGATAGAAAAATGTGTAGATTAACATGGTGCACTTACTTTTGCTGTTTAACAACATTAAAATTGTGTTTTAGGCAGAACAGTACCAAATTCGAAATTTGCATATGGGGAATTTCCGGATTTGTTATGTGTTGTTTCCGGTCTCATTTAAATTGCCTAGATGGATAGATTAATTATGCTTCACCTCTTGCCATGTTTAACAAAATTTAACCTTGTCATGTGCTTAAACGGGAGTGAACTAAATAAATTGAATGTGAAGTTTCGTCAATATGCAACTCGTTGCATATTGAGCTTCACTTAATGTGTAGTAGTTGATTGTTGCACTTTGCCATGTCATGCCTATTTAAATCGGACATGCATCATACTTGGTTGTGCATTATGCCATGATTATGCTTGTTTGTTTACCATGTTGTTTGTTTCTTTCCGGTTGCGCTTCTTCTCGATAGTTTCGGTTACGTTGCGAAGTGTAAGGATTCGTTCAACTACGCTTGTTCGACTACTTCAGGACTCGACTATTTCAGGCAAGATGACCATTACCTTGGATATCATTACTATCTTGGCTTGCTAGTTGTCTCGATGCTATCGCTATGTCTCGCTCCCTACCACTTGTTTGTCAGCCTCCCAAAATGCCACGATACAGCCTCTAACCTTCCACCATCCCAGCAAATCGTTGTTCGTCTATGTTACCGCTTTGCTCAGCCCCTCTTATAGCGTTGCTAGTTGCAGACTGTTCCATGTTGGGACATGGATATCATGGGATATCACAATATCTCTTATTTAATTAATGCATCTATATACTTGGTTGCTAGTGGAAGGCTCGGCCTTTTGCCTGGTGTTTTGTTCCACTCATGTCACCCTAGTTTCCGTAATACCGGTGTTATGTTCCTTGATGAGCGCTTCTAACACATGTGGGGCATATGGGAACCCCCCTGATCATTCGTTTTAGGATAAACTTCTCCAGCAAGGCCCAACATTGGTTTTAGCATTTGCCTAATAACAACTAAAATTTGCATAGGGACTTTCTGGACCCCGTGGATAATTAATCAACAACCCGGGCCAGTGCTCCTCATGAGTGTTGGTCCAAACTAGGGCGATGTACGGCGCCCCCTGGGCAACCGGGGTCTCAGCCAACCCGACGTCTTGCCCATCCGGTGTGCCCTGAGAATGAGATACGCGTGGCTCCTATCAGGATTGTCGGTATGCCGGGAGGTCTTGCTGGTTTAGTTTTACCTTTTACGAGTGGCTTGTCCACCGGGATTCCTCATCGTAAGCATCGTGTTATCATGGTGTGAGTATGTTCCATCGGATGCGTGTGGTAATTTATAATGGACTACTTGGAGCACCCCTGCAGGGTTAAATCTTTCGGAGAACCATGCCCGCGGTTATGTAGCGACTTGGAAATTTATAACCACCGGTTGTAGAGAACTTGACACTAAATCTAATTAAAATACACCAACTGCATGCGTAACCGTGATTGTCTCTTTTCGAGGGAGTTCGGGAAGAGAACACGGTGGGTTTATGTTTGTGCTCGTAAGTAGGTCTTCAGGATCACTTCTTGATCATTTCTAGATTGCGACCGCTTATGCGTAGTTACTCTTCTTATTCTGGTACTCGCAAGTTAGCCACCATACAATGCTTAGTGCTTACTGCAACCTCACCACTTAACCATTCCATACCCATTAAGCTTTGCTAGTCTTGATACCCATGGTAATGGGATTGCTGAGTCCTTGTGGCTCACAGTTTACTACAACAACGGGTGAAGGTACTAGTAAATCGATGATTTGACGTGAGAGCGATGCATGTTTGCTTTTGGAGTTCTTCTTCTGCTTCTTCTTCTTCGTCGATCATAGGATGGGTTCCCGGTTGGCAGCCTGGGACTAGCAGGGTGGATGTCGTTCTTCTTTTTCATTTGATTTCATCCGTAGTCGGATCCTGCTCTTCTGTTTGATGATTGCTATGTATTGATGTATTGATGTATTCGTGATGTAGCTTGTGGCGAGTGTAAGCTTTTATCTAGTATTCTCATCTATTCAGTACATGGTATGTTGTAATGATATCCACCTTGCGAAGCGTCTTCGACATGCGCTTCTATCCTTCATGGAGCTTTCGAGTTCCTTGAGGATAGGACCGCATATTGGGCATGACATTCTTCTTGACCCTTAGGGCAACATTGGTCCTCCTCTTGTTGTTGTTGAAGTGTCAAGATCTTGGAGACAACGAGAGCAGGGCTTGGATCGTTGTCGCAAAAGACTTGAGCGTCTTCATCTTCATTCACTTGTCGGTGCATGGCCACGTGCTCAAGTGCTTCCATTTCGTCTTCGCTCATGGAGTCATAGGTGTTGTCATCATTGGCGATCATGGTGCGCCGTGTTGGGCACTCAAATGACTTGTGGCCTCGGCCCTTGCAAGTGAAACATTGGATTCAACTTGTCTTGGCGGTAGCATCCGTTATAGGAGTTGATGAGGAAGCTCTTGGTTTCAATGTGCTTGAAGTAAGACGACTCGAAGATGTCGTAGGTTGCTTGGAGCTTGACTTGTCACCGGTAGTGGGTGTAGCTCGAGTCATTGGAGAAGGTGTCGTAGTCGTTGAAGCTTGAGTGTATGAGTCGTAGGTCTTTGAAGAGTACTTCGAGTACTTGAAGTCTTCTTGGACTTTTCGCTCCGCTTTGGTTTCTTGGTGCACTAGCTCGAGGAGGTTGGAGTACGGTTGGAAATCCGCAATTTTCTTGATTGGATGGTTAAGACCATCCAAGAAACGCACCATAGTTTTTTCATCATCTTCCTTGACGTTGGCTCGTATCATGGCAATTTCCATCTCTTGGTAGTATTCTTCAACCGACTTTGTGCCCTGCTTGAGTAGTTCGAGCTTCTTGAAAAGATCACGGCTATAGTGGGTAGGCACAAAATGAGCTCGCATGACATCCTTCATTTGATTCCAAGTCGTGATGAGTGGCTCGCCTTTCTCTCGGCGTTGCTCGATCACTTTCTCCCACCAAATGAGAACATAGTCTTGAAACTCAAGAGATGCCATGGCGATCTTCTTTTCCTCTTCATAATTGTGAAGACGGAACATCTTGTCGACCTTCAATGCCCATGAGAAGTAGTCTTCGGGATCATTGCTACCGGAGAATTTAGGCATGTTGAACTTGAGCTTGCTATAGCGTTGCTCCTCATTATGCTGGGGGCGATGGTGATGTCGCTATTGTCTTGGTGGTGGGTCTTCTAGCTCTTGCTCCTCGTGCTCCGCTTGATTAACTTGGCGTCGAGGGCGTGGGATACGTGCCCGGTTCCTCATTTCTTGGCGCTCCTCAAGACATGCGGCTTCCTCTTGTCGCTCTCGACAGAGGGCTTCTTCTTGTTCACACACTCGGCGGTTGCGCTCGTTTATGGCGCAAGTTCCTTTGCGTAGGGAACGTTGAGCTTCAAGGGCTTGTTCTTCATGGCGTTGTTGTTCTTGCCGTAGAGCATCGCCGTCTTGGTTTTCTAGGCATTGGTGTTGTGGAGCTTGCTCTTGGTCCATGGCGTCTTGTTCTTGATGATGATGTCGTTTGCGTTACCGAAGGTAGTCTTGCAAACCATTGCCATGGAATGGATTTTGTGAAGCTTGGTGATCTTCATGGTATTGGTGACGATGCGAGCGTGCTCCTGGAAGACTTGCATCCAAAGACATGTCTGAAGAGTGTGCTTGAGTGGCGCCGTCTTGACAAAGAAGTTGTGGAAGAAGCGTGATTCACCATCATGGTGCAAAACTCTTCCATTTGAGATGATAGCTTGGTGTCAAGGTAGTCTCGTGTTCTTGATTCGGATTGTCGCAAGTCGGTGCCGAGTTGCTCGATGCGGTCGCCCGAAGCTCCATTCTCTTGATGCAAAGCTAGTTGAACGCCGAAGAGTTGGACCTTGGAGACGTAGTCGTTCGGTGTGTCTTGCTCATCGAAGAGTGGGTTGGAAGAAGTGTAACACCCCAAAATTTTCTCTTTTGAAATTTTAAAATCTTTTCTTTAAAATAAAATTTCCTTGGATCACTATGGCTCTTCTTCTTTTTCTTCTATTTTGAAAATCATTTTTAACTTTCAATTGGGTTTCAAATTTTTTAAATGGTTCTGATTTAGATGGTTTATTACTTGAGTGATTATTTATGCAGGATCAAAAAAATATTTTTATTTTAGAAAAAAATTTGAACAAATTAAATCATTTCAATGAAATGATCCTTTTCATTCCCTTTTATACATATAGAAAATTCTCCCAACAATTTTTCTGTCACTTCTAAATTATCATTCAAGTCATCCTCACTCCCTAGGACAGTACCCATCACCTCTCCTCTCCATAAAAATATTTTTACCATATTTAATAAAATTCCAAAGTTGGAAATTCATTTATTCTAGTTTCTTCGATTTACAAACGAACTATATTTTTTCCAACTCTTCTGCAACCACAAAAATTATCCTAGCTACTTGACATTACCCACAACCCATTTCACCAAAAACATTTGGTTCCACAGTTCAAAAATTTCAAATTTCATTGAATTCAAATTTGGACCAGATTCAAACTTCATGATCAAAACCCAATTTAATTGCTCCAGAAATTCTGAAACTTTGCCAGCCTATCTTTTATGCATCAACACCTCACCACAAAAATTCCCAAAAATTCCTAAAATCCCTAGAGCCATCTAGCATTTTGTCATACACTTGATGTGCATACTGTAGCACTGTCAAAAAATTCAGTTAACTCAAGAAGTTCAGAGAACAGAGGGATTCGGCGCCATGCGGTACACTCCACGCCATCTCCTCCTCATCCACGCCCTCTTGATCATCAATACACCACCACGGGACCTTCTGGTCAGTTGCTCGCCGCCGACAGCACAGTCGCCGGCCGGTGCAATGGCCACTATCCTCGGCCACGGCGGCCGAGCAGATCGACATGGCCTCCTACCGCCTTCACTCTCTCCACCGCTCCCCCACCTACTCCCTCTCCACACATCGCCTCCCTCTGCCGCTACATGCGCCGCCCAGCCGTCCCGACCCCGTGTGGCAGTCGCCAGAGTAGATCACCGCCGCCACACCCGTACATGGGTCTCGCCGTGGATAAGGCGATAGAGCTCGAATTCATCCGCACTGGCACTTCAAAAAGGCTCCACCGACCTCATCAACTCCACATCAACCTAGCCACCGTCCCTAACTACCTCGCCGGCCGGATTTATTCCGGCGTGATCTGCACCGCCACTGACCTCATTGGCTCACCTATATAAGAGCTCCCGGAGCTCCGTCCAATACCTGCACCACCCACAGACATCCCCAATCGACTCCCAGAGGAGTCAAACGACCTCGGGGAGGTCGTCTTCTCCAAATCCGGCCGCCCGTTCCGCCTCTGCCACCCCGAGCACCATGTCGCCATTACTCCACCTCCACTCCTCAAACTCCACCAACCGTCTCCTCGTGCACCCAATCATCCATTCCACACATCAATTCGACGCAAGGAGCCCTATGCGGCGAGATCCAACCTCACCCGACGCCGCCGTCCGCCGAAGTTGACCTCGCCGTCGCTCCGTTGCTCGCCGGCGACCACCACCACCACCCACCGACGCGGAATACCACCCCGAGCACACCCCGACCATCGCCGCCTCCTGGAACGCCGGCGATCGTCACTGGTGATCGCCGCATCTCCTCTGTACACGCGTGCGAGTGCGTTTGAATTCAAACCTGACGGGTGGGGCCCACCCGTCAGCGTTTTATTCTTTTTCCGTTTAAACACAAAGCGTATTCTGTCTCTTTACGTTTTCTGCGCTGGAAAGCGTATTTTTCCCGAAACGTTTTCTGTTTAACCGCACAGGGACCCACTGGCAAATATTTATTTTGCAGAAAAGTCCCTGGTTTTAAAGCTTTAATAACTTTTTAACCACAACGCCGTTTTAATTGATTCTTTTTTTGAAATTCTTCTTTTTCACTCTATTTTTTTAGTATTTATTTAAAAATATTTTTGAGATAACTTTTTGTACTATTGCAAAAAAAATTAATTTGAATTCGAATTTTCATTTTATAGAAAACGAAGAGGGGGACTTTGCCGGGAATTTCGAGGGATCACCTTCCGACTACTTTGATCAAGGCAACATTTTTGAACTTGGGATATGGTGAATTGCATACATGGTTGCATCAGTTTGAAATTTCACCGTATATGTAGTAATAGTGAGAGCATGCATGGTCATGTCATTTTGAGCATTATTGCATGCACCAAGAATCTTTCTAACGTGTGGAAATGGTGAGAATCCAGGAGTGTGTCTCCTGCCTTGGACGTGCCGGTGGGCACGGGTCACATCGTGACACGATGGTGTCGCTGTGACATACGAAGTATGGCAGTCATAATAACAACACCTGCCGAGTCGACCTAGATCGAGTCTTGTTCCGTCAAGCCTAGCTAAATACCGTGCTGCCACTAGTCTTCCCGCGAGGGGAGTGCGGTTTAGTAAGTTGCTAACCCCTGTCCGTGTACACACCACCTAGAGGGGCCACGATAAGGGTTCCACGGCCATGGACTAATGCCAGTCATCGGGTTAGGGTATCTAGCTGGGCCGAGAGGGGGGCACCCCTTGTAATCCATGTGTATTAATAGTGATCCCATGCTATTCGAGACGATGGTCTCCCCGACTTAGAGTTTTTCTTGAACGATGCTTTGGGTGATTCCTGGCATCCGGAAAGTTAATCTGGTGTGTGCTGGTCAGGTGTGTTTTCAACCCAATGACCGTGATGGGAATTAGTCAGCGTCTTGGTGCTGACTAAAGAAATCCTCTACTTGTGGGTAAAGAGTACACCCTCTGCAGAGTTATATCTATTCGAATAGCCATGTCCATGGTCAAGGACGTTAGCTGGGAAGGGTCAAGTGTCGGTCCCGGTATCGGTCTTCGGAGGAAATAATTAAATTGAGCATGAATTATTTTGCAGGTTAATTATTGTCACCACCGATGTTATCATGAATACTATTGTCATCATAAATATTATTGTGGACTCTGGGTATCACTTGGGAAGCCTAGTCCACCTGGATACTCACTTTTATTTTTTTTGGTATCACTTGGGATGGCTAGTCCACCTGGATACTCACTTTATTTTTTCTGGGTATCACTTGGGATGGCTAGTCCACCTGGATACTCACTTTTATTTTTGGGTATCACTTGGGATGGCTAGTCCACCTGGATACTCACTTTTATTTTTTTTGGGTATCACTTGGGACGGCTAGTCCACCTGGATTCTCACTTTTATTTTTCTGGGTATCACTTGGGATGGCTAGTCCACCTGGATACTCATTTTTTTGGGTATCACTTGGGATGGCTAGTCCACCTGGATACTCATTTCTTTTCAAGACCTCTCAAGGCATCGCTTTCAGACACCCGTTTGGCATTTCTTTTCAAGACCTCTCGAGGCATCGCTTTCAGACACTCGTTTGGCATTTCTTTTCAAGACCTCTTGAGGCGTCGCATTTAGACACCCATTTGGCATTCTTCTTGGAATTTCTCGGGCGGTCCAGCGCCCAATGTTCCATTTAACTTTCTTTGTTTGTCACTAAAATTATATATTCATTCCTCCACACCGTGTTAATATTTATCATGCCATGATTAAATTTTGATCAGCATAAGCATATCATTTAATTCAGCATGATCATATGCATTCGATATATCTTTCGTTCATAATGTTTGCGAGTACATTCCAATGTACCCACAGGCTTGTCCCTGGCTTGTTAATTTGGCCAGACCTGGAGGAAGATGAGCTTGTGGAGGAAAATTGCGCTAGCGAGCCTGACGCTTAGAGGTGTTCCCAGTCAGTCAACTTGTGGTCTTGGAGTCTACCACGTGTATCATCCGCAGTGCTTCCGCTTCACAAATAAAATAGTCAAGCCTCACACTGACGCTTGGCTCTACTTTATTGTATTAGTGTTGTACCATCACCACACCACTGTCATATTCCGCCACCACCATATATTGACAAGTTTGTAATAAATGTTGAGCACTCTGGCTCAACCCTGTGTAATATTATGTATGTACTGGATATCTATATCAAGGAAGTCTACCAGTTGTGCTGATCCTATGGCTGGTGTGACTCAGGGCTATTCTGTGATTTATTCCGGAAATAGGCCCGACAAACCTTGGTATCAGAGCCAGGCTGACTGTAGGAAGCCCTATGTGCGATCACTAGGAATAAAGTCAGTCCTAACATTTTTAGCATGCATCTCATGCATTGTAACATATTTTCCTTGGTCATCATATACTTATGATATGACTATTTCGATTTTTTGTTTAGTGTTGTAGATGTCTGGCAGCAGCTGTCCGACCCAGATTTTCACCAACGAGCCTGCGGGATTTTCCCGTCTTCTCGTCTACATCGCCAGAGACGCGATGGGATCTCCGGGTTGTCCGGAGTACACCGTTTATCCTGACAGGATTTCAGACACCCTGACTCTGTACCAGGCCTCGGTATATATTCGGGGTGGAAATGCCATGCCACATCGCAACTATCGCTTTGTGGGGAGAGTCATGCCTACTGAGAGGCACGCTATCCAGATGGCTGCCTGAGAGGCCATCGCTCATCTTAGGGACATCCTTCCAGTCATGCAGACACGTCCCTATCATTATCTTCCATGCCATGTTCCATACACTAGTCACTATGCTTTCGCTTGCACTGCGGAAGATAGGGACGAGGCTATTGAGCCCCTTGTTCAGTACATCATGGCTTTAGAGTCAGTCTTCACCTCACTGGTGGACGACTATCTTGCTGTATGGATGGACTTAGCTCATGCGAGGACACCTCGCAGGAGTGAGTTCTGTACTCCATCACCACGTGCTCCTCGCATTCCGACTCCACCATATGATCCTCCTACTCGTTCTGCGATTCGACGCTCATCTCCGAGCGATGAGTCTAGTCGCTTGGCTGCTTCCATACCGGTTAGGACTTCACTGCCTATGAGCACAGTGCCACCACGAGCAGGCGTGGCATCGACAGCTGCCCGACTGGAGACCATACCCGAGGAGGAGGAGGTCGAGTCTTCAGCACCCCGTCTGGGTCTTACCCTCAGCAGGGCCTACGACGTTCCAGACACTCCGTGATGGCAGATGAGGCATCCACACCGCAGTCGTCTTTTAATGAGAGTGTGGCTATAAAATATTTATTTTCTGTTTCTTTTCTTCTTTGTAAGATGGCGAGCAGTAGACTTGGACCACAGCATGCTAAGTGGACGGCGTAGTACACTAGTCTAAATAAGCGGTCATGTAAGCATCACGTCTACAACGAGCATATTGTATAATGAAATCATGCATGTATAATTAAATCCTGCATGTATAATTAAATCTGCATGTATAATATAACCTGCTACCTTTTTGCACTTACTTTTTTTTGGGGGGAAATTATTTTCAGTCTTTTAAAATTTATTTCTTCCCTTCATGATTTCTTTTCTCATCGGTGTTACACAAATAACCCAGAAAGAAAATGCATCGTCCCTGGACTCATTCCATGCCCAGTCTGCCAGAGAAAAACTTTGCACAGATGGGAAATAATTTGACACCAGGACAGACAAGTCAGCAGAGCAATGATTCAGCATTCTCACAAGTATGCCGTCTGTATGAACAAAGCCAGTAGCAACACCAGGAAATGATGCAGCACTTAATAAATATGGGGAATCACCAAGGACAGCCCCAACCCAGATCAAAATTATCTGAACTTCAGAGGACCAATCCAACTGTCTTTTCGCACACAGACAAACCTCTGGAGGCAGACGATTGGCTGCGTGATATTGAAAGAAAATTGGTCATAGCTCAGTGTACGGACCAGGAAAAAGTGCTATATGATCCGCACTATTTTTCTGGAACAGCAGCATCATGGTGGGAAAATTTATGCCACACTCATCCGAATGGAGGGGACATGACATGCGAACAATTCAAGGAGAGCTTCTGGGGAGCACATATTCCCAACAGTATCCTGAAATTAAAGAAAAGAGAATTTGAGGATCTCAAGCAACGGGGCACAACGGTAACTCAGTACCTCAACTAGTTTACTCAGCTAGCCCATTATGCAAATGATGAATATATGACCGAAAGCAAAAGGATGGAAAAATTTCTCGACGGACTTGTTCCATCTTTAAAGTGTCAACTTGTGGTTCATACTTTTCCAGATTTCAAGACACTGGTAGACAAGGCTATTATTCTGGAAAATGAGCACTGCAATATAAACGAGATTCGAAAGCGCCGTATGAACCAGTCAGTACCAGTTCGCAGCAACAGGCCCCGAAATGAATTTCAGAGGCCTGTGACACCTCGACCAACAATTCCAGCACCACGACCGCAGCAAAACCGCAGTACTTTCAACAACAGGGCCAAGGAAACAATATTCCATCCTGGCATCACCTGTTACGCTTGTGGAGTAGAGGGGCACTATGCTAGGCAATGCCCAAAGCAGGGGAATACTGACCCAAAACCGAACAACAAAGGCCGCGGTACTAATGCAGCTCCGCGACACAACAACTTCAACAACAATCACAAAAAGGGGCAGGTTAACCACGTGACATTTGAGGAAGCACAGAATGCACCGGACATCGCGTTTGGTACGTTCCCTATCAACACAATTAATGCTACAGTTTTATTTGATTCTGGAGCTTCCCATTCGTGCATCTCTAAAAGATTTGCCTTGAAGAATCAATTTTCTTTTTTGCCTTTGAAAAATTCAATGGTTATTCAGTCCCCGGGATCAAAGCAAAGCACCCAATGGTACTGCAATGATGTGAATATTGAAATAAAAGGAATGAAGTTCCTAGGAAATCTTATTGTATTGGAAGCAGTTGATTTGGATGTCATTTTGGGAATGGACTGGTTGACCACAAATAAAGGTTTTATAGACTGCTACAATCGAACAGTGACTCTCACCAATTGTCGTGGGAAGATAGTGAAGTTTGGTACAAGGGGAATTTCTAAGTCACAAGGAAAGCTAAATCAAGTGGACGCGACAGAATTAAGCAAGGTTCCTGTGGTATGCGAATATCCCGATGTATTTCCTGAGGAGTTACCAGGCATGCCACTCGATCGTGAAATTGAATTTGTTATTGAACTAGCACCTGGAACGGCACCCATTTACAAGAAGCCTTATTGAATGGCTCCGACAGAATTGGTTGAGCTGAAGAAACAAATTAAGGAATTATTGGAAAACGGTTATGTCTGACCCAGCTCATCACCATGGGGATCGCTGGTTTTATTTGCCAAGAAAAAGGATGGTACCCTAAGGTTATGTATTGATTACAGGGCACTCAATATGGTTACTATCAAAAATAAATATCCACTACCAAGGATCAACGATCTGTTCGACCAACTGGCAGAAGACAAGGTTTTCTCAAAAATAGAATTGAGATCACGCTGCCATCAATTAAGAATCCGATCATCAGACATACCCAAGGCTGCTTTTACCACCCGATACGGATTATATGAAATCACTGTGATGCCCTTCAGATTGACCAATGCTCCTGCTTATTTTGTACACCTCATGAACAAGGTTTTTATGAGGTATCTGGATAAATTCGTGGTGGTGTTCATTGATGACATACTTATTTATTCCAAGACGCCAGAAGAACATGAACAACATCTTCGAATAGTCCTGGAAGAATTACGGAAAAATCAACTATATGCCAAATTCAGTAAGTGTGAATTTTGGTTATGAGAAGTTGGTTTTTTGGGACATGTACTGACATAGGATGGAATAGCAGTGGACCCAAGTAAGGTAAAAGCTGTCTTAGGATGGAAGCAACCCACCAACATGACTGAGGTCAGGAGTTTTCTCGGTCTGGCTGGATACTATTGACGATTTATTGAAGGATTCTCCACCATAGCCAAACCCATGACTCGGCTACTCAAGAAGGATAAAAAGTTTGAATGGATTGAAGCATGTGAGAAAAGTTTCCAGGAATTAAAGAAGAGGTTAACAACGGCACCTGTTCTGATCATGCCGGATGTGCACAAGAATTTTGAAATATACTGTGACGCTTCCAGAAAGGGCCTTGGATGTGTATTAATGCAAGAAGGAAAGGTCGTAGCATATCCTTCAAGACAACTACGACGACACGAAGAAAACTATCCCACCCATGATTTGGAACTAGCAGCTGTGATACATGCACTCAAGGAATGGCGACATTTCCTCCATGGAAATCGATGCGAGATATACACGGATCACAAAAGTCTTAAGTATATCTTCACCCAACCGGAATTAAACCTGCGACAGCGTCGCTGGCTTGAACTAATCAAGAGTTATGATGTGGGAATGCATTACCATCCGGGTAAAGCAAATGTTGTGGCAGACGCCCTCAACCGAAATCCATGCACCGACAATGACCGTGTGCAATTCTCACAGCATGAGTTCAACCGGGAATTTGCCAAACTCAACATGGTTCTGGTCATGGATGGAACCATTGCCAGCATTGGAAGATCAAATCAAAGAAGCTCAGAAAGGACACCCCAATATCGAGGGAATTAAGAAGAAAGTAAATTCAGGCAATACATCTGAATTTACCATCGATATTTAGGGAATCCTGTGGTACGGGAAATGATTATGTGTACCCAATAAGGAAGTGCTAAAGCAACAAATCTTGGCAGAAGCCCATACTACCCCGTACTCCATTCACCCAGGAGGAACCAAGATGTACAAGGATCTACAGGAAAAAAATTGGTGGCACGGGATGAAAAGGGATATAGCCGTATATGTTGCACGTTGTGACTCTTGCCAACGTATAAAAGTAGAACACCAGAGGCCAGCAGGATTGTTATAGCCACTCAGAGTGCCTGAATGGAAATGGGATGAGATAGGAATGGATTTTATTGTTGGATTACCGAGTTCACGACACGGGAATGATGCTATCTGGGTTATCACATATTTATTAACCAAGGTGGCACATTTCATTCCGGTAAAAACAACATACTCAACACAGAGACTTGCCAGGTTATACCTCTCTCGGATTGTTTGCTTACACGGAGTACCCAAGACCATAGTCTCTGACAGAGGCACTCAGTTTGTCTCTAGGTTCTGGGATCACCTACAGCAAGCCTTAGGAACTCAACTGGCATTCAGTATAGCGTACCACCCACAGACAGGAGGACAGACAGAATGGGTAAATCAGATATTGGAGGACATGCTGAGAGCTTGTGTTCTTACCTATGGAGTCAGTTGGGAGGACAATTTGCCATATGCGGAATTTTCATATAACAATAGTTATCAAGCCAGTCTAAAGATGTCACCCTTCGAAGCCCTATACGGACGGAGGTGCCGTACCCCACTCAATTGGTCTAAAACCGGAGATAGCCGAATCTTCGGCCCGGAGGTTCTCAAAGAAGCAGAAACAAAAGTAAAACTCATCCGAGACAGACTGAAGGCTGCTCAGAGCCGTCAGAAAAGCTATTATGACCAGAAACACCGTCAGATCAGTTTTGAACCCGATGAATATGTGTATCTCAGAGTATCTCCAATGAGGGGGCTACAGAGATTTAAAGTCAAAGGAAAATTGGCACCAAGATTTATTGGACCGTTCAGGATAATTGCAAGGAGAGGCAAGGTTGCCTACCAGCTGGAGCTACCCGCAGAATTATCGGATGTTCTTGATGTGTTTCACGTGTCACAGCTGAGGAGATGTGTCAATAATCCGGACAAACAAGACCAACATCAGAACCTGGATCTCCAACCAGACCTCACGTATAAGGAACGACCTATAAAAATTCTGGAAGAGTATGAACGTAGAACCCGACAGAATGTGATAAAATTTTATAAGGTTCAGTGGAGTAATCACACCGAGGAAGAAGCAACATGGGAACGGGAAGATCATCTGAGGACTGAATATTCGTACCTGTTTGAGGGACAGCTGAAATCTCGGGGACGAGATTTTTCTTAAGGGGGGTAGGTGTTGTAACACCCCAAAATTTTCTCTTTTGAATTTTTAAAATCTTTTCTTTAAAATAAAATTTTCTCTTTTTCTTCTGTTTTGAAAATCATGTTTAACTTTCAATTGGGTTTCAAAAAATTTAAATGGTTTTGATTTGGACGGTTTATTAGTTGAGTGATTTTTTATGCAGGATCAAAAATATATTTTTATTTCAGAAAAAAAATTGAATAAATTAAATCATTTCAATGAAATGATCCTTTTCATTCCCTTCCTTACATATAGAAAATTCTCCCAACAATGTTTTTGTCACTTCTAAATTATCATTCAAGTCATCCTCACTCCCTAGGACAGTACCCAATACCTCTCCTCTCCATAAAAATATTTTTACCATATTTAGTAAAATTCCAAAGTTGGAAATTCATTTATTCTAGTTTCTTTGATTTACAAAGGAACTATATTTTTTCCAACTCTTCTGCAACCACAAAAATTATCCTAGCTACTTGACAGTACCCACAACCCATTTCACCAAAAACATTTGGTTTGACAGTTCAAAATTTTCAAATTTCATTCAATTCAAATTTGGACCAGATTCAAACTTCATGATCAAAACCCAATTTTAATTGCTCCAGAGATTCTGAAACTTTGCCAACCTCTCTTTTATGCATCAACACCTCACCTCAAAAATTCCCAAAAATTCCTAAACTCCCTAGAGCCATCTAGCATTTTGTCATACACTTGATGTGCACACTGTAGCACTATCGAAAAATTCAGTTAACTGAAGAAGTTCAGAGAACAGGGGGATTCGGCGTTGTGCAGTACACTCCATGCCATCTCCTCCTCATCCATGCTCTGTTGATCATCAATACACCATCGCGGGACCTTCTGGTCAGTTGCTCGCCGCCGACAGCACAGTGGCCGGCCGGTGCAATGGCCACTGTCCTCGGCCGTGGCGGCCGAGCAGATCGACACGGCCTCCTGCCACCTTCACTCTCTCCACCGCTCCCCCTCCTACTCCCTCTCCACGCGTCGCGTCCCTCTGCCGCTACACGCGCCGCCCAGCCGTCCCGACCCCGCGTGGCAGTCGCCGGAGTAGATCACCGCCGCCACACCCGTACGGGGGTCTCGCCGTGGATAAGGCGATAGAGCTCGAATTCATTCGCACTGGCACTTCCAGAAGTCTCCACCGACCTCATCAGCCCCACATCAACCTCGCCACCGTCCCTAACTACCTCGTCGGCCGGATTTACTCCGGCGTGATCCACACCGCCACTGACCTCATCGGCTCGCCTATATAAGAGCTCACCGAGCTCCGTCCAATACCTGCACCACCCACACACATCCCCAATCGACCCCTAGAGGAGTCAAACGACCTCGGGGAGGTCATCTTCTCCAAATCCGGCCGCCCGATCCGCCTCTGCCACCCTGAGCACCACGTCGCCATTACTCCACCTCCACTCCTCAAACTCCACCAGCCGTCTCCTCGTGCACCCAATCATCCATTCCACGCTTCAATTCGATGCAAGGAGCCCTCTCCGGTGAGGTTCAACCTCATCCGACGCCGCCGTCTGCTGGAGTTGACCTCGCCGTCCCTCCGGTGCTCGCCGGCGACCACCACCACCACCCATCGACGTGGAATACCACCCCGAGCATATCCCAAATATTGCCGCCTCCTGGAACGGCGGGATCGTCACCGGTGATCGCCGCATCTCCTCTGTACACGCGCGCGAGCGCGTTTGAATTCAAACCTGACTGGTGGGGCCCACCCGTCAGCGTTTTATTCTTTTTCCGTTTAAACAGAAAACGTATTCTGTCTCTTTATGTTTTCTGCACTGGAAAGCGTATTTTTCCGGAAACTTTTTCTGTTTAACCTCACAGAGACCCGCTGGCAAATATTTATTTTGCAGAAAAGTCCCTGGTTTTAAAACTTTAATAACTTTTTAACCACAACGTCGTTTTAATTGATTCTTTTTTTGAAATTCTTCTTTTTCACTCTAGTTTTTTAGTATTTATTTAAAAATATTTTGAGACAACTTTTTTTACTGTTGCAAATTTTTTGAATTTGAATTCGAATTTTCATTTTATAGAAAATGAAGAGGGGGACTTTGCCGGGAATTTCGAGGGATCACCTTCTGACTACTTTGATCAAGGCAAGCATTTTTTTTAACTTGGGATATGGTGAATTTCATACATGGTTGCATCAGTTTCAAATTTCACCGTATATGTAGTAATAGTGAGAGCATGCATGGTCATGTCATTTTGAGCATTATTGCATGCACCAAGAATCTTTCTAACGTGTGGAAATGGTGAGAATCTAGGAGTGTGTCTCCTGCCTTGGACGTGCCGGTGGGCACGGGTCACATCGTGACACGATGGTGTCGCTGTGACATACGAAGTATGCCAGTCATAATAAAAACACCTCCTGAGTCGATCTAGATCGAGTCTTGTTCCGTCAAGCCTAGCTAAATACCGTGCTGCCACTAGTCTTCCCGCGAGGGGAGTGCGGTTTAGTAAGTTGCTAACCCCTGTCCATGTACACACCACCTAGAGGGGCCACGATGAGGGTTCCACGGCCATGGACTAATGCCAGTCATCGGGTCAGGGGGCATGGGTGTATCCTGCGGGGCCGAGAGGGGGGCACCCCTTGTAATCCGCGCGTATTAATAGTGATCCCATGCTATTCAAGACGATGGTCTCCCCGACTTAGAGTTTTTCTTGCACGATGCTTTGGGTGGTTCCTGGCGTCCAGAAAGTTAATCTGGTGTGTGCTGGTCAGGTGTGTTTTCAACCCAAAGACCGTGATGGGAATTAGTCAGTGTCTTGGTGCTGACTAAAGAACTCCTCTACTTGTGGGTAAAGAGTACACCCTCTGTAGAGTTATATCTATTCGAATAGCCATGTCCACGATCAAGGACATTAGCTGGGAAGGGTCAAGTGTCGGTCCCGGTGTCGGTCTTCGAAGGAAATAATTAAATTGAGCATGAATAATTTGCAGGTTAATTATTGTCACCACCAATGTTATCATGAATATTATTGTCATCATAAATATTATTGCGGACTAACTCTGTTTTTCTGTGTGGAATCTGGGTATCACTTGGGAAGGCTAGTCCACCTGCATACTCACTTTTATTTTTTTTGGGTATCACTTGGGATGGCTAGTCCACCTAGATACTCACTTTTATTTTTTCTGGGTATCACTTGGGAAGGCTAGTCCACCTGGATACTCACTTTTATTTTATTTTGGGTATCACTTGGGATGGCTAGTCCACCTGGATACTCACTTTTATTTTTTTTGGGTATCACTTGGGATGGCTAGTCCACCTGGATACTCACTTTTATTTTTGGGTATCACTTGGGATGGCTAGTCCACCTGGATACTCACTTTTATTTTTTCTGGGTATCACTTGGGATGGCTAGTCCACCTGGATACTCACTTTTATTTTTCTGGGTATCACTTGGGATGGCTAGTCCACCTAGATACTCTTTTTTTTGGGTATCACTTGGGATGGCTAGTCCAACTGGATACTCATTTCTTTTCAAGACCTCTTGGGGCATCACTTTCAGACACCCGTTTGGCATTTCTTTTACGGACCTCTCAAGGCGTCGCTTTCAGACACCCGTTTGGCATTTCTTTTCAAGACCTCTCGAGGCGTCGCATTTAGACACCTGTTTGGCATTCTTCTTGGAATTTCTCGGGCGGTCCAGCGCCCGATGTTCCATTTAACTTTCTTTGTTTGTCATTAAAATTATATATTCATTTCTCCACACCGTGTTAATATTTATCATGCCATGATTAAATTTTGATCAGCATAAGCATATCATTTAATCCAGCATGAGCATATGCATTCGGTATATCTTTCGTTCATAATGGTTGTGAGTACATTCCAACGTACTCACAGGCTTGTCCTGGCTTGTTCATTTGGCCAGACCTGGAGGAAGACGAGCTTGTGGAGGAAGATTGCGCTAGCGAGCCCGACGCTTAGAGGTGTTCCTAGTTAGTCAACTTGTGGTCTTGGAGTCTACCACGTGTATCATCCGTAGTGCTTCCGCTTCACAAATAAAATAGTCAAGCCTCACACTGACGCTTGGCTCTACTTTATTGTATTAGTGTTGTACCATCACCACACCACTATCATATTCCGCGACCACCATATATTGACAAGTTTGTAATAAATGTTGAGCACTCTGGCTCAACCCTGTGTAATATTATGTATGTACTGGATATCTATATCAAGGGAGTCCACCAGTTGTGCTGATCCTGTGGCTGGTGTGACTCTGGGCTATTCTGTGATTTATTTCGAAAACAGGCCCGACAAGAAGTGCTTGGCCTATCCATCATGCTCAAGCAAATGTTAGTGGAAGAAAGAGAAGAACTAGACCAAATTTACCTTTTCCAATGTTGAAGATGTATCAATGATCACCCAATATGGTATTATGGAAATAGGATAATTGGTACCAGATCTTGTCAATCTCATGCCTACACAAGTAAAGCTTTTGGAGTAGCTTGGTGAGGATAGTGGCACAAAATTGATGCAATTGTTAGCAAGATATCAATAATGTTGAAAGAGATTCAGAAATTTGCAAGTGAAACAAGTAGACCAATAGCAATTAATGGCACATGGAAACACACACACGGATAGATAAGTGAGGTTGTGCAACCAAGGAATGAGCACAAAATGTGGAATCCACGGAAAACGCTCGTGTTGCACAACTCTAGAAAGACGTAGCATGATTGCTCAATAGGCAGATACGAACTTGTGCACAATGTCGGGCCCATGGAACCCAGGGTATCCCGGCCCGTCTGCCTGCGGCCCAGGATGCAACGCCTGGCGGAGGCCCAATAGGCGGCCCACCAGCGGGCACCTCGAGCGAGACCCCTCGCGAGGTTCTAGCCTCCCGAGGACCCCTCTTCGGGGAGCGGGCAAGCAAGACTCAGCCACGGCTTCATCATGAGCCTCGCGAGGCTGTCTCCTGAGGTTGCCTCCCGAGGCACCCTCCTGGAGGTACACAAGACAAGTGCTATTCGGCTCGGTCGCGCGGTCTCACGCCCACCACGTGGGTGATGCGCGCGGCGACGAATGGCGACAGAGGCCGCGCCAGCAGGCGCGGATGCTGAGGATTTCCCCTTTTGTGCTAAGGGAGCAAGGCTAGCAGTCCGTTTCCCAAAACAACCCCCAAAGGTCGCCCGATCAGTGAAAGAAGACCAAGACGGTGGACGCGCAGGGCGGAGGTCATCCCCGAGCCCACCAGCACGTCATGGATAGTTGCTTTGTAGACGAAGACCACCTTTTGTCAGGATAGACTGCGCCCCTGTCCCCCTTCAAACTTGTCGTTGTGTGGCAACCCTTTCTGCCAATGTTTTCGGGGGAAGAGGACCAAGGCAGATATAAAAGGAGGGTAGGGTGCCGCTGTAGAAAGGATCGACTCTTCTGCCTCAAACCTTGTACTCTCGCGCCTGAGCAACCACAACAAAGCAGGAGTAGGGTTTTACACCGCAAGGTGGCCCGAACCAGGGTAAACCGTTGTGTCTCCGGCCCGCTCCCGCTAGCACGCTCTCGCCGTAGCTTCGCCGTAGATTTGATGTGGTACGGGACGAGGTGGTAGGAACGAGCTCACCCCAGTGTTCGAACCTTTGGGTCCCCGGAGCCCGACTTCCGGCATTTGGCGCGCCAGGTAGGGGTGCGCTACTGTTCTTCCACTCCGTCCTCCACTCCACCAGCTTCATGGCCGACGCTCGCCGCGAGTGCGCTGAGCGCAGGACGGGTCGCGTGGCCCAAACAGAGCCGGTGGGCTGCATCAACCGCCGCCGCCAAGTCGAGGCCGCTACCGCCACCGACCCTGCCTCCCGGGAGCAGCAAGACTCCACCCTGTACCCGTCCGTGCAGGCAGATGGCCGCACCACCATGGCATCCTCCTCCCTCGTCCGCCATTGTCCACCGAACGAGTAGGCCGCGCTGCTCATGGAGCGTGAGCTGCTCCGCTACCGTCCAGCTGACACCGGCTACGACACTTGGCTTGGTCGCATCACCGAGCTCATCAACACCGCCGGGGACGCTCCGGTGCCTTCCCACTCGCTCCGCTCTCCGCCGTCTCGCGCTAGGGACGTAGCGCATGGCGCTCCCCCGCCACCCCCTCTGCGCGACAAGCTCGCTGGGTACCAGTGCAACGCGCGGGCGCGTGAGCCATCTTGCGGTGCGACCTCGCCGGTCCGAGATGAGGCCAGCTGCCAGGTCATCCGCCGCGCCCCGCCTGATGCGCGTGTGCTCCTCGAGCAGTAGCGTCGGCGCCAGGACCGGGCCATCCAAGAGGTCACAGTGGCTGGGCGCCAGAACCGCGCAGCCCTCGCCGGCGGTTTTCCCTCGAGCAGTGTGGGTTGCCGCGCCTTCACTCACGAGCTGCGTCAGGTGGTGTGGACCGCCAAGTTCAAGCCGGACCTGCCTCCACGCTACGACGGCACCCCCAACCCCGCAGAGTTCCTTCAGCTCTATGCGCTGAGCGTCAAGGCGGCGAACGGCGACGACAAGGTCATGGTGAACTGGTTCCCCATGGCCCTCAAGGACGGACCGTGCTCTTGGCTCATGAATCTCCCTGAGGGATCGATCTCGTCCTGGGGCGAGCTCTGCAGCCAGTTCATCACCAACTTCATGGGTAGGCACGACCGCTCCCTCATGATCAATGACCTACGGCATGTGCGGCAGCGCTCGGATGAGACCCTCCGCAAGTACATCCAGCGCTTCAGCCAGGTGCGCAACAAGATCCCGCAAGCATCCAACGTGGCCGTCATCTCTGCATTCTCCACCGGCGTCGCGGATGTCAAGATGCGCGAGACGCTCACCATCAATGACGAGCTGGACTCGGTGCTTGAGCTGTTCGACCTCGCCAACAAGTGCACCAAGGCTGAAGAAGGTCGCCTCTTCATCCACAACGACCCCGATGCGGCGCCCGACGCCGCCAAGGCCAAGAGCAAGGACGTCAAGTGCAAGGGCCCTGCCGTGCTTGCGGCAGAGCCAGAGCAGAAGCACGGCCGTGACCACGACGAGCCCAGGAAGGACGGCCGGCCACTCTGTGTCTACCACAATGTGCACTCCCACAGCACCAAAGACTGACAAGAGCTCAAGCTGCTCCGCAACGAGCGCCTGGGCCGCCGAGGCGACCGCAACGACCGTGGCGCCTGCCGCGGAGGTGGCCGTAGTGGCAACCACTAGGACAGCCGCAATGGCAATGGCAACTTCTGCCAAGGCTGGTGCAACCAGCCTCGCGAGGCCGCCTGGTGCGAGCAGCCTTGTGAGGCAAACCCTCAGGCTAACGCCGCTCTTCCACCACTGCCGCTGCCACCCCGGAGGAATGAAGTCAACCCGCCTGACGAGGGCGCTGGGGGCTACCAGGAGCCTCTCATGGTTGCCTGCATCCTCGGCGAAGCTCAGGCTCCCGCGTCCAATCACCACTTCAAGCACTTCTCTCGCGAGGTGAACGCCGCCCTCCCGAAGCCAGAGGCCGCTCGGCCCCTCAAGTGGTCGCAGTACGCCATCACCTTCGACTCCAAGGAAACCGCAGGCGCGCTCCCCATGCTATGCACTCCCACCATCAGCAATGTCGCGGTCACCAAGACCCTCATCGACGGAGGCACGGGCCTTAACGAGATCTCCATTGAGACCTTCGAGCAGCTCTAGGTGCCTTACGAGCAGCTCATGCCGACGAGGCCCTTCTCGGGCGTGACCGACGACTCCACGCTGCCTCTGGGGCAGGTGCACCTCCCGGTCACCTTCGGCACCCGCAAGAACTACCACACTAAGCACATCGACTTCGATGTCGCCCACCTCGGCCTGCCCTACAATGCCATCTTGGGCTACCCCACGCTCGCCAAGTTCATGGCGGTGACTCACCACGCCTACAATGTCCTCAAGATGCCTGGCTACAGCGGCATCATCACCGTCTCCTGCGACGAGAAGGATATGATCTGCTGCCTTGAGCATGCCTACAAGGCTGCCGCTACCGCCCATCCAGCTGACGAGGACGCGGTCGAGCCTCCTGAGGCTGCGCCCGCAAAGAAGAAGCAGTTGTTCTTTCTGGACCGAGCCGAGACGAAGAAGGTGCCAGTTGACGGCAGCGGCTCAGGCCCTGCCTTCACCATCGGCACCTACCTTTCTCCTGCATAGGAAGACGCGCTCGTCGCCTTCCTTCGGGCAAACTCGGATGTTTTCGCCTGGAAAGCATCTAATTTGTCTGGTGTACTGAGGGAGGTGATCGAGCACCACTTAGCGGTGTGCCCCAACGCACGCCCCGTCAAGCAAAAAGCACGGCGTCAGGCACCCGAGAAGCAAGAGTTCATCGTTCAAGAAGTGCACAAGCTACAAGAAGCTGGAGTCATCCATGAGGTGCGCCATCTTGAATGGCTCGCCTACCCAGTCGTCGTCCCCAAGAAGGGCGGCAAGGAAAGAATGTGCATCGACTTCACGAGCCTAAACAAGGCCTGCCCTCAGGACCCCTTTCCTGCCGCACATCGACCAGATTGTGGACTCCACCGCCGGATGCGAGATGCTCTGCTTCCTGGATGCCTTTTCAGGCTACCACCAGATTAAGATGGCGGCAGAAGATGTGGAGAGGACGGCCTTCATCACCCCTTGTGGCATATACTATTATGTCTGCATGCCCTTCTGCTTGAGGAGTGCTGGCGCCACCTTCCAGTGACTGATGCGCATCACGCTGGGGCCTCAGATGGGCAGGAACGTGGAGGCCTACGTCGACGACATCGTGGTCAAGACTCGTGAGGCCAGGTCCCTCATTGAGGATCTCGAGGAGACGTTCGCCAACCAGGGCAGGTTAACCTCAAGCTCAACCCCGACAAGTGCGTCTTTGGAGTTCCTTCCGGCAAGCTCCTCGACTTCCTGGTCTCCCACCATGGCATCGAAGCCAATCCTGAGAAGATCAAGGCCATCGAGAGAATGCGTCCTCCCCAGACCCTCAAGGAAATGCAGGCTTGGCGGGATGTATAGCCTCCCTGGGGCGCTTCATCTCCAAGTTTGGCGAGCGAGCCTTGCCATTCTTCAAGCTCATGAAGAGGTCCGGCCCCTTCAAATGGACTCCTGAGGCAGACGACGCCTTTGAAGACCTCAAGAGGTACCTCACGACCCTGCCCATCATGGTCGCGCCGTGCCCCCGCGAGCCCTTGCTCCTATACTTGGCGGCTAACCCCCAGATGGCCAGCGCGGCGCTCGTGGCGGTGCGAGAGGAGCGCGGCTACGCTAAGGAGAAGCCCTCCGAGCTTCGTGAGCCCCCCGAGCCCTCCGAGCCTCGCGAACCTCCTGTGCCTCGTGAGCCTCACGAGCCCTCCAAGCCTCCCGAGCCCTCTGAGCCTCGTAAGCCTCCTGAGCCCACCGAGCCTCGCGAGCCACCTGAAGAGCAAGCTGCCATCACAACTACGCGCCTCGTCGAGCACCCCGTGTACTTCATCAGCACGGTGCTAAGGGATGCGCGCGAGTGCTACCGCATGCACCAGAAGCTCCTCCTCGTGCTCCTCATCGCCTCCAGGAAGCTGCGCCACTACTTTCAAGGCCATCCCATCAGGGTCATCTCTTCTTACCCCTTGGAGCAAGTCCTGCACAGCCCCAACGCCGCTGGCTGCGTCGCTGAATGGAACATCGAGCTGCAGGCCTTCCAGTTGGAGTTCTGCACCACTAGAGTCATCAAAGGCGCAGCTCTGGCCGACTTCGTGGCAGAGTGGGCAGACCCGTACGAGGGGGAGCCTCGCGAGAACGAATCCCTCCTGCCTAGGGATGAGGCGCCTAGCGGCTGGACCATGCACTTCGACGGCGCCTTCTCCCGGCAGGGCGCGGGGGCTGGAGTCATGCTCACCTCGCCAACAGGAGACAAGCTCTACTACGCTGTGCTGTTGGAAGTCGGGCTCCGGGGACCCAAAGTTTCGAACACTGGGGTGAGCTCGTTCCGACCACCTCGTCCCCTACCACAGCTCAACTACGGTGAAGCTACGGCGAGAGCGTGCGAGCGGGGGTAGGCCAGAGACACAGTAGTTTACCCAGGTTCGGGCCACCTTGCGGTGTAAAACCCTACTCCTGCTTGATTGGGATTGCACTAGCGCGAGAGTACAAGGTATTGGGCGAAAGAGTCGATCCTCCCTATAGCGGCACCCTGCCCTCCTTTTATAGCTGCCTTGCTCCTCTTCTCTAGAAACCATTGGCGGGAAGGGTTGCCACACAATGGCAAGTTTGAAGGGGGACAGGGGCACAGTCTATCCTGACAAAAGGTGGTCTTCGTCTGCAAAGCGATTATCCATGACGCGCCGGTGGGCTCGGGGATGACCTCCGCCCTGTGCGCCCATCGTCTTGGTCTTCTTTCACCAATCGGGCAACCTTTGGGGGTTGCTTCGGGAAACGGACTGCTGGCCTTGCTCCCTTAGCACAAAAGAGGAAATCCTCACCATCCGCGCCTGCTGGCACAGCCTCTGTCGCCATTTGTCGCCGCGCACGTCACCCACGTGGTGGGCACGAGACCACGCGACCGAGCCGAATAGCACTTGACCTGCGTATCTTCGGGAGGGTGCCTCGCGAGGCAACCTCGGGAGGCCGCCTCGCGAGAGGGCCTCGCGAGGCTCTCTGTGAAGCCGTGGCTGAGTCTTGCCTGCCCGCTTCCTGAAGAGGGGTCCTCAGGAGGCCGGGGCCTCATGAGGGGTCTTGCTTGGGGTGCCCGCTGGTGGGCCACATATTGGGCCACCGCCAGGCGCTACGCACTGGGCTGCAGGCAGACGGGCCGAGGTACCCTGGGTTCCATGGGCCCGACAGTAATCCCCGGGCCCACGGCGCACATGTTCTGGCCTATTCGGGGGCGAAACGACATGGGCCCCATCCACCTGTGGGCCAGGCATGACGCATGGAGCATGACGTGATGGGGGACGCCCCCACTTCTCCCACGACGCCTTGGTAACTGCCCGCGCTGACATAAAGCCTGCCCGCCCGCGGCGCGAGACCATCATTGCCTTCCTTCGCGCATCCCATCTCCCCACGTCTTCCTTCTCGCGCACAGTTCCTCACGACCCCATCTCCGAGCTCCGCCTCCTCCCTCGCTTTGCGACTCCGCCGTGCTTTGATGGCGCCTGCCGGCAAGAAAGGAATAGTGGCGGCCCCGGCCCCAAGTGCGTCCGCCATCGGGGCAGCGCTGCAGTGCAACACCATCGTTGACAGGGAGGGCCTGGACAAGGTGCTCCCACTGGTGGCCAGCGACCAGAACAAGGGACAGGCGACCAAGATCTGGTCAGGCTCACGCGCGCGGTGCGACCTGGGGGCGACAGCCTACCCCTTCTTCCTCCACAACGTTTATGCTGGGTTGGTGCCGCCATTGTCGGACTTTTTCTACGCCATCCTCTCCCATTATCAGATTCACGCCCTCCATCTTCAACCCAATTCCATCCTCCTCCTAGCCATGTTTGCCTTTTACTGTGAGGCTTTTGTGGGCGTGATGCCTTCGGTAGCGCTCTTCCACCACTTCTTCAGCCTGCGGCGGACCAGCGCTCCGGATGCACCTCATTCCTCGTTGTCAAGGGGATGGAGTGTAGCATCATCAACCTGAAGGTCACGAAGAAGGTGGAGGGCTACCGGTAGCGCTGGGTCTATATGGACACATGCCGGACCAGCCTGCTCATGATGATCCTGACGGACCGGGGTGAGAAGGACTCCGGGTGGGGGCACGCGAAGCTCACCGACCTGAGGATGGAGCCTGTCTTGGAGCGGATGGCCGCACACCGGGCCGCGTGCTTGTCGGGGGCGACGGTCGTCAAGGAGTACTTGCGGTGGTGTATTGCGCCACTCCAACAACGCTCACGCCCCGTGTGGGAGTTCACCGGCGCGAGGGACTCCATGAGGCTGAACTTTGGCAGCCTGAAGCAAGACGTGCTGGACGGAGCCCTGGCGACCCTGCTTAGTGTCCCCGCAGCGGATCCACCTGAGGATGCGCTCCCGCTGTTCCGCTACAAGGACATGGCGGAGCTGGTCGCGGAGATGCCCCGCTTTGACTGGTGGGGCCTCATGCCGGAGGGCCACGTCGGGCCCCACGAGAACCCTCTCGTGGTGGCGCTGGACTCCGGAGACAGTGGCAGCGACGAACACTCGGAGGAGGCCACGGAGGAGGACGCCGACCGGGCGCCCCCGCGCACCCGCCGTCAGCTCCTCGGTGACCTCAAGGATGACGATACTGACAGCGCGCAGCCCACGGTGGCGCCTACCCTACCAGCTGGCACGGGGGGAGAGGATGGTTCCGGCGCCGCGACAGATGGGTCGCGTGCGGCGGAGGCAGCCCTCAGCCGGGAGGCGGTCGAGCCCCCAGCAGCAGAGGCCCGTCCGGGAGCCGAGATCCCCCAGGCCCTCAAGGAGGACGATGACGCGGTCGAGACCACGGCGGCCCGCTCTGGGGGTCCAGAAGGTGGAGCCGGGGCGCTGCTTGAGGGTGGCGGCATCGACCCGCCTCTCACGGAGAAGAAGAGGAAGTGGACCGCCAGCGACGAGTAAGTCCCCGTGCCAATCCCAGTGTTTTATGTTCACACTGCCTGCCTGAGCTCGGGGGTTGAACCACCGTTTTGTAAAGGAGGTCTGCCAGTGACTAGAAGAAGAAGAAGAAGAGGACGGCGAAGTTGACGGTGGCCCCCAGCCCGGAAGGGGCACCGAGGCCTGCCGCGAGCGCCGGTGGGGCACGGAGAAGCCACTCGCTACCCCAAAGCTGAGACGGGGCGCACGGAGGTCGAGGAAGAGCAGGCCATCCCTCTGGGGCCGCGCGTGGGCGTGGCTCCTGAGGCCGAGACGGACGAGCCTCTGGCGGCGGCCTCCGGAGGTGGGGGCGCGCCCCTTGCGGACACTGCCGCGAGAGAAGATGCAGCGATGGGGGAGGTCGAGGCACTCACTCCCCCGCCAGATGCCTCCCTCAACGCGGAGCGGGACGACGCCGGGCGCGCCACGGTGAGCTCCCAAGCTGCACCCGCACGTGAGGCTCCCGAGGCGGGCATGGCGAGCCCCCACAGCGCGCCGCCTCAGCCAAATGCGGGGGAAACACCGACGAGCGACGCCGGGGCCTCCCCGACCGCGGCAACGGAGGGCAGTGAGGGGCCGGGCCCGGACTGGGGCCTGGCGCTCGTGAGCAACCGCACCTTGTTCAGGCATGGAGCCTTGCATGACGCCAAGGCCGCGCTCGACCGGCTCGGGGCAGATTTCCAGGACGCGGAGGCGCGCCTCGTCGAGGAGCACCTGAGGCTCGCTGAAGGGTGGCGCCGGCTCAGCGTCGCCGTCAAGATGGGCCAGCGCCAGAACGAAGCTGCTTGTGCGAAGGGTGAGAAGGATGTCGCCGAGGTGAAGGGGGTCTGTGCGAGCGCTCTTCGGGAGGCCGAAGCGGCCGTCAAGCGTCACGAGGAGGCGGAGGTCTGCCTGAAGGAACTCCGGGATCAGCACGCCGCGCAAGCGCAACTGTTCCATGCGCGGGAAAGTGTCATCGCTACCCGTGAGGGGGAGCTTGTGTCCCGCAAGGAGGACCTTACGAATCACGAGCAAAACCTCACGAGGGTGTCGACTGAGCAGGCCACAGAGCGCGGGCGCCTGGAGACACTGGGGCGCCAGGTGACCGACGCTCAGGATGCCCACGCGAAGTGCTGCGTGGACGAGGCCAACGCCCAGCTGGAGGCTAAGGAGAAAAAGGTCCAGGAAGACGCCTACGCGAAGATAGCAGCGGAGCGCCAAGCGCTCGCTGAGGAGCACGGCAAGGAGCTGAAGCGGCAGGAGGACCACTTCGAGGCGGAGCACGAGGGGCTTCTATAGGAAATTGCCAGCCTTAAGGTGGCGCTGACTGAATCGGGGGCCCGCCGAGAGACTGCGCTGAAGGCCCAGGCCGTCGCCGAAGCCGAGCTGGCCTCGCTTCGTCTCCAGGCAAGGGGCGCCACCAGCGTCGTCGAACAGGCCGGAGGCGAGGCAGATCAGGAGCGGGAGCAGCAGCTCGAACGGGCCAAGACATTCGACCTCCTCGAGCTCCGAGCCCGCAGCGCCCTGAGCTCCATCTGTAAGGAGAGGTTCGAAGCCCCCTGCGAGCCCCAAGACGCCGACTCCATTAGTTTCTTCACCAAGCTCGTGGAGTGGCTCGAGGACAGAGCCAGGAGGGCGGACAACATCTTCGAGGAAGAGTGTCGCGACCTCTTCTCTCAGGCGGCGACTCACGTCTTTAGCCACCTCCTTCACGCCGACCCCAACTTTGGTCTTGATAAGGTAATAGCCCCCGTCCCCGAGGAGCTCCGATATGGCCTCGCAAAGGCGGTGGAAGGCCATGTGGATGCACTGCTTGAGAAGTTCTCCCGTGATAGCAGCGAGACCTCTGACGGAGGTGGGGACGACCACGATGGCTGCGACGACAGCGACGGCGACGACGACAATGGCGCGACTTCTTAGGCTCCTCCTTCCTTCGTCATCCTGCACTAGACCAATGTGGCCCCGTGGGGGCGTGAAGACAATGCTTTTGTGTTTAAGTACTTTATGATTTGCCATGGTGTATGCTTGTGCCCTCGTGAAGCTTTCTCTTCGAGGCATGTTTTCTCTTTTTTCTTGCCTTGTGTGCTCAACGTCGTCAGGTCCCAGCCCCCGAGTAGGCTACAGCCACCGCTGGTATGCTAGGACTCGTGCCTGAGCAAGGCTAGGAGGTGAAGGGCACCGAGGGTGGTAAGACCTCCCGAGGCATGATGCTCAGGGAGCCCCCCTTTCACGTGCAAGTGGCTCGCGAAAGGAGAAATGCCAGCGCTCAGCGAGGTTGCTAGAAAGGAAAGCTCGGGAGATGGCGAGGGTGGCTCATGAGGTAGTTTAACTTAGCTTTTACGGAGGGTAGCGTCCGGTGAGCCGCCACTTGTAGGGTATGCCTTGCAAGGTTTCCGCTCGTGAGGTCCCCTGCTGAGATGGCCGTCATAGGTTGGCTCCCGATGCAGGGCCTGCGAAGCTTCCTGAGGCTCGAGGGGGCGTCTTGCCACTAGGCCACCTCATGAGGCATCCTTGCGAGGCCTTCCAGGTGACTTGTTCCTGAGATGACTGCATGCAGAAAGTCCCACGAGAGGGGAGCAGTGCACACTCGCCGGCTTACTCATGGGCGTTACGCGAGGAGACAAGACACCAAGGACCTTGGTGGGTGGCGTCCACGGGAGCAGGCCCGCGAGCCAGAGCCCGGTTGCTTGGGTTTTTCAGCGCTGCTGGGACTGACCCGAGCACAGACACCTTGTCCATCCCCCGTTCATGTGAGGCTCATGAGGGTGGTCGCGAGCACGCGCGGCTCGTGAGGCAAGGATATGATGAAATACACCATGTAGGGAAACTGAAGCTTTACTGATGAATGATAATGGATTCCATTACACAACCAAAAAGAGATGCGGCTGCCATGTCTGGCACGGGTCTGCTTGAGGTTGGTGCAGCCCATGGGTCGCCCTCAGTTACACACCCAAAAGAGAAAAAGAAGGGCTGCCGTGTCCGGCACGGGTCAGCTTGAGGTTGGTGCAGCCCGTGGGGCGCCCTTAGTTGATTGTTCTGCCAGTGTGGAGCATGGGGCTTCCACTGGGGTGTGGGTATGATCGCGGCTTGATCGTTCCGCCAGCGCAGAGTATGGGGCTTCCACTTGGGCGTGGGTGGGAGCTCTCGCGTGCCCGTCAGGCGAACGCATTGAGAGTCTCCGGGGCATGTACAGCCCCATTTCGTTCATACGCGTGAGGGTCACGGGTAGAACTTGCGGAAGTGTTCGATGTTCCAGGCGTTAGGCACAGGAACTCCATCCTCCGTCTCCAGCCAGGCGGCACCGGGCTTGGAGACATGAACAACCCTGAAAGGGCCTTCCCACATGGGTGAGAGCTTGTGGAGTCCCTCTCTGGAGAGGATCCTGCGTAGGACGAGGTCGCCGACCTCGAGAGTGCGAGGGCAGATGTTGTGGCTATTATAAAGACGCAGGGCCTGCTGGTACCTCGCGGCGCGAAGAGCGGCCTGACGGCGGGCCTCCTCAAGGAGCAGTAGGTCGGCCTCTCACGATCCGTCCTGACGCGCCTCGTCGAAGGCAAGGACTCGCGGAGAGCCGTGCTTATGCTCCGAAGGAAGGACCGCCTCAGCTCCGTAGACGAGGAAGAAGGGGGTCTCGCCGGTAGGCTTGGTTGCCATTGTGCGGATGGACCATAGCACAGACTACAGCTCATCGAGCCAGCCCTTGCCGCAGGCTTCGAGCTTTTTCTTAAAACTTCTCGTCTTGAGGCCCTTGAGGACCTCAGCGTTGGCATGCTCGGCTTGGCCGTTGCTTCGCGGGTGTGCCACAGAGGCATAGCAGATCTGTGTGCTGAGGCCAGCGCAGTAAGACTTGAAGAGGCCGCTCGTGAACTGGGAGCCATTGTCAGTGATGATGCGGTTGGGGACGCCAAAGTGGCTCACGAGGCTCTTGATGAACTTGATGGCAGTGCCTGCCGGGATGGTGCGCACGGGCTTGACTTCTGCCCACTTGGTGAACTTGTCGATGGTGACATAGAGGTAGTGGTAGCCGCTAGCTGCACGAGGGAAAGGCCCCAGGATATCCAGCCCCCAGACCGCGAAAGTCCATGAGAGGGGAATCTTCTGGAGGCCTTGCGTCGGCTGGTGGATTTGCTTGGCATGGAACTGACAGGCCTCGCGGGCTTGGACCAGCGTGGTAGCGTCACGCAGCGTAGTGGGCCAGTAGAAGCCGCTGCGGAACACCTAGCCAACGAGGGTGCGCGACGAGGAGTGGTGGCCGCAGTCTCCGCCGTGTATGTCGGCGTGCAGCTCGCACCCCTGCTCCTCAGAGATACACCACAAGGAGACGCCATTCGGGCGCCAGCGGTATAACTCACCGTCCTGTAAGCAGTAAGCGGTGGCTTGGCGGACCACACGCTCTGCTTCCGAGTCCTCCTTCGGGAGTGCACCATGGAGCAGATAGGCCTTAAACTCAGCAGCCCATCTGTCTGCTTGAGGCTCCAGCGCCAGCAGCAGGCGGGCGCCTGAGGCCGGGCCGCAGTTAGGTGCGCCTGTGGGCGGAGCGGGCGGAAGCTCTTCATGGAGTAGCATGGCGCTTGCGGTGGGTGGTGCTGTAGATGGCTTCAGGAGCCTTTCCTCAGAGATGCCAGGATCCTGAGGCTCGCGACGAGATGCCCGCTTGGTGATGTCATCTGCTTCTTTGTTGCTACCGTGGGGCACGTGCTGGAGCTCCAGGCCTAAGAAAAGATTTTCAAGTTTACGTACCTCCTCCAGGTAGGCGGCCATGTGCTCGTCCTTGGGCTTGTAGCTTTTGTTGCAGAAGTTGATGAGAAGCTGTGAATCGCCCTTGATGGTAAGACGCTTGATGCCTAGAGCGAAACAAGACTTGAGGCTGGTGATGAGGCTCTCATACTCCATGATGTTGTTGGAAACTTTGTCGGTGTGCCTGAAGCAGAGCTGCACGCCGTAGTAGAGCTTGTCTCCCGTTGGTGAGGTGAGCACGACACCAGCCCCCACGCCCTGCTGGGAGAAGGTGCCATCGAAGTGCATGGACCATCCGCCAGGCGCCTCGTCCCTAGGTAGGAGGGATTTGTCCTCACGAGGCTCCCCCTCATATGTGTTTGTCCACTCCGCCACGAAGTCAGCCAGAGCTGCGCCTTTGATGACTCTGGTGGTGCAGAACTCCAGCTGGAAGGCTTGCAGCTCGATGTTCCATTCGGCGACGCGGCCAGCGGCGTTGGGGCTGCGCAGGACTTGCTCCAAGGGGTAAGAAGAGATGACCCTGATGGGATGGCCTTGAAAGTAGTGGTGCAGCTTCCTGGAGGCGATGAGGAGCACAAGGAGGAGCTTCTGCTGCATGGGGTAGCGCTCGCGCGCATCCCTTAGCACCGTGCTGACGAAGTACACGGGGTGCTCATCGAGGCGCGTAGCTATGACGGCGGCTTGCTCTTCAGGTGGCTCGCGAGGCTTGGCGGGCTCGCGAGGCTCAGAAGGCTCATGAGGCTCGGAGGGCACGGGAGGCTCATGAGGCCCAGGAGGCTTGCGAGGCCCGGAGGGCTCGGGAGGCGACTCACTAGGGGCCTCCTGAGGCGTGGCCTCGGCAGGTGACGGCGCGGCCTCAGGAGGCAGCAATGCGTCAAACCTCTTCTGCGCAGGGACGCGCTCTTCTCGAACTGCCACCAGAGCCGCGCTGGCCGTCTGGGGAGTGGCCGCCAAGTATAGGAGCAAGGGCTTGTGAGAGCATGGCGCGACCATGATGGGCGGGCTCGTGAGGTACCTCTTGAGGTCTTCGAAGGCAGCGTCGTCCTCAGGAGTCCACTTGAAGGGGCCAAATCTCTTCATGAGTTTGAAGAATGGCAGGGCTCGCTCGCCGAATTTGGAGATGAATTGCCCAAGGGAGGCCATGCATCCCGCCAGGCGCTGCATCTCCTTAAGGCTCCGGGGAGGATGCATCTTCTCATTGGCCTTGATCTTCTCGGGGTTGGCCTCGATGCCATAGTGGGAGACCAGGAAGCCGAGCAGCTTGCCGGAGGGGACTTCGAAGACGCACTTGTTCGGGTTGAGCTTGAGGTTGACCTTGAGCAGGTTGTTGAATGTCTCCTGGAAGTCTGCGAGGAGCGACCCGGCCTCATGAGTCTTGACCATGATGTCATCGATGTAGGCCTCCGCGTTTCTCCCCATCTGAGGCCCCAGCGTGATGCGTATCAGCCGCTGGAAGGTGGCGCCAGCACACCTCAAGCCGAAGGGCATGCAGATGTAGCAGTATATGCCACAAGGGGTGATGAAGGCCGTCCTCTCCACATCTTCTGCCGCCATCTTAATCTGATGGTAGCCTGAAAAGGCATCCAGGAAGTAGAGCAGCTCGCATCCGGCGGTAGAGTGCACGATCTGGTCGATGCGCGGCAGCGGAAAGGGGTCCTGAGGGCAGGCCTTGTCGAGGCTCATGAAGTTGACGCACATGCGCTCCTTGCCGCCCTTCTTGGGGATGACGACTGGGTTGGTGAGCCATTCAGGATGGCGCACCTCTCGGATGACACCAGCTTCTTGCAGCTTGTGCACTTCTTGAACAATGAACTCTTGCTTCTCGAGCGCCTGGCACCGTGCTTTTTGCTTGACAGGGCGTGCATTGGGGCGCACCGCTAAGTGGTGCTCGATCACCTCCCTCGGTACACCGGACAAATCAGATGCTTTCCAGGCGAAAACATCCGAGTTTGCTCGAAGGAAGGCAACGAGCGCGCCTTCCTATGCAGGAGAAAGACAAGTGCCGATGGTGAAGGCAAGGCCTGAGCCACTGCCGTCAACCGAAACCTTCTTCGTCTCGGCGCGGTCCTGAGAGAACAGCTGCTTCTTCTTCGCGGGTGTGGCCTCAGGAGGCTCGACCGCGTCCTCGTCAGCTGGATGGGCGGTAGCGGCAGCCTTGTAGGCGTGCTCAAGGGAGCAGATCGCGTCCTTCTCGTCGCAGGAGACGGTGATGATGCCGCTGCAGCCAGGCATCTTGAGGACGTTGTAGGCGTGATGAGACACTGCCATAAACTTGGCAAGCGCGGGGTAGCCCAAGATGGCGTTGTAGGGCAGGCCGAGGTGGGTGTTGTCGAAGTCGATGAGCTCAGTGTGATAGTTCTTGCGGGTGCCAAAGGTGACTGGGTGGCGCACCTGCCCCAGAGGCAGCGTGGAGCCGTCGGTCACGCTCGAGAAGGGCCTCGTCGGCATGAGCTGCTCTTAGGACACCTGGAGCTGCCCGAAGGTCTCGATGGAGAGCACATTAAGGCCGCCCCCCCCCCCCCCCCCCCCGTCAATGAGGGTCTCGGTGACCGTGACATTGCTGATGGTGGGAGTGCACAGCCTGGGGAGCGTGCCTGCGGTGGCCATAGACTTGGGGTGGTCCCTGGAGTCGAAGGTGATGGCGTACTGCGACCACTTGAGGGGCCGCACGGCCTCAGGCTTCGGGAGGGCGGCATTCACCTCGCGAGAGAACTGCTTGAAGTGGCGATGGGACGCGGGAGCCTGAGCCCCACTGAGGATGCAGGCGACCGTGCGAGACTCCTAGTAGCCCCCAGCGCCCTCGTCAGGCTGGTTGACGTCGTTCCTCTAGGGTGGCAGCGGTGGGAGAGCAGCGTTGGCTTGAGGGTTTGCCTCACGAGGCTGATCGCGCCAGGCGGCCTCATGAGGCTAGTCGCGCCAGGTGGCCTTGCAAGGCTGGTAGTGCCAGCCTTGTCGGAAGTTGTCGTTGCCGTTGCAGCCGTCCCAGTGATTGCCATTGCGGCCACCTCCGCAGCCGGCGCCGCAGTCGCCGCGGTCGCCTCGGCGGCCTAGGCGCTCATCGCGGAGTAGCTTGAGCTCCTGGCAATCTTCGGTGCTGTGGGAGTGCACGTTGTGGTAGACACAGAGCGGCCGGCCATCCTTCCTGGGCTCGTCGCGGTCACGGCCACACTTCTACACGGGCTCCACCGCAAGCACGGCAGGGCCCTTGCACTTGACGTCCTTGCTCTTGGCCTTGGCGGCGTCGGGCACCGCATCGGGGTCGTTGTGGATGAAGAGGCGACCTTCTTCAGCCTTGGCGCACTTGTCAGCGAGGTTGAATAGCTCAAGCACCGAGTCCAGTTTGTTGTTGATGGCGAGCTTCTCGCGCATCTTGATGTCCGCGACGCCGGTGGAGAACGCAAAGATGACGGCCGCGTCGGAGGCACGCGGGATCTTGTTGCGCACCTGGCTGAAGCGCTGGATGTACTTGCGGAGGGTCTCGTCCGGGCGCTGCCGCAGGTCGTTGATCGTGAGGGAGCGGTCGTGCGTGCCCTTGAAGTTGGCGACGAACTGGCTGCAGAGCTCGCCCCACGATGAGATCGAAGCCTCAGGGAGATTCATGAGCCAAGAGCGCGGGCCATCCTTGAGGGCCATGGGGAACCAGTTCGCCATGACCTTGTCGTCGCCGTTCCCCGCCTCGATGCTTAGCGCATAGAGGTGGAGGAACTCTGCGGGGTTGGGGGTGCCGTCGTAGCGTGGAGGCAGGTCTGGCTTGAACTTGGCGGGCCACACCACCTGACGCAGCTCGCGGGTGAAGGTGCGGCAACCCATGCCTCTCGAGGGAACGCCACTGGCGAGGGCAGCGCGGTTCTGGCGCCCAGCCGCCGCGACCTCCTGGACGGCACAGTCCAGGCACCGGCGCTGCTACTCGAGGAGCACACGCGCATCGGGCGGCACGCGGCGGACGATCTGGCAGCTGGCCTCGTCTCGGACCGGCGAGGATGCAGCGCGGGGCGGCTCACACGCCCGCGCGTCGTGCTTGTGCTCGGCGAGCTCATCACGTAGAGGAGGTGGTGGGGGAGCGCCATGCGCGATGTCCCTAGCGCGAGACGGCGGAGGGCGGAGCGAGTGGGAAGGCGCCGGAGCGTCCCCGGCGGCGTTGACGAGCTCGGTGATGCGACCAAGCCAGGCGTCGTAGCCGGTGTCAGCTGGACGGTAGCGGAGCAGCTCACGCGCCATGAGCAGCGCGGCCTGCGCGTTGGGCGGCCCACGGGGGGGCGAGGGAGGAGGAAGCCATGGCGGTGTGGCCGTCTGCCCACATGGAGGGATGCAAGGAGGAGTCCTGCTGCTCCCAGGCGGCCGGGTCGGTGGTAGCAGTGGCCTCGACGTGGCGGCGGCGGTTGCCACGGCCCACCGGCTCCGTCTGGGCCACGCGGACAGCCCTGCGCTCAACGTGCTCGCGGCGAGCGTCGGCCATGAAGCTGGTGGAGTGGAGGATGGAGAGGAAGAACAGCAGCGCACCCCTACGTGGCGCGCCAAATGTCGGAAGTCGGTCTCCGGGGACCCAAAGGTTTGAACACTGGGGTGAGCTCGTTCCTACCACCTCGTCCCCTACCACGGCTCAACTACGGCGAAGCTACGGCGAGAGCGCGCGAGCGGGGGTAGGCCGGAGACACAGCAGTTTACCTAGGTTCGGGCCACCTTGCAGTGTAAAACCCTACTCCTGCTTGATTGGGATTGCACTAGCGCGAGAGTACAAGGTTTTGGGCGGAAGAGTCGATCCACCCTACAACGGCACCCTGCCCTCCTTTTATACCTGCCGTGGTCTTCTTCCCCCGAAAACATTGGCGGGAATGGTTGCCACACAGCGGTAAGTTTGAAAGGGGACAGGGGTGCAGTCTATCCTGACAAAAGGTGGTCTTCATCTGCAAAGTGATTATCCATGACGCGCCGGTGGGCTCGAGGATGACCTTCGCCCTGCGCACCCATCGTATTGGTCTTCTTTCACCAATCGGGCAACCTTTGGGGATTGCTTTGGGAAACGGACTACTGGCCTTGCTGCCTTAGCACAAAAGAGGAAATCCTCACTATCCGCGCCTGCTGGCGCGGCCTCTGTCGCCATTCATTTCGCGTCACCCACGTGGTGGGCACAAGACCGCGTGACCGAGCCGAACAGCACTTGACCTGCGTATCTTCGGGAGGGTGCCTCGGGAGGCAACCTCGGGAGGCCGCCTCGCGAGAGGGCCTCGCGAGGCACTCTGTGAAGCCATGGCTAAGTCTTGCCTGCCTGCTCCCTGAAGAGGGGTCCTCAGGAGGCCGGGGCCTCATGAGGGGTCTTGCTTGGGGTGCCCGCTGGTGGGCCATCTATTGGGCCACTGCCAGGTGCTGCGCACTGGGCCGTAGGCAGACGGGCCGAGGTACCCTGGGTTCCACGGGCCCGACATGTGCAGCTCTGCTTTAGGCACACCGACAAGGTTTCCAACAACATCGCGGAGTATGAAGGCCTCATCGCCGGCCTCAAGGCTACTTTCGCTCTAGGCATCAAGCGTCTCACCATCAAGGGCGATTCGCAACTTCTCGTCAACTTCTCCAACAAAAGCTACAACCCCAAGGACGAGCACATGGCCGCCTACCTGGAGGAGGTACATAAACTTGAAAAGTGTTTCTTAGGCCTGGAGCTCCAGCACGTGCCCCGCGGCAGCAACAAAGAAGAAGACGACATCACCAAGCGGGCATCTTGTCGCGAGCCTCAAGATCCTGGCATCTTTGAGGAAAGGCTCCTGAATCCATCCGCTGTGCCACCCACTGCAAGCGCCACGCTGCTCCACGAAGAGCTTCCGCCCGCTCCACCCATAGGCGCACATGACTACGGCCCAGCCTCAGGCGCCCGCCTGCTGCTGGCGCTGGAGCCTCAAGTAGGCAGCTGGGCTGCCGAGGTTAAGGCCTATCTACTCCACGGCATGCTCCTGGAGGAGGACTCGGAGGCAGAGCACATGGTTCGCCAGGCCACCGCTTACTGCTTGCAGGACGGCGAGTTATACTGCAGGCACCTGAATGGCGTCTCCTTGCGGTGTATCTCTGAGGAGCAGGGGCGCGAGCTGCTCACCGACATACACGGCGGAGACTGCGGTCACCACACCTCATCACGCACCCTCGTCGGCAAGGTGTTCCATAGCGGCTTCTACTGGCCCACTGCGCTGCATGACGCTACCGCGCTGGTCCAAGCCTGCGAGGCCTGTCATTTCCACGCCAAGCAAATCTACCAGCCGGCGCAAGGCCTCCAGATGATTCCCCTCTCATGGCCTTTCGCGGTCTGGGGGCTGGATATCCTGGGGCCTTTCCCTCGCGCGGCTGGCGGCTACCGCTACCTCTACGTCGCCATCAACAAGTTCACCAAGTGGGCAGAGGTCGAGCCCGTGCGCACCATCCCGGCAGGCTCTGCCGTCAAGTTAATCAAGGGCCTCGTGAGCCGCTTTGGCATCCCCAACCGCATCATCACCGACAATGGCTCCCAGTTCAGAAGCGGCATCTTCAAGTCCTACTGTGCCAGCCTTGGCACGCAGATCTGCTATGCCTTTGTGGCACACCCGCGAAGCAACGGCCAGGCCGAGCATGCCAACACTGAGGTCCTCAAGGGCCTCAAGACAAGAAGCTTCACGAAAAAGCTCGAAGCCTGTGGCAAGGGCTGGCTTGACGAACTGCAGTCTGTGCTATGGTCCATCCGCACAACGGCAACCAAGCCTACCGGCGAGACCCCTTTCTTCCTCATCTACGGAGCTGAGGCAGTCCTTCCTTCGGAGCTTAAGCACGGCTCTCTGCGCGTCCTTGCCTTCAATGAGGCGCGCCAGGACGGCTCTCGGGAGGCCGACCTGCTACTCCTTGAGGAGGCCCGCCGTCAGGCCGCTCTTCGCGCCGCAAGGTACCAGTAGGCCCTGCGTTGCTATCACAGCCGCAACATCTGCCCTCGCACTCTCGAGGTCGGCGACCTCGTCCTATGCAGGATCCTCTCCAAAGAGGGACTCCACAAGCTCTCACCCATGTGGGAAGGCCCTTTCAGGGTTGCTCATGTCTCCAGGCCCTGCGCTGCCCGGCTGGAGATGGAGGACGGAGTTCCTTTGCCTAACGCCAGAAACATCCAACACCTCCGCAAGTTCTACCCGTGACCCTCACGCGTACGAACGAAATGGGGCTGTACACGCCCCGGAGACTCTCAATGCGTTCGCCTGACGGGCACGCGAGAGCTCCCGCCCACGCCCAAGTGGAAGCCCCATGCTCCGCGCTGGCAGAATGATCGAGCCGCAATCATACCCACACCCCGGTGGAAGCCCCATGCTCCGCACTGGCGGAACAATCAACTGAGGACGCCCCACAGGCTGCACCAACCTCAAGCTGGCCCGTGCCGGACACGGCAGCCCCTCTTTTTCTCTTTTGGGTGTGTAACTGAGGGCGCCCCACGGGCTGCACCAACCTCAAGCTGACCCGTGCCGGACACGGTAGCCGCATCTCTTTTTGGTTGTGTAATGGAATCTGTTATCTTGCCTCAGTAAAGCTTCAGTTTCCATACATGGTGTATTTCATCATATCTTGCCTCAGGAGCCATGCGCGCTCACGACCTCCCTCATGAGCCTCATGCAAGTGGGGGATGGACACGGTGTCTGTGCTTGGGTCAGTCCCAGCAGCGCTGAAAAACCCAAGCAACCGGGCTCTGGCTCGCGGGCCTGCTCCCGTGCACGCCACCCCACCAAGGTCCTTGGTGTCTTATCTCCTCGCATAACACCCATGAGCGGGTCGGTGAGCGTGCGCTACTCACCTGTTGTGGGACTTTCTGCATGCAGTTATCTCAGGAACAGGTCACCTGGAAGGCCTTGCGAGCGATGCCTCGCGAGGTGGCCCCATGGCAAGACGCCCCCTTGAGCCTCAGGAAGCTTCGCATGCCCTGCCTCGGGAGCCAACCTATGACGGCCATCTCAGCAGGACATCTCGCGAGCGAAAACCCCATAAGGCACACCCAATAAATGGTGGTTGTCGGGCCCATGGAACCCGGGGTATCCAGGCCCGTCTGCCTTTGGCCCAGGGCGCAATGCCTGGCATGGGCCCAGCAGGCCGTCACCACCGAGCACCTCACCAAGACCCATCATAAGGACCTGGCCTCCTGAGGACCCTCCTCAGGAAGTGGCGAGTGATCCTCAGCGCAACCATCAACGGCCTCGCGAGGCGGCTTCCCGAAGTGAGCCTCATGAGGCGGCTTTCCGGGGTGGCCTCCCGAGGCACCCTCCCGCAGGCGCTCGAGGCGAAGGCCGTTCGGCGTGCCGCACGGTCCGGAGCCCACCACGTGGGTGACGCGCGCGATGACGAGCAGCAGCAGAGGCCGCGCCAGCAGGCGTGGATGAAGATGGTTTCCTCTTTCGTGTTAAGGGAGCAGGGCCAGCTATCTACTCTCCAAAGCAACCCCAAAGGTTGCCCGTTCGGCGGAGGAAGACCAAGACGACGGGCGCGCAGGGCGGAGGTCATCACCGAGCCCACCGGCGCGTCATGGATCATGCTTTGGCAGGCGAAGACCACCTTTAGTCAGGATAGCCTGAGCGCCTGTCCCCTTTCAAAATCGCCAAGTGTGGCTACCCTTCCCGCCTAAGCTTTGAGGGGGAAGAGGACCAAGGCCGATATAAAAGGGACAGTGCTACCATAGAGAAGGATCGATCCCACCGTCTTCAACCTTGTACGCGAGAACTGTCTTGCCCACAATAATCCCAACCACAAGCAGGAGTAGGGTCTTACACCCAAGGTGGCCCGAACCTGGGTAAACCGCCAAGTCCCCGCTCTTTCCCTTGCCAGCGCGCTCTCGCCGTAGTCTCGCCGTAGCTTAGCCGTGGTAGGAGACGAAGCGATAGAACGAGCTCACCCCAGTGTTCGAACCTTTGGGTCCCCGGAGCCTGACTTCCGAAATTTGGCGCGCCTGGTAGGGATGCGCTACCGTTCTTCTGCTCCGCCCTCAGCTCCACCAACCCCATGGCCGACGCACGTCGCAAGCGCGCCGAGCGCAGGGCTGGCCGCGTGGCTCAGACAGAGCAGGTGGCCCGCGGCAATCGCCACCGCCCCGAAGCCGAAGCTGCTGCCACCACCGACCCCGCTGCCCGCGAGCAGCAGGACTCCTCCCTGCACCCCTCCGTGCGGGCGGACGGCCGCACCACCACGGCCTCCTCCCTCGCTAACCGTGGACCGCCGGACCCGCAGGCCGTGTTGCTCATGGCGCGTAAGCTGGTCCGCTACCGTCCCGATGACGCCGGATATGACGCCTGGCTTGGCCGCATCACCGAGCTCGTCAACGTCGCCGGGGACGCTCCGGCGCCTCCTCACTCGCTCCGCCCTCCGCCGTCTCGTGTTGGGGACCTGGCACACGGCGCTCCCCCGCCGCCTCCTCTGCGCGACGAGCGCGCCGGGCCCCACTGCATCGCGCGGGCTCGTGAGCCGTCCCGCGGCGCGTCCTCGCCAGACCGAGACGAACCCAGCTGCCAGATCATCCGCCGCGCGCCCCCCGATGCGCGAGTGCTCCTCGAGCAGAAGCGCCAGCGCCAGGACCAGGCCGTTCAGGACGTTGGAGCGGCCGGGCGTCAAAACCGCACCGCCCTCGCTGGCGGCGTCCCCTCGAGCGGCGTAGGCTGCCGTGCCTTCACCTGTGAGCTGCGTCGCGTGGTCTGGCCCGCGAAGTTCAAGCCTGAACTGCCTCCACGCTACGACGGCACCCCCAACCCTACGGAGTTCCTCCAGCTCTACGCGCTGAGCGTCGAGGCGGCGAACGGCGATGACAAGGTCATGGCGAACTGGTTCCCCATAGCCCGCAAGGACGGCCCGCGCTCCTGGCTCATGAACCTCCCCGAGGCTTCCATCTCATCGTGGGCCGAGCTCTGCAGCCAGTTCATTGCCAACTTCAAGGGCACACAGGACCGCTCCCTCACCATCAACGACCTGAGGCGTGTTCGCCAGCGCCCAGACGAGACCCTCCACAAGTACATCCAGTGCTTCAGTCAGGTGCGCAACAAGATCCCGCGCGCCTCCGACGTGGCCGTCATCTCTGCGTTCTCCACCGGCGTCACAGACGTCAAGATGTGCGAGAAGCTCGCCATCAATGGTGAGCTCGACTCCGTCCTCGAGCTGCTCGACCTCGCCGACAAGTGCGCCAAGGCTAAAGAAGGTCGTCTCTTCGTCCACAACAATACCGTCGCGGCGCTCGATGCCGCCAAGGCCAAGAGCAAGGACGTCAACCGCAAGGTCCCTGCCGTGCTCGCGACGGAGCCTGAGCAGAAGCGCGGCCGCGACCTCGACGAGCCCAGAAAGGACAACCGGCCGTTCTGCGCCTTTCACAACGTCCGCTCCCACAGCACCGAAGACTGTCAGGAGCTCAAGCTGCTCCGCGACGAGCACCAGGGCCGCCGGGATGACCGCAACGGCCGCGGCGCCGGCCGCGGAGGTGGCCGCAGCGGCAACCGCTGGGACTGCCACAACAATAATGGCAACTATCGCCAGGGCTGGCGCGACCAGCCTCGTGAGGCGAATCCTCAGGCCAATGCCGCTCTCCCACTGCTGCCGCCACCACCCCAGAGTAACGACGTCAATCGGCCTGACGAGGGCGCTGGGGGCTACCAGGAGCCTCGCGCGGTCGCCTGCATCCTTGGCGGGTCCCAAGCCCCTGCATCCATCTGCCACTTCAAGCAACTCTCTGGCGAGGTGTGCGCCGCCCTCCCGAGGCCTGAGGTCGCGCGGCCCCTCGAGAGGTCGCAGTACGCCATCACCTTCGACTCCAAGGACCACCCCAAGTCCACGGCCTCCACAGGCGCGCTCCCCATGCTGTGCACTCCCACCATCAGCAACGTCGCGGTCACCATGACCCTCATCGACGGGGGTGCCGGCCTCAACGTGCTCTCCATCGAGACCTTCGAGACGCTTCAGGTGCCCTACGACCAGCTGATGCCGACCAGACCCTTCTCCGGAGTGACCGATGGCTCCACCATCCCGCTGGGGCAAGTGCGCCTCCCCGTCACCTTTGGCACTCGCAAGAACTACCACACCGAGCTCATCGACTTCGACGTGGCGCACATCGGCTTGCCTTATAACGCCATCTTGGGCTACCGAGCCCTCACCAAGTTCATGGCGGCTACCCATCACGCCTACAACGTCCTCAAGATGCCGGGCTGCAGCGGCATCATCACCGTCGCCTGCGACGAAAAGGACGCAGCCAGCACCCTCGAGCGTGCCTACAAGGCTGCCGTTGTCGCGCACCCGGCCGACGTGGACGCGGCCGAGCCTTCTGAGGCCGCGCCAGCGAAGAAGAAGCAGCTGTTCTCTCAGGACCGCGCCAAGACGAAGAAGGTGTCGGTGGACGGCAATGGCTCCGGCCCTGCCTTCACCATCGGCATAGGCCTCCCTCCTGCATAGGAAAGCGCACTCATCACCTTCCTTCGGGCAAACTCGGATGTCTTCGCCTGGAAACCATCCGACTTGTCCGGTGTGCCGAGGGAGGTGATCGAGCACCACTTAGCGGTGTGCCCCAATGCACGCCCGGTCATGCAGAAAGCACGGCGCCAGGCGCCAGAGAAGCAAGAGTTCATCGTCAAGGAAGTCCAGAAGCTCCAGGAAGCCGGAGTCGTTCATGAGGTGCGCCATCCCGAATGGCTCGCCAACCCAGTCGTCGTCCCCAAGAAGGGCGGCAAGGAGCGCATGTGCGTCGAGTTCACCAGCCTCAACCAGCCCTGCCTGCATGACCCCTTCCAGCTGCCGCAAGATGGCCAAGGCGTTGGCCCCACCATCGGCGGCATGCGCATGCCTTTCGGGCTGAGGAACGCTGGCACCACTTTCCAGAGGCTGGCGCTCTTCGCGCCAGAGCCTCGTGAGCCTCCTGCCCCTCGCGAGCCCCCAGGGCCTCGTGAGCCCCCCGGCCCCGGCGCGCGGCCCTCCTGCTCGCCGCGCCTCCAGAGCCCCGCTCCCGGAACCTTTCTGCCAAGGTGATTTTGTTTTAATGCGGCTGAGGGCGCCCCACGGGCTGCACCAACCTCGAGCTGATTCGTGCCAGACGCGGCAGCCTAGCCCCTATCCTTTTGGTTGTGTAGCGAATTTTGCTGATTTCACCTTGATGAGTTATGTTACCTACTTAATTGCCTGTTAAGTTTGATGCCGTCGGAGAGCGCCACACGCTCGTGATCCCTCCCCTGGCGGATTCCGTGAGCGGGGGCTAGGCACGGTGCCTGTGCTCGGGTCCGTCCCTGCAGCGCCGCCAAATCCAAGCGACTGAGCTCTGGCTCGCGGGCCTGCTCCCGTGCACGTCACCTCACCAAGGTCCTTGGTGCCTCATCTCCTCACACAACAGCCACGGGCGAGTTAGCGAGCGCGTGCCGCTCCCCCTATTGCAAAATCTGTCAACATGCAGTCCCTCAGGAGGCGAGCTGCGTCAGGACCTCGCGGGCGCCCTCTCGCGAACTAGCCTCGCGAGGCGAAGACTCTTCGAACGCCGAGCCTCATGAGTACCCCTCGTGCGCACGCCTCGCGGGCTGCCCGAGCTCCTCATCAGCTATGGCTCGCCCGACACCGCTATCCGCCAAAAGCTAAGTCTGACTACCTCGCGAGACGCCCTTACCATCACTCAAGCTCTATCCCCTCGCGATCCCGCTGGGTGCTAGCGTTTTTCTTCTGCGTAAGCCGCTTGCATGCCAAAGGGGGGTTTCCTGAGCATCGTGCCTCAGGAGCCCTCACTAGATCACGGTGCCCCTCACCTCCTGGCCTTGTCCCGACATCGCGACCGGACATACCAGCGGCGGCTGAGGCACGCTCGGGGGCTGGGTCCTGATGGCGTAGAGCGCTGAGGCGAACAAAGAAAAAAACCAGCCTCACGAGAGGACTTTGGGAGAGAATGCATACACCCCGAATCACAGAAGCATTAAGTTAAACATAGAAGACATTGTTTTCACGCCCCCGCGGGGCTACATCGGTTCAATGTAGGAAAATAAAAAGAAGGCGAGGCACCGTCACCCCCAAGACTCCAGCGCGGGCCCCGCGCGCATCCCCAAGAAGGCGCTGCAAGCAAGTGCTGCTCCGTCACCGTGCGCGCGGTGTCCCGGCTCCGGAGTCGTCGTCGCGTGCGCCTAGTTGGAGTCCTCGTCCTCGCTCTTGACGCGGGGGGAGTCACCGCCGCTTCCACCTCCGCCGGAGGGGGCAGCACCGCCGGAGGAGCCGTCCTCGCTGGAGGAGCCACTGTAGCTGTCCTCACTCTCCGCGCAGCACTCCAGGCGGCTACCGGAGAGCCCGAAGATTTTCACAAAGAGGGTGGCGGCCCCGTCGTACTTGAACTGGAGGACGTGCCCCCGCTTCCAGCCGCGGGCGAGGGCAAACGACTTCCACCCCTGCCTCAGGAACATGAAGCCCGAGGGGGTGAGCTCCGTCGCCACCCAGGAAGGGCCGTTGCAGCAGCCGTCGGCCTGCACCCACAGGCCCAAGGGCGCGCGGTCCGCCATTGCCGCCGCGAAAGAGTCCGGGAGCCGGAGCCAGGCGCAAGGGCTGCGGTGCATGTTCACAATGAACTCATGCGCCGCCTCCGCCGGGTGGCTCCCCGCCAGGGGCGGAAGTGCGGCCGCTCCGCTGCGTCCGCCTCGGCCCCGCGAGCTTCGCCCTCCGCAACCACCAGCGGCGCTCCTTCCATGATTGCTGGGCCCGGTGCCGGCGGCCATCGGGGAGCGCCTGCGTCCCCGGGGCGAAATCTGGGGTGCAGCAGCAGAAGTACGGCCGCGCCCTCTCCCCCTCGCCATCTCTTCGGCAGCTCTAGCAAGAAGACAGGGGAAGCTGAGGAAGGAGAAGATGGGTGGAGGACTCCGGCCCCCCCTCCCCCTCTTTTTATACTCGGCGCGGGACTCCCCTCGTCGCTCCGCCTTCTCCGGCGTTGGGAGTTGGAGCAGCGGCACGTAAGAAGGAAAGCAATGATGGCCTCGCGCCGCCTGCGCCAGGATTTATGTCAGCACGGCGGTTACCGAGGCGTCATGGGAGAAGTGGGGGCGTCGCCCGTCACATCGTGCGCCATTGGTCGCGCCTGGCCGCAGGCGGTTAGGGCCCGCGCCGTTTCGCCCCTCGGTAGGCGGGAACGTGTGCGCCACGGGCCCGGGGGCTACTGTCGGGCCCATGGAACCCGGGGTATCCAGGCCCATCTGTCTTTGGCCCAGGGCGCAGCGCCTGGCATGGGCCCAGCAGGCCGTCACCACCGAGCACCTCACCAAGACCCCTCATGAGGCCCTGGCCTCCTGAGGCCCCCTCCTCAGGAAGTGGCGAGTGATCCTCGGTGCCACCATCAACGGCCTCGCGAGGCGGCTTCCCGAAGTGAGCCTCACGAGGCGGCTTTCCGAGGTGGCCTCCCGAGGCCCCCTCCCACAGGCGCTCGAGGCGAAGGCCGTTCGGCGTGCCGCACGGTCCGGAGCCCACCACGTGGGTGACGCGCGCGATGACGAGCAGCAGCAGAGGCCGCGCCAGGAGGCGCGGATGAAGATGGTTTCCTCTTTCGTGTTAAGGGAGCAAGGCCAGCTATCTACTCTCCAAAGCAACCCCAAAGGTTGCCCGTTCGGCGGAGGAAGACCAAGACGACGGGCGCGCAGGGCGGAGGTCATCACCGAGCCCATCGGCGCGTCATGGATCATGCTTTGGCAGGCGAAGACCACCTTTAGTCAGGATAGCCTGAGCGCCTGTCCCCTTTCAAAATCGCCAAGTGTGGCTACCCTTCCCGCCTAAGCTTTGAGGGGGAAGAGGACCAAGGCCGATATAAAAGGGACAGTGCTGCCATAGAGAAGGATCGATCCCACCGTCTTCAACCTTGTACGCGAGAACTCTCTTGCCCACAATAATCCCAACCACAAGCAGGAGTAGGGTCTTACACCGCAAGGTGGCCCGAACCTGGGTAAACCGCCGAGTCCCCGCTCTTTCCCTCGCCAGCGCGCTCTCACCGTAGTCTCGCCATAGCTTAGCCGTGGTAGGAGACGAAGCGATAGAACTTACTCACCCCAGTGTTCGAACCTTTGGGTCCCCGGAGCCCGACTTCCGACAGCGGCTCACCGGACGCTACCCCCCCCCCCGCCCCCCCGCAAAAGCTAAGTCCAACTACCTCGCGAGCCACCCTTGCCATCTCCCAAGCTTTCCCTTCTAGCAACCTCGCTGAGCGCTGGCGTTTCTCCTTCCGCGAGCCACTTGCACGTCAAAGGGGGGCTCCCTGAGCATCGAGCCTCAGGAGCTCTTACCGCCCTCGGTGCCCTACACCTCCTGGCCTTGCTCAGTTACAAGTCCTAGCATACCAGCGGCGGCTGCAGCCCGCTCGGGGGCTGCGCCCTGACGACGTAGAGCATAGAAGGCAAGCAAAAAGAGAAAAACAGGTCTCAAGAGAAAGCTTCGCGAGGGCACAAGCATACATCACAGCAAGTCATAAAGTACTTAAACGCAAAAGCATTGTTTTCACGCCCCCACGGGTCCACATCGGTCTAGTGCAGGATGATGAAGGAAGGGGGATCCTAAGAAGTTGCGATGTCGCCGTCATCGCCGTCACTGTCATTGCCACCATTGTGGTCCTCCCCGCCTCCGTCGGAGCTTTCGCTGCTGTCGCGAGAGAACTTCCCAAGCAGCGCACCTACAGGGCCTTCCATCGCCTTCATGAGGCCATCGCGGAGCTCCTCGGGGACGGGGGCTATTACCTTATCGAAATCAAAGTTGGGGTCGGCGTGAAGGAGGTGGCTGAAGACGCGAGTCGCCACCTGAGAGAAGAGGTCGCGGCACTCCTCCTTGAAGATGCCGTCCGCCTTCCTGGCCCCGTCCTCGAGCCGCTCCTCAAGCTTGGTGAAGAAACCAATGTAGTCAGCATCGTGGAGCTCGCGGGGGGCTTCGAGCCTCTCCTTACAGAGGGAGCTCAGGGCGCTGCGAGCTCGGAGCTCGAGGAGGTGGAACGTCTTGGCGCGTCTGGGCTGCCACTCCCGCTCCTGATCTGCCTAGCCTCCAGCCTGTTCGACGGCGCTGGTGGTGCCCCTCGCCTGGAGACGAAGCAAGGCCAGCTCGGCTTCGGCGACGGCTTCGGTCTTCAGTGTGGTCTCCCGGTGGGCCTCAGATTCAGTCAGCGCCACCTTAAGGCTGGCAACTTCCTGCCGAAGCCCCTCGTGCTCCGTCTCGAAGTGGTCCTCCTGCTGCTTCAGCTCCTTGCCATGCTCCTTGGCGAGCGCTTGGCGCTCCGCCGCTATCTTCGCGTCGGCGTCTTCCTGGGCCTGATTCTCCTAGGCCTCCAGCTGGGCGTTGGCCTCGTCCACGCACCTCGCGTGGGCATCCTGAGCGTCGGCCACCTGGCGCCCCAGCGTCTCCAGGCGCCCACGCTCCGTGGCTTGTTCAGTCGACACCCTCGCGAGGTCTCGCTCGCGGGTCTCAAGGTCCGCCTCACGGGCCGCAAGCTCCTCCTCACAGGTAACGATGGTACTTTTCGCGCCTGTGCAACAGCTGCGCCTGCGTGGCATGTTGATCTTGGGGCTACTTCAGGCGGACCTCCGCCTCCTCGCGACGCTTGACGGCCGCTTCAGCCTCCCAGAGAGGGCTCGCACAGGCTCCCTTTGCCTCGGTGGCATCCTTCTCGCCCTTCGCACGAGCGGCCTCGTTCTGGCGCTGGCCCATTTTGACGACGACGCTAAGCTGACACCACCCTTCAGCGAGCCTCAGGCGCTCCTCGATGAGGCACGCCTCTGCGTCTTGGAACTCTGCTCTGAGCCGATCGAGCACGGCCTTGGCATCATGCAAGGCTCCGCACCTGAGTAATGTGCGGTTGCTCACGAGCGCCAGGGCCCAGTCCAGGACGGGCTCCTTGTTGCCCTCCGTTGGCGCGGCCGGGGAAGCCCCGGCGTCGTTCACCAGAAGCGGGGGGCTCGCCGAGGTTTCCCCCACGTTTGGCTACGGCGGCACATCGTGGGGGCTCGCTACGCCCGCCACGGGGGCCTCACGCGCGGGTGCAGCTTGAGAGCTCGCCGTGGCGCGCCCTGCGTGTCCCCCTCCGCGTTAAGGGAGGCATCTGGCGGGGGAGTGGGCGCCTCGACCTTCCCCATTACTGCATCTTCTCTCGCGGCGGGGTCCACGAGGGGCGCGCCACCACCTCTTGAAGCGGCCGCTCGAGGCTCGTCCATCTCGGTCTTAGGAGCCATGCCCGCGCACGGCTCCGGAGGGATAGCCTGCTCCTCCTCGACCTCTGTGCGCCCCGTCTCGGCTTTGGGGCGGCGGGCGGCTTCTCCATGCCCCCCGGCACTCGCGGCAGGCATCGGTCCCCCCTTCGGGCTGGGGGCCATCTTCATCTTTGTCATCCTCTTCTTCTTCTTCTTCTAGTCACTGGCGGACCTCCTTTACAAAACAGTGGCTTAGCCCCCGAGCTCAAATAGGCAGTGTGAACATAAAATGCCGGGATGGGCACGGGGACTTACTCGTCGCTGGCGGTCCACTTCCTCTTCTTCTCCATGAGAGGCGGATCGTCGCCGCCACCCTCGAGCATCACCCCAGCTCAACCTTCCGGGCACCCGGAGCGGGCCGCGGTGGGCCCGGCCGCGTCGTCGCCCTTCTCGAGGGCCTGGGAAGTCTCGGCTCCCTAACGGGCCTGTGCCGCTGGGGGCTCGACCGCCCCTCGGCTGAGGGCCGCCTCCACCGCGCGTGACACATCTGTCGCGGCGCCAGAACTTTCCTCTCCCTCCGCACCAGCTAGTTGGGAGGGTGCCGCCGCGGGCTGCGCGCAGTCGGCATCATCATCCTCGAGGTCGGAGAGGAGCTGACGGCGGGTGCGCGGTGGTGCCCGGTCCGCGTCCTCCTTCGTGGCCACCCCCGAGTCTTCATTGCCGCTGCTGTGTCCGGAGTCCAGCGCCACAACGAGAGGGTTCTCGCGGGGCCCGATGTGTCCCCCTGGCACGAGGCCCCACCAGTCAAAGGGGGCATCTGTGCGACCAGCTCCGCCATATCCTGGTAGCGGAATAGCGGGAGCGCATCCTCGGGCGGATCCGCAGCGGGGCTGCTAAGAAGAGTCGCCAGGGCTCCGTCCAGCACGTCTTGCTTCAGGCCGCCAAAGTTCATTGTCATGGAGTCCCTCGCGCCGGTGAACTCCCACACAGGGCGCGAGCGCTGTTGGAGCGGCGCGATGCGCCACCGCAAGTACTCCTTGATGACCGTCGCCCTCGGCAGGCGCGCGGCCTGGTGCGCGGCCATCCGCTCCAAGACAGGCTCCATCCTCGAGTCGGTGAGCTTCTCGTCCCCCACCCAGAGTTCTTCTCAGCCGGGTCCGTTTGTTATCATCAAGAGCGGGCTGGTCCGGCACGCGTCCATATAGACCCAGCACTGCTGGTAGCCCTCCACCTTCTTCGCGACCTTCAGGTTGATGATGCCGCCCTCCATCCCCTTGATGTCAAGGAAAGAGGTGCATCCGGAGCGCTGGTCCACCGCGGTCAGCCACAGGCTGAACAAGTGGCGGAAGGGTGCCACCGAAGGCATCACGCCCACAAAAGCCTCACAGTAAAAGGAAAACATGGCCAGGAGGAGGATGGAATTGGGTTGAAGATCGAGGGCATGAATCCGATAATGGGAAAGGATGGCATAGAAAAAGTCCGAGAATGGCGGCACCAACCCGGCATAAACGCTTGGAGAAAGAAGGGGTAGGCCGTCGCCCCCAGGTCACGCCACGCGCGTGAGCCCGGCGAGATCTTGGTCGCCTACCCCTCATTCTGGTCGCGGCCACCAGCGGGAGCACCTTCTCCAGGCCCTCCCTATTGATGATGGTGGAGCATTGCAACACCACCCCGATGGCGGGCGTGCTTGGGGCCGGGGCCGCCGCTTTTCCCTTCTTGCCGACGGGTGCCATCGATGCGCGGCGGAGTCGCGAGTGGAAGCAGGGGAAGAGGCAGAGCTCGGAGATGGGGTCGTTAGGAGCTGTGCACAAGAAGGAAGACGCGGGGAGACGGAGTGCGCGAAGGAAGGCAATGATGGTCTCGCGCCGTGCACGGGCAGGCTTTATGTCAGCGCAGGCAGTTACCGAGGCGTCGTGGGAGAAGTGGGGGCGCCTCCCGTCACATCGTGTGCCACGCATCGCGCCTGGCATGCAGGCGGTTAGGACACGCGTTGTTTCGCCCCCATAGGCGGGAACGTGCACGCCACGGGCCCGGGGGCTACTGTCGGGCCCGTGGAACCTAGGGTATCCCGGCCCTTCTGCCTGCGGCCCAGGATGCAACGCCTGGCGGAGGCCCAATAGGTGAACCGCCTGCGGGCACCTCAAGCGAGACCCCTCGTGAAGTTCTGGCCTCCCGAGGACCCCTCCTCAGGGAGCGGGCTACGACGCCTGGCTTGGCCGCATCACCGAGCTCGTCAACGTCGCCGGGGACGCTCCGGCGCCTTCTCACTCGCTCTGCCCTCCGCCATCTCGTGCTGGGGACCTGGCGCACGGCGCTCCCCCACCGCCTCCTCTGCGCGACGAGTGCGCCGGGCCCCAGCGCAGCGCGCGGGCTCGTGAGCCCTCCCGCAGCGTGTCCTCGCCAGACCCAGACGAAGCCAGCAGCCAGATCATCTGCCGCGCGCCCCCCGACGCGCGAGTGCTCCTCGAGCGGCAGCGCCAGCGCCAGGACCAGGCCGTTCAGGACGTTCCAGCGACCGGGCGTCAGAACCGCGCCGCCCACGCTGGCGGTGTCCCCTCGAGCGGCGTGGGCTGCCCTGCCTTCACCCGCGAGCTGCGTCGCGTGGTCTGGCCCGCGAAGTTCAAGCCTGAGCTGCCTCCACGCTACGACGGTACCCCCAACCCCACGGAGTTCGTCCAGCTCTACGCGCTGAGCGTCGAGGCGGCGAACGGCGACGACAAGGTCATAGCGAACTGGTTCCCCATGGCCCTCAAGGACGGCCCGCGCTCCTGGCTCATGAACCTCCCCGAGGCTTCCATCTCGTCGTGGGCCGAGCTGTGCAGCCAGTTCATCACCAACTTCAAGGGCACGCAGGACCGCTCCCTCACCATCAACGACCTGCGACGCGTTCGACAGCGCCCAGACGAGACCCTCCATAAGTACATCCAGCGCTTCAGTTAGGTGCGAAACAAGATCCCGTGCGCCTCCGACGCGGCCGTCATCTCTGCGTTCTCCACCGGCGTCACAGACGTCAAGATGCGCGAGAAGCTCGCCTTCAACGGTGAGCTCGACTCCGTGCTCGAGCTGCTCGACCTCGCTGACAAGTGCGCCAAGGCTGAAGAAGGCCGCCTCTTCGTCCACAACGACGCCGACACGGCGCTCGTCGCCGCCAAGGCCAAGAGCAAGGACGTCAAGTGCAAGGGCCCAGCTGTGCTTGCAGCGGAGCCCGAGAAGAAGCGCGGCCGCAACCTTGACGAGCCCAGAAAGGACAACCGGCCGCTTTGCGCCTTTCAAAACGACCGCTCCCACAGCACCGAAGACTGTCAGGAGCTCAAGCTACTCCGCGACGAGCGCCAGAGCCGCCGGGACGACCGCAACGGCCGCGGCGCCGGCTGCGGAGGTGGCCGCAGCGGCAACCGCTGGGACAGCCGCAACAGTAATGGCGGCTACCGCCAGGGCTGGCGCGACCAGCCTCGTGAGGCCACCTGGTGCAACTAGCCTCATGAGGAGAATCCTCAGGCCAATGCCGCTCTCCCGCCGCTGCCGCCGCCACCCCGGAGGGACGCCGCCAACCGGCCTGACGAGGGCACTGGGGGCTACCAGGAGCCTCGCGTGGTCGCCTGCATCCTTGGCGGGTTCCAAGCCCCTGCGTCCATCCGCCACTTCAAGCAACTCTCTCGCGAGGTGTACGCCGCCCTCCCGAGGCCTGAGGTCGCGCGGCCCCACAAGTGGTCGCGGTACGCTATCACCTTCGACTCCAAGGACCATCCCAAGTCCACAGCCTCTGCGGGCGCACTCCCCATGCTCTGCACTCCCACCATCAGCAACGTCACGGTCACCAAGACCCACATCGACGGGGGTGCCGGCCTCAACGTACTCTCCATCGAGACCTTCGAGACGCTCCAGGTGCCCTACGACCAGCTGATGCCGACCAGGCCCTTCTCCGGAGTGACCGATGGCTCCACCATCCCGCTGGGGCAGGTGCGCCTCCCCGTCACCTTCGGCACCCGCAAGAACTACCACACCGAGCTCATCGACTTCGACGTGGCGCACATCGGCCTGCCTTATAACGCCATCTTGGGCTACCCGGCTCTCACCAAGTTCATGGCGGACACCCATCACGCCTACAACGTCCTCAAGATGCCCGGTTGTAGCGGCATCATCACCGTCGCCTGCGACGAAAAGGACGCGGCCAGCACCCTCGAGCGTGCCTACAAGGCTACCGCTGTCGCGCACCCGGCCGACGAGGACGCGGCCGAGCCTTCCGAGGCCGCGCCAGCGAGGAAGAAGCAGTTGTTCTCTCAGGACCACGCCGAGACGAAGAAGGTGTCGGCGGACGGCAGCGGCTCCGGACCTGCCTTCACCATCATCACCGTCGCCTTCCTTCGGGCAAACTCGGACGTTTTCGCCTGGGAAGCATCCGACTTGTCCGGTGTGCCGAGGGAGGTGATCGAGCACCACTTAGCGGTGTGCCCCAATGCACGCCCAGTCAAGTAGAAAGCGCGGCGCCAGGCGCAAGAGAAGCAAGAGTTCATCGTCAAGGAAGTTCAGAAGCTCCAGGAAGCCGGAGTCGTTCGTGAGGTGCGCCATCCCTAATAGCTCGCCAACCCAGTCGTCGTCCCCAAGAAGGGTGACGAAGAGCGCACATGTGTCGACTTCACCAGCCTCAACCAGCTCTGCCCGCATGACCCCTTCCAGCTGCCGCGAGATGGCCAGGGCGGCGGCCCCGCCGTCGGCGGCATGCGCATGCCCTTCGGGCTGAGGAACGCCGGCGCCTCTTTCCAGAGGCTGGCGCCCTTCGCGCCAGGGCCTCGTGAGCCCCCTGCTCCTCGCGAGCTCCCGAGGCCTCGCAAGCCCCCTGGCCCCGGAGGAGCATATTCCCCTGGCGCGCCCCGCCAAGCGGTATGACCTCGCTAGAGCGCAGTTCTGCCAGGTGTGCCCGGTGCGTCGCCTTGCGCGGCCCTCACTCCTCCTTGCCGCGCCTCCAGAGCCTCGCTGCCGGAACCCTATCCTTTTGGTTGGGTAGCGAATTTTGCTGATTTTACCTTGATGAGTTGTGTTACCTTCTTAATTGCCTGTTAAGTTCGATGCCGACCGGAGAGCGCCACATGCTCGCGACCCCTCCCCTGGCTGATCCCGTGAGCGGGGGCTAGGCACGGTGCCTGTGCTCGGGTCCGTCCCTGCAGTGCCGCCAAATCCAAGCGACTGAGCTCAGGCTCGCGGGCCTGCTCCCGTGCACGTCACCTCACCAAGGTCCTTGGTGCCTTATCTCCTCACGCAACGGCCACGGGTGAGTTAGCGAGCGCGTGCCGCTCCCCCTATCGTGAAACCTGTCGACATGCAGCCCCTCATGAGTCGAGATGCGCGAAGACCTCACGGGTGGCCTCTCGTGAGCCGGCCTCGCGAGGCGAAGACGCTGAGAACACCGAGCCTCGTGAGCACGTCTCGCGAGCTGCGTGAGCCCCTCATGAGCCGCGGCTCACCCGACACCGCTCTCCGCCCAAAGCTAAGTGTGACTGCCTCGCGAGGCGCCCTTACCATCTCTCAAGCTCTCTTCCCTTGTGATCCCGTTGAGTGCAGCGTTTTTCTTCTGCGTAAGCCGCTTGCACGCTGAAGGGGGGCTCCCTGAGCATCGCGCCTCGGGAGCCCTCACTAGCTCCCGGTGCCCCTCACCTCATGGCCTTGTCCCGGCATCGCGACCGGACATACCAGCGACGGCTGAGGCATGCTCGGGGGCTGGGTCCTAATGGCGTAGAGCGCTGAGGCGAGCAAAGAAAAAGACCAGCATCACGAGAGGACTTTGGGAAAGAATGCATACATCCCCATGTCACAAAAGCATTAAGTTAAACGTAGAAGATACGGTTTTCACGCCCCCGCGGGGCTACATCGGTTCAATGCAAGAAAATGAAAAGAAAGAAAGGGCCTAGGCGAGGCGCTGTCGCCCTCAAGACTCTGGTGCAGGGCGTCGCGCGCGCATCCCCAAGAAGGCGCTGTAGGCAAGTGCGGCTCCGGCACCGTACGTGCAGTGCCCGCCGCCAGGGGTTCCAGAGCCGTCGCCGCGCGCGCCTAGTCGGTATCCTCGTCCTCGCTCTTGACACGGGGGGAGTCGTCGCCGCTTCCGCCCCCGCCGGAGGGGGGCAGAACCACCGGAGGAGCCGTCCTTGCTGGAGGAGCCGCTGTAGCTGTCCTCGCTCTCCGCGCAGCACTCCAGGCGGCTGCCGGAGAGCCCGAAGATCTTCACAAAGAGCGTGGCGGCCCCGTCGTACTTGAATTGGAGGACGTGCCCCCGCTTCAGGCCATGGGCGAGGGCGAACGACTTCCACCCCTGCCTTAGGAACATGAAGCCCGAGGGGGTGAGCTCCGTCGCCACCCAGGAGGGGCCGTTGCAGCAGCCGTCGGCCGGCACCCACAGGCCCAAGGGCGCGCGGTCCGCCATCACCGCTGCAAAAGAGTCCGGGAGCCGGAGCCAGGTGCAGGGGCTGCGGTGCATGTTCATGATGAACTCATGCGCCGCCTCCGCCGAGTGGCTCCCCGCCTGGGGCGGAAGCGCGGCCGCTCCGCCGCAGCCGCCTCGGCCCCGCGCGCCTCGCCCTCCGCGCCCACGAGCGGCACTCCTTCCACGATTGCTGGGCCCGACGCCGGCAGCCGTCGGGGAACGACCGCGCCCCCGGGGCGGAACCTGGGATGCGGCGACGGAAGCACAGCCACGCCCTCTCCCTCTCGCCATCTCTTCGGCAGCTGTAGCAAGGAGGCAGAGGAAGCTGGAGGAAGGAGAAGATGAGTGGAGGATTCCGGCTCTCCACTCTCTCTCTTTATACTCGACGCGGAACTTCCCTCCCACTCCGCCTTCTTCGGCGCCGGGAGTTGGCGCGACGGCAGGATTTATGTCAGCGCGGTAGTTTCTGAGTCATCGTGGGGAAGTGGGGGCGTCGCCCGTCACATCATGCGCAACGCGTCGCGCCTGGCCGCAGGCGGTTAGGGCCCGCGCCGTTTCGCCCCTCGGTAGGCGGGAACGTGCGCGCCGCGGGCCCGGGGGCTACTGTCGGGCCCATGGAACCCGGGGTATCCAGGCCCGTCTGCCTTTGGCCCAGGGCGCAACGCCTGGCATGGGCCCAGCAGGCCGTCTCCACCGAGCATCTTACCAAGACCCCTCATGAGGCCCTGGCCTCCTGAGGCCCCCTCCTCAGGAAGTGGCGAGCAATCCTCAACATCATCATCAACGGTCTCGCGAGGTCCTCTCGCGAGGCGGCTTCCCGAGGTGGCCTCCCGAGGCCCACTCGCGCAGGCGACGAGACGAAGGCCGTTCGGCGTGCCGCACGGTGTGGAGCCCATCACGTGGGTGACGTGCGCAGCGACGAGCAGCAGCAGAGGCCGCTCCAGCGGGCGCGGATGATGATGGTTTCCTCTTTCGTGTTAAGGGAGCAGGGCCAGCTATCTACTCTCCAAAGCAACCCCAAAGGTTGCCCGATCGGCGAAGGAAGACCAAGACGACGGGCGCGCAAGGCAGAGGACATCACCAAGCCCACCGGCGCGTCATGGATCATGCTTTGGCAGGCGAAGACCACCTTTAGTCAGGATAGCCTGAGCGCCTGTCCCCTTTCAAAACCGCCAAGTGTGGCAACCCTTCCCGCCTAAGTTTCCAGGGGGAAGAGGACCAAGGCTGGTATAAAGGACAGTGCTGCAATAGTAGGAGGAGAGATCCCTCCGGAACAGTTCTTCCTCCTCCTCACCTTGTACGCAAGAAATCTCTTGTCCATTGCAATCCCAACTAAGCAGGAGTAGGGTCTTACACCGCAAGGTGGCCCGAACCTGGGTAAACCGCCGAGTCCCCGCTCTTTCCCTCGCTCAGCGCGCTCTCGCCGTAGTCTTGCCGTAGCTTAGCCGTGGTAGGAGACGAAGCGGTAGAACGAGCTCAACCCAGTGTTCGAACCTTTGGGTCCCCGGAGCCCAACTTCCGACAAACATGACCCCCGTTTCGACCGTAGGCGGTTGGAGAGAAGTCCTCCTCTACTTTTCGGTACGCCAGACCCCTCCTGACGAATAGGACCCCGTTTCGACCGTACGCGGTTGGCGAGAAGTCTGTTTCCTCTGTTTTGCGGTACACCACACCCGCAGCTGTCGGTGTACTAAGACATGGGTGCCCTCGTACCCAGACTTGTGCACAGGCAGTTGTGGCCTCCCTTCTGGCAAGGGCCTGGTAGAGGATAATTATAGCCTAAGCGCTCAACACCAAGACCGTGAAGAAGACCTCAAGGCAGGTCATCGAGAAGTACTATTCTAAGTACTAAAGATCGATGTTGTTCTTGCCGGCAAGCTTCGCCCCGGCAAGGTGAAGACCAAGGCTGTGGTTGCCAGCAAGCTCCCTTGCCGGCAAGCAAGGCCCGGCAAGCTCCGTGCCAGCAGGTTTGTTCTGTCCCGTTACCGCTTCACCTCACCATCGACCAGATAGGATCGTGGGCTAGGTGTCAAGCGGGTAGGCAGTCAACATGGCCAGCCAAGGCACGTGTCAGCACGCCACGCCAAGATTAACTTTAATGACACCCGTCCCTGGGACGTGTCGAGATTATAGGAGGGCGCCAGGACCTAACAGTGCATTAAATGCGTTTGTCTTACCCCATTGGAAGATAAACGTGATGACAGTGCAAGTCACTGTTCACACTCTGTAATGACCGTATTAGCCATTGTGGTAACCCCTTGGCCTATAAAAGGAGGCCCATGGCTATAGATAGAACGGTCGACACCCAGTTCAATTATACGTAGTAGCTGCATTTTCCCGAGCACCTTGCCGGAAAACTGCGCTCCCTGTAACCAGAGTTCATATTCGATCAACCACAGAGAAAGAGTAGGGTTTTATGCTCCTAGCGGCCCGAACCTGGATAAATCCCCCGTGTGTTCTTGCACTTACTGAAAACCTGCCCTTTGTCCCATGCACGTCCCCTGAGCCGAATCGCAAAGGGACCCGTTCGGTCCCATAGATAGTCGTTTCCCATGACATCTTTGGCGCGCCAGGCAGGGGGAGTGTGTGTGTCACAAATCAGCTCTTTGGTAGTGTGAGTACCAACTTCATCATGTTCGTCGATGGCGCCGAAGAAAAAGAGTGGAGCCACAAAGGCTCCTACCGCGTCCAAGCCACCTCCCCAGGCGGCCGCAGGCAACGCAGCCGGCGCGGGCGCTACGGTTGGGACGAGCGGCGCAGGAGGCGCAAGTGGTGCGGGTGCCCAGCACCCCCACCACGATGCTGAGCCCAGCCGCAGGACCGGCAACGTCGCAGCCGGTCAACTTCCAAGACATTCTGGTGAGCGCAGTCATCATAGTAATATAATTCATACTGCTGCTACCCAGAACCCAGCCGCCGCAACGTCCCAGAACATGGCGGCGACGTCCAAGACCAACGCGGGGAGGCGTACGCCGCGACCATCGCAAGATGGGCACGACACGCTCCCCCACGTTGCTGGCGGTTCAAGATGACCGCAAGGTGGGATCCCCGTGCACCAACTTCCAATTGCTCACGGAGCGCCGCCGCCACCACCACGTCCGCCTGTTGGTGAGCATGAGCCGTGGTGGCACGGACATAACGAAGCTCCTTCTGGCGGCTGAGGCCATGGTGCGGGTTCAAATACTTTTGAACTTCCCGCCAAGCCCAGACAAGATGGACGAATGGAGAGCTACCATTCAGAGTCTCATCAGTTTTGCCAATCCTGGCAAAACACAAGACGTGGGGCCATCGCGGAGACCACCCACCATGTTGGCGGGACCATCCGGTTACCTTGCTGGAGACACCACGCAGACGGTGCAGTCACCTCGGTGCCCCCCACCATCTCAGCGGCCAGCCCGCCAATTAGAAGACCATGACGTTCTGTCGATGGCTTCGTCGGATCCGCGGTGCCACCAAGATTAGCGCCAAGTGCTCCGTGAGTGGTGCGACGAAGACGCCCGCACAAAGATCGAGTAGCGCCGGGAAGCACGTCGTCAATCTGACGACCGTGCCAGGCCAGTGGTAAACATGCTTGCTCCGGTAGCAGCTGGGTTCTTGCCCTACGATGTGGGGTGCCCAGCGTTTACTCGTGAGCTGCGGCAAGTTCGCTGGCCGTCCACCCGAGCCATCAAGCCAGAGCAGCCTGACAAGTACGACGACACGCTCAACCCAGCAGAGTTCCTTGGCATCTACACCATCGCGGTGGAGGCTGCCGGGGGACAGGATGAGAAAGTGCTCGCCAACTACTTCCCGTTGGTGCTCCGGCCCAACGTCAGGTCATGGTTGATGAACCTGCCTGAGGGCTCCATCTCTTCTTGGGCGGATCTGTGCCATCATTTCATTGGTGCTTACCAGGGTGGCCACAAGCTCCCGGGTCAGCCCAGCGATTTGTAGGTGATCCCCCAAAGGAATGGATAGAACCTCCACAAGTACATACAACGGTTCAGCCGTGTGCACCACAACATCCCCGACATCCATCCCACAGTTGTTGTTGCCGCGTTCCACACGAATGTGCGCAACCGCAGGATGCGGTCAGAGATGAATGTTGAGAAGGTCAAGACCATCAACAAACTGTACGCCTTGGCGGATAGGTGTGCACGTGCTGAGGAAGGGAGGCGACTCCCCGGGGAAGATGCGGGTGCAGACGTCAATTCCGGGGACGACGATGTATCAACCCCACAGAAGAAAAACAGAAAGCGCAAGAACAAGACTGTACTGGCCGTTGAGAGCTCTGACGACACCAATGCCACCAAGAAGCCAAAGGCATACATCCCCAGCAAGGAGGTTGCCGAGTGCGATGCTTGCCGGGAAGTTGTGGCAGGCGAGAAGGCCAGCAAGACCGGTGGGCCATACTGCAAGATCCACCGCACCAAGGGCCACGATGTCCAACAATGCCGGCAAGTAGAGCAACTTGCCGAAAAGCAGAAGCAAGAGTACGAGAAGCGAGATAAGGAGAGGGCCCAAGATGGTGCTGGTGGGTCCGGCAAGCAAGACCATGGTGGCCGCGGAGGCCGCCGCGGCAAGGCCAAGCAGCCAAAAGAGAAGGCTGCTCAGGGCCAGCAAGAAGAGGATGATAGTGATGAGGATGGAAGCGGGTCCGGTAAGGAGTTCCAAAATGCAGTGGATGCCATGTGTGTTGATGGAGGCGCATCTTTGCACTCCTCGCACCGGCAACTAAAGCAGTGGATCTGCAAAGTCAACGTAGCGAAACCGGTGATGGAGGCACAGAAGCCACTCAAGTGGTCGCACTCGCCCATCGTCTTTGACGCCGAGGACCACCCTGATTGCACCACTGCGGTCGGGTGTTTGCCATTGTTGGTTTCACCAACAATTCACAGCCTCAAGGTGGCGAAGATGCTAGTTGACGGTGGGGCAGGTTTGAACTTGATCTCCCCAGATGTGATCAAGAGGCTGCAAATCCCCGACAAAGATCTCGAAGAGACATGCAGTTTCCAAGGGGTCAGTCCGGGGAGGAACAAGCTGAAGGGCCAGATCACATTACCGGTCACGTTCGGCAGCGAGCTCAACCATCGGATGGAGAAGGTTACCTTCGATGTCCTCGAGATGTCGCTGCCGTACAATGGGATTCTGGGCCGCCCAGCCCTGGCAAAGTTTATGGTCGCGTCGTACTATACTTACAACGTCATCAAGATGCCGGGGCCGATGGGGGTCCTCACCATCAAGTCAAACCACAAGGATGCAATCATCTGTGTTGACAAGATCTATCGGGAGGCAGCGGCAGTGTCTGCCATCGAGGCGCTTGCCCCTATCGTCAAAGCTCCCGAGGAAGGAAAGAAGAAGAAGACCGGTAAGACCTCTGGGAAGGACTCCGGGAAGCGCACTTCAGAGTGCAGCATGCCTGTCGAGGACGTACCAGAGAGCACTACTGGCAAGAGCAAGAGATCAAAGGCCTCCACGCCGGCAACCAATCGAGTCTCTACGAAAGAAGGTGGGACGAGCGGCACGTTCTCTATAAGTGCCACTCTCGGTGACGAGCAGGAAAGCGAGCTTGTTGCCTTCCTACGGGCGAATGTCAACGTATTTGCTTGGCAAGCATCTGACATCCCCGGTGTTCCTAGGGAGGTAATTGAGCACCACCTTGCTGTCTGCCCTCATGCAAGGCCCATCAAGCAGAAGATCAGGAAGCAAGCTTTGGAGCGGCAAGAGTTCATTGCTGAGGAGATTAAGAAGTTATAAGCAGCAGGCCTGGTTAGAGGAGTGCTACACCCTACGTGGTTAGGCAATCCGGTGGTGGTGCGCAAGGCGAACGGAAAGTGGAGGCTTTGTATCGACTTCACCGATATAAATAAAGCCTGTCCCAAGGACCCTTTCCCTTTGCCGCGCATTGACCAGATTGTAGACTCCACTGCCGGCTGTGACCTACTCTCTTTCCTTGATGCCTATTCTGGTTATCATCAGATTTTTATGGCCAAGGAAGACGAGGAGAAGACCGCATTCATCACTCCATCTGGCACATACTGCTTTTTGCGTATGCCTTTCGGACTGAAGAGTGCCGGAGCGACCTTTGCCAGAGCGGTCCAGATTGGTTTTGAGCCACAACTACACAGAAATGTGGAAGCTTATATGGATGACATTGTGGTCAAAACCAGAGACAAGTCAACATTGATCCAGGATCTCGAGGAAACTTTTGCTAACTTGCGCAAGCTTAACTTGAAGCTCAACCCCGAGAAGTGTGTGTTCGGTGTTCCATCCGGCAAGCTTCTTGGTTTCTTCGTGTCCCAGAGGGGGATTGAAGCCAACACCAACAAGATCAGAGCAATTGAGCAGATGGAAGCACCGAGACACGTCAAGGATGTCAGGCGCCTTGCCAGCTGCGTTGCCGCCCTCAGCAGGTTCATCTCCAAATCAGCAGAGCGCGCCTTGCCATTTTTCAAGATATTGAAAAAGGCAGGTCCAGTAAACTAGACTCCGGATGTGGAGGCCGTACTCCAAGATTTGAAGGAGTACCTGTCCTCTCCACCAGTCCTAGTCACGCCTAGGCCGCAAGAGACATTGCTGCTATATTTAGCGGCAACGAATCAAGTGGTTAGTGCTGCACTTGTGGCCGAAAGAGAGGCCGATGAGGAAGAGGTAGCAACCGCAGAGCCATGACTCGACAAGCCGGAGTCTTCTTCGGCAAGGTCAGGTGCTGACAAGACAGAGATTATGCAAGCCAGCCAGCCAGATCAACAAGTTGTGAAGAAGAAGATGGTGCAGTGCTCAGTCTACTTTGTCAGCTCCCTCCTGCAAGGGGCTAGGTCAAGGTACTCTGGTGTGCAAAAGTTTCTTTTTGGCCTTCTCATGGGCTCAAGGAAGCTGCGCCATTATTTTCAAGCACATCCAGTCACCGTTGTCACTCGCTTTCCGTTGCAACGCATCTTGAGAAATCGAGAGGCAACCGAAAGGATTGTGGAGTGGGCGCTAGAGTTATCAAGTTTTGATCTGAGATTTGAGAGCACCTTGATGATCCAGAGTAGAGCCTTGGCGGAATTCATTGCACAATGGACTCCAACGCCAGATGAAGAAAAACCAGAGACCTCTCTCCCGGCAAGGAAACAGTTGACGATTAGGTCATGTACTTTGACGGTGCTTTCACGCTAAAAGGCGCCGGTGCCGGTGTGCTACTTATCGCACCCACCGGAGAGCACCTCAAGTGCGTGGTCCAGATGCACTTCCCCAGGGAGCAGGCCACCAACAACACTGCTGAGTACGAGGGTCTGCTTGTCGGTCTGCGCATTGCAATCGACCTCGATATCCGAAAACTGATTATCAGAGGTGACTCGCAGCTTGTGGTGAGGCAGGTCAACAAAGATTACCAAAGCCCTTTGATGGAGGCATATGTCGATGAAGTGAGAAAGTTGGAAGAGCACTTTGACGGTCTACAAGCAGAGCATGTTCCTCGTGCCCGGAATGAGATTGCCGATGACCTGTCAAAGCTTGCCGCCCAAAAGATGCCTGTGGAACCAGGAATTTTTGTGCTCCAACTAACTCAGCCATCCGTTACACCATCGAAGCTGGCGAAGAAAAGAAAACAAGATGTTGATGGTTACTTTCCTGCAGAGCTACCCGTAGCCGCCAAGAAAGCAGATACCACCGACAAGCTGCCCTTTGCCAGTGAGCCACAGCATCCGGCAAGCCAGATCCTTGCCTTTGAAGCAAGTGCTCCCGCAGAGGAAGAAATGCATTTAGTCCTTGTCGTCGAGCCACAAGTTCTGGCATGGGCGCAGCCAATTGTCCAATTCCTCCAGACAGGAGACCTTCCCGATGAGCAAGAAGATGCAGAAAGAGTGGCCCGTCAATCAAGGATTTATAAGTTTATTGACAACACCTTGTACAGGAAGAGACCTAACGAGGTAAAATTGAAATGCATCTCCCGGGAAGATGGACAAAGGCTGTTGGAAGAGATACATGAAGGGATGTGCGGATCTCATATTGGGTCACGCACACTTGTCGACAAGGCGTTCCGTCAAGGATTCTACTGGCCGACAGCCCTTCAAGACGCCTTGGCGGTGGTTACCAGGTGCAAAGCATGCCAGTTCCACTCCAAGGACATCCACCAACCAGCTCAAGCCCTCCAAACCATCCCTCTTTCCTGGCCCTTCTCGGTCTGGGGGCTCGACATCGTCGGCCCCTTCCCCCATGCTACCGGGGGCTTTGAATTCTTGTACGTTGCAATCGACAAGTTTACAAAGTGGCTTGAAGTAGAGCCAGTGAGAAAGGTGACGGCACAGTCAGCTATCAAGTTCCTCAAAGGATTTGTTACCCGTTTTGGTATACCCAACAGGATCATTACTGACAACGGCACCCAATTCACGAGCCACGCCTTCACAACATATTGCCAGGAACTTGGAAATAAGATCTGCTATGCCTCCGTTGCTTACCCAAGAAGCAATGGGCAAGTAGAGAGGGCAAATGCAGAAGTGCTGCGTGGTCTAAAGACTAGGACTTTTGACAAGCTGCACCAGTCTGGAAGGCGCTGGGTGGAAGAATTGTCGGCGGTTCTTTGGTCAATCAGAATGACACCAAATCGAGCCACTGGCGAGACACCCTTCTCCCTTGTGTATGGTGCAGAAGCGGTACTCCCCACAGAACTCAAATACGGGTCACCTCGAGTCTTGGCCTTCGATGAGGAGGACCAAGATGAGCTGCGGCATGACGATGCCATGCTCCTTGAGGAAGATCATTTCCGGGCTGCTGTCCGTGCTGCACGGTACCAGCAAGCTTTGCACCGCTACCATAGCCGCAAAGTGAATGCCAGGAACCTTGAGGAAGGCAACCTTGTTCTTCGTCGGATTCAATCCACGAAGGGTAAAAACAAGTTGACGCCGAAGTGGGAGGGCCCTTACCGGGTAGTACCAGTCTCTAGGCCTGGCGTAGTCCGCCTAGAGACCGAAGATGGCACTTCGGTGCTTTACTCATGGAATATTGAGTATCTTCGTAAGTGCTACCCGTAAGGCGCGGTTGCCGGGCTGCCCGGCAACCTATTTTGTACAAGTTTGCCGTCAAGGCATGTAAACCTTTGTACAAAGCTGGGCGCAGATCCCGTGCACAATAAATAAAACTAAGTGTTTCACAACTATTTGTCCAAATGCATATTTATTTATGTGTTGCATGTAGTCTTGTGTTACAGTCTTTGCCTTGTATAAGGTGGTTAAAGAACCGTCAAGGTTCCAGTCTCCTCTTTTCTCTTCTTTCTTTTTCCTAAAGGAAGGAAGGATTCCTCGCGTACAAGCTTCCCGGGGAGAGTGACGGTCATGGATACCAAAGGACGTGTTCAAGATATCGCCCTACGGGAAGAAGTACAGCAAGGAATGAGCTAAGTTGCAAAACTTTGAAATAAATTCTTTGTTGTAGTTGTGGCTCTCCTTGACCGATTCTGGCCTTTGTATGAGAAACCTGCACGCTAAGGAACCTTGCCGTAGTTGACTGCGCTCTTACTTTGCTTCGAGTCCGCTCGGCAACCTAAGTAGCTGCATTGTGATCGGCAAGCGTGATCTTGCCGGCAGCGACACTTCTGGCAAGCTGCTGAGGACTTGTTCCTCGGGTACTTGCGGTAAGGTTGTGCACACCGGCAAGTCTCCGGTAAGCGTAGGGTACGGAAAATCATGCAAAGACATAATGGAATAAGGAGAACAACATGCATACGTCCATTCAAAGTATGGATTACAGCAACTATTAAACATTTAGATACAAAAGTTATCTTCCATGCCCCCACGGGGCTACATTGGCTTTGATACAGGAGCTAAACAGAGGAGCCTAGGCGGAGCACGACTCACCTTCAAGGCTCGACTGGGGCAATACTATGCGCCTAGTTGGAGTCGTCGCCTTCGCTCTTGATACGTGAGGAGCTTTCATCGCTCTCGCTCTCGCTCTCGCTGCTGGAGTCGATGCCGCTGCTGCTCACACTTTCCGCGTAGCATTCGATGCGGCCGTCGGAGACCACGAAGAACTTCACGAAGAGTGTGGCAGCTCCGTCGTACCTAAACTGGAGAAGCTGCCCCAGCCCTAGACCACGAGAGCGGGCGAACAACTTCCACCCCTGCGTCAAGAACAGAGAGCCGGCGGTGGAGAACTCTGCCGCCACCCAGGAGGGGCTATTGCAGCAGCCATCCGCCTGTAGCCATAGGCCCGAGGGCCTGCTGCTCTCCATCACACTCGCAAAGGGATCCGGGAGCCAGAGCCAACTGTGAAGCCGGCGGCGTAACCCCACGACAAACTCGTGCGCTGCCACCGTCATGTGGGGCTCATGCGCCATCACCGCCGTGCGGGCTTCTGCCAGAGGGGGAAGGGCAGCCACCCCACCACGTCCGCCACGCCCGCCTCGTCCACGAGAAACACGCCCTCCACGGCCGCGGGAGGTGTCTCTGCTATGGGTGCTAGGGCTGGCGCTCACGACAACCACCGAGGAACGCGTCCGGCCCCAAGAGGGGACCCTCAAGGTGGAAGCAGATGCACAGGCTCGACCTCCACCCCACGCCATCGCAGCAGTAGGCCTCAAGCAAAGCAAGGATGAATGAAAGGTTGGAGGAGGAGAATGGCAAAGGCAGAAGATGGGTGGGGAAGATTGCCACTCCCCCCGCCCTCTCTTATAGCGCCCTAGGGGGATTACTCTCCCTGCCGCCTCGTCTCCCTTAATGGCAGAAATCGAGGAAGGAGATGCGAGAAGTCAGGTGAAATGAGCAGCGCCCTCCATGTTTTTCCTTTTTTTGGGGAAGGCACGAGGGCTGGCTCTTTTTAGTCCTACGTGGCTACACTTTTCAGACGCTCCACCTCCTGTCGCCGCTTCGCTCCACCTCTGCCACGCCCGCATTTAATGCGCATCATGGGCGGGTGCGGTAAAAGAGAAGATTATGACAGTTATCCTCTGCCACACGCCGCCTGTGCACTGTTCGGGCCTAGCCCAACGACGCCTCGCATGCGCGTGTGGCCCAGGCCCAGGGGCTCCTGTCAGTGTACTAAGACATGGGAGCCCTCATACCCAGACTTGTGCACAGGTAGTTGTGGCCTCCCTTCCGGCAAGGGCCTGGTAGAGGATAATTATAGCTTAAGCGCTCAACACCAAGACCGTGAAGAAGACCTCAAGGCAGGTCATCGAGAAGTACTATTCTAAGTACTGAAGATCGATGCTGTTCTTGCCAACAAGCTTCGCCCCGGCAAGGTGAAGACCAAGGCTATGGTTGCCGGCAAGCTCCCTCGCCGGCAAGCAAGGCCCGGCAAGCTCCGTGCCAGCAGGTTTGTTCTGTCCCGTTACCGCTCCACCTCACCATCGACCAAATAGGCTCGTGGGCTAGGTGTCGAGCGGGCAGGCAGTCAACATGGCCAGCCAAGGCACGTGTCAGCACAACATGCCAAGATTAACTTTAATGACACCCGTCCCTGGGACGTGTCGAGATTACAGGAGGGCGCCAGGACCGGTGGTACAGATCTTTTGCCCAAGGTCTCGCCTCCCCAACGTAGCACCTAACAGTGCATTAAATGCGTTTGTCTTACCCCATTGGAAGATAAACGTGATGATGGTGCAAGACACTGTTTACACTCTGTAATGACCGCATTAGCCATTGTGGTAACCCCTTGGCCTATAAAAGGAGGCCCACGGCTACAGGTAGAACGGTCGACACCCAGTTCAATTACACGCAGTAGCTGCATTTTCCCAAGCACCTTGCCGGAAAACTGCGCTCCCTGTAACCAGAGTTCATATTCGATCAACCACAGAGCAGGAGTAGGGTTTTATGCTCCTAGCAGCCCGAACCTGGATAAATCCCCCGTGTGTTCTTGCACTTACTGAAAACCTGCTCTTTGTCCCATGCACGTCCCCTGAGCCGAATCGCAAAGGGACCCGTTCAGTCCCATAAATAGTCGTTTCCCACGACACCCGTCGATGAACAGGAACCCATTTCGGCTGTTCCGTCCAAGCCGGTTCGCTCCCGATGAACAGGATGCATTATGACCCAGTTGCTTGGCTCCCGATGAACACGATGTTGTTTCCTTCGTTCTGACCTAGCCGGTTGGCTGCCGATGAACAGGACGCCGTTGCTGTCGTCCAGTGCAGCCGTACGTATGCGCGGCTCTGGCCGTACGTATGCTTGAGTACGTGTTCAAGACCCCGCCCGTATGTGCGTATGTGGCCATATTGTTTTGCAGCGTGGTTGTACGTATGTGTACACGATTTAGATGGGACTGACTGAACTGCAATGTCGGGGGCTCTACTACGACATGTGCCGCTCCTTACTCGGCCACGGTTCATCGTTGCAGAGAGACCGATCGACCAGTATGTACGTACACGTTTTGCAACCAGACAGATAACGCTACGTACCCTTTGACCTGGTGGGTCCCAACTGTCAGGGGGAGGATAAGGAGGCACTTCCTTGCGTGCGAAGATATAGTGGTGTGTCCCAGCTGTCAGGGGGAGGAATCATTTTTTTGCGCGTAATAAGGAGGCACTTCCTTGCGTGCGAAGATGTAGCTGGTGGGTCCCAGCTGTCAGAGGGAGGAAACATTTTTTTTGCGTAATAAGGAGACACTTCCTTGCGTGCCACCATGGACCTCATGGGTCCCAGTTGTCAGCCTCTCTACATACAGTTCTCTTCTGATGGTTGTCGTTCGTTGACCGCGTTAACGACGCCACACCGAGTGCACCAAGGCGGTGGACGACGGTGAGGCCTAGGAAGGGAACGACCCGGAGCTGGGGAAGACGCGGCAGTGGTTGCCCATGCGGAGGGGAGTACGAGGGTTTACTGGTTCGGTTGCGGTGTGAGGCTGCCGTCACCAGAGAATAATAGGAGGTGTGGGTGAGGAGAGGGATGGCCTGGCCAGCGGTGGGAGTAGGGTGGGGTGGTGAGGCCTGCGTGGCAGCACAGCCGGCCACGGGAGGCAGGAGCAGGCGGTCCCGCCAGCGCTGGTTTGGGCGGCTGGAGCAAGAAGATCAGAGATTGAAGAAGCAGCACAGCCATTAGATTAGCATCAGACGATCACTGCTGCTAGAATCGTTTGTTGACTAAGTTGACAAAGCCCTGCATACGCGTCAACTTAGTAGGCCCACAAGTCAGCCTCCAAATCAGGTGGGTCCCAGCTAGCAGGAGGAGGAATCATTTTTCTTACGCGTAATAAGGAGGCACTTCCTTGCGTGCGACCATGGACCTCGTGGGTCCCAGCTGTTAGCCTCTCCATATACAGTCCTCTTTTGATGGCTGTCATTCGTTGACTGCATTGACGACGCTATGCCGAGAGCACCAAGGCGGTGGAAAACGGCGAGGCCTAGTAAGGGAACGTCCCGGAGACGGGGAAGACTTGGAAGTGGTTGCCCACGCAGAGGGGAGTACGAGGGTTTACTGGTTCAGCTGCGGTGTGAGGGTACTATCGCCAGAGAATAATAGGAGGTGTGGGTGAGTAGAGGGATGGCCTGGCCAGCGATGGGAGTAGGGTGGGGTGGTGACGCCTGCGCGGCAGCACAGCCGGCCATGGGAGGCGTGAGCAGGCGGTCCCGTCGGCGCTGGTTTGGGCGGCTGGAGCAAGAAGATCAGAGATTGAAGAAGTAGCACGGGTGTTGGATTAACATCCAACGGTCACTGCTGCTAGAATCGTTTGTTGACTAAGTTGACAAAGCCCTGCATACGCGTCAACTTAGTAGGCCCACAAGTCAGCCTCCAAATCAGGTGGGTCCTAGCTAGCAGGAGGAGGAATCATTTTTCTTACGTGTAATAAGGAGGCACTTCCTTGCGAGCGACCATGGACCTCGTGGGTCCCAGCTGTTAGCCTCTCCACATACAGTCCTCTTCCGATGGTTGTCATTCGTTGACTGCATTGACGACGCTGTGCCGAGAGCACCAAGGCGGTGGACAACGGCGAGGCCTAGTAAGGGAACGTCTCGGAGACGGGGAAGACTTGGAAGTGGTTGCCCACGCAGAGGGGAGTACGAAGGTTTACTGGTTTAGCTGCGGTGTGAGCGTACTATCGCCAGAGAATAATAGGAGGTGTGGGTGAGTAGAGGGATGGCCTGGCCAGCGATGGGAGTAGGGTGGGGTGGTGACGCCTGCGCGGCAGCACAGCCGGCCACGGGAGGCGTGAGTAGGCGGTCCCGCCGGCGCTGGTTTGGGCGGCTGGAGCAAGAAGATCAGAGATTGAAGAAGTAGCACGGTCGTTGGATTAACATCCAACGGTCACTGCTGCTAGAATCGTTTGTTAACTAAGTTGACAAAGCCCTGCATACGCGTCAACTTAGTAGGCCCAAGTCAGCCTCTAAATCTGTGGCAAACATCATACAACACATTTGCTATTATTTTTAATAATTTACAGCCCATTTGCTCATTCTTAAGGAATTTTTTGCAGCACATATTCTTTTTGTTAGCATTACAGCCAATATTCTGGCCACGGTTAAAAATTTCAATGAAATTTTGCATATTTTGGTGGGCTCCGAACTGTTTTAATCCCGATGTTTCGAGTCTGATTTAGACTAATTTGAAAAATAAAATTATAATAATTTAAAATCCAATGAAATTTTCACCGCAGAAAAATCCAATGAAATTTAAAATTTCAAAATATGGATAAAACAAAATTTGAAACTAATTACCGGTTTGTTGTGTTTTTTAAAATTTACACCCCATTTCTTATTACTTGTAGGCCATTTTCTTTTTTGAGGGGTATAGGCCATTTTGTGGGCAAGCCGAATGCATCCCTACTGGTTTGGAAAGATTTGAAGCCCAACAGGGCTGAGAAAAGCAAGTAGGCCTCGGTTGGGTATTGTGCAAAAAAATAATAGAACTGGGCTAGCCATTTCAAGAAACAAAAAAAATTGGGCTGGTCATGTGGTAAACATAAAATAAAAGACTGGTCATTGAAATTTTTGAACTATTTTTAATCCCAAAATTTCGAGCCCGATAAAAACTAATTTTAAAATATATTTAAATTATGTTAAGATCCAATGAAATATGAAATATCAAAAAATAAAATAAAATCCGCAATTTGAAACTAATTGCCTATTTGATGTGTTTTTTATATATTTATAACCCATATCATATTACTTATAAAATTTACAGCCTTTTTTTATGACCAGGCCGAATGTATCCCTCGTCGTCTTGAAAGATTTGCTGCCCAGCAGGGCGGGGAAAAAGAAATAGACCTATGTAGGGTATTCTACGAAAAAAAGTTGCACTAGTCATTTTCACAAACAAAAAAAACAGTTGGGCTCGTCATGTTGTAAACATAAAAAAAAGCCTGGGCTAGACGGGCCACAGACACCACACAGCCCAGTTGATACCCTGCTCCATCTCAACAACAACAACAAAACTGCTCGACCTACTGGGTCCCAGGTGTCAGCGGCTCCTTGTGCAATTCTTTCGTTTATTGACTACGTTGACAATGTCGTAGGTCCCAGATGTCAGCAAACCATTAGGAGGAAGTATTTCTTTCATGTAATGAGGAGGAACTTGCTTGCGTACAGCTATGGACCTGGGGGTCCCTACTATCATCCTCTCCACGTACAGTCCTCACCGATTATTGTCGTTTGTTGATAGTCGCTCGTTGTGCAATTCTCTCATTTATTAACTACGTTGACAATGGGGTGGGACCAAGATGTCAGGAAACCATTAGGAGGAAGCAGTTTTTTGGCTTGTAATAAGGAGGCACTTGCTTGCGTACTGCATGACCCTGGTGGGTCCCTACTGTCATCCTATCCACGTACAATCATCTCTTGATTCCTCTCAGTTGTTGACCATGTTGACAACGCCAGAAGGCGGAGCCGCGGCGAGGGAACCAAGGCGGAGGACAACAGTGAGGCCTCGGACGGGAATGAAAAGGAGCCGTGGAAGATGCGGCAGTTTTGTCGGAGGCAGAGGGGAGTACAAGCGTTGGAGCGGGGTGGGGATGTCGTCGCCGGAAAATAATAGGAGGTGGGGTGGGTGGGGGGTGTAGGCATCGCCTGGCACCGATTAGGGTACGGTGGGACAGCGATGCGTGCGCGGCTGGATTGGTTTGGGCAGCTGGAGCCTGGAGGAAGAAGACAAGAGAATGAAAAAGCACGACCAACGTTGGATTGACATCCAACGGCTTATGCTGCCACAATCGTTTGTTGACTAAGTTGACAAAGCATTGTGTACGCGTCAACCTAGTAGGCCCACAAGTCAGCCTCTAAAGCCATGGTGGACAAATACAGCCCATTTAAAAAATAACAGCCCATTCAAAATGTTCACATGGAAAGTTCAACATGCAGAGCAAAGTAACAGGTCTGATTCAGAGATAGAGTACTGAACTTCCACGTTGACAACCATCATAGCCAACTTAACTATCTACTCCCACTAATACTCTAGTTTAGAACTACTAAGATACTCTTAGCTAACTAGATGATGCCGGCCGCCATCTGCGGCACATGCTAAGCGCCAGCACCAACGTCCTCCTCCTCGCCTCAGACTTGGTAGAGGTGCGATAGGGTGTGTTGCTCGCGCCCGTTGGCCCATTCCATGCCGGCGTGGTCCACTGAAGCTTCGGCTTCTAAGTGGGAAACCCACTTGACAAGCTGGTAGTAAAATTCAGTGTGGCGCACGCGTGCGTGCCCGACAGTCTCTAGGGCTATTCGCCAGGCGCCGGCCTCCACGTAGTCGGACCAGTTGCGGGCATTCTACTCGCGACGCAGAGCGGCGGTGCGCTGCTCCTCCTCCATGCTCTACTAGCGGCGCAAATCGGCGGTATGCTGCTCCTCCACCATGCGGTCACGCTCAAACGCATCCTCATACTCCGCATTGCCATCTAAAGACCACCAGAATGCCTCCTCCCTCCGTCTGCCTTCCCGTGAAAAACCGAACACTAACTCCGGCGGTGAGCGCCTCTGGCATCGCCTATTGCTGCCGTGTGGGGGCATGATGGACGTGGCGAGAGCGAGGGCAAGTGGCGAGCGACGTCGGGCCGGTGGGGGCTTGTGAGGATAGGGTGCGTTGGGTGAAGGTGCCACCGGAGCACGTCGAGAACCAGTAATTATAGACGGATGGTAGGTAAACCGGCGTGTCGCGGGAAATGCGACGGTCATCGGAATTCAATGCATAAGCAGGCATGGCTTAGCGCGCCAGCTTGCCGTAGAAAACTAGCAAAATTGAAATTATGACTGTGCCATCCTGTCCCGTCCAGTCAGTGGTGCATCCTATCTGTGTTGGGTCGCACATCGGCAAGATGGTCAAACGAGGAGCAATACAGAATCAACAGACTTGCATATGTGGAGTGTTAGGATTGGGATTAGGGGTGGGAAGGGCCCCACCCCCCTAAAATCGGGGGGGCGGGCAGAGTGTTATTGTTAGACAAATTTTGTAAAAGGTCTGTAATTGTGCGTGGTATTATTGGTCAAACGAGTGCCCTCGATTCATCCAGATGAGGTATGTGCATGATCTGCTTGTAATTCATGTAGGATCGAGTCGGTCAGATAGTGTACGTGTATGATCGCAATAGCTGATGAGCGTTCGCTGGGAGAGAAGGCATTTGCGAACGTCTTTTTGGCAGTTTCTTCAGATTCACATGGCATTTTCTAATGGGGAACGAAGCATGAAAATCAAAAAAATTCCTACGAATGCCCAAGATCTAATCTAGGAGATGCATAGCAACGAGAGGGGAGTGTGTCTACATACCCTTTAGGCCAAAAGAGTTAGCGTCGTAACACGGTTGATGTAGTCATACTATTCACGATCCAATCGTGATCCAATCCGATCTAGTGCCGAACGGACGGCACCTCCGAGTTTAGCACACGTTCAGCTTGATGGAGTCCTCTCCTTCTTGATCCAGCAAGCAGGCGAGAGGAGGTAGATGAGATCGATACCAGCCCAATGGCGAGGTGGTGGTGGTGCTGGCAGCGGAACTGCAGCAAGGCTTCGCCAAGCGTCTGCGCGAGGTGGAAGTAGTGTAACGGGAGAGACGGGCAAGGGTGGAAGGGTGCAACTCCCCATGCACCTCCCCACAATATATAGGGTTGGAGGGGGCTGGTGGCTTGCCCTCCAAGCCCCTAGGGTCATTGGCCAAGGGGGGAGGAAGGAAATCCCTCCTTTCCTTTCCCCGCCGATCGCTATACCCCTTTTTTTAGGGATCTTGATCTTATCCCTTCGGGATATGATCCTATTACTTGTAAGGGGGGGTCTTGGTGCACCTAGACGGTGTGGGGACTTTCCCCACTACCCACGTTCATGTGGGTCCCCCATGCAGGTGGGCCCCACTCCGAAACCTTCTAGAACCTTCCCGGCACAATACCGAAAAAACTGAACTTTTTCCGGAACCCCGATAACAACTTTCCATATATGAATCTTTACCTCCGGACCATTCCGGAGCTCCTCGTGATGTCCTGGATCTCATCCGGGACTCCGAACAACCTTCGGACTCCACCATACTAATATCTCAATACTACCCTAGCGCTATCAAACGTTAAGTGTGCGACCCTACGGGTTCGGGAATAATGTAGACATGACCGAGACACCTCTTCGGTCAATAAAAAATAGCGGGACCTAGATGCCCATATTGGTTCCTACATATTCAATGAAGATCATCATCGGTCGAACCACGATGTCAAGGATTCAGATAATCCCGTATGCAATTCCCTTTGTTCGGCGATATGTTACTTGCCCGAGATTCGATCATCGGTATCTCCATACCTAGATCAATATCGTTACCGGCACGTCTCTTTACTCGTTCCGTCATACAAGATCCCGCGACTAAACTCATTAGTCACATGAAGCTTCTTGTGATGTTGTATTACCGAGAGGGCCCAGAGATATCTCTCCGTCAAACGGAGCGACAAATCCCAGTCTCGATCCATGCAAACCAACAGACACCTTCGGAGATACCTGTAGAGCACCTTTATTATCACCCAGTTACGAACTGACGTTTGATAGCACACAAGGTATTCCTCCGGTGTCCGAGAGTGGCATGATCTCATGGTCTAAGGAACAGATACTAGACATGAAGAAAGTTTTAGCAAATAAACTAAGTGATACGATCAGATACTAAGCTTATGGTTGGGTCTGTCCATCACATCATTTTCCTAATGATGTGATCGCATTATCAAATGACAACTCATGTCTATGGTTAGGAAACCTTAACCATCTTTGATCAACGAGCTGGTTTAGTAGAGGCTTACTAGGGACACAGTGTTGTTTATGTATTCACACATGTATTTAAGTTTCCGGTTAATACAATTCTAGCATGAATAATAAACATTTATCATGAACAAGGAACTATGATAATAACCAATTTATTATTGCCTCTAGGTCATATTTCCAACAGTCTCCGACTTGCACTAGAGTCAATAATCGAGCTTACATTGTAATGAATCTAACACCCATGGAGTCTTGGTGCTGATCATGTTTTGCTCGTGGAAGAGGATTAGTCAACGGGTCTGCCACATTCAGATCTGTTTGTACTTTGCAAAGTTCTATGTCTCCCTCCTTGATGAAATCACGGATCAAGTTGGAGCGGCGTTTAATGTGCTTAGTCTTCTTGTGAAACCGGGGCTCCTTGGCAATGGCAATAGCACCAGTGTTGTCACAAAATCATTGGATCTGATGCACTAGGTATTACTCCTAGATCGGATATGAACTCCTTCATCGAGACTCCTTGCGCTGCTTCCAAAGGAGCTATATATTCCGCTTCACATGTAGATCCCGCTACGACGCTTTGCTTGGAACTGCACCAACTGACTGCTCCACCATTCAATATAAATTTGTATACAGTTTGAGATTTCGAGCCATCCGGATCCGTGTCGAAGCTAGCATCGACGTAACCCTTTACGGCGAGCTCTTCGTCACCTCCATAAACGAGAAACATGTCCTTAGTCCTCTTTAGGTACTTCAGGATATTTTTGACCGCTATCCAGTGATCTACTCCTGGATCACTTTGGTACCTCCCTGCCAGACTTATGGCAAGGCACACATCAGGTTTGGTACACAGCATGGCATACATTATAGAGCCTATGGCTGAGGCATAGGGGACGACTTTCATCATTTCTCTTTCTTCTGTCGTGGTCGGGCTTTGAGTCTTACTCAACTTCGCACCTTGCAACATAGGCAAAAACCCCTTCTTTGACTGGTCCATTTTGAACTTCTTCAAAATCTTGTCAAGGTATGTGCTTTGTGAAAGTCCTATCAGGCATCTCGATCTATCTCTATAGATCTTAATGCCCATTATGTAAGCAGCTTCACCCAGGTCTTTCATTGAAAAACTCTTGTTCAAATAACCTTTTATGCTTTCCAGAAATTCTATATCATTTCCAATCAATAATATGCCATCCACATACAGTATTAGAAATGCTACAGAGCACCCACTCACTTTCTTGTAAATACAAGCTTCTCCAAAAGTTTGTATAAAACCAAAAACTTTGATCACCTCATCAAAGCGTATATTCCAACTCCGAGATGCTTGCACCAGTCCATAGATTGATCGCTGGAGCTTGCATACCTTATTAGCATCCTTAGGATGGACAAAACCTTCGGGCTGCATCATATACAACTCTTCCTTAAGAAAACCATTAAGGAACGTGGTTTTCACATCCATTTGCCAGATTTCATAATCGTAAAAAGCAGCAATTGCTAACATAATCCTAACAGACTTCAGCATTGCTACGGGTGAGAAAGTCTCATCGTAGTCAACCCCTTGAACATGTCGAAAACCCTTTGCGACAAGTCAAGCTTTATGGACGGTGACATTACCATCAGCGTCTGTCTTCTTCTTCAAGATCCATTTGTTCTCAATGGCCTGCCGGTCATCGGGTAAGTCTACCAAAGTCCATACTTGGTTTTCATGCATGGTTCCTATCTCGGATTTCATGGCCTCAAGCCATTTTTCGGAATCCCGGCTCATCATTGCTTCTTCATAGTTCGTAGGTTCGGCGTTGTCCAACAACATGACTTCGAAGACCGGATTACTGTACCACTCTGGTGCGGAACGTGTCCTAGTCGACCTACGAAGTTCAGTAGTAGGTTGATCTGAAGTTTCATGATCATCATCACTAGCTTCCTCTCCGGCTGGTGTAGGCATCACGGGAACTTCTTTCTATGATGCGCTACCTTCCAATTCAAGAGAAGGTATGATTACCTCATCAAGCTCTACTTTCCTCCCACTCACTTCTTTCGAAAGAAACTCCTTCTCTAGAAAGGACCCATTCTTGGCAACAAAGATCTTGCCCTTGGATCTGTGATAGAAGGTATACCCAATGGTCTCTTTAGGGTATCCTATGAAGACGCACTTCTCCGCTTTGGGTTCGAGCTTATCTGGCTGAAGCCTCTTGACATAAGCATCGCATCCCCAAACTTTAAGAAACGACAGCTTAGGTTTCTTGCCAAACCATAATTCATACGGTGTCATCTCAACGGATTTGGACGGTGCCCTGTTTAAAGTGAATGCGGCTGTCTCTAATGCATAACACTAAAACGATAGTGGCAAATCGGTAAGAGATATCATAGAACGCACCATATCCAATAGAGTACGATTACGACGTTCAGACACACCATTACGCTGTGGTGTTCCAGGTGACGTTAGTTGTGGAACAATTCCACATTGTCTTATGTGAGTGCCAAACTCGTGACTCAAATATTCACCTCCACGATCAGATCATAGAAATTTTATTTTCGGGATAATTGATTTTATGCTCCTAGTTGGGTCACACTCGGCAGGTTTACCCCTAGTTTTCTAAAACACTCGTTCCCGCCCAAACCACTCTGCTCGTCTTATGCTTTTGCCCTTTGACCGTTTGGCCGTCATTTCAAAAAATTCATAACAAATTCATACTAACTCAGAAAAATGTGAATAAGATATCAAAATGTTAAGAAAAACTTCACCTATATGTGCATGTGATTTGCATTCATGAAAAAAGTGTTGGAAAGTCCCCATCTCAGTTTGAGCTCATATGATCTCAACACGAAAAGTAAAATCTAAAAAAATTGAACAAAAATTCAAAAAAAATCTTAAATTTTTTGGTGGCAAACATTGGCCAATGTTTTGAGTGCTTGCCAAGTTTCATCAGGGAATGACAATCGTGGAAGTCGTGGAAAAAAACAAAATAAGCACTCCAACATGCTTTTGTTTTGGAGCATCGGTTTTGTTTTTCTTTTTCGCCATGACCTCCACGAATGTCATTCCCTTATGAAACTTGGCAAGAACTCAAAACATTGGTCAATGTTTGCCACCAAAAAAATTTAGAAGCGATACGATCTCATGCTAAGCTTATGGTTGGGTCTATCCATCACATCATTCTCCTAATGATGTGATCCCGTTATCAAATGACAACTCATGTCTACGGTTAGAAAACCTTAACCATCTTTGATCAACAAGCTAGTCTATTAGAGGCTTACTAGGGACACGGTGTTGTTTATGTATTCTCACATGTATTTAAGTTTCCGATCAATACAATTCTAGCATGAATAATAAACATTTATCATGAACAAGAAAATATGATAATAACAAATTTATTATTGCCTCTAGGGCATATTTCCAACATTTTCTTCAGAATAGCATGTCAGTTTCTTTAGAGGAAGGCATTTTTATTCTAAAAACTGCCACCGTTGGATCTTGCATCGCAACTAAAACTGTCAGGAGTGTATTAGTAGGCTAGCTAGTGATCGATCAGTAACATGTAAACACTGAGCAAAGAGAAATAAGGAACTGCTAGTAACTTGTAAACACTGAGCGAAGAGAAAAAAGGAACTGTTGTGCACAGTAGTAACACTACAAAAAAGACACATCCGTGACATTATGGCCCGAACAAAAACTTTTTCTGTCATGGTTGTGACACTTCTATGACAATAATTGTGACAAAAACACGTATCATCATAGATGTGGTGGCCTCCTACTTCTATGACAAAAAATTATGACAGAAAATGGACTTTTCGTCCTGGGCGGGCCGGAGATGCACCTGCATGACATTATTTGGGCCATCCATGACCTAAAAAATCATGGTAGAAGTGAGGGCGAGGAAAGTTTCGGGGACTTCCCGGTTACAGGTGGCTGGTTGGAGCCGAGTGATGCAGTGTGGTTTGCGCGTTTCTCTCGTACGCGCGCGTGTGTGCGAGGCGCTCGCTAACTAAACCCAAGCGAGGCGTTCGCTTACTGAACCCGAGCGATCGCACTAGCCAGTGTCGGAAGTCGGGCTCCGGGGACCCAAAGGATCGAACACTGGGGTGAGCTTGTTCCTACCTCTTCGCCTCCCACCACGGCTAAGCTACGGCGAGGCTACAGGGACAGCGTGCTAGCGAGGGGTGGACCGTGGACTCAGCGGTTTACCCAGGTTCGGGCCACCTTGCGGTGTAAAACCCTACTCCTGCTTGGTTTTGATTGTGGTGAGCAAGAAGGTGTTCTCGCGTACAAGGTAGGAGATGGTGGAATCGATCGGCTCGGTCCCCCTACTACAATGGCAGCACTGTGCCTTTATACCCGCCTTGGTCCTCTTCCCCCTCGAAAACTTAGGCGGGAAGGGTTGCCACACTTGGCGGTTTTGAAAGGGGACAGGCGCTCAGGCTATCCTGACTAAAGGCGGTCTTCGCCTGTCAAAGCATGATCCATGACGCGCCGGTGGGCTCGGCGATGACCTCCGCCCTGCGCGCCCGGCGTCTTGGTCTTCTTTCGCCGATCGGGCAACCTTTGGGGTTGCTTTGGGGAGTAGATAGTTGGCCTTGCTCCCTTAGCACGAAAGGGGAAACCCTCTTCATCCGCGCCTCCTGGCACGGCCTCTGTCGCCGTTCGTCGCCGCACGCGTCACCCACGTGATGGGCACAAGACCGCGCTGCCAGACCGAACAGCCTTCGTCTTGAGCGCCTTCGTGAGAAGACCTCGGGAGGCCACCTCGGGAGGCCGCCTCGTGAGTGGGCCTCGTGAGGCCGTTGGTGAAGATGCCGAGCCTTGCTCGCCCGCTCCCTGAGGAGGGGACCTCAGGAGGGCAAGGCCTCATGAGGAGTCTTGGTGAGATGCTTGATGAAGACGGCCTGCTGGGCCCACGGCAGGCATTGTGCCCTGGGCCAAAGGCAGACGAGCCTGGATACCCTGGGTTCCATGGGCCCGACAATAGCCCCCGGGCCCGTGGCGCGCACGTTCCTGCCTACTAGGGGGCGAAACTGCGCGGGCCCTAACCGCCTGCGGGCCAGGCGCGACGCGTGGCACACGATGTGACGGGGGACGCCCCCACTTCTCCCACAACGCCTCGGTAACTGCCCGCGCTGACATAAAACCTGCCACACGACGCGAGGCCATCATTGCCTTCCTTCGCACATTCCGTCTCCCTGCACCTTCCTTCCCACACACAGCTCCTTCTGCCTCTCCCAAGACTCCGCCGCCCTAGACCCTTGCTGTGCCGCGATTTCGCCCCCCGGCAGGAAGGAAGAGGCGGAGGGGACGGTGGTTGCGGAGGTGGTGCCGGAGCCTGCTCTGGCCGGGTAGGCCCACGATCGTCAACGCCGAGGGGCTCAGCAAGGTACTTCCAATGACCGCAGCTACTTCTAACGAGTGGGGGGCACTCGGATCTGGCCGGCTTCGCGCCCGGCCGCCGACCTCGACGCTACCTCCGCCGTCCTCTTCCTTCCCGCACTCTTCGCCAGCCTGCTGCCTCCATTCTCTGATTTCTTCAACGCCGCCCTTTCCCACTACCAGGTCCATGCGCTACACCTCGAGCCGAACTCGGTCCTTCTCCTTTCCGCTTTTGCCTTTTTATGCGAGGCCTTCCTGGGCGTGATGCCCTCAGTGGCGCTCTTCCGCCACTTCTTCTGCTTGCGGCTGATCGCGGCGAACCAATGCTACGGGTGCATCTCGTTCCACATCGTAGACGAGACGGCGGGCGATGGCATCGACATGAAGCTCACGAAGGAGGTTGAGGGCTTCAGGCAGCAATGCGTGTACGTGGACGCGGCCCAGTTCAGCCCCCTACTGCAGCTGCCGGCATCCCCGGCGGCGAGAAGCTCTGGATGGGGGCATGAGAGGCTTGCCGACCCGAGGCTGGTGTCGGTGTGGAAGAGGTTGGCCGAGCTGAGGGCCGCGAAAGTAACGGTGGTCATGGTCGTGAGGGAGTTCCTTCAGCACCGCATAGCTCCTCTCCAGCGACACTCCCGCCCGATGTGGGCCTTCACCGGCCCGGAGGACCCGATGCGGTTGAGCACGGACAGCTTGTTGCCAGAGGTGCTGAATAGGGTGCTCCATACCCTGACCGGCAAAGAGGTGAATGAGCCACCCATGGATGGGCTCCCCTTGTACCGCTACAGGAACAAGGAGGTGCTGGCCGGCTCAATGTCACGCTTCGACCAGTGGGGACCGCTTCCAGAGGGCCTCGAAGGGCCCCGGGACAACCCCTTCCTGGCGGTTCCCGGCTCGGGTGATCGTGGCGATGCCGGGGCCTCGGCGGGCGCTGCGGAGGACGGAGGCGGCCCGGTTCGGCGGGCCCGCCGCCGACTCGTCTGTGGGCTTGGAGACGATGGTGGCATCACCCCGCCTGGGGCCACGCCGGCCATGCCTGACCAGGCGGGGGGTGCGAGGAGCCTCCGTGCGGCAGCTGCGAAGCCGCGGGACCCCGGAAGCGGCGGCGAGGACGGGTCCCGTGGTTCTCCTGCGAGGGGGGCCGGTCGCGAGAAGGGGCCCCGTGACGGCGGCGGTGGCGACGTTCCGCCGTGGCCGCTGAAGAAGAGGAGATGGTTTGCCAAGGATCAGTAAGCGCCCGCCTTCCCTTATTTTGTACCCGGCGCGTTGCGTGCGCCTGAGTCTTTGTTTTTCCAGGACCTCCTCGAGCAAGAAGAAGAAGACGGAGGAGAGGTCCCCCGGCCTGGCGGGGGCTACACCGCCAGTTGCTAGGGCCGGGGGCATGAGGAGGACGCCGGCGGCCTCGACACCGAGGCTGGCCTCGCGTGGGCAGAGGGGCAGGCGGCCCCTCCTGAGCCGTAGAAGGATGCGGCTCGGGAGGCCCAAGCGGGCGAGCCTCAGGAGGCGTCGTCAGGAACGGCTCCACGGTTCCTGGGGCGCCCACTGCCAGGGCAGACGTCGCGGCAGCAGAGGCGGGGACGCCGGCTCCCCCATCCCGCACCACGGGTGGCGGCGGCGTTGCGGGGGGGTCCGCAGGACTCGCCGGTGTGTGGGGCCCTTGCCGGGGGCCGCCGAGCCCGCGGGGCGCGTCGCCACGGCGAGACGAAGAGCGGGCCCCGCGAGCTCTCCGCTCCTAGCGGGCAGCGCTGGGCCATCGCGAGGGGGCGGCGTTGAGACACACGCCGGCTGGGCCCTACAACTCATGAGCAGCAGCGCTGTGCTCAGGCACAGGGCCCTGCAAGGTGCCAGGGCTGCCCTTGATCAGCTGGAAGCGGACCTCCGGGAAGGGGAGACGCGCATCATCGAGGAGCGCCAGCGCCTCGCGGAGGAGTGGCGCCAGCTTAATGTGGCCATCAAACTGGGCCGCCATCAAGACGACGCCGCATGGGAGAAGCGCGAGAAGGCCGCCCAGGATGCGAAGGAAATCTTTGAGAACGTTGTCAGGGAGGCCGACGAGGCCGACAGGCGGCGCGAGGCGGCAGAGGCCCGCAGGAAGGAGCTCCAGGACCAGAACACCTTGCTGGAGTGGCAACTCCAGCCGCGAAGAGACGCCATCTCCGCCCTCGAAGAGGGGCTGGCGGCCCATGAGGCGGACCTTGGCATCCGCGAGCGGGAGCTCGCGCGGTCGGCATCCATGCAGGACTTGGAGCGCGAACGGCTGGAGACGCTGGAGCGAGAGGTGTCCACTGCCCAAGGTTCCTATGCCGAGTGCCAAGACAAGGCCAACGCCAATCTGGCAGCCAAGGAGAACAAGATTCAGGAGGACGCTGACTGGAGGGTCGCGTAGAGCCGCAAAGAGCTTGCCATTGAGAACAGCAAGAAGGTGAAGCGGCAGGAGGACCGCTTCAAGCCAAGGCACGAGGAGTTCCAGCACGAGATCGCGGGCCTCAACGAGATGCTGGTCGAAGCCGAAAAACGGCGGGAGACCACACTGAAGGCCCGAGCCGACGTCGAGGCCGAGCTGGCCTCCCTCCAGCAGCAGGTGGGGGGCGTCGCCGCGGTCGTGGAGCAGGCGAGGGACGAGGCGGCCCGAGCGCGGGGGCGGCAACTCCAGCGCTCCAAGATGTTTCGCGCCCTCGAGCTCCGGGCCCGTCGCGCCTTGGGCTCCATTTGCAGGGAGGACATCAGCAGCCCCCTCGAGACCCACGACGGCAGCTACCTCGACTTCTTCACCAAGCTCATGGAGCAGCTCGAGATTGGTGCCAAGAAGGTGGGCGGGATCGTCGAGGAGGAATGCCACGATCTCCTCACCCAGGCCACCACGCGCATCTTCAGCCATCTTCTCGACGCCCACCCCAACTTTGACTTCGGCAAGGTGATAGTTCCCGTCCCGGAGGAGATCCACGACACCCTTGGGAAGGCGGTGGAGGATCATGTGGACGCCTTGCACGAGCAATTCGCCCCTGGCGGCAGCGAGAGCTCAGGCGGAGTCGAGGGAGGTGACGATGACGGTGGCAGCAGCGGTGATGGCGACACGTCTTCTTAGGCCCTTCCCCATATCCTGCGTATAGTTGATTGTGCCCCGTGGGGGTGTGAGGACAATGCTTTTATATTTCAAGAACTTTGTGTCTGGTTGTACCGAATGCCCGCGCCCTCGTGAAGCTTTCTCTTGGGGCCTGTTTTGCTCTTTTTGCTTGCCATGATGCTCTACGTCGTCAGCACCCAGCCCCCGAGCGGGCCACAGCCATCGCTGGTATGTCAGGTCGCGATGCCTGGACAAGGCCAGGAGGTGAGGGGCACCGGGAGCTAGTGAGGGCTCCTGAGGCGCGATGCTCAGGGAGCCCCCCTTTGATGCTCAAGCGGCTTGCGCCAAGAGAAACGCAGGCGCTCGCGAGGTTGCTGGAGGGGAAAGCTTAAGAGACGGCGAGGGCGGCTCGCGAGGCGGGAGACTTAGCTCTGTGCAGGACAGTGTTTGGTAGGCGATCACTTGTAGGGTACGCCTCGCGAGGGCTTCGCTCGTGAGATCTCCTGCTGAGACGGCCGTCGTGGGTTAGCTCCCGAGGCAAGGTTTGTGGGGCTTCCTAAGGCCCTGAGGGGGCCACCTCGTGAGGCATCCTCGCGAGGCCCCTCAGGGGACCTGCTCCTGACATGGCTGCACACAGAATACTTAACAATAGGGGAGCAGTGCACGCTCGCCGATTCGCTCATGGGCATTACGTGAGGAGACAAGACACCAAGAACCTTGGTGGGGTGGCATGCACGGGAGCAGGCCCGCGAGCCAGAGCCCAGTTGCTTGGGTTTTTCAGCGCTGCTAGGACTGACCAGAGCACAAACACCGTGTCCAGCCCCCACTCGCGCGAGGCTCATGAGGGACGTCGTGAGCGCGCGGGGCTCGTGAGGCAAGGACAAAATGAAACACCATGTAAGGAAACCGAAGCTTTACTGAAGTAAGATAGCAACCCATTACATAACTAAAACAAGATGAGGCTGCCGTGTCCGGCACAGGTCAGCTTGAGGTTGGTGCAACCCGTGGGGCGCCCTCAGTTACACATCAAAATGAGAAAAAGAGCGCTGCCATGTCCGGCACGGGTCAGCTTGAGGTTGGTGCAGCCCGTGGGGCGCCCTCAGTTGATTGTTCCGCTAGCACGGAGCATGGGGCTTCCACAGGGGTGTGGGTATGATCGCGGGTCGATCGTTCCGCCAGCGCGGAGCATGGGGCTTCCACAGGGGTGTGGGTATGATCGCGGGTCGATCGTTCCGCCAGCGCGGAGAATGGGGCTTCCACTTGGGCGTGGGCGGGAGCTCTCGCGGGCCCATCAGGCGAACGCAATGAGAGGCTCCGGGGCGTGTACAGGCCCATTTCGTTCATACGCGTGAGGGTCACGGGTAGAACTTGCGGAGGTGTTGGATGTTCCAGGCGTTAGGCACAGGAACTCCGCCCTCCGTCTCCAGCCGGGCTGAGCCGGGCCTGGAGACATGAGTAACCCTGAAAGGGCCTTCCCACATAGGTGAGAGTTTGTGAAGTCCCTCTCTGGAGACGATCCTACACAGGACGAGGTCGCCTACCTCAAGAGTGCGAGGGCGGATGTTGCGGTTGTGGTAGCGACGCAAGGCCTACTGGTACCTCGCGGCGCAAAGAGCGGCCTGGCGGCGGCCCTCCTCGAGGAGCAGCAGATCAGTCTCCCGTGAGCCGTCCTGACGCGCCTCGTTGAAGGCAAGGACTCATGGGGAGCCGTGCTTGAGCTCCAATGGAAGGACCGCCTCGGCTCCATAGATGAGGAAGAAGGGGGTCTCACCGATAGGCTTGCTTGCCATCGTGTGGATGGACCACAGCACAGACTGCAGCTCATCGAGCCAACCCTTGCCGTAGGCCTTCAGCTTCTTCTTGAAGCTCCTTGTTTTGAGGCCCTTGAGGACCTCGGCGTTGGCATGCTCGGCCGGGCCATTGCTTCGCGGGTACGCCACCGAGGCGTAGCAGATCTGCGTGTCGAGGCTGGCACAATAGGACCTGAAGAGGCCGCTCGTGAACTGGGAGCCATTGTCAGTGATGATGCGGTTGGGAACTCCAAAGCGGCTCACGAGGGCCTTGATGAACTTGACGGCAGAGCCTGCCGGGATGGTGCGCACAGGCTCGACCTCTGCCCACTTGGTGAACTTGTCGATGGCGACGTAGAGGTAGCGGTAACCGCCAGCCGCGCGAGGGATGGGCCCCAGGATATCCAGCCCCCAGACCGCCAAGGGCCATGAGAGGGGAATCATCTGGAGGCCCTGCGCCGGCTGGTGGATCTGCTTGGTGTGGAACTGGCAGGCCTCGTAGGCTTGGACCAGCGCGGTGGCGCACGCAGTGCAGTGGGCCAGTAGAAGCCACTGCGAAATACCTTGCCGACGAGGGTGCGTGATGAGGAGTGGTGGCCGCAGTCTCCTCCATGGATATTGGCGAGCAATTCGCGCCCTTGTTCTTCAAAGATGCACTGCAGCGAGACGCCATTGGGGCACCAGCGGTACAGCTCGCCATCTTGCAAGCAATAAGCGGTGGCCTGCCGGGCCACGCGCTCTGCTTCTGAGTCCTTCTCCGGGAGGGTGCCGTGCAGCAAGTAAGCCTTGAACTCCGCGGCCCAGCTATCCGCTTGAGGCTCCAGCACCAGCAGTAGGCGGGCTCCTGAGGCTGGGTCGCAGTCTGGCGCGCCCGTGGGCGGTGCGGGCGGTAGCTCCTCATGAAGGAGCACGATGCTTGCGGCGGGAGGTGCAGCTGATGGCTTGAGGAGCCTTTCCTCAAAGACGCCGGGGCTCTGAGGCTCACGGCGAGATGCTCGTTTGGCAATGACGTCAGCCTCTTTGTTGCCGCTGCGGGGAACGTGCTGCAGCTCCAGGCCAAGAAAACGCTTCTCAAGTTTATGTACCTCGTCTAGGTAGGCGGCCATGTGCTCGTCTTTGGGCGTGTAGCTTTTGTTGGAGAAGTTGACGAGAAGTTGCGAATCGCCCTTGATGGTCAGACGCTTGATGCCCAGAGCGAACGCGACCTTGAGGCCGGCAATGAGGCCCTCATACTCTGCAATGTTGTTGGAGACCTTGTCAGTGTGCCTAAAGCAGAGTTGCGCGGCGTAGTAGAGCATGTCTACTGTCGGCGAGGTGAGCATGACTCCAGCCCCCGCGCCCTGTCGAGAGAAGGCGCCGTCGAAGTGCGTGGTCCAGCCACTAGGCACCTCGTCCCCTGGCAGAAGGGATTTGGCCTCGTGAGGCTCCTCCTCGTATGTGTCTGTCCACTCTGCCACGAAGTCGGCCAGAGCTGCGCCCTTGATGACTTTGGTGGTGGAGAACTCCAGCTGGAAGGCTTGTAGCTCGATGTTCCACTCGGCGACGCGGCCGGCAGCGTTGGGGCTGCGCAGAACTTGCTCCAAGGTGTAGGAAGAGATGACCTTGATGGGATGACCCTGAAAGTAGTGGCGCAGCTTCCTGGAGGTGACGAGGAGCGCGAGGAGGAGCTTCTGCTGCACGGGGTAGCGCTCGTGCGCATCTCTTAGCACGGTGCTGACGAAGTACACGGGGTGTTCGACGAGGCGCGTAGTTGTGGTGGCAGCTTGCTCTCCAGGCGCCTCGCGAGGCTCGGGGGGCTCACGAGGCTCAGAGGGCTCATGAGGCTCGGGAGGCTCATGAGGCTCGGAGGGCTCACAAGGCTTGGGAGGTGCAGAGCTCACAAGGCTTGGGAGGTGCAGAAGGCTTCTCCTTAGTACAGACGCGCTCCTCTCGCACCGCCACCAGCGCCACGCTAGCCGTCTGAGGGGTGGCCGCCAAGTACAGGAGCAAGGGCTGGCGAGAGCGCGGCGCGACCATGATGGGAGGGCTCGTGAGGTACCTCTTAAGGCCTTCAAAAGCGGCGTCTGCCTCAGGAGTCCACTTGAAAGGGCCGGACCTTTTCAGGAGCATGAAGAAAGGCAGGGCCCGCTGGCCAAACTTGGAGATGAAGCGCCCCAGGGAGGCCATGCATCCTGCCAAGCGCTGCATTTCCTTGAGGGTCCGGGGGGATGCATTTTCTCGATGGCCTTGATCTTCTCGGGGTTGGCCTCGATGCCACGGTGCGAGACCAGGAAGCCAAGGAGCTTGCCGGAGGGGACTCCGAAGACGCACTTCTCAGGGTTGAGCTTGAGGTTGACCTTGCGCAGGTTGGCGAACGTTTCCTTGAGGTCCGCAATGAGGGACCCAGCCTCACAAGATTTGACCACGATGTCATCGACGTAGGCCTCCGCGTTCCTCCCCATCTGAGGCCCCAGCGTGATGCGCATTAGCCGTTGGAAGGTGGCGCCCGTGCTCCTCAAGCCGAAGGGCATGCACACGTAGCAGTATATGCCACAGGGGGTGATGAATGCCGTCCTCTCCACGTCTTCGGCCGCCATCTTGATCTGATGATAGCCTGAGAAGGCATCTAGGAAGCACAGCAAATCACACCCGGTGGTGGAATCCACGATCTGGTCGATGCGGGGCAGCGGAAACGGATCTTGAGGGCAGAACTTGTTGAGGCTGGTGAAGTCGACGCGCATGCGCTCCTTGCCGCCTTTCTTGGGGACGACGACTGGGTTAGCGAGCCATTCGGGATGGCGCACCTCGCGAATGACCCCTGCTTCCTGGAGCTTTTGAACTTCCTTGACGATGAAATCTTGCTTCTCTGGCGCCTGGCGCCATGCTTTTTGCTTGACGGGGCGTGCATTGGGGCACACCGCTAAGTGGTGCTCGATCACCTCCCTCGGCACACCGGACAAGTCAGATGCTTTCCAGGCGAAAACATCCGAGTTTGCCCGAAGGAAGGTGACGAGCGCGCTTTCCTATGCAGGAGGAAGGCCAGTGCCGATGGTGAAGGCGGGGCCGGAGCCACTGCCGTCCACCGACACCTTCTTCATCTCGGCGCGGTCCTGAGAGAACAGCTGCTTCTTCTTCGCGGGCGCGGCCCCAGGAGGCTCGGCCGCATCCTCCTCAATCGGATGCGCAGTGGCGGCAGCCTTGTAGGCGTGCTCCAGGGAGTAGATCGCGTCCTTCTCGTCACAGGTGACGGTGATGATGCCGGCGCAGCCATGCATCTTGAGGACGTTGTAGGCGTGGTGGGTCGCCGCCATGAACTTGGTGAGAGCTGGGTAACCCAAGATGGCATTGTAAGGCAGGCCGATGTGCGTCATGTCGAAGTCGATGAGCTCGGTGTGGTAGTTCTTGCGAGTGCCAAAGGTGACGGGGAGGCGCACTTGCCCCAGAGGGATGGTGGAGCCATCGGTCACTCCGGAGAAGGGCCTGGTCGGCATCAGCTGGTCGTAGGGCACTTGGAGCATCTCGAAGGTCTCGATGGAGATCACGTTGAGGCCAGCGCCTCCGTCGATGAGGGTCTTGGTGACCACGACGTTGCTGATGGTGGGAGTGGACAGCATGGGGAGTGCGCCTGCGAAGGCCGTGGACTTGGGGTGGTCCTTGGAGTCGAAGGTGATGGCGTATTGCGACCACTTGAGGGGCCGCGTGGCCTCAGGCCTCGGGAGGGCGGCATTCACCTCGCGAGAGAGCTGCTTGAAGTGGCGGTTGGACGCGGGGGCCTGAGCCCCACCCAAGATGCAGGCGACCGCGCGAGGCTCCTGGTAGACCCCAGCGCCCTCATCAGGCTGGTTGATGTCATTCCTCCGGGGTGGCGGCGGCAGCGGCGGGTGAGCGGCATTGGCCTGAGGATTCGCCTCACGAGGATGGTCGCGCCAGGCGGCCTCACGAGGATGGTCGCGCCAACCCTTGCGGAAGTTGTCGTTGCCGCTACGGCTTTCCCAATGGTTGACACCGCGGCCACCCCCGTGACCGGTGCCGCGGCCATTGCGATCGTCTCGGCGGCCCTGACACTCGTCGCGGAGCAGCTTGAGCTCCTGGCAGTCCTCAGTGTTGTGGGAGCGCACGTTGTGCTAGGCGCAGAGCGGCCGGCTGTCTTTCCTGGGCTCGTCGCGGTCGTGGCCGCGCTTCTGCTCGGGCTCCGCCGCTAGCACGGCAGGGCCCTTGTGCTTGGCGTCCTTGTTCTTGGCCATGGCAGCCTCAAGCGCCGCATCGGGATCGTTGTGGACGAAGAGGCGGCCCTCCTCAGCCTTGGCGCACTTGTCGGCGAGGTCAAACAGCTCAAGCACCGAGTCAAGCTCGCCATTAATGGCGAGCTTCTCGCGCATCTTGACGTCCATGATGCCGGTGGAGAACGCAGAGATGACGGCCGCATCGGAGGCGCGTGGTATCTTGTTGCGCACTTGGCTGAAGCGCTGTATGTACTTGCGGAGGGTCTCGTCCGGGCACTGCCGCACGTGCTGGTGAGGGAGCAGTCTTGCATGCCCTTGAAGTTGGCGACGAACTGGCTGCAGAGCTCGGCCCATGATGAGATGGACGCCTCGGGGAGATTCATGAGCCAGGAGCGCGGGCCGTCCTTGAGGGCCATGGGAAACCAGTTCGCCATGACCTTGTCGTCGCCGTTCGCCACCTCGACGCTTAGCGCCTAGAGCTGAAGGAACTCCGTAGGGTTGGGGGTGCCATTGTAGTGCGGAGGCAGCTCAGGCTTGAACTTCGCGGGCCACACCACGCGGCGCAGCTCGCGAGGGAAGGCACGGCAGCCCACACCACTCGAGGGGACGCCGCCAGCAAGGGGAGCGCGGTTTTGATGCCCTGCCACCGCAACCTCCTGAACGGCCTGGTCCTGGCACTAGCGCTGCCGCTCGAGGAGCACTCGCACATCAGGGGGCACACGTCGGATGATCTGGCAGCTGGCCTCGTCTCGGACCGGCGAGGACGCGCCACGGGACGGCTCACGTGCCCGCGTGTTGCGCTGGGGTCCGCCATGCTCGTCGCGCAGAGGAGGCGACGGGGGAGCGCCATGCGCCAGATCCCCAGCGCGAGATGGTGGAGGGCGAAGCGAGTGGGAAGGCGTCGGAGCATCCCCGGTAGCGTTGACGAGCTCGGTGATGCAACCAAGCCAGGCGTCGTAGCCGGCGTCAGCTGGACGGTAGCGGAGCAACTCGCGCGCCATGAGCAGCATGGCCTGCGGGTTCGGCGGCCCACGGTGGGCGAGGGAGGAGGCCGTGGCGGCATGGCCGTTCGCCTGCACGGAGGGGTGCAGTGAGGAGTCCTGCTGCTCGCGGGCAGCGGGGTCGGTGGCGGCAGCAGCCTCGGCGTCAGGGCAGCGGCGATTGCCGTGGGCCACCGGCTCCGTCTGAGCCACGCGGCCAGCCCTACGCTCGGCGCGCTCGCGGCATGCGTCGGCCATGAGGCTGGTGGAACGGAGGGCGGAGCAGAAGAATAGTAGCGCACCCCTACCTGGCGCGCCAAATGTCAGAAGTCGGGCTCCGAGGACCCAAAGGTTTGAACACTGGGGTGAGCTTGTTCCTACCTCTTCGTCTCCTACCACGGCTAAGCTATGGCGAGGCTACGGCGAGAGCGCGCTAGCGAGGGGCGGACCGTGGACTCAGCGGTTTACCCAGGTTCAGGCCACCTTGCAGTGTAAAACCCTACTCCTGCTTGGTTTTGATTGTGGTGAGCAAGAACGTGTTCTCGCGTACAAGGTAGGAGATGGTGGAATCAATCGGCTCGGTCCCCCTACTACAATGGCAGCACTGTCCCTTTATACCCGCCTTGGTCCTCTTCCCCCTCGAAAACTTAGGCGGGAAGGGTTGCCACACTTGGCGGTTTTGAAAGGGGACTGGCGCTCAGGCTATCCTGACTAAAGGCGGTCTTTGCCTGCCAAAGCATGATCCATGACACGCCGGTGGGCTCGGTGATGACCTCCGCCCTGCGCACCGGCCGTCTTGGTCTTCTTTCGCCGATCGGGCAACCTTTGGGGTCACTTTGGGGAGTAGATAGCTAGCCTTGCTCCCTTAGCACGAAAGGGAAACCCTCTTCATCCGCGCCTGCTGTCAGACAACGCTACGTATGCTTCGACGGGGTGGGTCCCAGCTGTCAGGGAAGATAAGGAGGCACTTCCTTGCATGCGAAGATATAGCAGGTGGATCCCAGCTGTCAGAGGGAGGAATCATTTTTTTGTGTGTAATAAGGAGGGACTTCCTTGCGTGCGAAGATGTAGCTGGTGGGTCCAGCTATCAGCGTCACCGCGTACAGTCATCTTCCGATGGCTATCGTTCGTTAACCAAGTTGACCACGCCGCGCCAAGAGCACCAAGGCGATGGACGACGGCGAGGCCTAGGAAGGGAACGACGCGGAGCTGGGGAAGACGCAATAGTGGATGCCCACGCGGAGGGGAGTACGAGGGTTGACTGGTTCAGCTGCGGTGTGAGGCTTTCGTCACCGGAGAATAACAGGGGATGTGGGTGAGTAGAGGGAAGGCTTGGCCAGCGGTGGGAGTAGGGTGGGGCGGTGAGGCCTGCACGGCAGCACAGCCGGCCATGGGAGGCTAGAGCAGGCGGTCTCGTCGGCGCTGGTTTGGGCGGCTGGAGCAAGAAGATCAGAGATTGAAGAAGCAGCACGATCGTTGGATGTTATCCAACGGTCACTACCGCTAGAATCGTTTGTTGACTAAGTTCATAAAGCCCTGCGTACGCGTCAACATAGTAGGCCCACAAGTCAGCCTCCAAATCTGTGGCTAACAGCATACAGCCCATTTGCCATTAATTTTTAATAATTTACATCCCATTTGCTAATTCTTAAGGATTTTTTTGAAGCCTATGTTCTTTTTGTTAGCATTACAGCCCATATTCTAGCCACGGTTAAAAAATTCAATGAATTTTTGCATATTTCGGTGGGGTCCGAACTGTTTTTAATCCCGAAATTTCGAGTCAGATTCAAACTAATTTGAAAAATAAATTTATATTAATTTAAAATCCAACGAAATTTTGCCCGCAAAAAAATCAATGAAATTTAAAATATCGAAATCCTAAGAAAATGTAATTTTGAAACTAATTGCCGGTTTGCTGTGTTGTTTTTAAAATTTACAGCCCATTTCTTACTACTTATAGCCCATTTTCTGGGCAAGCCCCGAATACATCCCTCCTCGTCTTGAAAGATTTGCAACCCAACAGGGCTGAGAAAAGCAAGTAAGCCTCGGTTGGGTATTCTGCAAAGAAAGAACTGGGCTGGTCATGTGGTAAACAGAAAATAAAAGCCTGGGCTAGATGGGCTACAGCCCCCGCACAACCCAGTTGATATCCTGCTCCGTCTCAAAAACAAAAAAACAACTGCGCGAGCTGCTGGGTCCCTGGTGTCAGCCGCTCGTTGGGAAATTCTCTCGCTTATTAACTACGTTGACAATGGCGTGGGACCCAGATGTCAAACCATTAGGAGGATGCATTTTTTTTGGCTTGATAAGGAGGCACTTGCTTGCGTACTGCCATGACCCTCATGGGTCCCTACTGTCATCCTCTCCATGTATAGTCATCTCCTGATTCCTCTCGGTTGTTGACCATGTTGACAACGCCAGAAAGCGGCGCCGTGGCAAGCGAACCAAGGCGGAGGACGATGGTGAGGCCTCGGACGGGAACGAACAGGAGCCGTGGAAGATGCGGCAGTGTAGTCGCAGACTCACAGGTAGCCAGCCATGGGAGGCGGGAGCAGGCGGGACCGATGGCGTGGTTTCATTTGGGTGTCTGAAGGAAGAAGACAAGAGATAGAAGAAACACGACAGATGTTGGATGTCAATCCAACGGCTGGCAGGCAGAATCGTTTGTTGACTAAGTAGACACCACCTTCGATAGGCTTTTCCTTGTGGGTCCCAATGTCAAAATCCAAATCTATCACGGCGATGCAGCCTTTCTTATTAGGAATTACAGCCCATTTGGTGTGCTAGCTCAAAATAAGTTTGTGGCTGCTGGCGGGCGCTAAGCACTTGGGTTCTGTAATGCACAATGAGCTCAAGGAGCCGACGAGAGTGATGTTATTTCCCTTGGTTGGAATTTGTTACAATATTTCTCTCTTAATTAAAGAAATGGCAAGCCATTTGCCTTGTTTCAAAGAAAATATGACAGCCACAGCCGAGTTGAAAAGGGCAACAACATCTAACTCCAGCTTACAAACTGTACAAAAACATGAGGGTGAATTGTTCATAAGGTTTAGACAAAACCTAGATTGAAAAGGGCAACAACATCTAACTGCAGCAGTGTCTTTGGCAGTCAGTATCAAATGGATACGTCAGATCCATAAAATGAACATCCTGGGTCCTAAAATTTAATGGAATATGACCACAAAATGATGTAAAAAGAAGACTGGCACGTTCAGAAGCCCATTTGTCCACCTGAAACTCCTTTTTTTCCTCTTTGACATATCCATCCCTCAAAACTTCGTTGTTAATAAATTTAAGCCTGATGGACAATAGTACCCTCACATTCAGCAGGAAGAATGTGACAATTCTAGTGTTTGCATGGGTGGCTACATATCCTTCCAGCATTATTGTCTTCAAACGAATGTCATGAGAACTGAGAAAATCCCGGTGCTTACGATGCCATCGATTGGTTATACCTTTTGTACCCCGTCCTACTGCCTAAATAGACATGAAGATTGAAAACAGTTAAGGTCTAAAAAAAGAGTATGTCGAAAGAGCAACAACTGAACGGTTAATTCTAGCACACTATATATGGGCTTCCAATGTGCGTGAAATCATCGCCTTTATATAAAACTTCTCCAGACATGGAAAGCATCGCAACAAGCCAATAATCTTGTTCAGATCAAAAGTATTCATACTGATATATAAGATCTTGACAGAATCCAGCACCACTGATAGGCTATCCATGGACAATCTCTTCATTGAGCATAGAACATAATATTAGTACAAAAAGTGTACTCCAAGATGATATAAATTTATGCGCACAAATGAAAAATGCAGCTTATGATTTCAAAAGTGTAGATGATAATATACAGTACCTGGATAACTATGGAGCCAAACACCATCTTGAAATGATCATAGAGATCATGAATTACACCCAAGGTCTCCAGTTTAGGCACAGAGGCGACAGTTATTTGCGAAGGTGAATAACAAGAATCAAGGATCAACCTTTGAAGTGAAGGGGTATCTTCAATGATGAGCTCCCCTACGTCAAAAAAAATTCCAATTCTTACAAGGTTAGGCGACTTTATTCGGAGACAACCAATTTTAACTGTCAAAAGAAGCACTAAGCACTCTAGGGCAGGGCAACTGGATTGGATGATGCTGTGCAGTGAGGCCTCCGATATACGAACCACCACAAGTGAATGTTTTTTGAGAAGTGGGAATCGAAGCTTTTGTACCAGATTGTGTGGTATTTTGCACAGGGCAAAGGTGGTGGTGTGGAGAGAGGAGGAAAACCGCGAGATGGACATCAGTGCTGAGGGCACAAGTACATGGCATTCAGAATGTGGTATGTGATTTATGTGGGAATAGTACAACTCAAGCAGCTGGAGTTTTTCGAATTCAGGGGATTTCAGCCAGGCGTCCACCATGCAGGGCATGCACAGGTAGCATGCCGGGATGCAGAGGCGTTGAACGGAGCCTTGGTGGGAGGAGATGATGGCTCCGGGGAGTTCAAAATCATTGAACAGAGATAGGCCACGATAGTCGAGATTAAGAGGCACGGCGCGCCATAGAGGGCGCCACCGAGATGCGAGGACTTGGGTGCAGCAGCAATCCTTGGTGGGGAGAAGCAAGATGATCTCCCCAAGGATGGCGTCTGGGTGATCGCTGATGTGGTCCGCCCGAGATTCTTTGGGTTCCTCAGATCTAGGGGGAAGGCTCGCCGCTTCTCCCCGCGCTGCCTGGTGCAGGAACTACAACCGACGTCGCCGCTAGCGGGAGCCTCATCTTCTTAACGATGGGGCCAGCCGACTCCATTTTCTTTACGGGCGTCGCGTCGAGCTCACGGGTTTGAGTAGAGTAGCGAAAGACGAGCCTAGTTAAGGGGGGCATGGGTTTTCTATAGGAGTGAGGAAGAAGGGGAGCGGGGGTTTTCTGTAGGAGTGAGGTGAGGAAGAAGGGATCGGGGGTTTTCTATAGGAGCGAGTTGCAATGAAGTGGGAGCGAGGAGGAAGAAGGTTTTTTTGGGAGCGCCCCTCTTCAAGTAATATGGGCTTTTCCTACAAAAATATGGGCTTTAAGATGGATTGGCTCTTGTACTGGTCGGTCTTAACACTAGAGACAGCCCATTAGAGACACTCTCCAGCTCTCCAGCTTATGGCCCATTCGCAAATACAAAAAAAAATAGACGCACTCCAGCTTATGGCTCCTGCTCGATAACCTTTTTCAACTTGAAAAAAACTTATGGCTCCTCCTCGGGCCCGCTTGGCATCCACCAAATTAGAGGGTGCGGTAATGCATGCAGACACTCACACTGGTCGAAGCGTGGCACAAATGAGGCGTTAAATAAGAGGCCCACAATATAGATTCTAAAGGTTCACACGCTAGTCAACATTCACATTAAACTAAGCTTCACAAGATACAATATGCATACTAGCTAACATTCACAAGCACATAAGTTCAGCATGTTTATGCATCTCAATGATTCACCAGACTATAACCAAGACAAAGTTATGAGAAGGTGTAGAAATCAAGAAAAAACGATCGATGCTTCTCTGAGCAAAGGGCCTCCCTACGCATTAATTTCCTGGGCATGCTTCTTTCTTCTCAATGTTGAGTGCACTTTGAGCATGTTGGCAACTCCACAGCCAGCTCGCTGGCTCATCTTGCAATTGACGCTGACAAATTGCAGCAAACAGAGGAGGCAATAGAGATCACTCAACATCAGACCATTTTGTGCAGTTCCATTGAAATCATCTTCATTGTCCTGAATGTGAAAAGATAGGAAAACAATAGTTGTACTTAAACGGTGTTGCAAAACAGTAGCACATATCTATAGCTCGACATGACAAAACACGATCATCTGGACGAAGGGGTACTGACCTGCGTGAGGAAGATTATCCATAATTCTATAAGAGGTTAGTTGATTTCCACCTTGGGGTCTCATCTCATGCCATGGAGGAAATTCGATCCAATCGATCAGTGCAATTCCTTCCGTCTGGCTGTAGAAAATTTGTCCGACTCACCCCAATATCTTTTTTGTGCAGTTCCACTAAAATCGATCACCGCTGTTTGCACAACCCCTAATCACCGGCCAGGCCATCTATGACTCGGTCTCTTTTATCTTGCGTTGACGGGGCGGCTATAGTGCTTGTTCGCTCCTCCACACATGACAGGCTCGTTCCACAAGTGTGGTCAGCAAGTCAACATACGAATAAGCTTATTTCATCTTGCGCTGGTCATTCTACCTAGTTACGAATGTAGGAATACCTCGAGCACCGTGAGGTTAGCTGACAGCAGGTAGATGCAGCCATCTAATTTTGTGCGGTTCTACTAAAATTGTGGTTTGTGCTTCTGTTTTCACAAATAGAAACCACATGGAGATAGACAACCCTGTTTGCAGAAATATGTGATAGCGTTATTTAAGCAGTGTCATTTTTTTGCTGTGGCATATGATTAACAGCAGCATCTCATATGTTATCAATGGCATTACATTGACAGTATGAAAAAGTGCCATTAACTAAGAAGTGCCATCACATCAGATCAACACAGGCACTAGATTAACAGGGGCTTAGATTAACATGCATAACAATTGCATTATAACTCTGTGATGACAGTAGCTACATGCACGGTTAATAGGAATGATCGTTCTAACAAAGGGTGATACGGAAAGGAGAAATACATCGTCATGTGAACCAAATGTGCAATTAAATTTGTGCAGTTCCACTGAGATGAAGCTATGTTACCAGCGTGAGATTTAAGTGTAACACCCCAAAACACTCTTCATGGGAAATAAAGCAAGACAGAAGCATTTCATAAGACGGTGGTGGCATTGCTTCAGTTTATCTATGTCAATAGATTGACAGCAGCATTACTTAAGAGTGACATCACATTAACAGTGGCATTGTTTCATTTTACCAGATATTAGATTAATAGATGCAGTAAGGGCATAGGGACAGGTGAGACACAAGCATGCTTTACCTCCACCGAGGCATAAAGTGGTGAGGCAGAGGTGGTTGCCGAGAGCGGCAAACATGTCTAGATTTGTGCCATTTTTGTTCTCGTGATCTCGTCAGTGACCTTTTGCAGTGTGACCACAGGATATCTGGCCGTGCTCATTCTCAATTGCGTTGTCCACCCAACACCCCCTCACTTTCTTTCCTTTTTCGACCAAGAGACCGGTCAGGCCAGAATCTTACTACTGGTACTTCCCCCACCCTTCACCCCCACCCCACTTTATTGCCCTTTTCAACAAACAGATCGGTTCGTTAACCAGACTTTGCTACCCCGCCCACTCCAAAAAAAATCCACATTCAACTAGGCCATCTATTTATCTTCATGCAGTACCTTTTTTCCTCTAATAGTAAAAATTTAGGTGGTGTTCGAGTGTTTGACAAGCCGACGGGGCTATCTAGATACATGGGGAGCTTTGGACTGAAGAATGTCCACATGCAGGATGCAGCGACGTGGGGAGCAAACCAAACTTGATGGGATAAAAAGGATGCAGCGACGTGGGGAGCTAGGCCATTAGAAGAAGACCGGTTCTAAAAGAAGTTATACCTCCGGTCGGCGGGATGTGGCAAGGCAGGCGGCGGGATCTGCCAACACGACGGTAGCGAGCAAGGGTGCGGAGGACCACCCACGCCGGTGTCGGTACTGAAACCGGCAGATCTCGGGTAGGGGGTCCGAACTGTGGATCTAGGAATCGATGGGTAACAGGGAACGTAGAGACAGCGATTTACCCAGGTTCGGGCCCTCTCAAGGAGGTAAAACCCTACGTCCTGCTTGATTGTATTGATGAGATTATACAGAGGTTACAGAGTTGATCTACCTCGAGATCGGATGGGCTAAACCCTAGGCAGTTGATATATATTTTCTCTACGGACTAAACCTTCTTGTTTATATAGACACCAGAGGATCCTAGGGTTACATATAGTCGGTTATCGTCAGGGGATAAACATGCCGGTTACGCCAATTATTCCTTGGAGGAGACGCCAAGTCTTCGGAGGTTTCCTTCTGATACACAGGGTCGCCCATAATCCGGCCTTCCATTGATGATTAGAGAGCGGCCCACCAGTCCGGCCTACGAGAGATAGGCCGGCAACCCGAGTACCCCCTAGTCCGGGACACCCTCAGTAGCCCCCAAACTAGCCCCCAATGCCGAGGCTGATAGTCTTCGGCAGCTCCATGCTCCAAGGGTCTTCGGCTTGGGTGGCGAGTTCCCTCCATTACATGTGTCTGATTCAGCACTAGTTCGGCCACCCATAGCTCGGTTGCCGAAGTATCCTTTGATGGGCGAGGCCCCGTGGGGCTCGTCGTACCGCTTTTCTTCATCTAGAATTAAATGACGACCCTCGATTTCTGCGCACCCACGGAATGCGAGTGGTCCGATGGGTTTTTACAAGAATGCCCCTCTCTTGGGGGGAGTCGATGCCCTTTTAGTAGGCCAAGGGCGCGGAGGCTAACGCACCCCACCCCCTGCCATTCTACCTCACATCTGTGCGAGGTCGCGACCAGCAGACTATGGCGAGCGTCCCCGGTTCTTCCTCACGCCCTCATGGCCCCCGTCAAGGTGATTGGGCGAGCTGCTCCATGTCCCTTATGCGTTTACGTAGGCTTGAGACGCAGGGATATCTTCCTGCTTCAGATCTCGCATCCACCCGCCCCGGATTAACTTTCGCAGACGGGGAGGCCTTCGCAGAGAACTTTCCTTCCCCCCACGGGGAGGAAAGGGTATGCTTTGTGCCCTTCCTCTTGCGAGGCCTGGGTTTCCCCATTCATCCTTTCTTGAGGGGTCTACTAGAGTTTTACGGGATCCAACTTCACCACCTCACCCCAGGATCAATTCTTCATATATCGGGCTTCGTCGCTCTTTGCGAGATGTTCCTGGGCTTTGAGGCGCACTTCGAGTTGTGGAGGAAGTTCTTCTGCCTTGTCCCCCGTACCCGAGGAGGGACAATCTACGAAGTTGGCGGGGCCGATGTATGGCGCATCGCCGGGACCGGATACCCCGTAGGGACTCCGAAGAAAGATGCCGAAGAGTGGACTTCGGAATGGTTTTATATCGAAGACGTCCCCCTATTTGATCCAGTCCGGAGGGGGCTGCCCGAATTCTCATTGGTCTCGCCGAAGAAGCGGTTCAACTGGCGCCCGAAGAGTCCTTCCCAAGAGGAAAACGCCGAAGTAACTCAGCTGGCCGCTCAAGTGAGGTGGCTAGCCCACAACGGGCTAACCGCTATCGACGTGATGGCCGCAGCCATTGATCGGTGCGTCCAACCTCTCCAACAGAGGATGCACCCGCTTTGGTGCTACAACGGGGAAGATGATGCGACCCGGTACACGCGGATGGGACCTACCGACCAGGCGGCGATGGCAGCCATACTGGCCGATCTCTTCAAGGGAGAAGAGCAAGAATTCGCTCGGTTAAGGCCCAAGGAAGGCTTCTCGAGCTATAAACCCATTGAAATGGTGAGTCCGTCCACGTTTTATAGTTCGGAAGGCACCCCAAATTTTTCTTAACCAGATTTCCATCCTGTCCGAACAGAACTGGAGGCGATGGATCGAGACAGTGACCTGCCCTGCGCCTCAAACGGAGGATTACTCTTGAGACGATGATCCTGGGTTCCATGATGACCCTGAAACATCAATTGATTTCGAGGAGAGGGTCTTCTACCAGGAGAGCCTCGATGGATCTAAGGTGGCCCTTTTGGCCGAACATCCCAGGGCGCTTCCCTCCTCCGTTGTAAGTGGCCAACGGGCATCTTCTCGAAAGAAACGCGCAGTCGCTCCTGCTCCGAATACACTGACACATACTCCCAAGGGCCGCCGCACGACGCGCCGGACAGCCGCAAGAGCGGCACCAGCGGCCCCAGCGAAGAATAGTCGTGGGGTGACCAGACGCGCGGCCCTAACGGGAGCTACATCATCTGCGCCCCGCCCGAAGAGGTAACGCATCCGCCATACCATCATAGCCTCTATCTTTGATATCCACTGAGTATGCCAACAATTTTCTCCATGGTGTCCTATAGACGATATGTAGAACCGCACTCGGCCGAGGATGTTGAAGAGGCGCTGAGGGGTGACTCGAACCCGAGGTCGCCAGCTGTAACCGGAGTTACTCCGGGGGTCCCTACCGGGGACCAACATCCCGAGGACTCAGGAGGCGTCTCGGTCACTAACTCCGAAGTTGAAAGTGTGATGAATCATCGGCGGCGTAAGGCGTCACTTTGGCATTCCGCGTTTTCCGATCAAGAGTTTAACGCCCTTAGTTCGGTAGACGTGTACCTTGGCGCTGCCCGAACTGGACTTGAAGGGGCAGTGAAGCTGATGTCTACTAATGTGCAGGTATAGTATTAGTTTTGACAGCTAGTATCTAACACGGTAGCCACTGAGCCTTAATTTGGGCGAAACGACCGAGTTAAGGGTCTGATGTGTATAACTCCATGCTATTGTGCAGACTGTTCGGGAGCAAAACAAAAAGCTATCCGAGGACCTCAAGCTGGCGCAAACAGAGTTAAAATCTGTGAAAGCCGAACTAGAGGGGGTGAAGAAATTCACCAGAGAGGCACATGGTAAGTGCCGAACTTAAATTTATGTGAGGAAATTTTGATGGAACACCTCGGCTAATGAAGGATAATTCCGTAGCAGCCGAGTCGATAAATCAGCTGCAAAAGGATCTGGATCATGCCAGGGAAGTACAAAGGTATGCGGAGTCACAGCAAGAGGCCGGCTACCGAGTGCTTTCCCAAAGTCATGAGGAGAGGGATAAGCTCAAAGCTGAAAATCAACAACAGGCCCAAGAAATCCAGAGCTTGAAAACTCAGTTGGCCCTATCCCAGGAGGAGAACCAGAAACTCAAAGCTAGCATGTTCGGTAAGTGCGGTCTAGTAGTACATAGACGGCATGCTTGAGGCAGTAATCTGAACAACTCCACGTCCTGATGCAGTTCTGCTGACCGGACGCCCCGAAGGGGAGGCCAGCTCTTTCGGACAAGACCTGTTAAAGGAGCTCTCCATGGTGCATGAGCGGGCCCGAAGAGCCATGAAGAGCATGTTCAGGGCATTATGGCCTAGCGAGGTGGTCCCGGAAAGCATGGCCGAACTGGCGAATAGATTCAAAGGAGCCCGGCGCCGCTTTGAATTGTGGAAGATTTCATCTTGTCGAGAGGGAGCACGGGAGGATTGGGCAATGATCAAGACCCGCTTCACCAAGCTGGAGCCGGAGCGTTTAGCTAGGGTTGGGCCGGTAGGGCCAGATGGGCAGGAAGTGCCCTTACATCTGGTATACAACCAGGTTATGCCCGCAACTCGTCTGTCCCAAGCCGACCATGCTCTGGAGACCATAATAGATGGTCTTGACCAAGAGTAAAATTTTGATTATATGTATCTATGTACTTTACATCAGATAATCTCCAAAACCGTGCTTAAAGCGTTGTCTTAACCGACCATCGGCTTCCGCCTCCTCGACCAGGGGCCGAGGAGTGTTTCCTACTATGCTATCCGAAAACGCCGGAATACACTTCGGAGAACCAGGCAATCCAGCCATTTGGTGTAAATAGACAAAAAACGCGTGCGGGGAGCTATGTTATATTACTATTTAACGTAAGAAACATCTTCCGACGAAAATAGTTCCTCTATGGGTTCCTTTCGTCGGGTTACCATGTTGACCATGGGCGTATAACCAGGTATCCAAAGGAGACAGGGATGGTTACATCGGGAGAATTATCCTGGAAAATTGGTGATAAGTACCAATTATTTTCACTTCCTTCGCGGCCGACCAATTATATTCTTAAGAACGCTAGCTTTTGGCTTCACCCGTCTAAGGTACGCACCCGGGTAATCCGGACGTAACAATCACAGAGGTGCTCCCTTTACTCCCTAGCCGAACAATCGGAAACATAGGGAGTAAACACAGGAGCGAGGCAACCCAGCTTGGCAAAATCTTAAGTCAAATTGATGCATACAGTGGCTTTAGAACGATACAGGAAGGTTGCAAACACGTAAAAATGGATGGTTGCATAAATAAAATATTATTGGCTCCGTAAAAGAAGCCCCCGGGTAACATCGTGTGGTACATTCAAAGATGTTGGCCGGAAAAAAAAACTTGACGTAGTTCGGCGTATCCGAACACAACCCGGGAAAGACTATTTACTAGAAAAATGTAAATCCGAAAGGGATAAACCGCGCAGGGTAAGGTCGTGGAGTTAGCCGTAGAAACGTCGTAGCCGAGCTGCGTTCCAATGGTTTGGTTCGAGGCGGTCGTCCTTTGGGTCGCGGAGACGATATGCTCCGCCTGCAAGTACTTGATCGATTATGAAGGGCCCCTCCCACTTGGGCGACAGCTTGTGCTTCTGCTTCTCCGGGAGGCGCAGGACTAGATCGCCGACGTTGTGGGCCTTGGCCCGTACTTCCCTGCTTTGATAACGTCTGGCCGGCTACTGATAAAAAGCAGAACGAGCCCGAGCTATGTCGCGCTCGCCCTCCAGGGCGTCCAGGTCATCTTGCCGATCCAACTCGGCCTCCTTTTCTTCATACATACGCACCCGAGGTGCGTCGTGAATAAGATCGCTGGGGAGGACGACTTCTGCCCCATACACCATAAAGAACGGTGTATAGCCCGTGGAGCGATTAGGAGTGGTGCGCAGTCCACACAATACGGAGTCAAGCTCCTCGACCCAATGGCAGTCAGATTCTTTTAAAGATCGGACCAAATGGGGCTTGATGCCGCTCAAGATTAGTCCATTAGCTCGCTCGACCTGTCCATTAGACTATGGGTGATATACCGAGGCATAGTCGAGCTTAATGCCTAAATTAGCGCACCAGTCCTTAACTTCCTGGGCAGTAAAATTGGATCCATTGTCCGTTATTAATGTATGAGGGACACCATAACGGTGTACGACGCCGGATATAAAATCGATGACCGGCTTAGACTTGGCAGAAGTTACCGGTTTTGCCTCAATCCATTTAGTAAATTTGTCTACCAGGACGAGTAGATATTTCTTCTTCTTGGTCCCCCCTTTAAGTGGTCCGACCATGTCCAGCCCCCAGACCACGAAAGGCCAAGTAATCGGTATTGTCCGAAGGGCCGTGGGGGGCATGTGGCTCTGATTTGCAAAGAGCTGACATCCAACGCAATGTTGGACCAATGTTTGGGCGTTTGTCCGGGCAGTGGGCCAGAAGAACCCTGCTCGGAAAGCCTTGCTGACCAGGGCCCAAGCTGCCGCGTGGTGACTACCCATGCCAGCGTGAATCTCGGCCAGGAGCTGCCTTCCCTCCTCTTCGGATATACACCTGTGGAGGACTCCAGTAGTGCTTTTCTTATATAATTCTCCCTCGTGGACTTTATAGGCCTTAGATCGTCGAATGATACGCCTTGCCTCAGTCTGGTCAGCCGGTAGTTCTTGGCAGAGGAGGTAAGCAAGGAAGGGCTCGGTCCATGGCGCAATTACTGCCATGACTTCATGAGCCGAAGATGTCAGTTCGATGGCCGAGCCCCCAATAATTCCTTCATCTGGTTCGATAGGCGGAGGGACAAGCTCTCCTGAGGCATTGGTTTCCGAGCCCTGGGCCTCCTCCTGCCACACCACGGACGGCTTGAAGAGTCGTTCTAAAAACGTGTTCTCAGGGACACGGTCGCGCTCGGCGCCCATTCGAGCAAGGATATCGGCAGCTTGATTGCTGTCTCTAGGTATATGGTGAAACTCTAGTCCTTCAAAACGGGCGGAGATTTTTAGGACGGCGTTGCGGTATGCTGTCATTTTTGGGTCCTTTGCGTCGAATTCGCCGTTGACTTGAGAGATGGCGAGATTAGAATCTCCCCGTACCTCAAGCCGCTGTATGCCCATTGACACCGCAATCCGAAGTCCATGCAACAGAGCTTCGTATTCGGCTGCGTTGTTGGAGTCGGTGTACATGATCTGAAGTATGTACCGAATATTATCGCCAGTGGGGGATGTGAGGACCACGCCAGCCCCCTGCCCGGCGAGCATTTTGGAGCCGTCGAAGTACATCGTCCAATGTGAGTATGTATTGTACTCCCTAGGGAGTTCAGCTTCCGTCCATTCCGCGACGAAATCAGCCAAAACCTGAGATTTAATAGCTCGGCGCGGTCGATATATGATTTCGAAGGGAAGGAGTTCTATAGCCCATTTGGCTATACGGCCGGTGGCATCTCGATTGTTGATTATGTCGTTCAGTGGTACTTCAGATGCCACCGTGACCGAGCACTCTTGAAAGTAGTGGCGGAGCTTTCGGGATGCCATGAAAACTGCGTAGGCGATCTTCTGATAGTGTGGGTACCTTGTTTTACACGGGGTGAGCACTTCGGATACGTAGTACATAGGTTTCTGCACCTGGAGCTTGTGACCCTCTGTCGCTCGTTCGATGACGAGAACCGCGCTGACCACCTGATTTGTGGCCGAGATATATAGCAGCATTGGCTCGCCCGGACTGGGTGCTGTCAAGATTGGGTTGCTGGCCAGTAGAGTTTTTATTTCCTCAAGTGCAGCCGCCGCCTCGCTGGTTCAGTCGAAGTTCTTTGTCCGTTTGAGCAATTTATAGATCGATAAGGCTTTTTCTTCGAGGCGTGAGATGAAGCGGCTCAAGGCTGCGACACAGCCGTCCAGTTTCTGGACATGCTTTAGCTCAGTGGGGATCGCCAGCTCGGACAGTGCCCATATTTTCGCTGGGTTGGCCTCTATTCCTCTATGGGAAACGATGAACCCGAGCAGCTTACCGGCCGGCACTCCGAAAACGCACTTTTCCGGATTGAGCCGTATATTGAAGGTCCAAAGACTATCGAAGGTTTGTCGGAGATCGTCCACTAACCGACTGGCATGTTTGGTCTTAACGACCACGTCGTCCACACACGCCTCGACCGTTTTGCCGATTTGTTTTTCCAAACATGTTTGAATCATGCGTTGGTATGTATCCCATGCGTTCTTTAATCCGAAGGGCATTGTGTTGAAACAGAATGGTCCATAGGGGGTGATGAATGCTGTGGCCGCTTGGTCGGACTCCTTCATTTTAATTTGATGGTATCCAGAGTAAGCGTCGAGGAAACACAGCGAGTCGTGTCCAGCGGTGGCGTCTATGATCTGGTCTATGCGGGGTAAAGGGAAAGGATCCTTGGGGCAGGCTTTGTTTAAGTCCTTGAAATCGACGCACAATCGCCAGGATTTGTCCTTCTTAGGTACCATGACCAGATTGGCCAACCACTCCGGATGTTTGTTGTCTCGGATGAATCCGGCTTCGAGCAACTTGGCCAGCTCCTCGCCCATAGCTTGACGCTTGGGTTCGGAAAACCGACGTAGAGTCTGTTTGACTGGCTTAAAACCTTTAATTATGTTCAGGCTTTGCTCGGCTAATTTACGCGGGATTCCTGGCATGTCTCACGAGTGCCAGGCGAAGATATCCCAGTTTGCGCGCAAAAAGTTGCGCAACTCTTCATCAACCGCGGGGTCCAGCTGAGCTCCAATGGATGCCGTCTTGTTGGGATCTGTTGCGTGTACTTGGAATTTGACGATTTCCTCTGCTGGTTTGAAGGACATGGATTTGGGCCTTTTATCGAGGATGACGTCGTCCTTGTCCACCGTTGAGCGGAGCGCGGTTAGTTATTCGGCTGCGAGGGCTTCAGACAACGCTTCGAGGGCGAGCGATGCCGTTTTATTCTCGGCTCGAAGGGCTCTGTCCGGATCACTTATTACCGTGATTACGCCGTTTGGCCCTGGCATTTTAAGCTTCATGTACCCATAGTGTGGGATAGCGTGGAATTGTGTGAAGGCATCGCGCCCTAATAAGGCATGGTAGCCACTGCGGAAGGGCACGATGTGGAAAAGCAGTTCTTCGGATCGGTAGTTCTCGGGGGTTCCGAAGACCACATCAAGAGCAACCCGACCATTACAACGTGCCTCCTTTCCGGGGATGATCCCTCGAAAGGTGGTGTGACTTTGCTCGATGCGGGATCTGTCAAACTGCATTTTGTCCAAAGTGTCCTCGTAAATGAGGTTCAGCCCGCTACCGCCGTCCATTAGCACCTTTTGGAGTCAAAATTCATCCACTATGGGATCAAGGACAAGGGCGGCAGCAGCCCGAGTAGGGCAGGACCTCGGCTGATCTTGTTCACTGAAAGTGATGGGTGTGTCAGTCCATGAGTCGGTCTCTGCCACATGGTGAATTTGAGTGAGCTCTCGAAGGGCTCTCTTCCTCTAATTCTTCGAGGTATACGTTTCGTAGATTGTTAGGATCTCGGCGTCGTCATCAAAGGGCACTGCTGGACATTTATTTGAGTACGGGCCTCCGAGGATGACTTCGCCGCTCTTGGCGACTTGCCTGACCACCCAGCAAGCTCGAAGGTTGTGGGTTGGATTTGTGTTGAGGAGGACGGAGTGTATGGGGCATGGTTTATCCAGTAGCTCGTCAAGGACCGTTCTAGATCTCGTCAGGGGTTTCATCCTTTTCTCGGATGGCTCGTATTGGGGTGTCCGGCGAGTGTGTGCGCGTTTTGCCCGAGCTCGGTTTGGTTCCTCTGTACGGATTGACTCCGTTTGCTCGAGCTGAGCCTGCCAAGTATACTCCATGGCGTAGTATTTGGACACCAAATCCGATAAATCCGAGAAATGTTGGATGTGGCGGCGGGCGAGCGCGTTTAAGATGCCCTCGTCTCGGCAGTTCTGTCGGAAGATCTCCAGAATTTCCATGCTGCAACCGTCCGCCATCTTGTTTTTGACGATAAGGAATCTAGCCCAGAAGTGCCGAACTGTCTCTCCGGGCTGTTGTTTTACGTACATTAGGTCCCATATATCGGGCCGTCCTGAGTTATTTGGACAGTACTCGATGTGGGGGGTGGGCGGGATAAAAAATTTGATCCCAGCGGGGTGCGAGTTTGGGGTTTCGGCGGCCGCGTCCTGGACTGGCATGGAATTTAACGCGCCGAGCTCTAGGTCCAGATAGTCGGCCGAGCTCGAGTGCGCGTACTCGAGGTTGCGCGCCGAACCGGACTTCGGCTCTAAACCTTCTCCGGAGCGGAGTTCGGCTGCCGAGCTGGGGGATAAGGCCTGTTGATCAGGAACTTGTACTGCATGCGTTTCCGGCTCCGGGGGGAGGGGCGAGCCCTTGGTCGAGCCTTCGATAGTGGCGATCAAGTGGGTGGCCGGAGGGGCGTGAATCTCCCTGTCATCGGTTTTAAGCCCGATCTGATCGTAGATCGAGGACTCTCCATCGGAGATTCCCAAGGCTTGGATTCGATCTAGTATCCCGTTTAATAACGAGAGGTCCGTCGGCTCCAAGTTCTGGCAGTTTACGGGGTTAACCCGCAGTATGGCCGTGACGGGGGCGTTCGAATCCGCCCGGCAGTCATGTTCGGCTGAGACTGATCTTCGGCGGCCGAGCGTGGAGATTGGACCCGGGCTCGAGGCTGGATCCGCAGTGGCGGCCGTCCCGGTAGTGGTACTGGCCGTACTCGAAGTCGATGCTTCAGGATTTGCGGGTCCTTCAGGCGAGGCTGAGGACCCCGTGAGGATAAGATCTCCCCGAGAGTCGGCGACGAACTCTAAGTTTCCGAACCTGATCTTCTGGTCAGGGGTGAAGCTGTCGATCCGGCCGAGGCGACCGGCCGGATCGGCGTGTAGCATGACGCTGCCGAACGCGAAAAGCTGGCCGGGAACAAAAGTGTCCCCGCGGCTAGCGCCGTTGCTGATGATTAGGCGAGCCATTGATCCTTGATGACCCACGGCAGATCTCTCAATGAAAGCACCAATGTCGGTACTGAAACCGGCAGATCTCGGGTAGGGGGTCCGAACTGTGGATCTAAGAATCGATGGGTAACAGGGAACGTAGAGACAACGATTTACCCAGGTTCGGGCCCTCTCAAGGAGGTAAAACCCTATGTCCTGCTTGATTGTATTGATGAGATTGTACAGAGGTTACAGAGTTGATACACCTCGAGATCGGATGGGCTAAACCCTAGGCAGTTGATATATATTTTCTCTACGGACTAAACCTTCTGGTTTATATAGACACCAGAGGATCCTAGGGTTACATATAGTCGGTTATCGTCAGGGGATAAACATGCCGGTTACGCCAATTATTCCTTGGAGGAGACGCCAAGTCTTCGGAGGTTTCCTTCTGATACACAGGGTCGCCCATAATCCGGCCTTCCATCGATGAGTAGAGAGCGGCCCACCAGTCCGGCCTACGAGAGATAGGCCGGCAGCCCGAGTACTCCCTAGTCCGGGACACCCTCAGCCGGTGCCAGGTCAGAGAAGACGGCGCGCGTCGGCTTCCTCCCTCGCCAACGGCGACCGCGTCAATGTTGCATCTCGTACCCTACCCAGCGGAAGGGATCCGACCGGATCTGTGACCATCGGTGAGAAGAGAGAGAGAGAGAGAGACAGAGATAGTGGACACCGCCATCTTGTTTAGATCTGGAGAGGGTGAGAGAGTGAGAAGAAGAGAGCAACCCTAGCAAGCAAGTCCCGAAGCTCCAGCCTACATATAGAGTGGAGTAATTTTTTTCCTCTCCGTAGCAATTGTTTTAAATTGAATATGCGCGGAGCCATCTTTTCATTTAACGTACCATTAAAAAAATTCGATCAATAACCTCGCCACCGCGTTCAGGTCGCACTTTGTATGGCTCACATGTGGTCCCAGATACCACATTAAGTGGACAACTAGATGGGTCAAATTATCATAGCTGCCTCTTCATGTGCAAATGCGCTCCACCGTGTACCCGTGCGTGTGCGTAAGGGAACGAGTGCGTGCGTGCGCCTATTCTCTTCATGCACGTACCCTACCTACGTGGGTGTGTGTGAGAGAGATACAAACCTAGAGAGAGATGGTGAGTGTGTTCGTGAGTGTTTTTTTTGGGGGGGGGGGGGTATTTCGTGAGTGTATTGGTGTGCGTGAGAGATAGACAGGGAATATGTGTCGATGATATCTCAAAAAAAAATGTAACATATGCAATGTGTGTGAAATAGAGGCCTAGATATATCATATATAGAGGGGTGATCCACGAGAAGAGAGGGGAGGCATCATCGGCGTGAGATATCGATAGAATCGAAGAGAGGGATGAAGGTGTATGGATGCGAGATCTATAAAGAGAGCAAGCGAAATTGTGTGTGCGCACATCAAAGATATAGGGTGGCTAGCCCACTGCAAGGTGAGAGGGGAGAGGTGTAGTTTGTCTGTGGCAGGGAAACCTAACTAAAGCGTTCGACTATCGGTGTGTGTGGGGGGGGGGGGGCAGAGACCTAAGTAGAGAGGTAGATCGACTGGTATATGTGTGGAGAAGGAGAGACCTAGCTATTTATTGAGGGAGATCGATCGGCATCCATACATATGTGTAGGAGAGGAATAAGGTTGGGAGAGAGATAGAGATAGAGTGCCGGAGAGGTGGTGGTGGAGTTGCTTCTCGGAGATGGTGGGAGAGGCCAACTAGACAAACGGAGGATACGACTACAATATCAATAAGAGAGGAAATGTTTGTCTGTGTGTGTGCGTTCGTGTGAGAGACGAGTCGGGAGGCATGCATGGATGATGAGGGGTGGGGCAATATGTCTGTGGTAAGTAGACCTAACTAGATAGGTAGATCGATCGTCGTGTGTCGGAGAAAGGAAGAGACATATCTAGTGAGGTAGATCGATCGGTGCGTGGGGAAAAAGAGTTATAGTCGACCTAGCTAACTATATGTACAGAGGGAGATCCATCGGTATACATGCATGTGTTAGAGGCAAATAAGGCCCGGAGAGACGGATAGAGTGAGAGGGGTGCGGCTAGGAGGTGGTGCGAGAGGCCTACTATACAGAAAGGGGGATGAGTGTGCGAGTGCGACATCGATGAAAAGAAAGGCGAGAGTGTGCATGTGTGCGGGGCCGTATGAGAGATAGGGGGCATGCACAATGAGAGCAGAAGAGGGAAAGTGTGTGTATGTGGTAGGCAGACCTGGCTATAGAGAGGTATATCGATCGGTGTGTGCCGGAAAGGAGCTGGGGAGACCTACAGAGACCGTGGGAGAACGGCCTAAAGAAAAATAACGAATGTGCGCGATGAAGAGAATGCTAAGGGAAGGGGAGGGGCGAGGAGGGTATTTGCATGCACGAAAGAAAGTTAGTGCTAGCTATAAAGAGAAGAGGATTATGTGGGTGTAAACGACTAACAAATATTATAATTCATTAAAAAGTGAATTCAGATATTTGAATAAGATATCATAGTGTTTTAAACCCATGCATGCATGAATATAATGATGATACGCATGGTGTGGTTATGAATATAATGGTAATTTCGCCCATGTTTTCGTATGTCATCGTTCGTACGTTCGCTCGTCCAAGTTCTCTACGTTGTTTGCAGCATTGTAAGTCAACAGGCCAGAATTTTAGTTATGGGCCGCTAAAAAAGTTCGAACTCACCATCTGACCTCCCCTCCCTTACCGAGGCAGCAAACAGAGTTTTCTTCCGCCTGTGCTAAAAATTTTGAAATTCTGATTATTAGTCCCATCCCATATGTTTACATCAAATCCTAGCAACTTATATACGTTGAGAGTTGCACAAATCAACAAGCCAACAAAAGCCCAATCGAAAATGCTGAAGCGAGGCTGAGAGAGGCCGAGAGGAAGGTCACGCATGAATCAAAAATAGCAACACTACTAGGTGCCCAGCTTATAGAGAGAAAAAGGTCGCAACAAATTTGCCATTTGAGTTAATCTTAAAGAAGGAGAGAGGGCCGATCTGAAGATCGCAGAAGAGAAAACTCACAGGGCAGCCGCACTGCAAGGGCCACCCACCATCCAAGCCGCCCCATCTTGCACTCCATGGGCAGCCGCACTGCACGCAGCCACCACAACCTCAAGCCGAGCTCCCGCGCCCACCGGCGAGATCTGGTCCCAAAGCCCCACAGCAAGGAGCCGTTGGAGGGGGTGGGCTGGACACGACCACGCCAATCTGAAGACTGGAGCCCCGGCGCAGATCCACGCTGCCCCTGAGCAGCCACAGGCCCAGCCAGCCCCCGCGCGCTCAGGCCCGGCCACCAGGAGCCCATACGCAAACGCGCTGCAACCGGCCGACGAACGCGCGAAGCATCGGTCGCAGGCGAAGATGGCCTGGAAAATTGGATCGTCAAGATGCTGCAGAAGAAAGCTGCTGCAGATGGGGGTGGGAAGAGGGGGAGGAGCTTACCACGCGCATCCGTGCTCGATCCAGGCGCCACTCTCAAGGAGAGGGTGGTGCTTGGTTAGTTGTGGAGGAGGGAGAGAGGGGAATGCGGCGCCGTGGGCGTGTGTGGGGCACGGATAGAGAAGCGGAGGGGAGAGCAGCACTGATCTGGGCGCTCTGGATGGATAGAGAGAAGCGGAGAAGGAGAGCAGTAGCGCTGCTGGAGAAGGAACGGCGATGTGGATAAGGTCCACGCAGTAGTGGGAGCTCTCGGTGGGGATGGCTTTTTTAGAATCACCTTTTTAATGGCTGGCACCGACCAGAAGCTGCTGGACTATGCGTGCTAGCACCCATTGCAAAAAAAATTCTAAATGAGCACCGATATATTTACTTGCTGTTGTTTGTTGTTACGGTCATAGTTTAATGTTCACGCCTACCACATCTTATGAATACATCATCAGATACAATAATTAAAAGTGAGTGAAATGTGAAAAATAAATATTCCTTGAGGGAGAAGATATTTGGAGCTCAAAAGGACTTACTGGCACTTAAAATATTCCTCAACTCTGGATGTCACCGACATCGTTGGTGAGACAGGGAGGACAGAGGGAGCGATGAAGAGTAGAGAGAATATGACAATGGTGCATCTTGAAATTACGTTTTTTTAGATAATCCACCAAAAATTTACCTGTGATGGGGAACAGAGAAAAGCTTGCTTTTTTATGGTGATGATGGCCAAGTTCAAATAATGCAAAAGAAAAGGAACGAAATATAATCTTGCATATCAAATAACCAATATTTTCTAAAAAATAATTACAAACTAAAAACCTGTTTGCTTTCGAATATTAACAAAAAATTGTATATAAAGGATCCCACTTCAATGCACCACCACCCTTTCATCCAAAAAAATTGTTTGCAAATCTTTTGAAAATTCTAAGAAAAACTTTTGGTTAGTTATTACACTTTCGAATAGTATACAACAATTCCACCGTCTATATATCCCGTTAAAAACAATTACACCATTCCTCTTCCACCCGATGATAGTACTAAGCTGAAGGAGGCGCCATCAAAGGACATCCCTATGAACTTTATCAACTTTATACTACATGGTATGGACAACAAAAATCCTTTTTCTAATTGCAGACACCGAGCATGTGTGTGTTTTTTAAGATAAGGAGTGTTTCAAATTCTTCTTGCTTTTAAAAATTCATGCTTTTAAATATGTTCACGCTTTTAAAAAATGCTTAAAATTCCCAAAAAAATATTCCAACTTTTTTTAAAAACCATTTAAATTTAATCACAAAAATTTAAAAATTCTCTTTCAAAAAAACATGTGTTCAAATAAATGTTCATTTTCAAAACATGTTTCAATTCTAATAAAAATATTAAAATTTCAAAATTGTTTAGTTATTTTAAAATAAAGAAATATTTTTGTTTTTTGAAAAATAAAATATAAAGCCAACTACTAGACTATTCCATGCACCACTACTCTTCCATCAGATGAAGGATGTTAGGGTGGCTTCTTTACGTCCACACTTCAGACTTCGAAAAGCGATAACAGTATAAACTTTTTACTGATGTTTATCAGAACTATATATAAGAAATGGCGTGTATTATCACACGGAGCAGGTTTTATGAATGGCGTGTACTATCACACACGGAGCAGGACATCAAGTTTTACGAATGGCGCGTACTATCACACGGAGCAGGTTTTATGAATGGCGCGTGCTATCACACACGAGAGCAGGTTTTACGAATGGCGCGTACTATCGCACCGAGCAGGTTTTACAATATTTTTCGCCCGTTGCAACGCACGGGCATTTGTACTAGTGTGTGTATATATATAGTAGCACTATTCTGATCCTAGAATCACAATAATATTCTGATCCCAGCGCTCCCTATATAGACGCGATTGGATGTTCCTGAGATCTCGTAGAAGAAATAAAAATCCCAACCAACCGTGCCCCTTCCCGCACCTCTCACTCCCCTCCCCTCGATCCCTACCCACCCGATCCACCCGTCGCCCCCCACGAGGAACCCCCCGACCAGCCGCCGCCCCTGGCGCCGCCGCCCCCGCCCCTGACCCGCCGCGCCCCCGCACCTGACCCAGGACGCCGCCGCCGCCGCTCCCGCCCCTGACCCAGTGCGTCGCCGCCGCCGTCCCTGCCCCAGACCCCGCGCGCCGCCGCTGCCACCCCGGCGACCAAAGGCGCCGCCGCACTAGGAAACCCCCGATCCCATCTCGTCGGCGCCGCCCCGGACCCAGCCAGCACCTCGCGCGCCACCGTCTCCACCACTCAGCGCGATCCCTTCACCACCAACTCCCACGTCGCCGTAGCCGCCACCATCCAGCGCGCCGCCGCCGCAACTACCGCCCCCGGTGAGCGCTGGCGCGCATGGATACGGCAGGATCCCGACTGGACTGGGCCAGGGATGACCTCCACGGGCGCTGTGGTCGCCGCGGACTGCGCCCAGCCGTCACCGTGGACTGCTCCGCATTGTCGGTGGGTTGGCCTGCGGCAGTTGCCGAAGTCCGTCGAGGTGGTGGCCATCATCCTCTACCCCCCCCCCCCCCCCCCCCCCCCCTCCCCCCTATCCATTTCTGTCTGCATCTCCTAGTACTCTCTCCTCCACACCACAAGGATGACAGAGAAATCTTGGTTGATGCTGCTCTTCTTCTACTATATCTTCAGGTTCAAAAAAGAGGCTCAGCTTTGCGCCGGATGAAAGTTCAGCTCATGGTGCACCGGCAACATTTTCGCTGTGAAGTGTGGGCTACGGCAACAACACCATCCGGCAAACAAAGGGAGAGGCAGCAGGAGGTTCCTCCTTCGCTCGCTGTTCAATAGGTCGGAGCACCGCTGCCCAGCGTGCCAGATGCATCATCAAGTCCTCTATGCGCGCTTCCGTGCTGTGCCAACACACATTGCTGTATAGCTCCTCTGGATTGCACTATGTGCAGGTGGAACAAAAATGTTCATGGCAAGTCAAATGAAAAACTAGTGGTAGGCCGAAAACAAATGCTTTTCTACAGGAACAAAAAATGATCATGCTGCTGGCTGCAAAAAGACATAATACAAAGCTCAATGTTCTTCTTTCTTAAGTTGTCAATTTGTCATTTGAAAAAATGCGTGAGTTCGAACACCGTTTGTGTTTGGTAAAAACAAAAAATCGAAAAATGAACAAAAAGATGGTTGAGGAGAAGTTCATAGCGTGTGTTGTTCAAAATGTTCATTTTGGAACAAACACTAATATGGGAGAAGTTTATAGTTCAATACTACGACTATTGCTTACTTCCCAGGCAAAAAAAATACATTGCAAAATTTATGCATTGTTTCATAGAGGGCTTGGGGCGTACACCAACGACTTCACATGCTCATTAAATTTTGGTAAAATTTCTCGCGTCGCATCTTTCATGTATATTATCTACAGAACGATCATATGCACACAAAAAACTACTCTTATATGTCCTTGATGCGAAACTTTTTTTTGGGAAAAAGTAACACAATCATCTCCTTGAAGTTCATATATAAAAAAGGAAAAACCACTTTAAGAAAAAAATAATTGGAAAGTTTACCCACAAAACTACACAAGTTTACAAAAAACAAATCAACCCCCTCCCCCCATTTTAAAAAATAAAAACAAGAAGTTTGAATTGAAACAACAACGCGATTCAAAGTTTATTAAAAAGTAGTTTTTTCGTTTCTAAAAAACTAAAAACTAAGAAGTTCAAATTGAAAAACCAAATTTCTTCGTTTCCACAAAAAACCTTAAAGTTCAAATTTTGAAAACTGAGTGGCTCGATGTTTATTAAAAACTAGGATTTTTTCCGTTACTAAAATAAATAAAACCAAGAAGTCCAAATTAAAAAAGAGGATCAGTATGATGATTATACAAAATTCAGATTTCCTTGTTATTAAAGAATGGAAACAAGAAGTTTAAAATAAAATAACGAAGTAGTTCGATGTATAAAGTTGGAAAATCCAAATCCGCCGACAAGAAGATCATAGGAAGTTCAAACAAAAATAATAGAGCAGTTCAAAAATAAAAGAGCACTTAAAAGCGGATATTTCATCATTTCTAAAAACAAAAAACAAGAAGTTCAAATTTTAAAAAATAGAGAAGTTCAGAAATCCTAAAAAAGGAATTTCATCGTTTCTAAAATTTTAAAAACCCTAGAAGTTCAAATTAAAATAACGAACGGCCCAATATTTATTACAAAACTAGGATATTTCCGTTACTAAAAAAAATAAACCAAGAAGACCAAATTACATAAATAGAGAATTTCGATTTTATAAAAAAACTCAGATTTTCCTTTATACTAAAGAATAAAAATGAAGAAGTTTAAATTAAAATAAACGAGTAGTTCGATGTATATGGAAAACTCAAATTCTTTCCGTTTCTAGGAAAAATAAAAGTATGAAGTTCAATTTAAAAAAATGTTTGATGCTTATTTAAAAACATATTTTTTTTCTAAAAATAAAACTAAGAAGTTCAAATTAAAATAATTGAGAAGTTCGAAGTTTATAAAAAACTCAGATTTTCTCTCGTTTCTAACGAATAAAATGAAGAAGTTCAAATTAAAATAAAAGGATCAACTAAAAAAGTTTAAAAAGAATTTCCCCATTTTTAAAGAAATCTAGAACTTCAAATTAAAATAACAAATTGGTTCGATGTTTATTAAAAAATGTAGGATTTTACCTTTTTTTAAAATCTCAGATATCCGTCGTTATTAAAGAATCGACCATGAAGTTCAAATTGAAAAAACAGTCAAATTTGGTGTTTATTTAAAAATCAAAAACAATTCTTTACTCAAAAATAAAAAATGTGAAGTTCAAAATAAAAAAACGCATAAGTCAAGGTATATTAAAACCTTGGATTTACTAGTTCAAAAACCAAAAGAACCAACGTCATTTTGGGCATTTTTAAGGACCACTCATAAACGGCGATGAATTTTGAAAAAACTCTCTACATGCCAAAGTTTCTCCTATTCAAACTCTCTCCAATAGGATATCATATGATCTATTCCGTTAAACGGTTTAAAATTTTGGTCTATATTGTTTGAAAAAAAATAAGTTTTAACATATTCAAAAAAAACTCTTAAACCATCGCGAATTAGAAAAACTGCTCAACACGTAAAGTTGCGCCTTTTCGATGTCTTTCTAACGGTATATCTTTTGCTCAATCTCAATGAGTGTTTAGAAGTTATGGGTAAAAAAGCAGAGAGAAGTTCAAAGTGAAAACAGCCAGCGGTTCAACTACTACATGGAGTGTGCTTCATATAAGAAAAAAGAATAAATAGACAAAGTCTAAAAATACTTTTGCTAGAATTCTTGTAAAGGAGGTTAACCGTCTATTTATATGTGCAAAACACACACAAAAAATGTTATTTTTGTGTTTTAGAATATTCTCTCAATCCATTATGAATTTGAAACAAAAAAGCTCTAAATGAAAAAAGTTCCTCCTATTCAACAACTTTCCAAAGGGTATATCGTTTGCTCTATTCCAAAATAAACGGTTAAAACAAATTGGTGTATGTTATATGAAACGAAAGTTTACCCGTGTTATTAAAAGTGGCATCTTTTCAACAGGTTTCTAAAGGTATATCATTTGTGCAACTCCAACATAAGGGTGAGGAATTACGAACAAAAAATACGTGACAGAAGTTCAAAGTGAAAACAGCGAGCAGTTCAACTACTAGACGGAATGCGTTTCAGGTGAGAATAAAAAATGCAAAACTAAAAGCCTAAGAGGTTTGTTGCAAGAAGTTCACGTGCTCCTCCCGGCACAGTTCAAAATTTATTGTGCGAGACGTCCGTCGTTCATTTACATGTTCAAGAAAAAGGCAAAAACGATGTTATTTTGCCATTTTAAAACCTGCTCGCAAACGGCAACGAATTTGTAACAATTGTCTACACGAAAAAGTTGCTCCTATTCATAGCTTTTCGACGGTATATTATATGCTACATTCCAATAAACGGTTTAAAAGTTTCATGTATACCATTAAAACCATGTTTTTATGTATTCAAAAAAAATCTCTTGAACCATCGCGAATATGAAAAAAATGATCAACATGGGGAAGTTGCGCGTTTTCAACAGCTTTCCATCGGTATATCATTGCTCCATTCCGACGAGCGGTTGGGGAGTTACGGGTAAAAAACAGCACGCAAAAAATAGAGTGAAGTTCAAATAGACAAGGCCCAGAAGTTCAACTTCTTCACGCAGTGCGTTTTCGAAGACTCTGTTTTCGCGATGAAGGCAGAACGCATCATCTCACTGTTTTCAAAATTATTTCAAAACAGCTGGGAATTAGAGAAAGCTCTTTATATGAAAAAGTTTCACATTTCCGATAGCTTTCCAACGGTGTATTATTTGCCCTGTTACGATAAAGTTTGTGCAAATGGCGGCCAAAAAACGGTTTCGTTCATTTTTTAAATTGACTTAAAACTATAAATAATTGGAAAAACATTATATACAAAAAAGTTTCGCATTTGTCGAAGCTTTCCAACGCCAAATCATTTGCTGCATTCTGATGAACGGTTGATAAAACAACGCAAAATTACAAACTCGGTGGAACTTCGGCCGTTTGCTAAATTACTTTTAAAACTTTAAAATTGGAACAAACTTTCTATATGAGAAAGAAGCGCATTTTCATAAACTTTCCAACACTGCATCATTTGCATCGATCGGATGAGCCATTTTGAAATGAATCCAAAAATACGACCTCGGCTATTCGGTTTCAGAAATTTCACGATTTTTCAAATTGCTCTTTAACCATTGGGAATTTGGGAAAACTTTTTATACGTGAAATGAGCGGATTTGTAGCAGCTTTCCAACGCCGTGTCATTTGCCTCATTCCAATAAACGGTTTAGAAATGGGCTTGAATATACGATTCACGTTTTTTTGTATGAAAAAAATGGTTTGCAAAACTGCTCTTAAACAATGCAGATTTTGCGAAAACTATAACATTGGTTGTGATGCATGGGTCCTCAGCTTTCCAACGGTATATCGCAAGCCCCATTTGGACAATGTTTGCGAAAGTTCAACCTACCACTAGGTGCAGTTCAACTACTACTGTTGCGACGGGTCGACTAGTGATCAGAATATTATTCTCATCCCGTGAACAGAATAGTGTTCCAGCGCGCCGCCAGCCGCCTTCCCCAGTGCGCCGCAACCCCGCCTTCCCCAACGAGCGCCCGGCCTCCTTCCCCGGCGAGCCACCGCGCCGCCTTCCCCAGCGAGCCCGCCCCACCTCCACCAGGCCCTGACCCCGCCCCGCCTCCCCTTCCTCCCCTGCCTTCTTCCCCGGTGCCATCCCGGACCTCTGGCCAAAGCAGCCGCCGCATCCCCCTGGTGAAGCAGTCGCCGCTTCCAGATCACACACGCCGGCGACGGCACCGCCCCCACCCAGCCTTCTCCGCCGCGCTGCCGCACATCCCCGCCCTCAATCATGCCTCCTCCATCGTGCCGCCGTGCATCCCGCCCTCCTCCATGGATCCGTTCGGCCACCTCCTCCCTTCACACTTGCTGTCGTCAAGTTCTGATGGCCGTTCGAACTCGCCGGCGTGGCAATGCCGCCCAACTGCTTCCCTCTTTCTCTCTCTCTCTCTCTCTCTCTCTCTCTCTCTCGTGAACCTCTTGTACTTATTCTCCCCTTTCTGTATTATGTGTTTGAATCAAAGCTGCTTCCACTCTGATTATTGGTTATTGCAACCTGCAAACAGTTCAATGTTGAAAAAAAATAGAAGTCCATCTTGCAAAGCTACACCTATATTGTATATTTGTATTTATCCTCCAATTATTATTTTTTGCATCCTCTGCAAGTGTGTGGTGCGTGTATGTTTTCTTCCCCTTTACTTTGTGTCATATGCTGTGGGATTTGTTTTCAGGGTGCAGCAGGAAAAACGAAAGCAGCAGTTCAAATAATGAACTTGACGAAGGATAGATGCAGCAGTTAGAGAAGCAACGGTCTTGGTTCACAATTTCTCTCTGTTTAGAAAGCAAAACGAAGTACATTCTTCTTCCTGGAAGAAGAACATTCTTCTAAAGTCTGGCATTTCATAGTCTAGCATAGTTGTGTTCTCTCAGCGGTTGATGTTTATGTTGACTGTGAGAGAGCGAACAATCTGCTGTAGAATTAAGAATTTACTGTTGTTGTTTGTGTTGACAGAGTATTTCTTGTATTTTCTTTCCCATAGAATTACATTCTACTAAAATGAGAGTTTGTTTTTGGGTTGCACCGTTGCTAGTGAATTCAGAAATGCACTAACCCAGCAAGTACACCTATTCTCCCATGTGTGTGTGCTAGGGGCAGATAGTTCACATAGCGAATTTTCTATAGTTCAGAAAAAGAAATACCCCAAATAAAGGATGAAGTAAAAACAAGGGTAAAAAGTTCAAGATACAAACGGTTTGAAGTTTGGAGACGATTGAAATGAATTTTCACCTTTCCTAAAAAAAGAACTATAATTTCAAACAAAAAAAGAGACACGCATATGTTATTCACATGGATTTCCCTCTTTTTTTAAAATAACTAAAACAAACCAGTTTGATGTTTGTAACAAAAACATATTCTCCACGTTTCTAAAAAAACCAAGGTCAAATTAAAATAACATAGCAGTTCAAAAGTTATAAAAAAATGTATTTCCCCCATTTCTAAATAAAAAACCTAGAAGTTAAAATTTAAATAACAGAGCGATTCAATGTCGATTACAAAAACTCAAAATTCCCTGCTAATAAAGAATAAACTAAGAAGTTCAAATTAAATTAACAAAAGTAGTGCGATTTTTATAATACATGAAGAAAACAAAAGCGTCATCTAGAAAAATGTTAACTCTTGAACTTCAAACTTAATAAATTGGAGAGTTCAACCAAACACTTCAAACTAAAAACCAGAGCCGTTCAATATTTGTAAACAAAAACACATATTTTTCACGTTTCTAAATAACCCCAAGAAGGTCAAATTAAAATAACAGAGTCGTTTCTCGGAAAAACCTAGAAAAAATTAAATAACGTTGTGGTTCAATTTTTATTTACTAAAAAGGATTTCCCTCGATACTAAATAATAAAGCCACGAAGTTCACATTAAAAATAACGGAGCGGTTCAATGTATACAAAAGACTCAAATTCTTCCCGTTTCTAGAAAAAGTAAAGTATGAAGTTCAATTTGAAAAAGTAAAGTATAAAAGGATTTTCGCCGTTATTAAATAAAAAAACTCTCAAAGTTCAACTTAAAATAACAAAGCAGTTCGATGTTTATTACAAAACTAGGATTTTTCCCGTTACTAAAAGAAATAAAACCAAGAAGTCCAAATTAAAAAAATGGAGCAGTTCGGTGTTTATAAAAAACTCAGATTTTCCTCGCTATCAAAGAATAAAATAAAGAAGTTGAAAATAAAAAAACGAGCAGTTCGGTGTATACAAAAAACTCAAATTCTCCCTATTTCTAGGCAAAATAAAAGTAAGAAGTTCAATTTCAGAAAAAAAGTTGTTCGATGTTTACTTAAACATATTTTTTTCTTCTAATAATACAACTAAGAAGTTTAAATTAAAAAAGAAGAGAAGTTTGAAATTTATTAAAACCTACGATTTACATGCTCCATTATTTAAATTTGAACTTCTTGGTTTTTTTATTTAGAAATGGGGAATGTCCCTTTTATAAAATTTTATTTTCAAATTAAAATAATAAAGCCGCTCAAAATTTATAACAAAAACATATTTTTAATATTTAAAATAACCCAAAGATGGTCAAATTAAAAAAAAGAGCACTTCAAAATGTTTATAAAATAGATATTCTCTGTTTCTAGGAAAAAAACTAGACGTTCTACTTTTTTTTTAAACAGAGTTGTTCGACGTTTATTACAAAACTAGGATTTTACGTTGCTAAAAGAAATCAAACCAGGAAGTCCAAATCAAAAATATGAAGCAGTTCAATGTTTATGAAAAACTTAAATTTTCCTCGTTAGCAAAGAATAAAATCAAGAAGTTCAAATTACAAATAGAGTAGTTCAATGTATACGAAAAACTAAAAATTGCCCTGTTTCTAGGCAAAATAAAATTATGAATTTCAATTTTAAAAAAATTGTTCGATGTTCACTAAAAAATCTTTTTTTTTCCTAAGAATAAAACTAAGAAGTTCAAATTGAAAAAGCAGAGAGGTTCGGAGTTTATAAAAAAACCTAGGATTTACATGCTCAATTTTGATGAGTACCTTAGGAGTTAGGGCAAAAAAATTAGAGCACAGTTCAAAGTGAAAACAGCCAGAAGTTCACGCACTGCATGGTGTGTGTGTGTCATATGAGAAAAAAAGAATAAAAAGGCAAAGTCTAAAAATTTTGTTACTAGAAGTTCAAGTGCTCGGCCCGGCAAAGTTCCAAAATTCTTCTGAGAGAAGTTCACCTTGTATTTACATGTTCAAAACACAAGAAGATGTTATTTTGGTGTTTTAAAACAATTCTCTCAATGCATTACAGAAATTGAAACAAATGTTTAACCGTATTAGAAAAAGTTGCATCTTTTCAACAAGTTTCTAAAGGTATATCATTTGTGCAACTCCGACGAACGGGTGAGGAATTACGAACAAAAATACGTGACAAAAGTTCAAAGTGAAAACAACGAGCAGTTCAACTACTACACGGAATGCGTTTCATGTGAGAATAAATGAATACAAAACTAAAAGCCTAAAAGGTTTGTTGCAAGAAGTTCACGTGCTCCTCCCGGCACAGTTCAAAATTTCTAGTGAGAGACGTCCGTCGTTCATTTACATGTTTAAAAAAGGCAAAAACGGCACTGTTTTTGCCATTTTTAAAACTGCTCGCAAACGGCAACGAATTTGTAACAACTGTCTACATGAAAAAGTTGCTCCTACTCATAAGCTTTCCAACGGTATATTATAAGCTTCATTCCGATAAACGGTTTAAAAGTTTCATGTATATCGTTAAATACAAGTTTTTACGTATTCAAAAAAAATCTCTTGAACCCACGCGAATATGAAAAAAATGGTCAACACGGGGAAGTTGCGCGTTTTCAACAGCTTACCATCGGTATATCATTTGCTCAATTTCGATGAGTTGTTGTGGAGTTACGGGCAAAAAGAGCACATGAAAAACAGAGTGAAGTTCAAACACACATGTCCGAGAAGTTCAACTTCTTCACGCAGTGCGTTTTCGAAGACTCTGTTTTCGCGATGAAGGCAAAAAGAATGATCTCGCCGTTTTCAAAATTACTTCAAAACGGTTGGGAATTAGAGAAAACTTTCTATATGAAAAAGTTTCACATTTTCGATAGCTTTCCAACGGTATATTATTTGCACTGTTCCGATAAATTTTGCAACAATTACGGACAAAAAAAATATTTCGCCCATTTTCAAAATTGACATAAAACCGTAAAGAATTGGGGGAAACATTCTATACATTAAAGTTTCGTATTAGTTCAAGCTTTCAAACGCCATATCATTTGCTGCATTCTGAAAAACCATTGATAAATTAACCCAAAAATATGATCTCGGTGGAACTTCGACCGTTTTCTAAATTACTTTTAAACTGTAAAAAATTGGAACAAACTTTCTATATGAAAAAGAAGCGCATTTTCATAAGCTTTCCAATGCCATATCATTTGCATCAAACAGACAAGCCATTTTGAAATTAAGACAAAAATACTAACTCGGCTATTCGGTTTCAGAAATTCCGCCATTTTTCAAATTGCTCTTTAACCATAGGGATTTTGGGAAAACTTTCTATGTGTGAAATGAGCAGATTTGCAGCAGCTTTCCAACACCATATCATTTGCATCATTCCGATAAATGGTTTAGAAATGGGCTCGAAAATATGATCATGTTTTTTTGTATGAAGAAAAATGGTTTGTAAAACTGCTCTTAAACCGTGTACATTTTTACAACAATTCAACTTAGGTTGTGATCCATGTGTCCACTGCTTTCCAATGGTATATCGCAAGCCCCATTTGGACAATGTTCGCGGAAGTTCAACCTGTCCCTGGATGAAATTCAACTACTACTACTACGACAGGTCGGGTAGTTATCAGAATATTATTCTGATCATGTGATCAGAATAGTGTTTATGTGTGTGCGTGTGTATATATATATCAAACAATCTCACATTTATTTGAATTTGTGATAATGTGTGGCTTTTGCAGCTCACAGCTATATACTTGTAGGCGTAGGGGGTGGGGCACTATACATTGTGTGATAAACACATTATACATACGAAACATGGTTTAGACTATGAAGATCTAGCTAGAGCTTGAAATGTACTATTATTTGAAATCAGCAAAAAGTGGATTCAAAAATTTGAATTCAAGTTCATATAGTACACATAGTTCATATCTAACTTGACAGTAATCATGTGGTGTGTTGTGAATATAGATGACGGTTTAACTTGACAACAATCATGATTGTAGATTCTTATTCAAATTGTGAAACGAATTCAAATTTAGTTCATATTGCAGCGGTAGTATATACATTTGGAATGCACTAAAATGTTCATTTGAGTAGCTTACATGCATTATACACCTAGCAAAATATTTTAATTGAACATAACACGGACTCAAAGTTTTGAATGACATTTGTAGTAATTCATACAGTAAAACGGGACATAACCCTCTCTTGTGTGATGCGAATTGATTTATTATTATTTTTTGGTTCTTTTTGGTTGAGGGAAGTGCGAATTGATATGGTACCGTACACGTTAGCCTTGTCCCAAAATTTCAACCAACGCCTTGTTATGCCGAAATTTTAAGATATCTCTTTGTCTCTTTGTGCTCTGAAAACTCCCTCCTTCTCAACCCATGCCTTGCTATCCCGAAATTACAACGCGCGCGAAAACTCCCTACTCCTGCGAAATCCCGACACGCAAAATCCCCGTTCTACCCGTGAGCGGAAAGAGCCGCTAGTTCAAATTGGTGGGGGTACTTTTGTAACTTACCTACATTTTGGACAAGCGCGTCCCTAAGTCATGGTTTCCCCCTCCCATCCCCTGCTTTTCCCCATTTAAAAACTGAGGCCGCCTAAATATTTCTCCACCAGCCGCAAAACCCCACCCTCTTCCGTCCGCCCCCCACCGCCGCTCAGCCGGAGCCTCTTCCCCGACAACGTCGTCCACCGCAACAGCTCGACGTCCCTCATCCACCACACCAGATGAGGATCCGTCGTCGATCTCGTTGTCCCGCCGGTTCAGCCGCCCTGTCCTCCACCTCCAAGGAGCTGCTCCGGCGATCGCCTCATCAATCGCGGCTGCTCCATTCCCACAGCGCCGCCTTAACCTACCCCACCGGAACTGCAGCATCCCCACCGACTCCTCGGATGAAGCCGAGGCCTACTCGGTGATACGTCCCAAACGTATCTACTTTTCCAAACACTTTTGCTCTGGTTTTGGACTCTAATTTGCATGATTTGAATGGAACTAACCCGGACTGACGCTGTTTTCAGCAGAATTGCCATGGTGTTATTTTTGTGCAGAAATAAAAGTTCTCGGATGGACCTAAAAATTTACGGAGAATTATTTCAGAATATATAAAAAATACTGGCAAAGAGATCTACCGGAGGGGGCCACCCAGAAGCCACATGCTCAGGGGGCGCGCCTACCGCCCCAAGGCACGCCCCACGGGCTTGTGGGGCCCTGGCAGCTCCGTTTTCCCTAATTCCAATGCTATAAGTACCTATTCATCCAGAAAAAAATCAGAGAGAAAGAATCATCGTGTTTTACAATATGGAGCCGCCGCCACTTCCTGTTCTTCATCGGGATGGCTGATCTGGAGTCCGTTCGGGGCTCCGGAGAGGGGGATTCGACGCCGTCATCATCATGAACCATCCTCCATCACCAATTTCATGATGCTCACCATCGGGCGTGAGTAATTTCTTCGTAGGCTTGCTAGACGGTGATGGGTTGGATGAGATTTACCATGTAATCGAGTCAATTTGTTAGGGTTTTGATCCCTAGTATCCACTATGTTCTGAGATTGATGTTGGTATGACTTTGCTATGCTTAATGCTTGTCACTAGGGCCCGAGTGCCATGATTTCAGATCTGAACCCTTTATGTTTTCATGAATATATTTGTGTTCTTGATCCTATCTTGCAAGTTGTATGCACCTATTACGTGTTATGATCCGCATACCCCAAGGTGACAATAATTGAGATTCTTTCCGGTGATTACCGTAGTTTGAGGAGTTCATGTATTCACTATGTGTTAATGCTTTGTTCTGGTTCTCTATTAAAAGGAGGCCTTAATATCCCTTAGATTTCCTTATGGACCCCGCTGCCACGGGAGGGTAGGACCAAAAATGTCATGCAAGTTCTTATTATAAGCACGTATGACTATATACGGAATACATGCCTATATTACATTGATGAATTGGAGCTATTGTGTATCGCCCTAGGTTGTGACTGTTACATGATGAATGTCATCCAACATAATTATCCATCACCGATCCAATGCCTACACTTTTTGCATATTGATCTTTGCTAAGTTACTTTCGTTGCTGCTGCTGTTACAATCACTACAAAACTGCTTCCGTTACTGTTACTATTGCTACTGTTACTACAACTATCAAAACTATCATACTACTATGCTACTAAATACTTTGCTGCAGATATTCTTTCTCCAGGTGTGGTTGAATTGACAACTCAACTGCTAATACTTTCAAATATTTTTTGGCTCCTCTTGTGTCGAATGAATAAATCTGGGTGAAATACTACCCGTGAAAACTGTTGAGATCCTCTATACTTGTGGGTTATCAAGACCTTTTTCTGGCGCCATTGCCGGGGAGCATAGCTCTATCTGTTGAGTCACTTGGGATTTATATCTGTTGATCACTATGAAGAATCTGAAAGACGCTAAGACTAAGATCGTCCCCTCTATGACTAGAGGAGGTAAGGAATTGCCATCACACTCTGCACTTGATTCACCTTCTGTTTTGAGTAGGCTTGCGACACCACCACCTGTTATTCATTCTGATATGTCGCAAGTAATTGATGATACTACTTCTGCTATGAATGAAACTATTGATGATGCTAGTACTATGCTTGATGATACTATGCCACTTGGAGAATTTCTTGATGAACAAATTGCTAGAGATAAAGAAACTAAAAATGTTGAAACTCTTGAAAATTATGATTCACCTGTTATGCCTAGTCATCCTAATAGAGTTGAAATGCCTAAAATACCTGATGGTTATGTTTTTGATGGAGAGACAGCTAGGGCAATTCTTGCTTGTAATGATAGAGATGATGTTAGAAAATTGCTTGCTGAGTTGAAAGAAAAATCTATGAGGGAGAGAATGAAATATGATCCTAAGTTTGCTACCTCTCCTATATTTGTTACTGATAAGGATTATGAATTCTCTGTCGATCCTGAGTTAATTACTTTGGTTGAATCTGAACCTTTTCATGGTTATGAAACTGAAACTGTTGTGGCACACCTTACTAAATTGAATGATATTGCTACCCTATTTGCTCATGAGGAAAAAATTCGCTACTACTATATTCTTAAGTTGTTTCCTTTCTCATTAAAGGGTGATGCTAAGATATGGTTTAATACTCTTGCTCCTGGTTGTGTGCGTAGTCCCCAGGATATGATATATTACTTCTTTGAAAATATTTTCCTGCTCATAAGAAACAAGCTGCCATACAGGAAATATTTAACTTTGTGCAAATTGAAGAAGAGAATCTCCCTCAAGCTTGGGGAGGCTTCTCCAACTACTTAATGCTTTGCCTGATCATCCTCTTAAGAAAAACGAAATACTTGATATCTTTTATAATGGACTAACCGATTCTTCTAGGGACTACCTAGATAGTTGTGCTGGTTGTGTTTTCAGGGAACGAACTGTTGGACAGGCTGAAGAACTATTAAATAATATATTGAGAAATGCCGATGATTGGACACTTCCTGAACCACCACCTAAGCCAACTCCGAAGAAATAAGGTATTCTATTCCTCAGTCCTAAAGATATGCAAGAAGCTAAGAAATCTATGAAGGAAAAAGGTATTAAAGCTGAAGATGTTAAGAATTTACCACCTATTGAAGAAATACATGGGCTCGACATCCCGACACAGGTAGTAGAGGTAAATTCTCTTCGTAGATTTGATGAAAATAATATTCCCTATAGTAAGTCTTCTAGTCAATGCTTGGATGAATTTGATAACTACATTGTTAAGCAAGAGAATTTCAATATGCATGTTAGCAATCAATTAAAATGAAATGTCATCATGATTGATCGCTTGAGTGATTTGATGTTTAGAACTGCTAATGATGTTAAATGTTTAAGCAAACATGCTTCTATGGTTCAGACTCAGTTAGAACAAATTGCTAAATCACAAAATGATTTGCTTGATGAAATGAATAATAAAATGAATGATCATGATGTTAGAGTTGTCACTAGAGGAGGTAGAATGACTCAGGATCCTCTGTATCCTGAAGGTCATCCTAAAATAATTGAATAGGATTCACAGAGAATTAACACTGATGCACCTAGCCCATCAAAGAAGAAAAAGAAAAAGAAAAAAGATAGGACTTTGCATGCTTCTAGTGAACCTGAGATAGAAAAACCTCCTGAGAACCAAAATGATGTTTCTATATCTAATACTGAGAAACAATCTGGTAATGAACATCCACCTAGTGATAATGATAATGATAATGATGATGTTCATGTTGATGCTCAACCAGATAATGATGTAGAAATAGAACCTGCTGTTGATCTTGATAACCCACCTCCTAAGAACAAAAGATATGATAAAAGAGACTTCATTGCTAGAAAACATGGGAAAGAAAGAGAACAATGGGTTCAGAAACCCATGCCTTTTCCTACTAAACCATCTAAAAATAAGGATGAGGAAGACTTTGAGCACTTCGTTGAAATGCTTAGACCTGTCTTTTTGCGCACTCGCTTGATTGATATGTTGAAAATGTCTCCCTATGCTAAATACATGAAAGATATTTTCACTAATAAAAGAAAGATACCAGAAGCTGAAATTTCCACCATTCTTGCAAATTATTCTTTTAAGGGCGGAGTACCTAAGAAACTAGGAGATCCGGGAATACCTACTATACCATGCTCCATTAAAAGAAGTTATGTTAAAACTGCTTTATGTGATTTGGGAGCTGGTGTTAGTGTTATGCCTTTCTATTTATATAGAAGACTTGATTTGAATAAGCTTACACCTACTGAAATATCTTTGCAAATGGTTGATAAATCAACTGCTATACCTATTGGAATTTGCGCGGATGTCCCCGTTGTTGTTGCAAATGTTACTAAACAAACTTTGTTATACTTGATATGCCCGAGGACGACAACATGTCGATTATCCTTGGAAGATCCTTTTTGAATACTGCAAGGGCTGTTATTGATTGCAACAAAAGCAAGGTTACTTTTCATGTCAATGGTAATGAGCATACGGTTTATTTCACGAAGAAACAAAGTTCGGTGAATGGTATTAATTGTATTGAAAAAGTTTTGACGATTACTATTGGAGGTTTCAAATTTCCTCTCCCTACTGTCAAAAAGAAATATGAAGTTCTTATTGTTGGGGAAATGCATATCCCCATTGAGGTAACTTAGTGCTATATGAAGATTCTTCGGTTTCATGCCATTCGGAAATAGTTTGTTAATAAGACTTGATCAACCTTATTAATGGATTCCTTTTGAGGGGTATGTGGTTGATGAATTTAGTAAGCACAACTTCCTGTACCTACCTTTTGCTTTCTGTTATTTATAGTAGAATAAAGTAAAATGCCATGATTATCTTGTTTTCTGAATTTTCCGTGCAATAAAAAATGGCCCAAAAATAAAAGTTCTTAGAGTGCCTTGAAAATTTAGTAAGATTTTTTATGGAATATTTAAGAATTTTTGGCACTGAACACACCCCAGGGGGGGTGCACCTATGAGCCACAAGCTCACAGGGCGCGCCCACCGCACCGAGCGCGCCCAACAGGCTTGTGGGTCCCACAGGGACCCACTTACTTATGCCAGCCACCCATCTCCTTCTTCTTCCTCCAAAAAAAATCAAACTTGCTCACAAGCCCTTGTTCTTGCTCATATTGCTGTGATTTTCAATCTCCTTGCTCGGAACTCCATTTCCAAAACTGTTTTGAGGAATTACTCCTTGGTATGTGACTCCTCCAATGCTCCAATTAGTTTTTGTTCTAGTGCTTTATACTTTGCAAATTTTTGCTGCTGTGGTGACCATGTTTATGAGCTTGCATGTTGAATTTGTATGGTCCAAAGTAGTTTTGATGCATGATATAGCTTCTAGATACATGTGGGATTAGTTGGTATCAATTTTGTTGAGTTTCGTTCACTTTTATTTTGAGTCACTAAAAATTTTAGAAATTTTTAGAAAAAGAAAATGCTCTAGTGGAGGTTGAGAGGTTCTTCAAGCCGGAATCCTAAGGAGGCTCCGAAGCCCAAGTATCATCTTCCTCGTGCGGCCGAGGTGCGGCCATGCGAATGGCCATGCAACACATTCTTGAGGGATGCGGGAATTTTTGATGATTTCTATTATTTGGCGAACAATGCCGGCATTATCCCTTTCCTCGAAGATAAGTGTGACCAGTATCTTCTCCTCACAAATACTTTCGTTCAAAGCTTTCATTTTCATGCTAGGAGAGATATACCCACAGTGTCATTTAACTTATATGATATTCCTAAAGAGATGACACTTGAGGATTTTTGCGAGGTATGCAAACTTCCTAATGAGGGCAGCCCAGTAGAGCCACACCCTAGGGATGTCTTGGAGTTCATCTCTGAGGTTACCGTGGGGGAGTCGAGGGTAGTTTTTGAGGCTAGGGTTGCTAGTTTACATTTTCCCTGTTTTGCGCTATTACTCACTATTTGCTGGGAGGTGTTTGACTGGTCGGTGGGAGAGTGGAACGCTCAGCTCACCTGACCTTGCTATTTTGCGCCATGCTCTTTACGCCGATAGGACATTCAATTTGGGTGCTATGGTTGCCCGGCGATTGCACACCAACCGTTCGAAGGGCGCTATTTATGGTGGTATTTATGCTTCCCGTCTCGCTAAACATTTTGAGATTCCTATTAGACACAACGAGAGGAAGAGAGGCTTTTACCCACTATGCATCTTGATTATGATAGTATGGTTGGGCATAACTTTATTAATTCTAGAGACGTGCGGTTTAGATATAACTTGATGTTCAGTCAGGGTACTCGTGAGATTATTACTTTGCCTGCGCCTACTTTGTTTGATATTCATAGGGGCAGATATATCATCATGCTTGAGAAGATTTATGCTTATTGGGGCTTGGACCAGCCCCAAGCACCAGAGCCAGCACCTGAGCCAGAGCCGTACCAGGAGCCCATCTATCTGGGGGAGCCTCAGGAGGCAGTTTACCAGTGGGATCCTCAGCAGCCTCAGTACTATCCAGGAGGTGCTGATTTCAACCCATGGCCGTAGACCAACTTAGGCCACAAGCCTAAGCTTGGGGGAGTACGTATTTCTCATCGACATTCCATTCATGTCTCACACATTCATTCCTGTTGTCGGTGTTCATCCTTTTTCATTGTATATCCATGTTAATTTTATTTTCGCTTTCTTCTTGTGTGTTTGAAAAACTTTGAAAATCCAAAAAAAAATAGTTGTAGTTTCTTTCTTGTTTAGTTAATTCGTAGCATTAAAAGAAAACCCAAAAAGATTTCTCATTTCTTCTTTTGCTTGTTGGGAGCTTTCCCGTGTAAATAGTTTTTCTCATTTTTCGTTTTTCCTTTGTTAATTTGCTTTCTTCAGAAAAACCAAAAACTCCAAAAATATTTCAGTGTGTTTCTCTAAATTTCTTTTCTTTTCGTTGAGTCGCCGCAAGGAGAAGACCACGATGAAAACGTTGAGTGGCTCTCATATGCTTTATTGTTGAACTAACGAAGATGCCACTATTACCTTGTCTTCTCCTTTGAATAAATTTTTGCAGATTCCAGCTTAGTCCATGGCACTCTTGCACTATTATTATTTTCATATCATTCGGTCGTGCAAGTGAAAGGCAATAATGATGATATTTGATGAAGTGATTGCGATGAAGAAAAGCTGGTATGAACTCTTCTTGTTTTTGTCTTTGTAAATATGTTTAGCTCAGTATTCATGATTCAGCATTATTATGAGTAAACATGTTTGTGATGACAATTAGAGATTATAGTTGCTCATGCCATGCTTAAATAGCTAGGAGTGGATAATGATTTATCTTGAGTGTCAACATGCATTAAAATGATTGTGATGAAGTATGTTAGCATGGTATCCTCCTCTGAGTAATTCGAGTGGCTTGACTTGGCACATGTTCATACATGAAGTTGAATCAAAACCAACATAGCCACCATGATATTTATGTTCAGGGTGTTGATATCCTACTCATGCTCGTGTTCAATGTTAATTATTCGCAATGCATGTCTATGACCGTTTTTGCTCTCTAGCTGGTTGCTTCTCAATCTATTTGCTAGCCTTCGCCTGTACTAAGTAGGAATACTACTTGTGCATCCAAATTCTTAAACCAAAATTGTTCCAGATGAATCCACTATATCTACCTATATGCGGTATTACTCTGCCGTTCCAAGTAAATTTGCATGTGCCACCTCTAAATATTCAACCGAACATCTGTTTTGTGTGCCCGTACCGCTCATGGACCGACAAGGGGTGGTCAGTATCTTCCATGCTAAGCGGGTTATTCTCAGATGAGTGTTTATTCACTTGTCATTGCACGAGAGAGGCTGGTAATTGGGATGCCCAGTCCTATGCTCAAAATTGAATTATATAATGCAAACAAACTCCCCTGAAAAGTTGTTGGTATGGAGGGCACCCGTGAATTCGGCTAGCCATGGCTTGTGTTGGTATGGTGGAGGGGGAGTAAACTTTACCTTTCCGCTTGGGAACCGCCTATAATGTGTTTAGCATGGAAGATATTGAAAACTCTCGGTCGTGACGTTGACAGGAAAAGCATACCTCTCAAAATTATTTTAATATCTGTTTTAAAGCTTGGAGCTCTGGCACCGCTCCAAATCCATGCTTCCCTCTATGAAGGGCCTATTCATTTACTTTTATGTTATTTTACTTTTATTGTTGAGTCATCACCCTCTCATTTAAGCACCAGTTGGAGAGCACTATTGTCATTTTTATGCATTGAGTATAGTTAATGTTGGGTGTGACCATGATTGGATATCCTCTACCCTGAATTACAATGTTTAGTCGCTGCTTGAACCTCAGAGGTGCTCTGCATTTATGTTTTGTGGTCTCAGAAAGGGCTAGCGAGATACCATGTTATCATATTATATCATGATTGTTTTGACAAAGTGTTGGCATCCAAGATATCTTATTATTGCTCGCTAGTTGGTTATGTTATTGCCACGAGTAAATGTGAGACCTAAGTGTTATCATTCATGTGGTTAGTTCATAATCTTTGCTGAAAACTTGGATGCAAGTTAAGTATATATACAGACAACAAGAACAAAAGAGTTTGTAAAAGTTTTTCTTTGTCACTTTCAGTTTGTCAACTGAATTGCTTGAGGACAAGCAATGAGTTAAGCTTGGGGGAGTTGATACGTCCCAAACATATCTACTTTTCCAAACACCTTTTCTCTGGTTTTGGACTCTAATTTGCATGATTTGAATGGAACTAACCCGGACTGACGGTGTTTTGAGCAGAATTGCCATGGTGTTATTTTTGTGCAGAAATAAAAGTTCTCGGATGGACCAGAAAATTTATGGAGAATTATTTCAGAATATATAAAAAATACTGGCGAAGAGATCTACTGGAGGAGGGGCCACCCATGAGCCACAAGCTCAGGGGGCGCGCCTACCCCCAAGGGGCGCCCCCAGGCTTGTGGGGCCCTGGCAGCTCCGTTTACCCTAATTCCAATGCTATAAGTACCTATTCGTCTAGGAAAAAATCAGAGAGAAAGAATCATCGCGTTTTACGATATGGAGCCACCGCCACCTCCTGTTCTTCATCGAGAGGGATGATCTGGAGTCCGTTCGGGGCTCCGGAGAGGGGGATTCGACGCCATCGTCATCATCAACCATCCTCCATCACCAATTTCATGATGCTCACCACCGGGCGTGAGTAATTTCTTCGTAGGCTTGCTGGACGGTGATGGGTTGGATGAGATTTACCATGTAATCGAGTCAATTTGTTAGGGTTTTGATCCCTAGTATCCACTATGTTCTGAGATTGATGTTGCTATGACTTTGCTATGCTTAATGCTTGTCACTAGAGCCCGAGTGCCATGATTTCAGATCTGAACCCTTTATGTTTTCATGAATATATTTGTGTTCTTGATCCTATCTTGCAAGTTGTATGCACCTATTACTTGTTATGATCCGCATACCCCAAGGTGACAATAATTGGGATTCTTTCCGATGATTACCGTAGTTTGAGTAGTTCATGTATTCACTATGTGTTAATGCTTTGTTCCGGTTCTCTATTAAAAGGAGGCTTAATATCCCTTAGATTTCCTTATGGACCCCGCTGCCACGGGAGGGTAGGACAAAAGATGTCATGCAAGTTTTTATTATAAGCACGTATGACTATATACGGAATACATGCCTACATTACATTAATGAATTGGAGCTATTGTGTATCGCCGTAGGTTGTGACTATTACATGATGAATGTCATCCAACATAATTATCCATCACCAATCCAATGCCTACACTTTTCGCATATTGATCTTTGCTAAGTTACTTTCGTTGCTGCCGCTGTTACAATCACTACAAAACTGCTTCTGTTACTGTTACTATTACTATTGCTACTGTTACTACAGCTATGAAAACTATCATACTACTGTGCTACTAAATACTTTGCTGCAGATATTTGTTCTCCAGGTGTGGTTGAATTGACAACTCAACTGCTAATACTCACAAATATTCTTTGGCTCCCCTTGTGTTGAATCAATAAATCTGGGTGAGATACTACCCGCGAAAACTGTTGCGATCCCCTATACTTGTGGGTTATCACTCGGTGCCACCAAAGAGGTTGTACACTCATCGCATCTTCTCCTTCACTCGACCTCACGACGCCACCGGTGCTCGATCCCGCTCCGCCATGGCGCGGCTCCCTCGACGCCGGCGCTGCCGGTGACATCCTCCACGGCGGCTCTCCCCCATTGCGAGGCTCCTTCCGCGGCGGCGTCCATACCAGCCGGAGCTGTTGCTGCTGCTGCTCTGCTCTTGCTCTCGCTCGCGCTGCTGATGCTGGTACACGGGCTGCAGCAGCTACATGAGTTGCTACTCTGGCTCTCGTTCACGCTGCTACTATCTGCTAGTGCGTTCCCTGTCGAGCGGCTGCTTATTTAGATCACTGCTTCTCTGCTACTAGTGCTTGAGCGGCCTAAACTACCAGTGAAGTGCTTCTCTGCTACTAGTGCGTTCAGTTTCGACAGTAACAATCAATTTCGATAGTAAAATTCAGTTTTGACAGTTAAGTTCAGAGTCAACAGTTTTTACATCATCTGTTGGAATTGGGTGTTTTTTGGTGATGTAAATTTTACAGCTAGCACTTTTTGGTGATGTATTTCACATCATCTATTGGAGATGGTATTAGAATCCCACTTCAGATTAACGATGTCTGTCTTGTACTGCTTCAACCTCGACATCATACAGCTCGCCGGAGCTGCTCCAATGATGGAACCATCCATCACAACAGAGCAGTACCCTCAACGCCGTCTACAGACGCCTCAGATCTTCTTCCCCAGCTCCGACAGCCACCTCCGCCGCAACATCTTTAGCGACAGACCCAATGATGCTGAGGTTGACATGGCTACGCCAAAGAGGTTGTACACTAGTCGCATCACTTTTTACTCTACATTCATGTCAATCCCTTAGGGCTATTTTCGTTCAAAGGAAAAAGTGAAGGAAAAACATAGCAATAGGAATTTTTCCTATGGTACTCTACTATTCAATTATTCATGCATTTGGTTGAAAGGAATGGAGCAAAACAAAACTGAAGGATTTTTTCCTTTCGTGTCTGTTTCAAAGGAAAAACACAGAAATTTTAACATCCACCTGGACCTACTTATCAAAATCCTATGCATGAAAAAAATACTAAGTGCATTAGTGGCATAATAACATTCTAACTGTACACATTTTCAGGTGGTTTGACTTTAATTTGGCCATGTTTCTTTGCATTCCTGTGCTCTTCCAATTCCTGTGAACCGAACACCCTAGTTGAAAGAAATCCTGTGTTTACAAATGCTCTGTTTTCCACGTGCATTCCTATCCTATTTCGGTGTTTTTCCTATCCCTGTATTTTTAGAATCCTGCAAGCCAAAGGAGCCCTTATAGAATTACTTCAGTTACAGATAGGTGTCGAAGAAAACTTTGTGTGGTTTGTCCTGCTCCTGCCGCGCCGTGTTCCACCTCACCTGAGCTGCTACATCGACAGAAGCATCCACCATACCAGATATCACGATTCCTTACCGTGTTTTGCCACCTCAGATCTCCTTCCCCGCCACTAGCAGCCACCGCAACTGCATCACCATCACCGACTCAGCAGATGAACCTGAGGAGTACACAGGTCCGCAAGAGAGGTCGCACTCATTTGTTTCTGCTTACTTTATGCATTGCTTAATATTACCTGCTAGTTTATCATCATGTTCATCTCTTAGACTCCAAGTCAGGTCCAAATTAATGTTCAAACTTGAGTTTTAAAATGCTTGTGGGGCACATATCGAGGCAGCAATGAATAGTATCCCTATCTACTATCTGGTTCATCTAGGGTATCTACTATGTCGTTCATCTTGGGTGGGAAACAAACAGTAAATCAGCCATCATCTATCTTTTTATTAAATTAAGCTATCATTTGCCTGCTATCATTATTTTTGGATCTATCCACTGGTTGTTACCATCACTCTAGATTTCTGCATGCTCTCCTTACATAATCTCACTATATTTTTTTCGTATGCATGTCAGTTGTTGTACACAGTCATGCTGAACATGTAGAGAAAAAGAGAAGAGTCTTGCACGGCAATACAATGTCATGCAGACATCGCTACATGGTGGGTGCAATGGCAACCCCATCCCCCCCTCCTCCAAATTGTAATCCAGAGGAAGATAGATGTTCAGAGGTGGATTCAGAGGGAGCTAACCACTCCCCGAGGTGTTTGCTCTAACTTAGCATGATGATGTTGGTAATATCATGCATATGGTGCCTTGCTTTGCTTACTTTCGACATCATATATGTCATCTGCTTAGTTTAGACATGTTCTGTAATGCCACATGTTTAGTTTCTATATCATATATGTGAATTATGCAATGCCATCTTTTTTAGCCAGCCATAATATGTGAAATATACAATGCCATCCTGTTTAGCCAGACATCATATATTTGAATTGTATCTTGCCATTCCTTTTTTTCATTACATTTCCATTTGTCGACAATGTTTGTACATTCAACTACTCTTCATGTGAATCAACCATTTGAGTGGGTGATGAAAATATCTGGAGTGAAAACAAGGTCTTCAGAGCAGACAGTGCTACCTGTCGAAGCAGATCTCTTGCTGGGTCCAGATAGCTCCTCAGAGGAGGATTCAGAGACAGATGACCAGTCCTATCCCCCCCCCGCCCGAGGTGTATGCTCTAACTTGGTAGGGTTATACTGCTCGTATCATGCATATGGTGTCTTGCATTGCATAGTTGATACGTCTCCAACGTAACTATAATTTTTTATTGTTCCATGCTATTATAGTATCAATCTTGAATGTTTTTATGCAATTATATATCATTTTTTGGGACTAACCTATTAACCTAGTGCCCAGTGCCAGTTGCTGTTTTCTGCTTGTTTTTGGTTTTTCAGGAAATCAGTACCAAACGAAGTCCAAATGCCACAAAACTTTTTGATGATTTTTTTCTGGACAAAAGAGACCCTGGAAGTTTCGGGAGGATGCCAGAAGCCTCATGAGGAGGCCACAATGCAACAGGGCGCGGCCCTAGGGGGAGGCGCCCTGATGCCTTGTGGGCCCCTCGTGGCTCCTTTTGACCTAATTCCACTTCTATAAATTCTCAAATATTCAGAAACCAACAGAGAGCCAGACGAGAAAACCCTACCGCCGTCGCAAGCCTCTGTTCTTCCGCAATCCCATCTGGAGGCCTTTTCCAGTACTCTACCGGAGGGGGAATCGATCACGGAGGGCTTCTTCATCAACATTGCTACCCTTCCGATGATGTGTGAGTAGTTTACCACAGACCTACGGGTCCATAGCTAGTAGCTAGATGGCTTCTTCTCTCTCTCTTTGATCTTCAATACCATGTTCTCCTCGATGTTCTTGGAATTCTATCCGATGTAATCTTCTTTTGCGGTGTGTTTGTTGGGATCTGATGAATTGTGAGTTTATGATCAGATTATTCATGAGAAATATTTGAGTCTTCTCTGAACTCTTTTATGCATGATTGTTATAGCTTTGTATTTCTCTCTGATCTATCTGTTTGGTTTGGCCAACTAGATTGATTTATCTTGCAATGGGAGAGGTGCTTTGTGAAGGGTTCAATCTTGCGGTGCTCAATCCTAGTGATAGAAAGGGACATGACACGTATTTGTATTGTTGCCATTAAGGATAAAAAGATGGGGTTTAATCATATTGCTTGAGTTTACTTTGTCTACATCATGTCATCTTGCTTAAGGCGTTACTCTGTTTCATACTTAATACCCTAGATGCATGCTGGATAGTGGTCGATGGGTGGAGTAATAGTAGTAGATGCAGGCAGGAGTCGGTCTACTTGTCTCGGACGTGATGCCTATATACATGATCATTGCCATGAATCCGTCATAATTATTTGCTTTTCTATCAATTGCCCAACAGTAATTTGTTTACCCACCGTATGCTATGCGCTTGAGAGAGAAGCCTCTAGTGAAAACTATGGCCCCGGGTCTACCTTTATCATATATTAAAATCCAAAAATACCTTGCTGCAATTTATTTAATTTTATTTTATTTTGCAATTTACTTTTTATCTATCACTATTAGAATTAATCCTTGCAAATAACCGCTAAGGGGATTGACAACCCTCTTAATTGCTTTGGGTGCAAGTGTTTGCTTTTGTGTGTGTAGGTGCTGCTAACGAGGTTTTGTGTGGTTCTCCTACTGGATTGATAACCTTGGTTCTTAACTAAGGGAAATACTTATATCTACTATACTGCATCATCCTCTCCTCTTCGAGGAAATACCAACGCAGTCTACAAGTAGCACCTATATACATGATCATTGCCTTGAATATCGTCATAACTATGCGCTTTTCTATCAATTGCCCAACAGTAATTTGCTTACCCACCGTATGCTATGCGTTCAAGAGAGAAGCCTCTAGTGAAAACTATGGCCCCCGGGGTCATTTATCCATCATATATAAAATCAAAAATACCTTGCTGCAATTTTATTTCCTTTATTTTGTTTTGCAATTTACTTTTCTGTCTATCACTATCAGAATTAATCCTTGCAAGTAACCGCCAAGGGGATTGACAACCCTCTTGTTTGCGTTGGGTGCAAGTATTTGCTCTTGTGTGTGTAGGTGCTGCTAATGAGGTTCTGTGTGGTTCTCCTACTGGATTGATAACCTTGGTTCTTAACTGAGGGAAATACTTATCTCTATTGTACTGCATCATCCTCTCCTCTTCGTGGAAATCCCAACGCAGTTCACAAGTAGCAGGAAGAATTTTTGGCGCTGTTGCCAGGGAGACATCACCAAAACCTATCAAGTACCTTTGCATAAACTATCATCTGCTTGCTCTTATTTGCATTTGCCTTTTTATTTGCATTTTCCTATCGTTCATCTCCCCCACTTCTAAAACAATTTTACAAAAACACAAAAATATTTTTTGCTTGTTTGCTAGTTTGCTTGCTTGAAACTGCCATTATGTCTGAGTTCGAAAAGGTTATTGTAGAAAGTGCTAGTGGGGATAATACTAATGAATCTCTTGAGGAAAAATTTAAATCTTTCAATATTAATCATGACCCTCTTGAAGAAAAAGCTCCACCCACTTTTAAAACTAAAGTCTATTATGTGGGCAGCGGGAATATTATTGGTAAAAATGTTGTGCAAGAATTTTTCAATTGTGCGGAAGTTATACCCATAATTAAAGAGTCCATCCTTGACAAAACAAATTGCTATGTGGACACTATTGCTATGCTTGTGGTTAAGTTAGAACGAAATTTTTTGCACATTCATCCCGCATTACAAAAGATATTCTATGAGCTTCCCAATATACATAATCCTAGAATTAAAAAGATTGCTAAAATCATCCTTATGCATGAATTTGATTATATCATTAAAGAAGCTAGGGACATCTTTTCTTTCTATAAAATAGATTTTGAGCACCCTCCAATAAAGGAAATTCTTCATGATAAAGACACTATATGTAGGTTGGAATCTAAGGACTATTTTGCTTATGGAGAAAACATTAGGAAAAGAGTTCCCTATACTGAAGTAATTAAAACTCTATACCACAACGTGTAAGTGCATCAAGTGCCCCCTTAGTAGTTTTGGAGTATTGAAGACAAATAGGTTAAGGGACTAATGTGTTTGTGAGTGTACATAGGTGAAAACAGTCCCTGAAGACTTGGTTTAACCATGGAAGTCGACCCCTAAAAATGTATTTCTTCAAGTGAAGAATTTGGTGCGGCCTTTGAAGAAATTGATGTGAAGACTTTGAAGCTTGAAGACTTTGTTTTCATACTTTATTTTCTTCTTATTTGAGTCATAGGAAAAACCGTACTGTTAAAGGGGGTCTAGGTGAAACATTAATCATACTTCAAAGCAATGGTCAAACCTATACACACTACAGCCGCTTCGAGTGAAGCCTTGGAAATCACCAGAACAGCTGACGAATTTGCTAGTGACAGTGATGCAGTTCATCTGGTCGCTGGCGAATTTGGTCAGGCTGAGGATTTAGGATTTCGCCAGTGCGATCTGCCTATCGTGAGGAAATTGAGTGCCCCGACGAAATTGAGAGTTCAATTTTCCGACCGTTGCTGCGCCGCGTGCCAGCTGTCGAGTGGATCCTTATCCTGACAACGATCATGTCTGAGAAGGGCATTAATGACATCAGAAAGTGGATAGAAATCACAACTGGGTAAAAGCGTCAGCTTGCAGCAATTCTAGCAAATATGACTGTGACACAGAACTCAGTTCGCAAGAATCACTATTATGCCCATGAAATCTTTAATAGAAGCTGGCCCATTCTTTCACATCTAAAGACCCCTGAAGAACTTGTTGAGATGGAATTCCAACAAGACTTCGATTGGGCCAACCCGCCCAAGAAGAAGTTCAAGAAAGTTCAAGTTCCTTAGATGGTACCAAGCTCGGTGTCTCCTTCTAGAGCTACTGATGAAAATGAAGACGTCGAAGACACTGCAGCAGGCCCTTCTTCACCGTGCAACCTCGACAACAATGTTGGCGCTCCTCCACGTTCATCAAGATGATCTTCTTCGGGAGCGTTAGTCCTCAGTTTTGTCTCCTTTTGGTCATTTGATGACAAAGGGGAAGAAATTGGAGAGTTAGTCTTCAAGTTGGTTTTTATATTGGGCTATTCTTTTGCTAAGTTGCAACTCTCGGTTTTTCATTTGATTCGCTCCGTTGATGAGTTGTAACTTAATTACTGTTGGTGGTCTGACCTTTTCTGATACGTTTTATCTGCATGCGTGATTATGCTCTAAATCCTCAATGATATATGTGCATGCATGTTGTATTTCGTCAGACACCAATTTTCATCATGCATTCAAATTCTTCAATATCTTATGATCATGCATGATTGGATTCCAAGATATAGGGGGAGATCTCCACAATTTCAACCTGCCATGTGCATTTGCAATCAAAAGCAAATTCTTCATATGCACATCTTCAAGGGGAGTTCTTCTATATCATGTAACCAATGTCTTCACATTCTGTACTTAAACTTCCATTATTTACTCCCATTGAAAACTTAACTGATTTGTCATCAATCACCAAAAAGGGGGAGATTGTAAGTGCATCAAGTGCCCCCTTAGTGGTTTTGGAGTATTGAAGACAAATAGGTCAAGGGACTAATGTGTTTGTGAGTGTACACAGGTGAAAACAGTCCCTGAAGACTTGGTTTAACCATGGAAGTCGACCCCTAAAAATGTATTTCTTCAAGTGAAGAATTTGGTGCGGCCTTTGAAGAAATTGATGTGAAGACTTTGAAGCTTGAAGACTTTGTTTTCATAGTTTCTTTTCTTCTTATTTGAGTCATAGGAAAAACCGTACTATTAAAGGGGATCTAGGTGAAACATGAATCATACTTCAAAGTGATGCTCAAACCTATACACACTACAGCCGCTTCGAGTGAAGCCTTGGAAATCTCCGGAACAGCTGACGAATTTGATAGCAACAGTGATGTAGTTCATCTGGTCGCTGACGAATTTGGTCAGGCTGAGGAGTTAGGATTTCGCCAGTGCGATCTGCCTATCGTGAGGAAATTGAGTGCCTCGACGAAATTGAGAGTTCAATTTTCCGACCGTTGCTGCGCCGCATGCCAGCTGTCGAGTGGATCCTTATCCGGACAACGGTCATGTCTGAGAAGGGCATTAATGACATTTCATGTCGGGTTGCCCCTGGCTATAAATAGCCGCGCCCCACAACCACTAGTTGGTTGGCTACTCTAGAGAGATAGTGACACTTGTCATTTGAGAGCAATCCTTCCTCCGACGACTTTGTGAGAACCCAAGTGAGGAAAAACCCAACCAGAGCCAAAGTGATTGAGCATCACTGAAGAAGTTGATATGTGTGATCCGACGCTTGTTACCTTTGAAGACTGTCATTCTTCCAGATGGTTAGGCGTCATGTTCTGAGCACCCAAGAGTAATTGTGGCATGCCGGTGAACAAGTCTGTGAAGGTTTTGGAAGTGTACCTTGAAGACTTACCACGAGTGATTGGGCGAGGTCTAAGTGACCTTAGCTCAATAGGAATACGGTGAGGACTAAGTGTCCTCCGAGGTAAGACTCCGCCGCCTCAACCAGACGTACAGTTGATACAGCAACTGGAACTGGTCTACCAAATCGTTGTGTCTTCACCGAGCCTAACTGGTTTCAAATTCCTCACCCTTTACCTTTACGCAATTTCGCCGCTGAAGAACTTGTGTTTTACATTTCTGAAGAATTTGAACTGAAGACTTTCATTATGCTATTTTTCATTTCTTCAGTTCATCTTCCACATGCATGTCTGCTTGGATGATTTCATGTGCTTCACTTGTATGTATTTCATATGCATGCTACTTGTATCTGTGTCGATCTAGTTTTGCCTCTGTTTCTATTTCGTCACTCTGATTTTCGTCAAAATCTTCGAAGTTTGACGAATTTCTAAAAATCTCCGATTCACCCCCCCTCTGGGAGTTAACCTGCGCTTTCAATTGGTATCAGAGCAAGGTACTCCCTTGTTCTATGTGATTTTTGTTTAACCACCTAGAGTTTTAGTTATGTCGACCACAGGTATGATCAAGGTATCCGCTTCGTGCCCCATCTTCGATGGCACGAACTATCCATACTGGAAGGTCATGATGCGAAAGCATCTCTTGGCCATGGACAGTGATCTATGGATAGTCATTGAACTAGGATTGACCGACCTCTGCAAGATGGCGAATGCTGATGACATTCGCAAGTATACTTAGCTCGATGCTCAGGCCAAATACTTCATCTGTTCTCGACTGACCAAGGATGAGTTCACACACATCTATCATCTGGGCAACGCAAAGCTCATCTGGGACAGGATCTCTGACGTCTATGAATGGGCATATAGACGTGATGATCCCTGGCTTGTGGAATTCATGAATTCCCTCAAATCTCGGGAACCAGATCCTGCCTCAACTTCGTCTGCAGTCTGTCTCATGGCAAGAGGCTCCAAGGTACTCCAAAGACCTCTATCTTCCACTAGTGAAGGTGAATATGATGAAAACATGACACCCAATTGTTCTAAGCTTGCAAATATTGCCACTCGGCAAAAAATGCCATGGAAAGAATTCAAAATTTGCTAGACAAAAGCGATAATCTGTTGAATGATGAAATGGAACGCTCTCAGACCCTGTCTGACGATCTCAAACGTCTTCAGTCACAGTATGATGAACTTGAAAGTCGTCATGTGTCCCTCTCAGCCGAACATGAGAAGCTGTCCTATGAATTTCTTCATAGGAAGCAAGATCTCGAGAAGTTGAGAGCGTCTCATGATGATCTTTAAAAAGAGAACGATTCACTCCTCGCTCTACAGATCAGTACCGCTCAGGAAGAATTTGTTGCACCATGCCTAAAATGCCTTGAACGTGAAAATGCAAATTCTTCAGCTGAATGTTCAAATGCTTCAGTACTTTCAATTGCTTCAACTGCTTTTGTGGCCACTAACCCCTCATCTGAGGACGCCACCAGTGATACTGACGAAAATGCAGGGTTGAAGGAATTGTATGTCACTGGCATGTACAAAAGCCTCAAAGGGCATAAAACCCTGTGTGACATGCTCAAAAAGCAAATTCTGAATAGGAACCCTAGGAAAGAGGGTCCTTTGAGAGAAAGCTTAACGCCGATGGTTCTTATTGGAAGACTAAGCAGTATCCCAAAACCACATGGGTTGCTGCAAAGGGACCACCAATAGACCCATCTACCTTATCTGGCTATACTTGTGATACTTCATATTCTTCAGATGAGTCATTTGACTCCAACTACAAACTGTTCAAAAATCAGAATGGTGAAGTACTTGCCAGATTTGTTGGCACTAACTGCAGGAACGGTCCACCTGTGAAGAAAATCTGGGTTCCCAAAAGCCTTCTGGAAAATCTTCAGGTGAATGTCATCATGACACCACCGATGAAGAAGAAACTTCCCAAGCCAAATTCATCACAGGAATCAAAGTCGTCAAATGGACGCAGACCTACTTATGGTCGTGCTAATGCCTCTGTTTCGCAGGGAAACAAATAGCGATCTGATGAATATGAGCATTATTAATCAAATCACTATGTTCACAAGACCTCGAAGAATTTCTCTGCTTACTCGTTCAATTACTATAACCCTCCTGTGAATAGAAGTGCATATTCTTCAATGCCTAAGTTCTCCATTAATGCACTTCGCTACATTGCTTCTCAGCCACCCATTCAGATGTGGGTGGTTAAGAAGAAGAACTAATCTCTTCTGCAGGGTCAGGTCTTCAGACAACTAAAATGTCTGATGAATTTGCTGAAGACCTGACAAAATGCCTGTTGGGATGCAGGTTAATGATGATGAAATGAATACTCATTTCACACATCCCTTATGCTGCTAGTTAATATTCATTGATGAAATTGTCTGGCGAAATTGATCATCATCATATTCTTTACTTTGAAGTATATGAATTTGTAAGTCAGACTAACGCTTCTACAGGATGACACACCAAAAGCCACTGAATGGGTCCTGGATAGTGGCTGCACGAATCACATGACTGGTGATAGGAATTTACTCACTGATGCTCCCCTTACTCCGTCTCATCTAAAGCATATCACATACACCGACAAAGGAAAAAAGCAAGGTATTGGGTCTAGGTAAGGTTGCTATCTCGAAGGATCGACACATGGAAAAAGTGATGCTTGTCGAGTCCCTTGGATACAACATCATGTCTGTCTCAATGCTTTTAGATCTTGATATGATTGTCATCTTTGGCAAATATAGATGCATTGTGCTGTTGGAATCTGACAAATCCAAAGTCTTTGAAGGCTTTAAGAGAGGTGATTTGTATATTGTAGATTTCTCCCTAGCTCCTCAGCCTGCCACGTGTTTACTGGCAAAAGCTTTAGAGTGCTGGGTATGGCATCGATGTCTTGGACATGCTGGCATGAGGAATTTGAGCACACTCATCAAGAAGAAACACATCATTGGCGTCGAAGGCGTCAAATTCGTCAAAAATCATCTGTGTGGTGCTTGTGAGTCTGGAAAGATGACCAGATCCAAGCATGCGGCTAAGACAATCATGACCACTACTCGTCGCTTTGAATTACTTCACATGGATTTGTTTGGTCCTACCCATTATGCCACACTAACCAATGCAGCATCTCTCTACAGATTCATCATAGTTGATGACTACTTGCGTTACACCTGGGTGCACATCATTTCCTTCAAGACTGAAGTTCAGGATGTCTTCAGACGATTCTCCAATCGGGCCATGATGAATTATGGTCTCAAGATCAAGCACATCAGGAGCGACAATGACATCGAGTTCAAGAACACGGGACTTGATGACTATCTTGATGAACTTGGTATTACTCCTGAGCTCTCTGCTCCCTACACGCCTCGGCAGAATGGAGTCATGGAGCGCAAAAATAGGACACTCATCGAGATGGCTCGCACAATGCTTGATGAATACAAGACCCCTCGTCGATTCTGGCCTGAAGCAATTGACACTCCATGTCATATCATCAACCGGGTATATCTTCACAAATTCCTCAAGAAGACCACATATGAGCTCCTCACTGACAAGACACCCAATGTGAGTTATTTCAAAGTCTTCGGTGCTAAATGCTGGATTAGAGATCCTCATCACAATTCTAAATTTGCACCGAAAGCACATGAGGATTTTATGCTTGGTTACAGAAAGGACACGCACACCTACAGAGTCTTCAACACCTATCACAACGAGGTTGTTGAAACTGTAGGTGTGCGGTTCGATGAAACTAACGGCTCGCAAAGAGGGCACCTGCCACCTGTGCTAGATGAAATGCCTCCTGAGGAATCTATCAAGCTTATGGGCACCAGTGAAATTGTGCCCAGTGAAGAAATAGCTGATGAAGAAGTAGTGATCCCTCGTCGTGAAGAAACTGCTGATACTGAAGAGAATGATGCTAAGGATTCTGCACAACAACAACAACAGCAAGGCCCTCATCCAATACATCCACGAGTTGTAAATGAAGTGCGGATTGAGAAGATCCTCGACAACATCAATGCACCTGGTCCCCTCAGTCGCTAAAGAGCTTCACATTTGGTTAACTTTTGTGGGCATTATGCGTTTGTCTCTATTTCAGAGCCCACCAAAGTTAATGAAGCATTTCTCGAGCTAGAATGGATTCAAGCGATGCAAGAGGAATTGCATCAATTCGAGCTCAATAATGTGTGGGGGCTAGCCAAGCTCCCGATCCACGCAAGCACAATGTCATCGGCACCAAATGGATCTATCGTAACAAACAAGACGAAAATGGCCAAGTGGTGAGGAATAAGGCCCGTCTTGTAGCTCAAGGCTACACACAGGTTTAGGGTATTGATTTCGATGAAACATTTGCACTTGTTGCTAGGCTTGAAGCCATTCGTATACTGCTTGCATATGCTAACCATCATGATATCCTCTTATATCAAATGGATGTGAAAAGTGCATTCCTCAATGGTAAGCTTGAGGAAGAAGTATATGTTGCTCAACCACCAGGTTTTGAGGACCCAAAGCATCCGGACAAAGTCTTCAGACTCAACAAGGCTCTCTATGTCCTCAAGCAAGCCCCGAGGGCTTGGTATGATACACTGAAGGAGTTCCTGAAGAAAAAGGGTTTCAAGCCTGGTTCACTTGACCCTACTCTTTTCACTAAATCTTATGATGGTGAACTATTCATATACCAAATATATGTTGATGCTATTATCTTTGGTTGCACCAACAAGCAATACAGTGACGAATTTGCATATATGATGCGTGAAGAATATCAGATGTCTATGATGGGGGAGTTGAAATTCTTCCTCGGGCTTCAAATTCGTCAACAACCCAATGGCATCTTCATTTCTCAGGAGAAATATCTCAAAGATTGCCTGAAGAAATTCGGCATGCAAGACTGCAAAGGCCTCAAGATACCAATGCCAACAAATGGTCAACTCTGCACTGACGAAAATGGTAAAGATTTCGATCAGAAGATATATCGCTCCATCATTGGTTCGCTGTTTTACCTATGTGCATCTAGGCCAGATATTATGCTTAGCGTTTGCATGTGTGCCCGCTTTCAAGCGTCACCGATGGAATCACACCACCAGGCTGTGAAACGAATTCTTCGATATTTAGCTCACACACCAACGCTTGGATTATGGTGTCCCAAGGACTCTTCACTTGATCTTGCTGGATTTTCTGATTTTGATTATGCTGGAGATCGTGTGGATCACAAGTCAACATTAGGCACATGCCATTTCCTCGGACGAACTCTTGTCTGTTGGTCCTCGAAGAAGCAGAACATCGTCCCACTTTCCACAGTCGAGGCTAAGTACATTGCCGCTGGCACCTGCTGCTCACAACTGCTATGGATGAAGCAAACCCTCAAGGACTATGGCGTCAACGTGAAGAAAGTGCCACTCTATTGCGATAATGAGAGTGCCATCAAGATCGCCCACAACCCAGTGCAACACTCTAGGATGAAGCACATTCAGATTCGTCACCATTTTCTTCATGATCATGTGCTGAAGGGAGGCATCGTCATCAATCACGTGAAGACTGAAGACCAGCTTGCAGATATCTTCACAAAGCCCTTGGATGAGAGAAGGTTTTGCATGTTGCGGTGTGAGCTAAACATCTTAGAATCTTCGAATGTCCTTTGAAAAGGACATACATTCTAATGCTTATGCATTTTTGATGACTTTGATGCACAACACACGAAGTAACGTTTGTCTTCAATCAATGAAGACTAACCCTCTAAGTGTGGAGAAATTAATGAAGAATTTGATTCTCAGAACCCTACGACAATTGTACGCGGTGTCTGAAATCATCAAAATTCTTCACATTTTATTCATGGTGCATTCCGTAAACTGCTTGCTAAATATGATGTCAACCATAGAATTGCATCTCCCTATCACCCTCAATCTAGTGGTCAAGTCGAATTGAGCAATAGAGAAATAAAGTTAATTTTGCAAAAGACCATCAATAGATCTAGAAAGAATTGGTCTAAGAAACTTGACGATGCATTATGGCCTTATAGAACTGCTTATAAAAATCCTATGGGTATGTCTCTGTGATGCCCCCGACTTAATCGTGCACTAATCATACACGCAAATGCACACGATCGAGCACAGGGACTCACGGGAAGATATCACAACACAACTCTAAACACAAATAAAAGTCATACAAGCTTTATATTACAAGCCAGGCGCCTCGAGGGCTCGAATACATAAGCTCGTGAACAAGCGTTAGCGGAAGCAACACAATATCTGAGTTCAGACATAAAGTTAAACAAGTTTGCCTTACGAAGACTGAGCAAAACAACGACATCTGATCGAAAAAGGCACAGGCCTCCTGCCTGGGAGCCTCCTATCTACTCCTGGTCGTCAGTCTCCACGTAGTAGTAGGCTCCACCGGTGGGGTAGTAGTAGTCGTCGACAGGGGCAGCTGGCTCCGGGGCTCCGTCATCTGGTCGCAGCAATCGGGTATAGGGGAAAAAGAGGTAGCAAAGCAACCGTGAGTACTCATCCAAAGTACTCGCAAGACTTACATCAGATCTATTCTAGTTATGCTTCGGTATCAAAAGAAAGGCTGTAACTGTGGACTGGACTGCAGAAATGTCAGAATAGAGGGGAAAGCCTAGGCTATCGAAGACTAGCATCTTCAGCGTCTTGCAGCATTAGAAGAGTGCAGATTAGTATCATATAATAAAGCAATAAGTATATAGTAGTAATGCCCAGAGATCCTTCCTCGACTCCCTGCGAGAAAGCAATCTCGGAGCTAACATATTACTTAACTTCACAAGTATCCAGTTCTAGTTGTAGTAGATCGGGATACTTTCCGAGCGTCCTGTTACCGTGGACACGGCTATTCGAATAGATATACTTCCCTGCAGGGGTGCACCAACTTACCCAACACGCTCGATTAACTCTGGCTGGACACACTTACTCGGTCCACGCCCAGCCTCGGCTGATCGACACGTCGTAGCCCTACCTAGGCTCAACAGAGGCTAGCACGCCGGTCTACATCCTAAGCGCTCAGGGTTCTTGGGCCCATCGCCCTTTGCACTCCTGCGTGTTGCGAACGTGGCTAGGAGCAGACCTAGCCCCCTTAATACAAGCGCAGGCGTACCCAGTCCAACCCGGCGTGCGCCGCTCAACTGCTGGCATCTAGACAGCTTCGGCTGATACATACGACGCTGAGTGCCCATACTATTCCCGCGTGGTGGTTAGTGCAAAAAGGCCAGAGGCCTACTCAGATTACATATCCTAACCCATTAGTGTGTTGGGAGCTCGCGGAAACGAGCAGTGATCCACGATCTATGGTCCCGTCGCTCCGTCTCGTGGGCTTACGGCAAGGGCCAGGAATGCCCGGCCGTGCCACGTAATTATCTCGCGGGTACCCTCTCGGTCAACCCGACTCCACATCTCTCGCGGGTACCCCTCAAGGTCAACCCGACTATTAAACAGGGACTGCGGTAAAAGTCAAGGTATCCATGTGTCCGTCACATCAAGGGGGAACCCGAGGAATCACCCTCGATGGATTCCCACCAGATGTATCCGTCAAGGTGAACTCGGAGGAATCAGCCTCGATGGGTTCACACTTGAAGGGTTGCACGACAGTGGCATCATCGGAGGTGGTGAAAGAGGAATCACCCTCGGTAACCCACAATCGACTAGCTAGGCTACAGAGATATCATCAGGAGTGATGTAGGAGGTATCACCCTCGGCACTCGATATTAGCGCTACAGAGTCGTACAACTTAGGGGGTGTGCGGTGATGTGTCGGTCTCAGCCCATCGATCACATTGATCGGGGCACCGGTAACAAACCGGGGCAACAGGGACAAGGATGAGGGGTCATCGATGGATCACTAACCAACCTATACTAAGCATTTATGATAGCAGGTAAGGTATCAACAGTAGTTACAAAAACAGGCTATGCATCAGAATAGGTATTTTCGGAACAACAACTGTAGCAATTATAATGCAAGCATAAGAGAGAAAGAATGGGTGATATAGACATGTTCAAGGGGGTTTGCTTGCCTGGAAGCTCTTCTGAAAAGGTCTGGTCATCAGGTGTGTAGTCGTAATCGGCAGCAACGTGTGACGCCCCCGACTTAATCGTGCACTAATCATACACGCAAATGCACACGATCAAGCCTAGGGACTCACTTGAAGATATCACAACACAACTCTAGACACAAAATAAAATAATTCAAGCTTTATATTACAAGCCAGGGCCTCGAGGGCTCGAATACACAAGCTCGATGTCATACAAGCATTAGCGGAAGCAAAAGTATCTGAGTACAGACACAAGGTTAAACAAGATGCCTTAAGAAAGCGAAAACAAACAACAGCTCTGATCGAAAGAGGCTAGGCCTCCTGCCTGGGAGCCTCCTAACTACTCCTGGTCGTCGGCGGTCTCCACGTAGAAGTAGGCTCCTCCAGAAGGGTAGTAGTGGTAGTAGTCGTCGTCGGCTGCTGAGGCAGCTGGCTCTGTAGGCTCCTGGGCTCCATCGTCTGGTCTCATCAATCGGGTATGGGGAAAAGGGAAGCAAAGCAACCGTGAGTACTCATCCAAAGTACTCAGCAAGACTTACATCAGATCTATTCTATGAATGCAACATTATCAAAGGAAGGCTGTATATGTGGGCTGATTTGCAGAAATGCCAGAATAGAGAGAAAATCCTAGCCTATCGAAGACTAGCATCTTCAGGGTCTTGCATCATTAGAAGAGTATAGATTAGTACATAAATATAGTAATAGCAAAAAGTAGCAACATCGCCCAGAGATCCTTCCTCGACTCCCTGCGAGAAAGCGATCCCGGAGCCAATATATTCATCCCAATTCTAGTTATAGAAGACCGGGATATTTTCCGAGCATCCTGTTACCGTGGACACGGCTATTCGAATAGATAATCTTCCCTGCAGGGGTGCACTACTGTTACCCAACACGCTCGATTAACTCCGGCCGGACACACTTTCCTGGGTCATGCCCGGCCTCGGCTGATCGACACACCGCAGCCCTACCTAGAGCTAAGCAGAGAGGTCCCCGCCGGTCTACATCCTAAGTGCTCAGGGGTCTTGGGCCCATCGCCCTTTGCACTCCGGGTCATTATGCGACGAGCCGGGACGAGCACCACCTCATCCTGGATGGCACTGGCCCGACAGGCCCACAAGGCTGAACTGGACATCTAACAGAGCTTTCGGCTGATACATACGGTGCCGAGTACCCCTATTATTCCCACATGCTGGTTAGCGCGAAAAGGCCAGAGGCCTACTCAGATTACATATCCTAACCCTTAGTTCCTTTGGAGCGCGCGGAAACGAGTAGAGACTCACGATCCAGTGACCCCGTCGCCCCGTCTCGTGGACTTACGGCAAGGGCTAAGAATGCCCGGCCGTGCCACGTATTCGTCTCGCGGGTACCCTCATGGTCAACCCGACTCCACATCACTCGCAGGTACCCCTCGGGGTCGACCCGACTTTATCCAGGTATCAGTAATAAAGTGCAAGTAACTGTGTGTCCATAACATCAAGCAGGAATCCGAGGAATCACCCTCGTTGGATTTCCACTAGACGTAACCGGCAAGGTGAACACGGAGGAATCACCCTCGATGGTGTTCACACAAGCGGGGTTGCACGACAGAAGCTTTATCGGAGGTGGGGAAGAGGAGTCACCCTCGGTAACCCACAACTGACTAGCTGAACTACAGAGGCATCATCGGGAGTGAGATAAGAGGTATCACCCTCGGCACTCGATGTTAGCTCTGCAGCGTCGAGCAACTTAGGGGGAATATGTGGTGATGAACTGGTCTCAGTCCGACGATCATATCGATTGGGCACATGTACTATGGCGGGGCAACTACAGCAAGGAAGAGGGGCCATAGATGGTTTACCATCCAACCTATACTAAGCATTTTGGATAACAGGCAGGTATCAATAACAGTTACAAGGACAGGCTATGCATCAGAAATAGGATAAAACAGTAGTAGAAGCAATTTCTAATGCAAGCAGGAGGGAGAGAGAATTGGTGATATAGGCATGCGTCAAGGGGGGTTGCTTGCCTGGAAGCTCTGTGGCAAAAGAGGGGTCGTCAGTGGTGTCGTCGGTCTCCTGAGCTGCGTCGGTCTCGGGGGCTATCGGAGAAGAAGAGGGGGGAAGAAACAATAAATAAAAGCAGACAAAATGCAACACAGAGCATGACATGCTAGGGTGCAGTGCAGGGTTGCCTAAAAGCATGTCTAAACCATTTTAGTTATTTTAGGGTTTAAGTTGGAATTATTAACCGGTATGTATGCACTATTCATCTACCGGAAACAGGCAAAAAGTTGCGGGTTCACCTACGTAGAGGGTCCCGACATGAAAACAGATGGCACGATCGAATTCGTGGGATTTTTCTGATCAACTTTCATGTAGAAAGTTTTTCGATCTCAGCTACGGTTTAATTTCTATGAATTTTCAAAGATTTAGACAGTTTTCTGAAATTATTTAAATTAACAGAATTCCAGAAAAGGCATATGACGTCATGCTGATGTCATGCTTGCGTCAGCAGTCGGCTGACCAGCTGACTGGTCAAACAGGCAGGTGGGACCCACCTGTCAGCCACAGTGAGGCTAATCACTGATTAAATTAAACTAACAGAGTTAATTAAGGGGGTGGACCCCACATGTCAGTGGCTATAGCCGCCACGTCAGCCCGTTGACCGCGGTCAACGCGGTCAACCGCGAGCAGGGGCCCACATGGCAGTGACCTTGGGCGGCCCCCACGCCGGGCCAGCTCAGCGGCGCCGCCGGAGGAGCTCCGGCGAGCTCGCGCGCGCCAGCCGAACCACGACGAGGCTCGGATTTTGCGTACGGGCCACCGTTTCGCGTGATTTTGGGCGCGTTCGAACGAGCTCACTACGCCTCATCGATCTGGGCTAAAAACGAGGCCTCGGGGGCGACTGGAGGTGGCCGGAACGGCGAGGCAGGCGGCGGTGGTTTTCGGATCAGAGAGGGGAAACGGCTACGGGCCGTTTCCGAGCGCGTAAGCTAGCTGGGGCGAAGCAGGAGCTCACCAGGAGCACGCTGGTGCTCCTCGCTCGAGCAGTAGTGCTCGAGAGCACGGGAATGGCAGCGGCGGCGACGGTCAGAGCTCGGCAATGGCGCGGTGGCGTTGGCTGCGAGGAGCTACGGCAAAAAGCAGGCGGCCAGAGAGAGAGAAGAGGAGGGGGAAGCTCACTGAGCGGCGCAAGTAGGCCCGTGGCGGCTTTGTAGCTGCAGGGAAGGTCGCGATCGCCGGCAAGCGCCGATGGCCGAGGCGGAAGGGGACGAGGGATATCCGGCGCTGCGGATGGCCCCGGCTCCAACGAGCAGCACAGGAAGTCGAGGCAGATCACGGCGGAGCGGACGGACCGGTCCAGCGGGCACGGGGCCGCCGGTGGCCATGGAAACGACGGAGGGCAACGGTGACGTGCTCGGGCAGAGAGAGGGAAGAGCAACCGCGAGCGAGAGAGGGAGGAGGGGAGAGGAATGGCGAGGAGTGGCCAGGGGAGAAGAATGCAGGGGCGGCCTTATCCCAGCCACCTGCTCCATCGCGGTGGTGGCAGGAGATGGCGCGACGAGCCCCTGACCACGACGGCGGCGACACGCAGCGCGGGAGGACGAAGGAGCAGGTGAGAGTGGTTGGAGGTGGGCTGAGCTGTCGCGGTCCAGAGCCATGTAAGTTTCTGATTTTCCCTTTTTTGTCTTTTCTCTTTTATTTAATAAACAGAGAGGGGAAATAAATGTTTGGGCAACCCAACCATTTTAGAAAAATGTGTGACTTGGCCCATTAAATACTTTGCATTTTTAGGCACTGCCACAATTATTTTGGAAGGCAGAAGAATTTATTTGGAATTTTCATAAATGAAATTGCATTTTAAATTGCTGGAATTGCATTGAAATAATTGCTACTGTCCATCTTTGCATAAGAGTGATGTTGTTTTTCTTAACATCAAATTGTTTTGGAATTTATGCTAAATGATGAACATTTTTTCCAGCAACTTTTGAGCAACTTCAAAATTCAATTGCATTTGAATTTGAATTGTGTTTGAACCAAAGTGGCAATTAGCAAGGTTAATCAGATGACATGGCAAATTAATTATCTCAATGACAGGGTTGAGATCTAGGGATGTTACAAATCTCCCCCACTACAAGAAATCTCGTCCCGAGATTTAAGAGGTGGACTTAAGTGGTATCTTCGGGAGAACGGACCTTTGCAGGGCTGGTTATTCGAGGGACAACTCAGGGGATGTGGCTCGTGATAACATACGACGCCCTGTGCAACGGATACTTCGGAATCAAGGTTGCACAGGAGAGTCAGGTTTCGATCCTGTGGAACTACGGTGAGTATCGATTAAGCAGGGAATTATCACTGCTCGGATAAAGGCTAGATTGTAAGAAAGTTTAAACAGACCATTGGAAAAGAAAATGTGATGATCAGATCAAACTAACCAATTGAAAGGAAAATGTGAGTATACACAAGTATTAGGTGTATATCATTCCCAAGAAAAAGCAGAGTATGATTTACATGGAAGGGAGTAGTTGCCGACAATCCAGCTCTCCGGGTGAATGCGAATACGAGAACCTAATGTTAGAGTTAGCAAAATCATTTAACCCGAAAAGGAGGGAGATCAGAGTCCCAGAGTAAGGAAGAGGAATAAAAGATCCTAATACCACCCATTGGCGACGTGGGCCCGTAAGCCACACAGCCATGTTAGTAAAACTCATTTTGCAAATTCTAGACTCAACTTCGGCGAAGGAGTTGGAAAGGGGGTTCCTACAGGCAGTCGGCTCTGATACCAACTTGTGACGCCCCCGACTTAATCGTGCACAAATCATACACGCAAATGCACACGATCAAGCCTAGGGACTCACTTGAAGATATCACAACACAACTCTAGACACAAAATAAAATAATTCAAGCTTTATATTACAAGCCATGGCCTCGAGGGCTCGAATACACAAGCTCGATGTCACACAAGCATCAGCGGAAGCAAAAGTATCTGAGTACAGACCCAAGGTTAAACAAGATGCCTTAAGAAGGCGAAAACAAACAACAGCTCTGATCGAAAGAGGCTAGGCCTCCTGCCTGGGAGCCTCCTAACTACTCCTGGTCGTCGGCGGTCTCCACGTAGAAGTAGGCTCCTCCAGAAGGGTAGTAGTGGTAGTATTCGTCGTCAGCTGCTGAGGCAGCTGGCTCCGTAGGCTCCTGGGCTCCATCGTCTGGTCTCATCAATCGGGTATGGGGAAAAGGGAAGCAAAGCAACCGTGAGTACTCATCCAAAGTACTCAGCAAGACTTACATCAGATCTATTCTATGAATGCAACATTATCAAAGGAAGGCTGTATATGTGGGCTGATTTGCAGAAATGCCAGAATAGAGAGAAAATCCTAGCCTATCGAAGACTAGCATCTTCAGGGTCTTGCATCATTAGAAGAGTGTAGATTAGTCTATAAATATAGTAATAGCAAAAAGTAGCAACAGCGCCCAGAGATCCTTCCTCGACTCCCTGCGAGAAAGCGATCCCGGAGCCAATATATTCATCCCAATTCTAGTTATAGAAGACCGGGATATTTTCCGAGCATCCTGTTACCGTGGACACGGCTATTCGAATAGATAATCTTCCCTGCAGGGGTGCACTACTGTTACCCAACACGCTCGATTAACTCCGGCCGGACACACTTTCCTGGGTCATGCCCGGCCTCGGCTGATCGACACACCGCAGCCCTACCTAGAGCTAAGCAGAGAGTTCCCCGGCGGTCTACATCCTAAGTGCTCAGCGGTCTTGGGCCCATCGCCCTTTGCACTCCGGGTCGTTATGCGACGAGCCGGGACGAGCACCACCTCATCCTGGATGGCACTGGCCCGACAGGCCCACAAGGCTGAACTGGACATCTGACAGAACTTTCGGCTGATACATACGGTGCCGAGTACCCATATTATTCCCATGTGCTGGTTAGCGCGAAAAGGCCAGAGGCCTACTCAGATTACATATCCTAACCCTTAGTGCCTTTGGAGCGCGCGGAAACGAGCAGAGACTCACGATCCTGTGACCCCGTTGCCCCGTCTCGTGGACTTACGACAAGGGCTAAGAATGCCCGGCCGTGCCACGTATTCGTCTCGCGGGTACCCTCATGGTCAACCCGACTCCACATCACTCGTGGGTACCCCTCGGGCTCGACCCGACTTTATCCAGGTATCAGTAATAAAGTGCAAGTAACCGTGTGTCCATAACATCAAGCAGGAATCCGAGGAATCACCCTCGTTGGATTTCCACTAGATGTAACCGGCAAGGTGAACACGGAGGAATCACCCTCGATGGTGTTCACACAAGCGGGGTTGCACGACAGAAGCTTTATCGGAGGTGGGGAAGAGGAGTCACCCTCGGTAACCCACAACTGACTAGCTGAACTACAGAGGCATCATCGGGAGTGAGATAAGAGGTATCACCCTCGGCACTCGATGTTAGCTCTGCAGCGTCGAGCAACTTAGGGGGAATGTGTGGTGATGAACTGGTCTCAGTCCGACGATCATATCGATTGGGCACATGTACTATGGCGGGGCAACTACAGCAAGGAAGAGGGGCCATAGATGGTTTACCATCCAACCTATACTAAGCATTTTGGATAACAGGCAGGTATCAATAACAGTTACAAGGACAGGCTATGCATCAGAAATAGGATAAAACAGTAGTAGAAGCAATTTCTAATGCAAGCAGGAGGGAGAGAGAATAGGTGATATAGGCATGCGTCAAGGGGGGTTGCTTGCCTGGAAGCTCTGCGGCAAAAGAGGGGTCGTCAGTGGTGTCGTCGGTCTCCTGAGCTGCGTCGGTCTCGGGGGCTATCGGAGAAGAAGAGGGGGGAAGAAACAATAAATAAAAGCAGACAAAATGCAACACAGAGCATGACATGCTAGGGTCCAGTGCAGGGTTGCCTAAAAGCATGTCTAAACCATTTTAGTTATTTTAGGGTTTAAGTTGGAATTATTAACCGGTATGTATGCACTATTCATCTATCGGAAACAGGCAAAAAGTTGCGGGTTCACCTACGTAGAGGGTCCCGACATGAAAACAGATGGCACGATCGAATTCGTGGGATTTTTCTGATCAACTTTCATGTAGAAAGTTTTTCGATCTGAGCTACGGTTTAATTTCTATGAATTTTCAAAGATTTAGACAGTTTTCTGAAATTATTTAAATTAACAGAATTCCAGAAAAGGCATATGACGTCATGCTGATGTCATGCTTGCGTCAGCAGTCGGCTGACCAGCTGACTGGTCAAACAGGCAGGTGGGACCCACCTGTCAGCCACAGTGAGGCTAATCAGTAATTAAATTAAACTAACAGAGTTAATTAAGGGGGTGGACCCCACATGTCAGTGGCTATAGCCGCCAAATCAGCCCGTTGACCGTGGTCAACGCGGTCAACCGCGACCAGGGGCCCACATGGCAGTGACCTTGGGTGGGCCCCACGCCGGGCCAGCTCAGCGGCGCCGCCGGAGGAGCTCCGGCGAGCTCGCGCGCGCCGGCCGAACCACGGCGAAACTCGGATTTTGCGTACGGGCCACCGTTTCGCGTGATTTTGGGCGCGTTCGAAAGAGCACACTACGCCTCATCGATCTAGGCTAAAAACGAGGCCTCGGGGGCGACTGGTGGTGGCCGGAACGGCGAGGCAGGAGGCGGTGGTTTTCGGGTCAGAGAGGGGAAACGGCTACGGGCCGTTTCCGAGCGCGTAAGCTAGCTGGGGCGAAGCAGGAGCACGCTGGTGCTCCTCGCTCGAGCCGTAGTGCTCGAGAGCATGGGAATGGTAGCGGCGGCGACGGTCAGAGCTCGGCAATGGCACGGTGGCGTTGGCTGCGAGGAGCTACGGCAAAAAGCAGGCGGCCAGAGAGAGAGAAGAGGAGGGGGAAGCTCACCGAGCGGCGCAAGTAGGCCCGTGGCGGCTTTGTAGCTGCAGGGAAGGTCGCGGTCGTCGGCGAGCGCCGATGGCCGAGGCGGAAGGGGACGAGGGAGATCCGGCGCTGCGGAGGGCCCCGGCTCCAACGAGCAGCACAGGAAGTCGAGGCAGATCACGGCGGAGCGGACGGACCGGTCCAGCGGGCAACGGGCCGCCGGTGGCCATGGAAACGACGGAGGGCGACGGTGACATGCTCGGGCAGAGAGAGGGAAGAGCAACCACGAGCGAGTGAGGGAGGAGGGGAGAGGAATGGCGAGGAGTGGCCAGGGGAGAGGAATGCGGGGGCGGCCTTATTCCAGCCACCTGCTCCATCGCGGTGGTGGCAGGAGACGGCGCGACGAGCCCCTGACCACGGCGGCGGCGACACGCAACGCGGGAGGACGAAGGAGCAGGTGAGAGTGGTTGGAGGTGGGCTGGGCTGTCGCGGCCCAGAGCCAGGTAAGTTTCTGATTTTCCCTTTTCTGTCTTTTCTCTTTTATTTAATAAACAGAGAGGGGAAATAAATGTTTGGGCAACCCAACCATTTTAGAAAAATGTGTGACTTGGCCCATTAAATACTTTGCATTTTTAGGCACTGCCACAATTATTTTGGAAGGCAGAAAAATTTATTTGGAATTTTCATAAATGAAATTGCATTTTAAATTGCTGGAATTGCATTGAAATAATTGCTACTGTCCATCTTTGCATAAGAGTGATGTTGTTTTTCTTAACATCAAATTATTTTGGAATTTATGCTAAATGATGAACATTTTTCCAGCAACTTTTGAGCAACTTCAAAATTCAATTGCATTTGAATTTGAATTGTGTTTGAACCAAATTGGCAATTAGCAAGGTTAATCAGATGACATGGCAAATTAATTATCTCAATGACAGGGTTGAGATCTGGGGATGTTACAAATCTCCCCCACTACAAGAAATCTCGTCCCGAGATTTAAGAGGTGGACTTAAGTGGTATCTTCGGGAGAACGGACCTTTGCAGGGCTGGTTATTCGAGGGACAACTCGGGGGATGTGGCTCGTGATAACATACGACGCCCTGTGCAACGGATACTTCGGAATCAAGGTTGCACAGGAGAGTCAGGTTTCGATCCTGTGGAACTACGGTGAGTATCGATTAAGCAGGGAATTATCACTGCTCGGATAAAGGCTAGATTGTAAGAAAGGTTAAACAGACCATTGGAAAAGAAAATGTGATGATCAGATCAAACTGACCAATTGAAAGGAAAATGTGAGTATACACAAGTATTAGGTGTATATCATTCCCAAGAAAAAGCAGAGTATGATTTACATGGAAGGGAGTAGTTGCCGACAATCCAGCTCTCCGGGTGAATGCGAAAACGAGAACCTAATGTTAGAGTTAGCAAAATCATTTAACCCGAAAAGGAGGGAGATCAGAGTCCCAGAGTAAGGAAGAGGAATAAAAGATCCTAATACCACCCATTGGTGACGTGGGCCCATAAGCCACACAGCCATGTTAGTAAAACCCATTTTGCAAATTCTAGACTCAACTTCGGCCAAGGAGTTGGAAAGGGGGTTCCTACAGGCAGTCGGCTCTGATACCAACTTGTGACGCCCCCGACTTAATCGTGCAGTAATCATACACGCAAATGCACACGATCAAGCCTAGGGACTCACTTGAAGATATCACAACACAACTCTAGACACAAAATAAAATAATTCAAGCTTTATATTACAAGCCAGGGCCTCGAGGGCTCGAATACACAAGCTTGATGTCATACAAGCATCAGCGGAAGCAAAAGTATCTGAGTACAGACACAAGGTTAAACAAGATGCCTTAAGAAGGCAAAAACAAACAACAGCTCTGATCGAAAGAGGCTAGGCCTCCTGCCTGGGAGCCTCCTAACTACTCCTGGTCGTCGGCGTTCTCCATGTAGAAGTAGGCTCCTCCAGAAGGGTAGTAGTCGTAGTAGTTGTCGTCGGCTGCTGAGGCAGCTGGCTCCGTAGGCTCCAGGGCTCCATCGTCTGGTCTCATCAATCGGGTATGGGGAAAAGGGAAGCAAAGCAACCGTGAGTACTCATCCAAAGTACTCAGCAAGACTTACATCAGATCTATTCTATGTATGCAACATTATCAAAGGAAGGCTGTATATGTGGGCTGATTTGCAGAAATGCCAGAATAGAGAGAAAATCCTAGCCTATCGAAGACTAGCATCTTCAGGGTCTTGCAGCATTAGAAGAGTGTAGATTAGTACATAAATATAGTAATAGCAACAAGTAGCAACAGCGCCCAGAGATCCTTCCTCGACTCCCTGCGAGAAAGCGATCCCGGAGCCAATATATTCATCCCAATTCTAGTTATAGAAGATCGGGATATTTTCCGAGCGTCCTGTTACCGTGGACACGGCTATTCGAATAGATAATCTTCCCTGCAGGGGTGCACTACTGTTACCCAACACGCTCGATTAACTCCGGCCGGACACACTTTCCTGGGTCCTGCCCGGCCTCGGCTGATCGACACACCGCAGCCCTACCTAGAGCTAAGCAGAGAGGTCCCCGCCGGTCTACATCCTAAGTGCTCAGGAGTCTTGGGCCCATCGCCCTTTGCACTCCGGGTCGTTATGCGACGAGCCGGGACGAGCACCACCTCATCCTGGATGGCACTGGCCCGACAGGCCCACAATGCTGAATTGGACATCTGACAGAGCTTTCGGCTGATACATACGGTGCCGAGTACCCATATTATTCCCATGTGCTGGTTAGCGCGAAAAGGCCAGAGGCCAACTCATATTACATATCCTAACCCTTAGTGCCTTTGGAGCACGCGGAAACGAGTAGAGACTCACGATCCTGTGACCCCGTCGCCCCGTCTTGTGGACATACGGCAAAGGCTAAGAATGCCCGGCCGTGCCACGTATTCGTCTCGCGGGTACCCTCATGGTCAACCCGACTCCACATCACTCGCGGGTACCCCTCGGGGTCGACCCGACTTTATCCAGGTATTAGTAATAAAGTGCAAGTAACCATGTGTCCATAACTTCAAGCAGGAATCCGAGGAATCACCCTCATTGGATTTCCACTAGATGTAACCGGCAAGGTGAACACGGAGGAATCACCCTCGATGGTGTTCACACAAGCGGGGTTGCACGATAGAAGCTTTATCGAAGGTGGGGAAGGAGAGTCACCCTCGGTAACCCACAACCGACTAGCTGAACTACAGAGGCATCATCGGGAGTGAGATAAGAGGTATCACCCTCGGCACTCGATGTTAGCTCTGCAGCGTCGAGCAACTTAGAGGGAATGTGTGGTGATGAACTGGTCTCAGTCCGACTATCATATCTATTGGGCACATGTACTATGGCAGGGCAACTACAGCAAGGAAGAGGGGCCACAGATGGTTTACCATCCAACCTATACTAAGCATTTTGGATAACAGGCAGGTATCAATAACAGTTACAAGGACAGGCTATGCATCAGAAATAGAATAAAACAGTAGTAGAAGCAATTTCTAATGCAAGCAGGAGGGAGAGAGAATAGGTGATATAGGCATGCGTCAAGGGGGGTTGCTTGCCTGGAAGCACTGCGGCAAAAGAGGGGTCGTTAGTGGTGTCGTCGGTCTCCTGAGCTGCGTCGGTCTCGGGGGCTATCGGAGAAGAAGAGGGGGGAAGAAACAATAAATAAAGGTAGAAAAAATGCAACACAGAGCATGACATGCTAGGGTGCAGTGCAGGGTTGCCTAAAAGCATGTCTAAACCATTTTAGTTATTTTAGGGTTTAAGTTGGAATTATTAACCGGTATGTATGCACTATTCATCTACCGGAAATAGGCAAAAAGTTGCGGGTTCACCTACGTAGAGGGTCCCGACATGAAAACAGATGGCACGATCGGATTCGTGGGATTTTTCTAATCAACTTTCATGTAGAAAGTTTTTCGATCCGAGCTACGGTTTAATTTCTATGAATTTTCAAAGATTTAGACGGTTTTCTGAAATTATTTAAATTAACAGAATTCCAGAAAAGGCATATGACGTCATGCTGATGTCATGCTTGCGTCAGCAGTCGGCTGACCAGCTGACTGGTCAAACAGGCAGGTGGGACCCACCTGTCAGCCACAGTGAGGCTAATCAGTGATTAAATTAAACTAACAAAGTTAATTAAGGGGGTGGACCCCACATGTCAGTGGCTATAGCCGCCACGTCAGCCCGTTGACCGCGGTCAACGCGGTCAACCGCGACCAGGGGCCCACATGGCAGTGACCTTGGGCGGGCCCCACGCCGGGCCAGCTCAGCGGCGCCGCCGGAGGAGCTCCAGCGAGCTCGTGCGCACCGGCCGAACCCCGGCGAGGCTCGGATTTTGCGTACGGGCCACCATTTCGTGCGATTTTGGGCGCGTTCGAACGAGCTCACTACGCCTCATCGATCTGGGCTAAAAACGAGGCCTCGGGGGCGACTGGAGGTGGCCGGAACGGCGAGGCAGGCGGCGGTGGTTTTCAGGTCAGAGAGGGGAAACGGCTACGGGCCGTTTCCGAGCGCGTAAGCTAGCTGGGGCGAAGCAGGAGCTCACCAGGAGCACGCTGGTGCTCCTCGCTCGAGCCGTAGTGCTCGAGAGCACGGGAATTTCAGCGGCGGCGACGGTGAGAGCTCGGCAATGGCGCGGTGGCGTTGGCTGCGAGGAGCTACGGCAAAAAGCAGGCGGCCAGAGAGAGAGAAGAGGAGGGGGAAGCTCACCGAGCGGCGCAAGTAGGCCCGTGGCGGCTTTGTAGCTGCAGGGAAGGTCGCGGTCGCCGGCGAGCGCCGATGGCCGAGGCGGAAGGGGACGAGGGAGATCCGGCGCTGCGGAGGGCCCCGGCTCCAACGACCAGCACAGGAAGTCGAGGCAGATCACGGCGGAGCGGACGGACCGGTCCAGCGGGCACGGGGCCGCCGGTGGCCATGGAAACGACGGAGGGCGACGGCGACGTGCTCGGGCAGAGAGAGGAAAGTGCAGCCGCGAGCGAGTGAGGGAGGAGGGGAGAGGAATGGCGAGGAGTGGCCAGGGGAGAGGAATGCGGGGGCGGCCTTATTCTAGCCACCTGCTCCATCGCGGTGGTGGCAGGAGACGGCGCGACGAGCCCCTGACCACGGCGGCGGCGACACGCAGCGCGGGAGGACGAAGGAGCAGGTGAGAGTGGTCGGAGGTGGGTTGGGCTGTCGCGGCCCAGAGCCAGGTAAGTTTCTGATTTTCCTTTTCTGTCTTTTCTCTTTTATTTAATAAACAGAGAGGGGAAATAAATGTTTGGGCAACCCAACCATTTTAGAAAAATGTGTGACTTGGCCCATTAAATACTTTGCATTTTTAGGCACTGCCACAATTATTTTGGAAGGCAGAAGAATTTATTTGGAATTTTCATAAATGAAATTGCATTTTAAATTGCTGGAATTGCATTGAAATAATTGCTACTGTCCATCTTTGCATAAGAGTGATGTTGTTTTTCTTAACATCAAATTGTTTTGGAATTTATGCTAAATGATGAACATTTTTCCAGCAACTTTTGAGCAACTTCAAAATTCAATTGCATTTGAATTTGAATTGTGTTTGAACCAAAGTGGCAATTAGCAAGGTTAATCAGATGACATTGGAAATTAATTATCTCAATGACAGGGTTGAGATCTGGGGATGTTACACAACGTCGGTCTCTGGGTCTACCGGAGAAGAAGAGGGGGAAGAAACAATAAATAAGAGCAAACAATTGCAACACAGATGCATGGCATGGCAGTATGTTGTGCTGGTGGTGACCTATCGTAGTGCTACACGCTAGAGACGGAGTGGGAAAATATCTGGGGATATTTTCCCGGCTATAGGCATATGTCAGACAGATGAACTGGAGGGGAAGGTTCCATGTTTGTAGTGTTGTGGGCATGTAACAGCTACATGGAGGGCATATTCGGATTCGTCTCATTTTTCTGATCAACTTTCATGTATAAAACTTTTTCATCCGAGTTACGGTTTATTTTCTATGATTTTTCAAAGTTTTAAACCATTTTCTGAAATTCCTGGAATTAATTTAAAATCGAAAAAAACAGAAAAAACTTTATTGCGTCAGGATGACGTCAGCAGTCAACCCAGCCGGTCCAGGTCAAACCTGACGGCTGGGACCCACATGTCATACACAGCGGGCTAAACAGAGATTATTTAAACTAATTAGAGATTAATTAGCAGGTGGGGCCCCACTGTCAGTGACTAATTAGGTTAATAGATTAATTTAATTTATAAAAACTATTAATTAGCGAGTGGGGCCCGCTTGTCAGTGGCACAGTGCTCCCCAGTCAGCACGTTGACCAGTCAACGTGGTTAACTGGGCCCGCGGGACCCACTGGTCAGCGACCCAGGGTGGGCCCCAGGCCAGCCACGTCAGCGGCGGCCGGCGTTTAGCCGCCGGCGACCAAATACGCGGCGGCGCATGCGGGACTGCGGCGGAAAACGCCAACAGTGGGTCAAATTGAGCGCGGCTGGTGCCGTTCGAACGAGCACTCGACGCCGCGTCGATTGGTGACGGCAGCGAGCAGCGGGGGCGGCGGCCAGAATCGGGCAATGGCGGTTACGGCGATGCGGGGCACGGCAAGCGGCATGGCTAGGTGCATTGGGCTCCTACGCGCGCGTTGAGCACGTTACCGTGCTTGGTTGACCTCGACGGCGAGTGTGGCCACGGCGGCGAGCTCAACGGCGGCGTTGGGTTCGGCCACGGCGAATGCGACGGTTACGTGTGCGAAGACGGGCAGGGGAGAGAGAGGTCCGGTGTGGGAGCTCACCGGGTGGCACACGGTGGCCGTTGGTGGCTTAGGAGCTGCAGATGGTGCCGGAATCGGAGGAGATCACCGGCGACCATAGGGGAAGGAGATGGCGCGAATCCGGTGAAGCAGGGGCTTTGAGCTCGGGGTCGAGGGCGTAGACGACGTAGCGGAGCTCGGTGAGGCTCCCGGACACGACGGAGAGGCGAGGCGACGGAGGTGGCTACGCGGGCACGGCGGCGCAGCCACGGCAGCGCTCGGGTGAGCTCGAGTGCGGGCGAGAGAGAGCGAGAGAGGAGGGGGGAGTGGATGAGGATGACGAGGGGAGGCCGCGGTGGAGGCCTTATCTACCCGCGGCGCTGTAGCGTCGCTGTGTCAGCCGGTCGCCGGAGCGCGCGCGCGTTCACGGGCGCGGCGACGCGCGACAAAGAGAGAGGTGGGAGGTGGGGGAAAGAGAGAGGTGGGCTGGGCCGGTGCACTGTGCACTTAGGCCCAGTCCACAGTAAGTTTTCTTCTTTTCTCCTTTTTCTCTCCTGTTTTTCTTTTTACAGAATTGTTTTGCAAAAGTTTGAGCTGCCAAAAGACTTTTGTAAAATATGTGACTTAGCCACATAATTACATTGCAATATACTGCAGTGCCACAAAAAGTTTGGAGGCCATTTGAACTCATATGAATTTTTCATAAATGGAAAGGCATTTAAAATGCTGTTTTAGCACTGTTTTAATTGCCCTAGTCCACATTTAGCTTGATGGTGATGTTGTTTTCCTGAACAAATATTTGTTAGGGAATATTTGCTAAATGATGAACTATTTTCCAGCAACTTTTGTGCAACTTCAAATTTCACTTATGATTTGAATTGAATTCAGGGATGGAATTTCAAATGAGATATGAATCCAATGTAATCAAGCCTTGCAAAACAACTTGACTTAGCATTAACATGATGGATTACTGTAGCTCATTACATAGGGGTGTTACAATTCTCCTCCTCTAAAAGAAATTCTCGTCTTGAGAATTCAGGAGGTAGAAGGGAAAAGATCGGGGTATTCTTCGCGAAGACAATCCTCGCGTTCCCAAGTGGCTTCATCTTCAGTATGATTTGACCACTGCACTTTAAGGAACTTGGTTGTCTTCTGACGGGTTCGACGTTCAGCTTGATCGAGAATGCGGATCGGGTGCTCTTTATAAGATAGGTCATCTTGCAATTCGAGCAATTCATGATCCACTGCTCGGTGCGGATCCTTGAAGCAACGGTGAAGTTGCGACACATGGAAGACGTCGTGGAGGTGAGAGAATTGCGGCGGCAACTCCAATTTATATGCCACATGTCCACGTCTGGCGAGAATACGGAAGGGACCAATGTAGCACGGAGCTAACTTGCCCTTGATTCCGAAGCGGTGAGTGCCCTTCATAGGAGTGTCACGCAGATAAGTGCTCACCAGGTTGATAGATCGATCCCCAGTGTTTTCGATCATAATTGCTCTTCTGGCGAGATTGGGCCGCCTTGAGATTTTCCCGGACAATACAGACTTGCTCTTCAGCGTGTTGGATAATATCCGGACCAATGAGCGGCCGTTCCCCAGTTTCTGACCAATTCAGAGGGGTTCGACACTTACGTCCATATAGTACCTCGAAGGGGGCCATCTTCAAGCTAGCTTGATAGCTGTTGTTGTACGAGAATTCGGCATACGGGAGAGATTCCTCCCACTTCTTGCCAAATGAGATGACACAAGCACGCAACATATCTTCAAGCACTTGATTAACTCGTTCAACTTGGCCTTGGGACTGGGGGTGATAAGCTGAGCTCCAAGTTATATGAGTTCCCATAGCTTCTTGGAAACTTGCCCAGAACTTAGAGGTGAAGAGGCTGCCACGGTCTGAACTGATCTCCTTCGGAATACCATGGAGTGATACAATTCTGGAGATATACAAATCTGCTAATTGACTAGCAGTGATCGTCTCCTTGACTGGCAGAAAATGTGCAACTTTGGAGAGTTGGTCAATGACGACAAGAATTGCATCGTGACCCTTTTGCGACTTGGGAAGGCCAGTAATGAGGTCCATTTGTACCTTATCCCATTTCCACTCAGGGATAGGAAGCGGTTGCAGAATTCCAGCAGGTTTTTGATGTTCTGCTTTAAAGCGACGGCAAACGTCACATTCGGCAACATATCGAGCAATGTCTTGCTTCATCTTAGACCACCAGTACCTTTGACGGAGATCACGATACATCTTGGTGCTACCCGGATGAATAGACAGTGGTGTATCATGTGCCTCCTTCATAACTTTGTTGGTCATAAGCTCGAACCGAGGTACTACAATGCGATCTCTGAAGTACAATGTTCCATCTTCAGCAAGCGAGAAATCTCTGGCCTTTTCAAGGGCAAGATCCCTTTTCATTTGATCAACTTCAGCGTCCTTTGCTTGCGCAGACTTTGCAGCTTTCTCAAGATCTGGCTGTAAAACAAGGGTATTGAGAAAACCTTGTGGAACGATATGAAGGTTCAACTTGCGAAGTTCTTCGTACAGAAGGGGTTGAGCTCGCTAAACCATGAGATTGTTGCAATAAGACTTGCGGCTCAAGGCATCGGCCATTACATTTGCCTTACCAGGAGTATAGGTAATACCACAGTCATAGTCGGTAATTGTTTCCATCCATCGTTGTTGGCGGAGATTAAGATCCAGCTGAGTAAACAAATACTTCAGACTTTGATGATCCGTGTATATCTCACATCGATTACCGAGAAGGTAATGTCGCCATAACTTTAGTGCATAGATAACTGCAGCAAGTTCGAGATCATGCACTGGGTAGTTCTCTTCATGAGGGCGCAACTGTCGCGAGGCATAAGCAATCACCTTGCGCTCTTGCATTAGGATACAGCCTAACCCTTGACGAGAAGTGTCGCAATAAATGATGAATTCCTTGCGAGAATCCAGAGGAGCAAGCACTGGAGCAGAGGTCAGCTTGTCCTTGAGTGTCTAGAAACTTTCCTGACATTTGTCTGTCCACTCAAACTTAACGCCTTTGTGAAGCAGATTAGTCAGAGGCTTGGCAATTTTTGAGAAGTTCTCGACAAATCGACGGCAATAGCTTGCGAGTTCGAGAAAACTTCTGACTTGCTTAACATTCTTCGGGGGGTCCAGTCAAGAATAGCCTGAACTCGTTCTGGGTTGACAGCAATACCATCCTTGGAAATCACATGACCAAGGTAGGTCACTTCGGATAACCAGAATTCACACTTGGAATATTAGGCATATAGCTGATGTTCTCGAAGCTTTTCCAGAACAAGACGAAGATGTTCGGCATGTTCTTCCTTATTCTTGGAATATACTAGGATATCATCCAGGTAAACCATGACGAATTTGTCGAGGTAATCCATGAAGATATAATTCATCAGGCGGGAGAACATTGCTGGAGCATTAGTTAAGCTGAAAGACATGACAGTGTACTCATATGAGCCATAGCGAGTATCGAAGGCAGTCTTGGATATATCCTCTTCACGAACTCGGATCTGGTGGTAACCCAACCTCAAGTCGAGTTTAGAGAATACCGAGGATCCGGCAAGTTGATCATATAGATCATTGATTCTGGGAAGCGGATACTTATTCTGAATTGTTGCCTGGTTGATAGGTCGGTAATCTTGGACCAACCGGTTCGTACCATCTTTCTTCTTAACAAAGAGAGAAGGTGCTCCCCAGGCAGAGGAACTTGGGCGAATGAAACCCTTGCGGAGTGATTTATCGATTTCCTCCTTAAGCTCAAGGAGTTCATGCGACGGCATCTTGTAAGGACGCTTCGCAATAGGAGTAGTGCCTGGTTTTAAGTCGATGACAAACTCGATAGCTCTAACAGGGGGTACTCTTGGAAGTTCTTTTGGAAAGACATCTTGGAAGTCATGAACAACTGGAACGTTTTCGATCCCCTCAAGAGGAGAAGCGTTCAACGCATTCAGGGCATAAATTTGAGCCTCGGCATTTTGAACGAGATGAGCATGGTAGTTTACTAGCTCATCCGATGGCTGCAGGAGTTGGACGACTTTGGTGGCACAATTGATTAAGGCGGTATGAGCCTTCAACCAATCCATTCCCAGAATGAGATCAATGTTGGAAGACTTCAAAATAATAGGAAAAGCATGGGACTCTAACCCTTCAATTTCAATGGTAACATTGGGGCTGAACATAGAGGTTTGGCATTGGCCCACGGGAGTGTTTACCATTAATGGATTGTGCAACTGCTCACATTTAGTGTCATGCATGTATGCAAAAGCTTCTGACAAGAATGAATGCGATGCTCCTGAATCAAATAAAACAGAAGCTGGTATTGAATTAACGAGAAGAGTACCCATCACAGTAGTAGGCTGGTCTTGAGCTTCATTCAGATCAACATGGTAAGCTTGGCCATGACCATAAGAAGGCCTGACATTATTGTAGCGAGGCTGATTGTTACCACGGCCATTACCACGGCCAGCTGATAGAAGTACAAGTTGATTCTGATCCTGAGAGCAGTCTCTGGCACGGTGACCTGGACGGCCGCACTTGAAGTAGAGCCCATTATCAGGACGGGGAGCAGGAGCTCGAAGCATTGGAGCTTGAGGTCTCGGCTGCCTCGGAGGTGGAGGAGGCAGACGAGGTGCGGCATACGATGGCCTTGGAGCAGGTACAGTTGGATGGTACATGCTGTGAGGAATCCAGATATGGCGCTTCTGGGAAGACGAGCCCGAAGATGAGCCCGCTTCTCGGGTGCGCTTGAGCGCGTCCTTGTGATCCTTCAGACCAGTCTCAACCTAAATGGCCTTATTCACCAAGGTGGCGAAGTCGGCGAAGTCTTGGACTAGGAGTGCGAGCTTGATATCAGGGTTGAGCCCTTCACGGAACTTCTCCTGTCTGCGGGCATCGGTAGCAATATCCTCTTCAGCATAGCGAGATAGTTCAAGAAACTCCCGCTGGTAAGCTTCCACAGTCTTGCTGCCCTGAGTGAGATTGTGGAACTCACATTTCTTCCGGTCCATGACTCCCTGAGGAATGTAGCGGGCACGGAAAGTAGCCTAGAACTCTACCTAGGTGATGATAGTTCCAACAGCTAGAGTACGCCTGTGACTGTCCCACCATTGAGCTGCAGGACCCTTCAGGAAGTAGGATGCGAAAGTGACATAGCTGGCAGGGGTAACATTGGCTGACTCCATCTCGTAAGTGATGTCACGGAGCCAGTCATCAGCATCAAGCTGCTAAACTGAGTTGCAGAAGATAGTTGGGTTAAGGCGCACAAACTCTTGCAAAGTTATTGAGGCTGGCTGTTGGTTGGCATTTGGACGGGGAAACTGATCCATTAACCCTTGCATGAACTGATGGTTCAACTCAAACTGTTGCACCATTCCAGCCAAATAGTCGGGCGGTGGTGGATTGTTGGCACCACGGCCACGACCTGTGGGTCTAACCATCCTGCTAAAATCAACAGGGGTAGTTTAGCAACGAGTATTGCAGGTGTATGGAATCATTCATGAAGTAACACGCACAACATAGGAAGTGCAATAGATACATCTTCATAGTCAAACATGACATACATATCCATACATAGATTCGGTTACAAGCTAGCGGTACAAGAACAGAAAGGAAAGCTAGACACACTAGGCGGCACGCAGGCACGCGGTGGAGGGATACAACAACGGGACATAGCGATAGCTACATCAATGTCGGAGAAAACCAATGAAGCCAAGCAACTGCAAGTGATGACGCAGGGTGCCCTCGATGTAAGGATCCTGCGCTCCGTGAACACTCTAGTGCAGAACCTAGTCCCAAACTGGAAGAAGAGGACCACGTGGAGGAGTACAACCTCCAATAGCAGGCCACTCAAGACCTGGTGGCATCTCTGTCCTGCGCGCGTAAAGGATGTACTCTGGATGTATCCCTACACTGACTACTGGCAACAACTGTGTCAGGGCGTCATAAAGACGAGCACGAGTGGTGTACAACTCGATAGCAAGAGCTCGGGCAGTGCGATCCAGAGCCTCAGTGTACTGAACCAAAACCTGCGGGTCATAACGACGTCGCACGTAAGGGGTACAGACAGCAGTGTAGTATCCACTCTCATCCCCAGCGGGGGCATATGGGATATATCTGAAAGCGGTCTCCTCCAAGTGACTTTGCTCTCCACGGAGATGGGCAATAGCAGTATAGGCAGCATCATGGACTGCCATATCAACAGTCACTCCAACACCATGGAAGGTGTGTAGCTCAGTGATGGAGTTGTTCTGCCGATCAAAGATACGAACCACAGCGTGGTACTGCTCCTGGTTGAACTCACGGTAGTCCTCGTAAACAGTGCACTCGGGGTACCAGTGATATCCCACCCTGGTCAAGAGATCGACCAAAATAGCAGGGAACCCAGTCGCATCAACAACCATCGTGTGGCGTATGAGCTGTCTTGCGGGACGCATCTGAAACAAGGGAGTGCAAGATGTCAAATAACAGTGTGAGAAGCATATGATAGCATTGGAAATAAATGTTTGCAGATAATCCAGCTCTCCGGTTGAATGTGAACACGAGAACCTAATGTTAGAGTTAGCAAATTCTTTAACCCAAATAGAAGAGAGATCAGAGTCCCAGAGTAAAGGAGAGGAATAAAAGATCATAAACCCATCCATTGGCGACGTGGGCCCGTAAGCCACACAACCATGTTAGAAAAGTCATTTTTCAAGACTAGACTCAACTTCGGCCAAGGAGTTGGGAAAGGGGGGGTTCCTACAGGCAGTCGGCTCTGATACCAACTTGTGACACCCCTGACTTAATCATGCACAAATCATACACGCAAATGCGCACGATCAAGCACAGGGACTCACGGGAAGATATCACAACACAACTCTAAACACAAATAAAAGTCATACAAGCTTTATATTACAAGCCAGGGGCCTCGAGGGCTCGAATACATAAGCTCGCGAACAAGCGTTAGCGGAAGCAACACAATATCTGAGTACAAACATAAAGTTAAACAAGTCTGCCTTAAGAAGACTGAGCAAAACAATGACATCTGATCGAAAAGGTGCAGGCCTCCTGACTAGGAACCTTCTATCTACTCCTGGTCGTCGGTCTCCACGTAGTAGTAGGCTCCACCGATGGGGTAGTAGTAGTCGTCGACAGGTGCAGCTGGCTCCGGGGCTCCGTCATCTGGTCGCAGCAATCGGGTATAGGGAAAAAAGAGGTAGCAAAGTGTAACGCCCAAGTTGAAGCTCTATCGCAATCTCATGATGAAGTCGAGATCATGACAGAACTCCATTTTGGATCGCATAGCAAGGTGGTTTTCAAATACAAACAACCGAATGAACAGATGAGTGTACCAGATAAAGGCTTACACTCAACACATGCTACAACATAATATATCATAATCATCATACAATCATCCAAATGAAAGATAGGGTCCGACTACGGACGAAATCAAACAAGAAAACACCACCCTACTATCATCCCGGATCAACCAACTAGGGCCCACTACGGATCATCTGGCATCGTGATGTACATACGTCCACGCTCGTCGTCATACTCCCGATGGAGCATCTCGGGCTCACCTGTGTCTGTCTCAAGCGTACCTGCAACTGGTGTTTATAGTAATCTGTGAGCCACAGGGACTCAGCAATCTCATCACCCAAGGTAACAAAACTATTTAAGCTGATAGGAATGGAAGGGGTAAATGTGTTGAGGTTGCAGCAAGCACTAAGCATGTTTAAGTGGCTAACTTACGAGTACAAGAATAAAGATGAGCATACTACGCATAACGGTCGCAAGTTTAAAATGATCAAGAAGTGATCCTGAACACCTACTTACGGTTCAAACATAACCCCATCGTGTTCTCTTCCCGAACTTACTCGAAAAGAGACCATCACGGTTACGCACACGGTTGGCATATTTTATTAGAATTAGTGTCAAGTTTTCTACAACCGTAGGTTAAAATATCCAAGTTGCCACATAACCGCGGGCACGGCTTCGCGTAAGATTTAACCCTATAGGGGTGTTCCAACCTTGTCCATGATAAACCAACACAAGCTGCGGTGGAAATACCTCAACCTCGAGATAGCCCGAAGTATCCTCGGAATCCAGGTGCACAAGACATTTCGACAATGGTAACACAAGTCCAGCAAGACCTCCCGACGTGCCGACACCCCGATAGGAGCCGCGCGTATCTCGTCTCAGGCCACAATCGGATAGGTCAGCCTACGAGTAAAACCATAACCTTGAGTTTCCTCATGGTGGCCCCGCAGTCTGCCCGTTTCGGACCAACACTCATGTGGAGCACTGGATCGGGGTTTGTTGATTAAGAATCCTCGGGTTAATTACTCCTTATGCAAGTTTTAGTTGTTATTAGGCAAATGGTAAAACCAAAGTTGGGCCTTGCTGGAAGCGATTATTCAAAGCGAACTATCAAGAGGGTCCCATTCCCCTGAGCATGTTAGGAACGCTAATCAAGGATCATAGCACCGGTATTACGGAAACTAGGGCGGCATGAGTGGAACAAAACACTAGGCAAAAGGCCGAGCCTTCCTCATACAACCAAGTATATAGATGCATTTATTAAATAAGAGATATTGTGATATCCCAATATATCCATGTCCCAACATGGAACAACCTGCACTGCACCTGCAACTAGCAACGCTATAAGAGGGGCTGAGCAAAGCAGTAACATAGCCAAACAACGGTTTGCTAGGTAGGGTGGTTAGAGGATGTTTCATGGCATATGAGAGGCTGACATGTATGTGGTAGGAAGCGTGACATAGCGATAGCAATGAGACAACTAGCAAGCAAAGATAGTAGTGTTGTCAAGGGTAATGATCATCTTGCCTGGAGTCTCTTCGGTAGGATAGTAATACTGCTCCTCGAACACGTTCTCAACCGGTTCCTCGAACTCGGACTCGTCTCCCGGAACTACCCAAAAGAAAGAACAAGCACCGAAATAAACAAAAAATCATGGCATAGATGCACACAAAAATGATGCGTGCAAGGCATGGTAAAATTACGAGCATGGCCTGAATGAAGGAACGGTGCTACCGAGACGACAGAAATGATAACGAGATGTGAACGGTGAAGCAAAAGATGGATATGGCCAAAATCTTGGCAATCCAAGTATGCCTCAGGAAAGAATGGAAGATTTCGATTGAAATTGATATAAAGATCACGAAGAACGGACGCACGAAACTCAAATGGTGATCAAAACAATATGCAATGCAAAACTGTAGTTAACACAAACATGGCAACTTACAAGCATCAAAACAACTAGCTACAGTACTCCAATATGCTCAAACAAGATATGTGGTTGAATTTCACTACATGCACAATAATTCATTCCATAGGTTCAAATTCATTAGAATCACATATTAATTGGAATGAAGGCAACAAGATGCAAAGATAATGTTACACCTGAAATTAACAGGGTAAATGCTGGCAGAAACAATGACAGTCAGTTTTCACATGGTTGTTATAGTAGGCAAAACAACTACAAAATGCAAGAAGTTGGAATGCACCTACAGTACACTTGGCATAGATCATTTCATTACATTGGCACAAATTCATAGGAAGCATAGATTCATCAGAAATGAGCTCACAACATTGAAACTTAATGTTCACAGAAAACTGATACAATGACTAGGCATGTTTACAAGCTTGTGGCACTCTTATCATGGCCTATCATGGCATGAAATAAATACTAACAGCAAGAAGACATGAAAATGCTCCAAATACATGTTGAAAGTTTATTCATATGGCACTTGCATTAATTCACACAAAAATGACAAAATGACAAGTTTCTCTAAAAAATAGAGCAGTCACAGATGTATATCCTGATGCACACTTTGACAGTTCAAATAAGGACATAAAGATTTTTATTAATTTTTGGAAGTTGCACATGCTGATAGATGATGCAAAACTGAATAGAAAACATATAAGACATGCATCCATACGAGCAATAGATATTATTCTACAGAATTTACAAAATGCTACAGAGCACTATCAGTCCCCTTCAAAATTCAGAGTTGCGTCGGGAGCGCGTGCGTGGACATGGCTCGGACCGGAAGGAAAACGGCGCGAACTCGACAAATTTGAAGGGGAAAAATGGGTTGGGAGGAAGAGGAGCTCACCACGGTCCCGTAGGACACGAAGTTGAGGCCGGGGAGGCGATGGAGAGGTCGGGGAAGCGTGCTGTCTATGGAGACGGGGCTCCCGGTTCATGACGAAGACGATGATGGAGTCGATGGCGTGGAGGCGGTGCTGCACAGCTACCACCCTGAATCGGTCGAGGACGGTGTCTCGGGGTTGACAGACATGATGGAGGGGAACTAGGCGCCCTCCGGCCGTGAAGACGACGGCGAACGCCGGCGTCCCTTCTCTGAACCTCTCCCTGTTTCTCTCTAGGAAGAAGGATTAGGGTGAGGGAAGGAGAGAGAGGTGGCGGCGTGGCAGGGGAAGAGGAGGGAGGAGGAGAAACCCTAGGGGGAGGGGCACGAGCAGGTTTAATGGGGGAGGCTGCGAGGGCGACATGGACATCGGGCGTCCATGTCCTGTACTCCCTTTGTTCTTACCGTGGATGAAGACAAACAGTGAAAAGGTTAGGTTGGCTTGGGCCAAAAGTGCACAGGAAGTGGGTTTCCTTCTCCTTTTCTCTTTGTTAATAGATTTCTTGGAGAAAAGCATGGGGACTTTAGGAAGGAATATGAGAGATGTGAAAATATTCCTGGAGTCTTAGATTTATGCAGTATTTGAATAAATTGCTTTGGACATTTTTAGAGAAAGAAAAATATCACAAGTTTGAATTAAATTCAAACTTGAGGCATTTTTGATCCCAACCAAATCAATTCCAAAATAGCTGAAATTTGGCAGAGAGCTTGATGGCATGATGCAGGATTTATAGGAAAATAGTGAACATTAATTTGGGACAGAAATATTGCATCATGAATTAAATTGGGAAAAGGAGGGTTTTGAGGGAGAGGTAATGGTGAATAGGTTGCATAGATGAAACCCAAGAGTTGGGTGAGGCAAGAAGAAAATGATGACACACATCATGCATACATGGAGATCACAACAATCACAATGGTGCAATGCCCATGAGCAACATAAAAGAATATGATGATGCAAGGCACATGGCAAATTATGACATGAAGATGAAATGCAAAAAGAAAAGCAAAACACAACATGAGAAGAAGCCCATCCAACAAGATCATCATGACGACTCCATAAATGGCAAGGTTGGGGAATACAAATAAGGAAGGATTACATCTGGGGTGTTACAACTCTCCCCTACTACAAGAGGATCTCGTCCCGAGATCTAGGAATGAAAGAACTCCAGATATTCGGAACGGAGGTGCTCGCGCTCCCATGTGGCTTCTCGGTCGGAATGATGAGACCATTTCACTTTCAGGAACTTGATTGACTTGTTGCAAGTCTTGCGCTCAATTTCTTCGAGAATGGCAATGGGATGCTCCCGGTAAGACAAGTCATCTTGGAGCTCAATGTCTTGGAATTCAATGGTGCGGTCGGGAGTCTTAAAGCACTTGCAGAGCTGTGACACGTGAAACACATTGTGCACATTTGAGAAGTTGGAAGGTAGCTCGAGTTGGTAGGCTAGATCGCCTCTCTTGCCAACTATCTTGAAAGGGCCCACGTATCTTGGAGCAAGCTTTCCTTTGATACCGAATCGTTGGGTGCCTTTCATAGGAGAAACACGGAGATAGACATGGTCTCCAATCTCAAAAGCCAAATCACGGTGCTTACTATCATAGTAGCTCTTCTGGCGCGATTGCGCTGCTTTCAGATTCTCACGGATGATACGACACATCTCTTCAGCTTCAGAAATCATATCATTACCAAGAAGTTGGCGTTCACCGGTTTCGGACCAGTTGAGGGGAGTGCGGCACTTTCTGCCATAGAGAATCTCGAATGGTGCCTTGCCCGAGCTTGCTTGGAAACTATTGTTGTAGGAGAACTCGGCAAAAGGAAGACAGTCTTCCCACTTCATGCCGAAAGAGATGACACACGCTCTCAGCATATCCTCGAGAATCTGATTAACTCTCTCGACTTGGCCACTAGTCTGAGGATGAAAAGTTGTGCTGAAGCGAATCTTCATGCCCATGGCCTGCTGGAAGGAATCCCAGAATCTGGAAGTGAAGATGCTTCCACGATCTGAGGAGATCAACTGAGGAACACCGTGCAAGGAGACCACTCTGGAAGTATACAACTCCGCCAACTGAGCTGCAGTGATAGACTCCTTGACTGGAAGGAAGTGAGCAACTTTAGTGAGCTTGTCAATGACCACAAAGATGGCATCATTCCCTTTCTTGGACTTGGGAAAGCTGGTGACAAAGTCCATCTCAATATGATCGAATTTCCACTCGGGGATAGGTAGAGGCTGAAGAAGTCCTACTGGACGCTGATGTTCCGCCTTCACTCTGCGGCACACATCGCACTCATTCACGAACTGAGCGATCTCACGCTTCATACGAGTCCACCAATAAGTTGACTTGAGATCATGGTACATCTTGGAGCTGCCTGGATGGATGGACAAGAGAGAATTGTGTGCTTCGTTCATTATGACCTTCCTGAGATCCCCTTTTGGCACAACTAGCCTGTCCTCAAAGAACAAGGTATCCCTGTCATCCACTCGATAGCACTTATATTTAGGAATGTTCTTTGCAATGCCGTGTTTCACCCTCTTCACCATGGCATCTAAGAGCTGAGCTTCACGAATTTGATCCTCCAATGTGGGAGTGATCTGGAGGTTTGCGAGAAATCCTTGCATAATAAGCTGGAGGTTGAGTTTCCTGAAAGCCTCACACAGATCAGGCTGGAACGGCTTGAGAATGAGACTGTTGCAATACGCTTTTCAGCTCAAAGCATCCGCGATAACATTAGCCTTGCCTGGAGTGTATTCAATGCTCGGGTTGTACTCTTGAATCATCTCCACCCATTGGGTCTGACGGAGATTAAGGTTGGGTTGAGTGAATATGTACTTGAGGCTCTTATGATCGGTGAAAATGTCCACCTGCCTGCCCAACAAGAGATGCCTCCATGTGATCAAGGCATGGACCACGGCTGCCAACTCCAAGTCATGAGTAGGATAGTTCCTCTCGTTCGGCTTCAACTGTCGAGAGGTATATGCCACCACTTTCTTCTCTTGCATTAGTACTCCACCGAGACCTTGCAGAGAAGCATCACAGAACACATGGTAGGGCTTGGATTCATCTGGAGGAGTGAGAACTGGAACAGTTATGAGCTTCTCTTTGAGTGTATTGAATGCAACATCACACTCAGGAGTCCAAGCATATTTGACATTCTTCTGGAGGAGGTTAGACAAAGGCTTGGCAATCTTGGAGAAGTTCTCCATGAATCTTCTGCAATAACTTGCAAGCCCGAGAAAGCTTCCAAGTTGCTTGACATTTTGAGGTGGCTGCCAGTTGACAATAGCTTCAACCTTTTCAGGATTTACCGAGAGGCCCTTGGCAGAGATAATGTGACCGAGGTAAAGAACTTCATCAAGCCAGAATTCACACTTAGAGAACTTAGCATAGAACTGATACTCTCTGAGCTTATCAAGCACCAAGCGCAATTTTTTTGCATGATCTTCCTTAGTCTTGGAGAAAACCAGGATGTCATCGAGATAGACAAGAACAAACTCGTTGGTGTATGGGTTGAACACATAGTTCATCACACGAGAGAAAGTAGGAGGTGCATTTGCAAGGCCGAAGGACATCACTGTGTATTCATATGAACCAAAGCTCATCCTGAAAGCTGTTTTGGGAATGTCTTCTTCGCGAATACGGATTTGGTGATATCCCATCCGAAGATCGAGCTTTGAGAACACCTTTGCACCTTTGAGTTGCTCGAACAATTCATTGATATTGGGAAGTGGATATTTGTTCTTGATTGTCTTTTTATTCAATGGGCGGTAGTCAACGCAAAGTCTTTCCGTGCCATCTTTCTTCTTGACAAAGAGAACTCCACAACCCCAAGGAGATGAACGGTCTGATCAAACCCAGACGCTCTTGTTCATCGAGCTGTCTCTTCAATTCTTTCAGCTCTTCTGGCCCAAGCTTGTAGGGGCATTTGCATACAGGTTCTGTGCCGGGCTCGAGCACAATGACAAACTCAACAGGCCGGTGAGGAGGCATTCCTGGCAACTCTTCTGGAAAAACATCCTCATATTCACATACCACTGGAATTTGAGATATTGCGTTAATTTTGCCTTTCTCATTGAGGGAGAATAACCGAATGGTATCATCACGAGCGGCAAATATAATGACCTCTTCAGAAGGATGAGTCAATTGAACTTCCTTGGCCGCACAATCAAGAGAAGCTTTGTGCTTGGAGAGCCAATTCATGCCGAGAATGAGATCAATATCAGAATTCCTAAGAACAATCGGATCAGCCAGAAAAGAATAATTTCCCATCTTGATGTTGACATCCAGAACCACCAAACGAGAACTCATGTGTTTACCCGGAGATACAACTGCTAAAGGTTTTCCCAGATATGCCGAAGTGAAGTCATGCTTGGTAAAGAAAGGTGTTGACATGAAACGATGTGATGCACCAGAATCGAAAAGAACTTTAGCCGGAATAGAGTTAACCAAGAGATTACCCATGATCACTTCAGAAAATTCCTCTGCTTGAGCTGAGTTCAACATGTTCACTCTTGCAGACTTGGGATTGTGCTTGACCATAGCATTGCTTGGAGGTCTGCCAGGAGGAGGAGGTGGAAGGCGCTTCTGATTGGTGCATTTGTTGGCATAGTGTCCTTTCAGCCCACACTTGTGACAAGTAACCTCTGAGAGCGGGTGAGGAGGAGGAACGGCTGTCCTGGCAGCCTGAGGTCTCTGGTGGTACACTGGGTTGGGCGGGTGGGAAGAACCATGACCACCAAACTGCTTCTGCTGATGCTGAGGATGAAACTAAGAAGGAGGAGGTAACTAGAACTTCTGCTGCTTGGCCACCACTTGAGACGAGGAAGAAGAGTTAACTGCATCTCTGATTCTCTTCTTTGAAGCATCAAACTTGATCTGAGCTGATTCATGCTTGAGAGCCATGTTATAGAACTGATCAAACTCGGGCGGATCGACTAGGATGAGAGCAAGCTGTAGGTCCTCTCTGAGACCACCTCGGAACTGGTAAATGTTGCTCTTGTCATCTGGAATGTCTTGCTTGGCATATCGAGCAAGATTCTGGAACTCAGTGTTATACTGGTAGACAGACATGCTTCCTTGCTTGAGGTTTCTGAATTTCTCACGCATCTCCTCAAACACACTTGACGGAATGTGATGTGCTCTGAAATCATGACAGAAATCGGTCCAAGTGATGACTTGACCACCTCTTAAATCTTTGTACTGCTGACACCACTCGGCTGCCTGGTCCTTGAGCTGGAAAGAAGCGAACTTGACATAGTCCTCAGGTCTAACAATGCTGCACTCGAAGTGTTTGTTGATATCCACTAACCAATCGTCAGCATCGAGAGGCTGAGTGCACGAACTGAAGGACTTGGGCTGGTTGCTGAGAAACTGGTTGAGAGTTGCATATTGAGGTTGATTGTTAAAGTTGCCTTGGCCTTGATACCCTTGATTCTGCTCTTGCATAAACTGGAGCAGCATCTAAGTATTGGCGGTGGTTGCTGCCATTAAAGCTTGCCATGCCTCCGGAGGCGGAGGTGGAGGAGGAGGTGGAGGGTCTGACTTCTCCCCATCATCACGGGTCGGATTCCCACGGGTTGCGGGAGCCATCCTGAAGATGGAAACAATCGTTAGAATCTTCAATGAGATAATTATAAAGCTGAATCAATAGGATAGATATTGCAACAGAATTCTTCACAAGCTAGCATCCGAATAGATATGAACGAATGCATTCCGAAAGATAGATGACACACCAAAGATTGAGAAGCCACTTGGAAAGAATGTTAGAATAATGCACAAGGTAACGAAGGTGGAAACAAACATATGATAGACCCCATATCGTATCATGTGTCTGTTGGAAAGATATCCTAGGTGATACTTGAATTCCCATAGGAACTCCCGAAACTTCTTGGTTATGAGATCAGGTTGCGAATCCAGGAACCTACTCATCAAACAACAACCTAATCAGCTGCAACTGCATTCGCAACCCTCAACACACGACCGAGAAACTTCACAAATTCGTCTACCTCAGACCTTCGAAAACACAGCGATACTAGTCATAGTGGATCATCCGAGCTATCTCCTCCAGTACTGGGGAAAAGTCACGGCACTATTTGGCACCACAAAAAGTATAGAAGCGTTTCGATGTCGGCGTCCTCTGGTATTCTGGAACCGAAACGATAGCGAGTGTGACAAAACCCGTTGGAGCTCAACTCCCCAGGTCCAATCCATACGGTCAGGAGGCACCAAGAATAGAGTCACGTCACACCGATATCACAACCATTCCAACAATACCTGCGTGATCCTAAAAAAATTTGAGTGAGAAGAGGTAGTAGAATAAAACACCTACGCCACAATTCCTCACCAGAGCGACGAAGGGGATAAGGAGTAAAAAGAATTCCTACTCTCCGATATATAACTAGGACTCAAAATAGTTTTTCTTCTAGACTCGTGATGAAGTCGAGATCGTGACAGAAGTCGAGATCATACAATCATCCAAATGAAAGACAGGGTCCGACTACGAACGAAATCAAACGAGAAAACACCACCCTGCTATCATCCCCGGATCAACCGACTAGGGCCCACTACGGATCATCTGGCATCGTGACGTACATACGTCCACGCTCGTCGTCATACTCCCGATGGAGCATCTCGGGCTCACCTGTGTCTGTCTCAAGCGTACCTGCAACTGGTGTTTATAGTAATCTGTGAGCCATAGGGACTCAGCAATCTCGTCACCCAAGGTAACAAAACTATTTAAGCTGATAGGAATGGAAGGGGTAAATGTGTTGAGGTTGCAGCAAGCACTAAGCATGTTTAAGTGTCTAATTACGAGTACAAGAATAAAGATGAGCATACTACGCATAACGGTCGCAAGTTTAAAATGATCAAGAAGTGATCCTGAACACCTACTTACGGTTCAAACATAACCCCACCGTGTTCTCTTCCCGAACTTACTCGAAAAGAGACCATCACGGTTACACACACGGTTGGTGTATTTTATTAGAATTAGGGTCAAGTTTTCTACAACCGGAGGTTAAAATATCCAAGTCGCCACATAACCGCGGGCACGGCTTCACGTAAGATTTAACCCTGCAGGGGTGTTCCAACCTGGTCCATGATAAACCAACACAAGCTGCGATGGAAATACCTCAACCTCGAGATAGCCCGAAGTATCCTCGGAATCCCGGTGCACAAGACATTTTGACAATGGTAACACAAGTCCAGCAAGACCTCCCGACGTGCCGACACCTCGATAGGAGCCGCGCGTATCTCGTCTCAGGCCACGATCGGATAGGTCAGCCTACGAGTAAAACCATAACCTTGAGTTTCCTCATGGTGGCCCCGCAGTCTGCCCGTTTCGGACCAACACTCATGTGGAGCACTGGCCCGGGGTTTGTTGATTAAGAATCCTCGGGTTAATTACTCCCTATGCAAGTTTTAGTTGTTATTAGGCAAATGGTAAAACCAAAGTTGGGCCTTGCTGGAAGCGGTTATTCAAAGCGAACTATCAAGAGGGTCCCATTCCCCTAAGCATGTTAGGAACGCTAATCAAGGATCATAACACCGGTATTACGAAAACTAGGGCGGCATGAGTGGAACAAAACACTGGGCAAAAGGCCGAGCCTTCCTCACACAACCAAGTATATAGATGCATTTATTAAATAAGAGATATTGTGATATCCCAATATATCCATGTCCCAACATGGAACAACCTGCACTGCACCTGCAACTAGCAACGCTATAAGAGGGGCTGAGCAAAGCGGTAACATAGCCAAACAACGGTTTGCTGGGTAGGGTGGTTAGAGGCTGTATCATGTCATATGAGAGGCTGACATGTATGTGGTAGGAAGCGCGACATAGCGATAGCAACGAGACAACTAGCAAGCAAAGATAGTAGTGTTGTCAAGGGTAATGATCATCTTGCCTGAAGTCTCTTCGGTAGGATAGTAATACTGCTCCTCGAACACGTTCTCAACCGGTTCCTCGAACTCGGACTCATCTCCCGAAACTACCCAAAAGAAAGAACAAGCACCGAAATAAATAAACAATCATGGTATAGATGCACAAACAAAATGATGCGTGCAAGGCATGGTAAAATTACGAGCATGACCTGAATGAAGGAACGGTGCTACCGGGACGACAGAAATGATAACGAGATGTGAACGGTGAAGCAAAAGATGGATATGGGAAAAATCTTGGCAATCCAAGTATGCCTCTGGAAAGAATGGAAGATTTCGATTGAAATCGATATAAAGATCGTGAAGAACGGACGCACGAAACTCAAATGGTGAGCAAAACAATATGCAATGCAAAACTGTAGTTAACAGCAACATGGCAACTTACAAGCATCAAAACAACTAGCTACAGTACTCCAATATGCTCAAACAAGATATGTGGTTGAAGTTCACTACATGCACAGCAATTCATTCCATAGGTTCAAATTCATTAGAATCACATATTAATTGGAATGAAGGCAACAAGATGCAAAGAAAATGTTACAGCTGAAATTAACAGGGTAAATGCTGGCAGAAACAATGACAGACAGTTTTCACATGGTTGTTACAGTAGGCAAAACAACTAGAAAATGCAAGAAGTTGGAATGCACCTACGGTACACTTGGCATAGATCATTTCATTACATTGGCACAAATTCATAGGATGCATAGATTCATCAGAAATGAGCTCACTACATTGCAACTTAATGTTGACAGAAAACTGATACAATGACTAGGCATGTTTACAAGCTTGTGGTAGTCTTCTCATGGCATCTCATGGCATGAAATAAATACTAACAGCAAGAAGACATGAAAATGCTCCAAATACATGTTGAAAGTTTATTCATATGGCACTTGCATTAATTCACACAAAAATTACAAAATGACAAGTTTCTCTGAAAAACAGAGCAGTCACAGATGTATATCCTGATGCACACTTTGACAGTTCAAATAAAGACATAAAATTTTTTATTAATTTTTGGAAGTTGCACATGCTGATAGATGATGCAAAACTGAACTGAAAACATATAAGACATGCATCCATACGAGCAATAGATATTATTCTACAGAATTTACAAAATGCTACAGAGCACTATCAGTCCCAGACTTACAAAAATGCAGAGTTGCGTCGGGAGCGCGTGCGTGGCCATGGCTCGGACCGGAAGGAAAACGGCGCGAACTCGACGGATTTGAAGGGGAAAAATGGGCTGGGAGGAAGAGGAGCTCACCACGGTCCCGTAGGACACGAAGTTGAGGCCGGGGAGGCGATGGAGAGGTCGGGGAAGTGCACTGTCCGCGGAGACGGGGCTCCCGGTTCGTGACGAAGATGATGATGGAGTCGACGGCGTGGAGGCGGTGCTGCCCAGCTACCACCCTGAATCGGTCGAGGACGACGTCTCGGGGTTGACATACATGATGGAGGGGAACTAGGCACCCTCCGGCCGTGAAGACAACAGCGAACGCCGGCATCCCTTCTATGAACCTCTCCCTGTCTCTCTCTGGGAAGAAGGATTAGGGTGAGGGAAGGAGAGAGAGGTGGCGGCGCGGCAGGGGAAGAGGAGGGAGGAGGAGAAACCCTAGGGGGAGGGGCACGAGCAGGTTAAATAGGGGAGGCTGCGAGGGCGACGTGGACATCGGGCGTCCATGTCCTGTACTCCCTCTGTTCTTACCGTGGATGAAGACAAACGGTGAAAAGGTTAGGTGGGCTTGGGCCAAAAGTGCACAAGAAGTGGGTTTCCTTCTCCTTTTCTCTCTGTTAACAGATTTCTTGGAGAAAAGCATGGGGACTTTAGGAAGGAATATGAGAGATGTGAAAATATTCCTGGAGTCTTAGATTTATGCAATATTTGAATAAATTGCTTTGGACATTTTTAGAGAAAGAAAAATATCACAAGTTTGAATTAAATTCAAACTTGAGGCATTTTTTATCCCAACCAAATCAATTCCAAAATAGCTGAAATTTGGCAGAGAGCTTGATGGCATGATGCAGGATTTATAGGAAAATAGTGAACATTAATTTGGGACAGAAATATTGCATCATGAATTAAATTGGGAAAAAGAGGGTTTTGAGAGAGAGGTAATGGTGAATAGGCTGCATAGATGAAACCCAAGAGTTGGGTGAGGCAAGAAGAAGATGATGACACACATCATGCATACATGGAGATCACAACAATCACAATGGTGCAATGCCCATGAGCAACATAAAAGAATATGATGATGCAAGGCACATGGCAAATTATGACATGAAGATGAAATGCAAAAAGAAAAGCAAAACACAACATGAGAAGAAGCCCATCCAACAAGATCATCTTGACGATTCCACAAATGGCAAGGTTGGGGAATACAAATAAGGAGGGATTACATCTGGGGTGTTAGACAAAGCAACCGTGAGTACTCATCCAAAGTACTCGCAAGACTTACATCAGATCTATTCTAGTTATGCTTCGGTATCAAAAGAAAGGTTGTAACTGTGGACTGGACTGCAGAAATGCCAGAATAGAGGGGAAAGCCTAGGCTATCGAAGACTAGCATCTTCAGCGTCTTGCAGCATTAGAAGAGTGCAGATTAGTATCATATAATAAAGCAATAAGTATATAGTAGTAATGCCCAGAGATCCTTCCTCGACTCCCTGCGAGAAAGCAATCCCGGAGCTAACATATTACTTAACTTCACAAGTATCCAGTTCTAGTTGTAGTAGATCGGGATACTTTCCGAGCGTCCTGTTACTGTGGACACGGCTATTCGAATAGATATACTTCCCTGCAGGGGTGCACCAACTTACCCAACACGCTCGATTAACTCTGGTTGGACACACTTACTCTGTCCATGCCCGGCCTCGGCTGATCGACACGTCGTAGCCCTACCTAGGCTAAACAAAGAGGCCAGCACGCCGGACTACATCCTAAGCACTCAGGGTTCTTGGGCCCATCGCCCTTTGCACTCCTGCGCGTTGCGTACGCGGCCGGGAGAAGACATAGCCCCCTTAATACAAGCGTAGGCGTACCCAGTCCAACCCGGCGCGCGCCGCTCAACTGCTGGCGTCTGGAGAGCTTCGGCTGATACATACGACGCTGAGTGCCCATACTATTCCCACGTGGTGGTTAGTGCAAAAAGGCCAGAGGCCTACTCAGATTACATATCCTAACCCATTAGTGTGTTGGGAGCTCGCGGAAACAAGCAGCGATCCATGATCTGTGGACCCATCGCCCCGTCTCGTGGGCTTACGGCAAGGGCCAGGAATGCCCGGTCGTGCCACGTAATTATCTCGTGGGTACCCTCTCGGTCAACCCGACTCCACATCTCTCACGGGTACCCCTCGGGGTCAACCCGACTATTAAATAGGGACTGCGGTAAAAGTCAAGGTATCCGTGTGTCCGGCACAACAAGGGGGGAACCCGAGGAATCACCCTCGATGGATTCCCACCAGATGTATCCGTCAAGGTGAACTCGGAGGAATCACCCTCGATGGATTCACACTTGAAGGGTTGCACGACAGTGGCATCATCGGAGGTGGTGAAAGAGGAATCACCCTCGGTAACCCACAACCGACTAGCTAGGCTACAGAGATATCATCAGGAGTGATGTAGGAGGTATCACCCTCGGCACTCCATATTAGCGAGGTAGAGTCGTACAACTTAGGGGGTGTGCGGTGATGTGTCTGTCTCAGCCCATCGATCACATTTATCGGGGCACCGATAATAAAGTGGGGCAACAGGAACAAGGACGAGGGGTCATCGATGGATCACTAACCAACCTATACTAAGCATTTAGGATAGCAGGTAAGGTATCAACAGCAGTTACAAAAACAGGCTATGCATCAAAATAGGTATTTTCGGAACAACAACTGTAGCAATTCTAATGCAAGCATAAGAGAGAAAGAATGGGTGATATAGACATGTTCAAGGGGGTTTGCTTGCCTGGAAGCTCTGCTGAAAAGGTCTGGTCATCAGGGGTGTAGTCATAATCGGCAGCAGCGTCGGTCTCTGGGTCTACCGGAGAAGAAGAGGGGGAAGAAACAATAAATAAGAGCAAACAATTGCAACACAGATGCATGGCATGGTAGTATGTTGTGCTGGTGGTGACCTATCGCAGTGCTACACGCTAGAGATGGAGCGGGAAAATATCTGGGGATATTTTCCCGGCTATAGGCATCTGTCAGACAGATGAACCGGAGGGGAAGGTTCCATGTTTGCAGTGTTGTGATCAACTTTCATGTATAAAACTTTTTCATCCGAGCTACGGTTTATTTTCTATGATTTTTCAAAGTTTTTATCCATTTTCTGAAATTCCTGGAATTAATTTAAATTCAAAAATAACAGAAAAGCTTCATTGCATCAGGATGACGTCAGCAGTCAACCCAGCCGGTCCAGGTCAAACCTGATGGCTGGGACCCACATGTCATACATAGCGGGCTAAACAGAGATTATTTAAACTAATTAGAGATTAACTAGCAGGTGGGGCCCCACTGTCAGTGACTAATTAGGTTAACAGATTAATTTAATTAATAAAAACTGTTAATTAGCGAGTGGAGCCCGCTTGTCAGTGGCACAGTGCTGCCCAGTCAGCACGTTGGCCAGTCAACGTGGTCAACTGGGCCCGCAGGACCCACTGGTCAACGACCCAGGGTGGGCCCTAGGCCAGCCACGTCGGCGGCGGCCGGCGTTTAGCCACCGGCGACCAAATACGAGGCGGCGCGTTCGGGACTACGGTGGAAAGCGCCCACAGTGGGGCCAAATCGAGCACGGCCAGTGCCATTCGAACGAGCACTCGAAGCCGCGTCTATTGGTGGCGGCGGCGTCGCCGGAGACGGCGAGCAGCGGGGGCGGCGGCCGGAATCGGGCAATGGCGGCTATGGCGATGCGGGGCACGGCAAGCGGCGTGGCTCGGTGCGTTGGGCTCCTACGTGCGCGCTGAGCACGTTGCCATGCTCGGTTGAGCTCGATGGCGAATGTAGCCACGGCGGCGAGCTCAACGGCGGCGCTGGGTTCGGCCACGACGAATGCGACGGCTACGGGTGCGGAGAAGGGCAGGGGAGAGAGGGGTCCGGTGCGGGAGCTCACCGGGTGGCACACGGAGGCCGTTGGTGGCTTAGGAGCTGCAGATGGCGCCGAAATCGGAGGAGATCGCCGGCGACCGTAGGGTAAAATGGCGAGGCTCCGAGCAGGGGCTTTGAGCTCGGGGTCGAGGGCGTAGACGACATAGCGGAGCATGGCGAGGCTCCAGGACACGACGGAGAGGCGAGGCGACAGCAGTGGCTACGCGGGCGCGGCGGCGCAGCCACGACAGCGCTCGGGTGAGCTCGAGCACGGGCGAGAGAGAGCGAGAGAGGAGGGGGGAGTGGATAAGGACGACAAGGGGAGGCCGTGGTGGAGGCCTTATCCACCCGCGGCGCTGTAGCGTCGTCGTGTCAGCCGGTCGCCGGAGCGCACACGCGCGTCCACGGGCGCGGCGACACGCGACAGAGAGAGATGCGGGAGGTGGGGGAGAGAGAGACGTGGGCTGGGCCGGTGCACTGTGCACTTAGGCCCAGTCCACAGTAAGTTTTCTTCTTTTCTCCTTTTTCTCTCCTGTTTTTCTTTTTACAGAATTTTTTTGCAAAAGTTTGAGCTGCCAAAAGACTTTTGTAAAATATGTGACTTAGCCACATAATTACATTGCAATATACTACAGTGCCACAAAAAGTTTGGAGGCCATTTGAACTCATATGAATTTTTCATAAATGGAAAGGCATTTAAAATGCTGTTTTAGCACTGTTTTAATTGCCCTAGTCCACATTTAGCTTGATGGTGATGTTGTTTTCCTGAACAAATATTTGTTAGGGAATATTTGCTAAATGATGAACTATTTTCCAGCAACTTTTGTGCAACTTCAAATTTCACTTATGATTTGAATTGAATTCACGGATGGAATTTGAAATGAGATAGGAATCCAATGTAATCAAGCTTTGTAAAACAACTTGACTTAGCATTAACATGATAGATTACTGTAGCTCATTACACAGGGGTGTTACAGTCTCCTTATAAAATGGTTTATGGAAAAGCATGTCATTTACCTCTTGAGTTAGAACATAAAGCATATTGGGCAATTAAAGAACTCAATTATGATTTTAAACTTGCCGGTGAAAAGATGTTATTTGATATTAGCTCGCTAGATGAATGGAGAACCCAAGCCTATGAAAATGCCAAATTGTTTAAAGAAAAAGTTAAAAGATGGCATGATAGAAGAATTCAAAAACAGGAATTTAAAGTGGGTGAGTATGTTCTATTGTACAATTCTCGTTTTAGATTTTTTCAGGAAAACTTCTCTCTAAATGGGAAGGACCGTATATCATCGAGGAAGTTTATCGCTCTGGAGCTATTAAGATCAATAACGCCGAACGCACTAATCCGAAGGTGGTCAATGGGCAAAGAATTAAGCATTACATCTTAGGTACACCTATTAATGGTGAGACTAACATTATCCAAACTTTGACACCGGAGGAACACATAAGAGAGACCTTCCAGAACACTCCAGAACCCTGAAAAGGAAGAGGTACGTGATACGGTAAGTAAACCGACTCCAAAAATACCATAAAAATACTTTCTGTCAGTTTTGGAGTATTAGAAAAAATACAAAAATAAGAAACAGCCGAGAGGGCCCACGAGGTGCACACGGGGCACCAGGGCGCGCCACCCCCCTGGCGCGCCCTGGTGGCTCGTGGGCCCCACATGAGCCTTCCCGACTCCGTTTTCTTCTGGAATACTTGTTTTGCAAGATAAAAATTCTTTATATATACTCCCGAACGTTTTGACCACCGTATCACAGAAATATCCTCTGTTCTTGTTTTGTGCTATTTTTCTGATAGATCTATATCTCCATGGCCCCCCAAAAGCTCCGTGCCAAACACCATATTGTGCAACCATCGCCGGGCAAACGCCCCTACAGCGAGGTTTACTATGAGTTGTCGTCAGGACAGGAAGACAATGGCAAGGAGGACAAGGTCGAGGAAGTTGTGGGAGACCAAGCTCTAGAAGGAGGGCAAGCCGTTCCCATGGAGGAGACCGCGGAGAAGGGAGATATCCTTCAACCATTATATGATCATCGCTCCCCATCTGTAATTGAAGCCGGAAGAGTCTTTGAAACAATTTGTGCTCAGAATACATCTCTCACTCATGAGGTTATTTTGTTGGAAGAGCAAAACATCGCCCTTCGGAGCATCAACCGTAAATTGGAGTTTTTGCTAAAGCTAAAGGACAAGCCCACCACCTCATCATCACCACCATCACCGAAGAAGGAGACTTGAGTACATGGGTATGGGCACTCCCCTTGGCTTGTGCCAAGCTTGGGGGAGGTGCCCCGGTATCGTATCACCATCACTTTTATTATCTTTACCTATTTTTAGTTCGATCCTTAGTTACTTCGTGATTTAGTTGAATAAAAGTTTAGTATGATCTATTTTCGAGTGCTAGTTTCGTGATGTATCTATCTATGTAATTGAGTTGAGAGTTATATAATTAAGAGTAGTTTGAATTTCTGCTTCTTTACTTTTATGTTCCAATCCTAGCAATGAAAATAATGAAAAAGATCATATGCTAATCTTATGGAAAGTAATGACATTACATAAATAAAAGTATAAGTGGTAAAATTAATTGAAAGTTAACAAACATAGCATTGGTCAATGATGCAATTCATGAAAAAATTAATAAGGGAAGAGAAGATTCACATGCAAATACACTATCTTGGACATATTTTGTGATTGTTAGCCCCCATTAAGTATTTTATGTCAAATTGTTGACATTGGACAAGGAAGACAACGTAATGAATTATGTTTGCTTATATTCACATAGAAGTTATATTGTCATAGATCCTCCAACATGTGGTGCTTGCCCAATATCTTTGCTAGCCAAAAATCCACACCAAGTAGAGATACTACTTGTGCATCCAAAACCCTTAAACCCGGCTTCATGTCATGAGAGTCCACTATATCTACCTATGGATTGAATAAGATCCTTCAAGTAAGTTGTCATCGGTGCAAAAAGCAATAAAAATTGCCTCTAAATATGTATGAACTTTTATTGTAAGGGAAAATAAGCTTTGTACGAACTTGTGATGGTAAAGAAATAAAAGCGGTTGATAAAGGTTGCTATCCCAAGGGGCAATATAAAGTGACGTTCCTTTGCATTAAGAGCTTGTGCATCCAAAAACAAAAAGCGCATGACAACCTCTGCTTCCCTCTTCAAAGGGCCTATCTTTTACTTTTATGTATTTACGTTTTCATGCAAGAGTCAATAGTGTTCTCCTCTATTCCTATTTATTTTTCTCTTTTGCAAGCATCATGTGGTGGGGAAAGATCTAGGCACATATATCCAGTTGGATATGAGTGATCATGAGTTATTATTGTTGACATTACCTTTGAGGTAAATAAGTTGGGAGGCGAAATTATAAGCCCCTATCTTTCTATGTGTCTGGCTGAAACTTTTTGCTCCATATATATGTTGTGAGTGTTAGCAATCATAGAAGACTAAATGATGGTTGAGTATGTGGACTTGCTAAAAAGCTCCTACATGAGACCCTTCCTGAAAATATGATGAATTGCAATTGCATTGTTGACAGAGAACATAGTTTGTTAGTTTTCAAGAAAATTTATGTCTTATACCTCGTTGTTGTGATGAATTGTTACTTGCTCATGAGAAGGTCTATGATAATGAATATTGTTGTTATAATAATGATCATGATGCTACTATGTCCGTATTTTGTTTTTATCGACACCTCTCTCTCTAAACATGTGGACATGGTTATCAATATCGGCTTTCGCTTGAGGACAAGTGAGGTCTAAGCTTGGGGGAGTTGATACGTCCATTTTGCATCATGTTTTCCTACTGTTATTTATAGTGTTTTTAATCAATATAACACTTTGTGGAGCAATTCTAATGCCTTTTCTCTCTTAATATGCAAGATTAACATAAGGAGGGAGAGTGCCGGCAGCTGGAATTCTGGACCTGAAAAAGCTATGTCAGAGATACCTATTCTGCACATCTCCAAATGAGCTGAAATTTCACGGAGATTTATTTTGGAATAAATAAAAAATAATGGAGAACAGAACTACCAGAGGGGGCCAACCAGGTGCCCACGAGGCACCAGGGCGCGCCACGCCCCCCCCCCCCCCCCAGGCGCGCCCAGGTGGCTTGTGGGGCCCCTGGCCAGCCTCCGGTGCCCATTTTCAGGTATATAAGCCCATTTGCCCTAGAAAAAATAACGAGAAGACTTTTGGGATGCGGCGCCGCCGTCTCGAGGCGGAACTTGGGCAGGAGCACTTTTCCTCTCCGGCGGAGCGATTCCGCTGGGGATACTTCCCTCCGGGATGGGGAAATCGAAGCCATCGACATCACCAACGATCCTCTCATCGTGGGAGGACCAATCTTCATCAACATCTTCACCAGCACCATCTCATCTCAAACCTTAGTTCATCTCTTGTATTCAATCTTTTTCTCAAAACCTCAGATTGGTACCTGTGGGTTGCTAGTAGTGTTGATTACATCTTGTAGTTGATGCTAGTTGGTTTATTTGGTGGAAGATTATATGTTCAGATCTATTATGCTATTCAATAGCCCCCTGATCTTGGACATGAATATGATGTGTGAGTAGTTACTTTTGTTCTTGAGGACATGGGAGAAGTCTTGTCAAAAGTAATCATGTGAATTTGGTATTCGTTCGATATTTTGATGATATGTATGTTGTTGATTCTCTTAGTGGTGTCATGTGAACGTCGACTACATGACACTTCACCATCTTTGGGCCTAAGGGAATGCATTGTGGAGTAGTAATTAGATGATGGGTTGCTAGAGTGACAGAAGCTTAAACCCTAGTTTATGCGCTATTCCGTAAGGGGCTGATTTGGATCCATATGTTTAATGCTATGGTTAGATTTATCTTAATTCTTCTTTCGTAGTTGCCGATTCTTGCGAGAGAGGTTAATCATAAGTTGGAGGCTTGTTCAAGTAATAATAGCACCCAAGCACCGGTCCACCCACATATCAAATTATCAAAGTAGCGAACGTGAATCAAACAAACATGATGAAAGTGACTAGATGAAATTCCCATGTGTCCTCGAGAACGTTTAGCTTATTATAAGACATCATTCTGACCTGTCCTTTGCAACAAAAGGATTGGGCTACCTTGCTGCACCTTAGTTACTATTGCTACTTGTCACTTGTTACAAATTATCTTGCTATCAAACTACTCGTTACCGATAATTTCAGTGCTTGCAGAAAATACCTTGCTGAAAACCGCTTGTCATTTCCTTCTGTTCCTCGTTGGGTTCGACACTCTTACTTATTGAAAGGACTATGATTGATCCCCTATACTTGTGGGTCATCAAGACTCTTTTCTGGCTCCGTTGCGGGGGAGTGAAGTGCCTTTGGTGAGTGGAATTTGGTAAGGAAACATTTATATTACGTGCTGAAATTTACTGTCACTTTTTACTATGGAAAACAATCCTTTGAGGGGTTTGTTCGGGGTATCTTCACCTCGACCGGAAGCAAAAGAGTTACTCCTCAACCTACTGCACCTACTAAAAATATTTATTATGAGATTCCTTCAGGTATGATAGAGAAACTGCTAGCTAATCCTTATGCAGGAGATGGAACGGTACATCCTAATATGCACTTAACCTATGTGGATGAAGTTTGTGGATTATTTAAGCTTGCAGGTTTACCCGGAGATGAAGTTAAGAAGAAGGTTTTCCCTTTAAATTTGAACGGAAAGGCATTGACATGGTATAGGCTATGTGATGATGTCGGAATGTGGGATTGGAATCGATTGAAATTGGAATTTCGTCAAAGTTTTATCCTATGCATCTGGTTCATCGTGATCGGAATTATATATATAATTTTTGGCCTCGTGAAGGAGAAACCATCGCTCAAGCTTGGGGGAGGCTTAAGTACATGATGTACGCATGCCCCAATCATGAGCTCTCAAGAGAAATTATCTTACATAATTTTTATGCTCGGCTTTCTCATGATGATCAAACCATGCTCGATTCTTCTTCGACTGGCTCCTTTGTGAAGAAAACTATTGAATTCAGATGGGATCTTTTGGAAAGAATTAAACACAACTCTGAAGATTGGGAACTTGACAAAGGTAATGAGTCAGGTATAATACTTGAGTTCGATTGTGTTAAATCTTTTATGGATACCGATGCTTTTCATAAGTTTAGCACTAAATATGGACTTGACTCTGAGATAGTAGCTTCCTTTTGTGAATCATTTGCTACTCATGTTGATCTCCCTAAGGAGAAGTGGTTTAAATATCATCCCCCTATTAAACAAAAGACTGAAGAACCTATTTGTGTTAAAGAAGAAACAATTGTTTACAATGTTGATCCAGTTGTGCCTACTGCTTATATTGAGAAACCACCTTTTCCTATTAGGATTAGGGAACATACTAAAGTTTCAACTATGGTTAACAAAAGTAATATTAGAGCACCTAGACCCTCTGAACAAATTATAGTTGAACCTAATGTTGCTATGGTTAAAGATCTCTTGGTCGATAATATAGATGGGCATGTTATTTACTACTGTGATGAAGCTACTAGAATTGCTAAGCCCGATCCTAAAGATAAGAATAAACCTGTTGTTGGCATGCTTGTTGTCTCTATTAAAATAGGATATCATTGTTATCATGGCTTATGTGATTTGGGTGCAAGTGTGAGTGCTATTCCGTTTACCATATATCAAGAAATTATGAATGATATTGCACCTGTTGAGATTGAAGATATTGATGTTACTATTAAGCTCGCAAATAGAGATACTATTTCACCACTTGGAATTGTTAGAGATGTTGAAGTCTTGTGTGATAAAATCAAATACCCTACTAATTTTCTTGTTCTTGGATCACCACAAGATGATTTTTTTCCAATTATATTTGGTAGACCCTTCCTGAATAGTGTTAATGCTAAGATTGATTGCGCTAAAGAAATTGTTAGTGTTAATTTTTGTGAGATGTCTCATGAGTTTAATTTCTCTAAGTTTCATAGACAACCTCATGATAAAGAATTGCCTAGTATGGATGAAATTGTTGTTCTTGCTTCTATTGCCGTACCTCCAACTGATCCGTTAGAACAATATTTGCTAGACCATGAAAATGATATGCACATGAATGAAAGAAATGAGATAGATAAGATGTTCTTTGATCAACCACCTATCCTTAAACACAATTTCCCTATTGAAACTCTTGGAGGTCCTCCTCCACCTAAGGGTGACCCTGTATTTGAATTGAAACAATTGCCTGATACATTGAAATATGCTTATCTGGATGAAAAGAAGATATATCCTGTTATTATTAGTGCTAACCTTTCAGAGCATGAAGAAAAGAGATTACCTAAAAACTCTGAGGAAGCACCGTGCTGCTATTGGATATACTCTTGATGATCTTAAGGGCATTAGTCCCACTCTATGTCAAGACAAAATTAATATGGAGCCTGATGCTAAACCTGCTGTCGATCATCAACGATGATTAAATCCTAAGATGAAGCAGGTGGTAAGAACTGAAATATTAAAGCTTCTGGAAGTAGGTATAATCTATCCCATAGCTGATAGTAGATGGGTAAGTCCCGTTCATTGTGTCCCTAAGAAAGGAGGCATTACTATTGTTCCTAACGATAAAAATGAACTCATTCCACAAAGAATTGTAACTGGTTATAGGATGGTAATTGATCTTAGAAAATTAAACAAAGCCACTAGAAAAGATCATTACCCCTTACCTTTCACTGATCAAATGTTAGAAAGATTGTCCAAGCATACACACTTTTGCTTTCTTGATGGATATTCTAGTTTCTCTCAAATACCTGTATCACAAGCCGATCAAGAGAAAATCACCTTTACTTGTCCTTTTGGAACTTATGCTTATAGACGTATGCCTTTTGGTTTATGCAATGCACCTGCTACCTTTCAAAGATGTATGACTGCTATATTCTCTAACTTTTGTGAAAAGATTGTTGAGGTTTTCATGGATGATTTCTCCGTTTATGGAACTTCTTTTGATGATTGCTTAAGCAACCTTGATCGAGTTTTGCAGAGATGTGAAAAACTAATCTTGTCTTGAATTGGGAGAAGTGCCACTTTATGGTGAATGAAGGTATTGTCTTGGGGCATAAAATTTCTGAACGAGGTATTGAAGTAGATAAGGCTAAAGTTGATGCAATTGAGAAAATGCCATGTCCTAAAGATATTAAAGGTATAAGAAGTTTCCTCGGTCATGCTAGTTTCTATAGAAGGTTTATTAATGACTTCTCTAAAATTTCTAGGGCTCTAACTAATCTCTTGCAAAAAGATGTTCCATTTGTTTTCGATGATGATTGTGTAGAAGCCTTTGAAACACTTAAGAAAGCCTTAACCTCTGCACCTATTGTTCAACCACCTGATTGGAACTTGCCTTTTGAAATTATGTGTGATGCTAGTGATTATGCTGTTGGTGCTATTCTAGGACAAAGAGTTGATAAGAAATTAAATGTTATCCATTATGCTAGTAAAACTCTAGACAGTGCTCAAAGAAATTATGCTACTACTGAGAAAGAATTTCTAGCAGTGGTGTTTGCATGTGATAAATTCAGATCTTACATAGTTGATTCTAAAGTAATTGTTCACACCGATCATGCTGCTATTAAATACCTTATGGAAAAGAAAGATGCTAAACCTAGACTCATTAGGTGGGTTCTATTGCTACAAGAATTTGACTTGCATATTAGTGATAGAAAGGAAGCTGAGAATCCCGTAGCTGATAATTTGTCTAGAATGGAAAATGTTCTTGATGACCCACTCCCTATTAATGATGATTTCCCTGATGAACAGTTAGCTGTGATAAATTTTTCTCGTAATACTCCTTGGTATGCAGACTATGCTAATTATATTGTTGCTAAATATTTACCACCTAGTTTCACATACCAACAAAAGAAAAAGTTCTTCTTCGATTTAAGACATTACTTCTGGGATGACCCACATTTATATAAAGGAGTAGATGGTATTATTAGACATTGTATACCTGAGCATGAATAGGAACAAATCCTACGGAAGTGTCACTCCGAGGCTTACGGAGGACACCATGCGGGAGACAGAACTGCACATAAGGTACTACAATCTGGTTTTTAATGGCCTACTCTTTTCAAGGATGCTCGTAAGTTTGTCTTATCTTGTGATGAATGTCAAAGAATTGGTAATATTAGTAGACGTTAGGAAATGCCTATGAATTATTCACTTGTTATTGAACCATTTGATGTTTGAGGATTTGATTATATGGGACCTTTTCCTTCCTCTAATGGGTATACACATATTTTAGTTGATGTTGATTACGTTACTAAGTGGGTAGAAGCTATTCCAACTAGTAGTGTTGATCATAACACTTCTATTAAAATGCTTAAAGAAGTTATTTTCCCGAGGTTCAGAGTCCCAAGATATTTAATGACTAATGGTGGTTCACATTTGATTCATGGTGCATTTCGTAAACTGCTTGCTAAATATGATGTCAACCATAGAATTGCATCTCCCTATCACCCTCAATCTAGTGGTAAAGTCGAATTGAGCAATAGAGAAATAAAGTTAATTTTGCAAAAGGCCGTCAATAGATCTAGAAAGAATTGGTCTAAGAAACTTGACGATGCATTATGGGCTTATATAACTGCTTATAAAAATCCTATGGGTATGTCTCCTTACAAAATGGTTTATGGAAAAGCATGTCATTTACCTCTTGAGTTAGAACATAAAGCATATTGGGCAATTAAAGAACTCAATTATGATTTTAAACTTGCCGGTGAAAAGAGGTTATTTGATATTAGCTCTCTAGATGAATGAAGAACCCAAGCCTATGAAAATGCCAAATTGTTTAAAGAAAAAGTTAAAAGATGGCATGATAGAAGAATTCAAAAATGGGAATTTAAAGTGGGTGAGTATGTTCTATTGTACAATTCTTGTTTTAGATTTTTTGCAGGAAAACTTCTCTCTAAATGGGAAGGACCGTATATCATCGAGGAATTTTATCGCTCTGGAGCTATTAAGATCAATAACGCCGAACGCACTAATCCGAAGGTGGTCAATGGGCAAAGAATTAAGCATTACATCTTAGGTACACCTATTAATGTTGAGACTAACATTATCCAAACTATGACACCAGAGGAACACATAAGAGAGACCTTCCAGAACACTCCAGAACCCTGAAAAGGAAGAGGTACGTGATACGGTAAGTAAACCGACTCCAAAAATACCATAAAAATACTTTCTGTCAGTTTTGGAGTATTAGAAAAAATACAAAAATAAGAAACAGCCGAGAGGGCCCACGAGGTGCACACGGGGCACCAGGGCGTGCCACCCCCCTTGGCGCGCCCTGGTGGCTCGTGGGCCCCTCCTGAGCCTTCCCGACTCCATTTTCTTCTGGAATACTTGTTTTGCAAGATAAAAATTCTTTATATATACTCCTGGACGTTTTGACCACCGTATCATAGAAATATCCTCTGTTCTTGTTTTGTGCTATTTTTCTGACAGATCTAGATCTCCATGGCCCCCCAAAAGCTCCGTGCCAAGCACCGTATTGTGCAACCATCGCCGGACAAGCCCACCACCTCATCATCACCACCATCACCGAAGAAGGAGACTTAAGTACATGGGTATGGGCACTCCCCTTGGCTTGTGCCAAGCTTTGGGGAGGTGCCCCGGTATCGTATCACCATCACTTTTATTATCTTTACCTATTTTTAGTTCGATCCTTAGTTACTTCGTGATTTAGTTGAATAAAAGTTTAGTATGATCTATTTTTGAGTGTTAGTTTCGTGATCTATCTATCTATGTAATTGAGTTGAGAGTTATATAATTAAGAGTAGTTTGAGTTTTTGCTTCTTTACTTTTATGTTCCAATCCTAGCAATGAAAATAATGAAAAAGATCATATGCTAATCTTATGGAAAGTAATGACATTACATAAAGAAAAGTATAAGTGGTAAAATTTATTGATAGTTAACAAACATAGCATTGATCAATGATGCAATTCATGAAAAAATTAATAAGGGAAGAGAAGATTCACATGGAAATACACTATCTTGGACATCTTTTGTGATTGTGAGCCCCATTAAGTATTTTATGTCAAATTGTTGACGTTGGACAAGGAAGACAACGTAATGAATTATGTTTGCTTATATTCACATAGAAGTTATATTGTCATAGATCCTCCAACATGTGGTGCTTGCCCAATATCTTTGCTAGCCAAAAATCCGCACCAAGTAGAGATACTACTTGTGCATCCAAAACCCTTAAACCTAGCTTCATGCCATGAGAGTCCACTATATCTACCTATGGATTGAATAAGATCCTTCAAGTAAGTTGTCATCGGTGCAAAAAGCAATAAAAATTGCCTCTAAATATGTATGAACTTTTATTGTAAGGGAAAATAAGCTTTGTACGAACTTGTGATGGTAAAGAAATAAAAGCGACGGACTGCATAATAAAGGTTGCTATCACAAGGGGCAATATAAAGTGATGTTCCTTTGCACTAAGAGCTTGTGCATCCAAAAACAAAAAGCGCATGACAACCTTTGCTTCCCTCTGCGAAGGGCCTATCTTTAACTTTTATGTATTTACCTTTTTATGCAAGAGTCAATAGTGTTCTCCTCTATTCCTTTCAATTTTTCTCTTTTGCAAGCATCATGTTGTGGGGAAAGATCTAGGCACATATATCCAGTTGGATATGAGTGATCATGAGTTATTATTGTTGACATTACCTTTGAGGTAAATAAGTTGGGAGGTGACATTATAAGCCCCTATCTTTCTATGTGTCTGGCTGAAACTTTTTGCTCCATATATATGTTGTGAGTGTTAGCAATCATAGAATACTAAATGATGGTTGAGTATGTGGACTTGCTAAAAAGCTCCTACATGAGACCCTTCCTGAAAATATGATGAATTGCAATTGCATTGTTGACTAAGAACATAGTTTGTTAATTTTCAAGAAAATTTATGTCTTATACCTCGTTGTTGTGATGAATTGTTACTTGCTCATGAGAAGTTCTATGATAATGAATATTGCTGTTATAGTAATGATCATGATGCTACTATGTCCGTATTTTGTTTTTATCGACACCTCTCTCTCTCTAAACATGTGGACATGATTATCGATATCGGCTTTCGCTTGAGGACAAGCGAGGTCTAAGCTTGGGGCAGTTGATACGTCCATTTTGCATCATGTTTTCCTACTGTTATTTATAGTGTTTTTAATCAATATAACATGTTGTGGAGCAACTCTAATGCCTTTTCTCTCTTAATATGCATGATTTACATAAGGAGGGAGAGTGCCGGTAGCTGGAATTCTGGACCTGAAAAAATATATGTCAGAGATAGCTATTCTGCACATCTCCAAATGAGCTGAAATTTCATGGAGATTTATTTTGGAATAAATAAAAAATACTGGAGAAATGAACTACCAGAGGGGCCACCCAGGTGCCCATGAGGCACCAGGGCGCGCCACCCCCCCCCCCCCAGGCGCGCCCTGGTGGCTTTTGGGGCCCCTGGCCAGCCTCCGGTGCCCATTTTCTGGTATATAAGCCCATTTGCCCTAGAAAAAATAACGAGAAGACTTTTGGGACGGGGCGCCGCCGTCTAGAGGCGGAACTTGGGCAGGAGCACTTTTTCTCTCCGGCGGAGCGATTCCGCCGGGGATACTTCCCTCCGGGAGGGGGAAATCGAAGCCATCGACATCACCAATGATCCTCTCATCATGGGAGGACCAATCTTCATCAACATCTTCACCAGCACCATCTCATCTCAAACCCTAGTTCATCTCTTGAATTCAATCTTTGTCTCAAAACCTCAGATTGGTACCTGTGGGTTGCTAGTAGTGTTGATTACATCTTGTAGTTGATGCTAGTTGGATTATTTGGTGGTAGATTATATGTTCAGATCTATTATGCTATTCAATACCCCCCTGATCTTGGACACGAATATGATGTGTGAGTAGTTACTTTTGTTCTTGAGGACATGGGAGAAGTCTTGTCATAAGTAATCATGTGAATTTGGTACTCGTTCAATATTTTTGATGATATGTATGTTGTTGATTCTCTTAGTGGTGTCATGTGAACGTCGACTACATGACACTTCACCATCTTTGGGCCTAAGGGAATGCATTGTGGAGTAGTAATTAGATGATGGGTTGCTAGAGTGACAGAAGCTTAAACCCTAGTTTATGCGCTATTCCGTAAGGGGCTGATTTGGATCCATATGTTTAATGCTATGGTTAGATTTATCTTAATTCTTCTTTCATAGTTACGGATGCTTGCGAGAGGGGTTAATCATAAGTGGGAGGCTTGTTTAAGTAAGAACAGCACCCAAGCACCGGTCCACCCACATATCAAATTATCAAAGTAGCGAACGCGAATCAAACAAACATGATGAAAGTGACTAGATGAAATTCCCATGTGTCCTCAAGAACATTTAGCTTATTATAAGAGATCGTTCCGGCCTGTCCTTTGCAACAAAAGGATTGGGCTACCTTGCTGCACCTTAGTTCCTATTGCTACTTGTCACTTGTTACAAATTATCTTGCTATCAAACTACTCGTTACCGATAATTTCAGTGCTTGTAGAAAATACCTTGCTGAAAACCTATATGTTCAGATCTATTATGCTATTCAATACCCCCCTGATCTTGGACATAAATATGATGTGTGAGTAGTTACTTTTGTTCTTGAGGACATGGGAGAAGTCTTGTCATAAGTAATCATGTGAATTTGGTACTCGTTCGATATTTTGATGATATGTATGTTGTTGATTCTCTTAGTGGTGTCATGTGAACATCGACTACATGACACTTCACCATCATTGGGCCTAAGGGAATGCATTGTGGAGTAGTAATTAGATGATGGGTTGCTAGAGTGACAGAAGCTTAAACCCTAGTTTATGCGCTATTCCGTAAGGGGCTGATTTGGATCCATATGTTTAATGCTATGGTTAGATTTATCTTAATTCTTCTTTCATAGTTGCGGATGCTTGCGAGAGGGGTTAATCATAAGTGGGAGGCTAGTTTAAGTAAGAACAGCACCCAAGCACCAGTCCACCCACATATCAAATTATCAAAGTAGCGAACGCGAATCAAACAAACATGATGAAAGTGACTAGATGAAATTCCCATGTGTCCTCAAGAACATTTAGCTTATTATAAGAGATCGTTCCGGCCTGTCCTTTGCAACAAAAGGATTGGGCTACCTTGCTGCACCTTAGTTCCTATTGCTACTTGTCACTTGTTACAAATTATCTTGCTATCAAACTACTCGTTACCGATAATTTCAGTGCTTGTAGAAAATACCTTGCTGAAAACCTATATGTTCAGATCTATTATGCTATTCAATACCCCCCTGATCTTGGACATAAATATGATGTGTGAGTAGTTACTTTTGTTCTTGAGGACATGGGAGAAGTCTTGTCATAAGTAATCATGTGAATTTGGTACTCGTTCAATATTTTGATGATATGTATGTTGTTGATTCTCTTAGTGGTGTCATGTGAACGTCGACTACATGACACTTCACCATCTTTGGGCCTAAGGGAATGCATTGTGGAGTAGTAATTAGATGATGGGTTGCTAGAGTGACAGAAGCTTAAACCCTAGTTTATGCGCTATTCCGTAAGGGGCTGATTTGGATCCATATGTTTAATGCTATGGTTAGATTTATCTTAATTCTTCTTTCATAGTTACGGATGCTTGCGAGAGGGGTTAATCATAAGTGGGAGGCTTGTTTAAGTAAGAACAGCACCCAAGCACCGGTCCACCCAAATATCAAATTATCAAAGTAGCGAACGCGAATCAAACAAACATGATGAAAGTGACTAGATGAAATTCCCATGTGTCCTCGAGAACATTTAGCTTATTATAAGAGATCGTTCCGGCCTGTCCTTTGCAACAAAAGGATTGGGCTACCTTGTTGCACCTTAGTTCCTGTTGCTACTTATCACTTGTTACAAATTATCTTGCTATCAAACTACTCGTTACCGATAATTTCAGTGCTTGCAGAAAATACCTTGCTGAAAACCTATATGTTCAGATCTATTATGCTATTCAATACCCCCCTGATCTTGGACACGAATATGATGTGTGAGTAGTTACTTTTGTTCTTGAGGACATGGGAGAAGTCTTGTCATAAGTAATCATGTGAATTTGGTACTCGTTCAATATTTTTGATGATATGTATGTTGTTGATTCTCTTAGTGGTGTCATGTGAACGTCGACTACATGACACTTCACCATCTTTGGGCCTAAGGGAATGCATTGTGGAGTAGTAATTAGATGATGGGTTGCTAGAGTGACAGAAGCTTAAACCCTAGTTTATGCGCTATTCCGTAAGGGGCTGATTTGGATCCATATGTTTAATGCTATGGTTAGATTTATCTTAATTCTTCTTTCATAGTTGCGGATGCTTGCGAGAGGGGTTAATCATAAGTGGGAGGCTAGTTTAAGTAAGAACACCACCCAAGCACCAGTCCACCCACATATCAAATTATCAAAGTAGCGAACGCGAATCAAACAAACATGATGAAAGTGACTAGATGAAATTCCCATGTGTCCTCAAGAACATTTAGCTTATTATAAGAGATCGTTCCGGCCTGTCCTTTGCAACAAAAGGATTGGGCTACCTTGCTGCACCTTAGTTCCTATTGCTACTTGTCACTTGTTACAAATTATCTTGCTATCAAACTACTCGTTACCGATAATTTCAGTGCTTGCAGAAAATACCTTGCTGAAAACCTATATGTTCAGATCTATTATGCTATTCAATACCCCCCTGATCTTGGACATAAATATGATGTGTGAGTAGTTACTTTTGTTCTTGAGGACATGGGAGAAGTCTTGTCATAAGTAATCATGTGAATTTGGTACTCGTTCAATATTTTGATGATATGTATGTTGTTGATTCTCTTAGTGGTGTCATGTGAACGTCGACTACATGACACTTCACCATCTTTGGGCCTAAGGGAATGCATTGTGGAGTAGTAATTAGATGATGGGTTGCTAGAGTGACAGAAGCTTAAACCCTAGTTTATGCGCTATTCCGTAAGGGGCTGATTTGGATCCATATGTTTAATGCTATGGTTAGATTTATCTTAATTCTTCTTTCATAGTTACGGATGCTTGCGAGAGGGGTTAATCATAAGTGGGAGGCTTGTTTAAGTAAGAACAGCACCCAAGCACCGGTCCACCCACATATCAAATTATCAAAGTAGCGAACGCGAATCAAACAAACATGATGAAAGTGACTAGATGAAATTCCCATGTGTCCTCGAGAACATTTAGCTTATTATAAGAGATCGTTCCGGCCTGTCCTTTGCAACAAAAGGATTGGGCTACCTTGTTGCACCTTAGTTCCTGTTGCTACTTATCACTTGTTACAAATTATCTTGCTATCAAACTACTCGTTACCGATAATTTCAGTGCTTGCAGAAAATACCTTGCTGAAAACCGCTTGTCATTTCCTTCTGTTCCTCGTTGGGTTCGACACTCTTACTTATCGAAAGGACTACGATTGATCCCCTATACTTGTGGGTCATCACCATTACCGATCCCAATGATTCAACAGGCTCTCCCAGACCTATCTTTGATGTGAGGCCAAAGAAGATCAATCTTCAGCCTGTGCCCTCAATGCCTAAAGTTGGCAAAAGCATCAGAAGACCAAAGTTTGATATTGTTGCCTTCTTTGAGGAGAAGAATTTCTTCATAGGTGAATCTCCTTATGATTCTACAAAGATCAGGCGTCAGTGTTTTTGGACGAAGACGCAATAGAATTACTATGCATCACTTCTGTTTGACAAGAATAAGGTCTTCCCGCATCGCCATATTCCTCATGTGGATATGGAGTCACTACCATGCTTTAGACCTGTCTTGGCTATTCTTCACGATGTTGGGTTACTAAATTTTGTCACTGATGTCTACAATTGGAATGAAGAGCTCATTCTTTAATTCTATGCAACTCTGCATCTTTCTGGTGATGTTGACGACATTCATTCATGCGCTCTCGACTGGATGAGTGAGAACACGCATTACAAGGCTCCTGCTGATGAATTACTTCGAGCCCTTCCTGTTGATTTGCCCTCAGATGAAGCCAGAAGAATCTATGAAGAACCTGGGCTATCCAACAACCTGATGCAAGTACTGATGAAGCCGTTGGCTAAAGGAGAAGCTCCTAGAACCACCTTCGTAGTGAACAATTTGCTCTTTGTGCCACGGACTGTATATCACATTCTGGCCAAAACCCTCAGTCCAATCAAAGGCCACAATTTTGAGACTAAAGAAGTTGTGGGAATCATGAAGAACTTGCTATTCAACATCATCCATGTTATTCCTATCAATATCCATGATTTCTTCATGAGGACTTTGGCCACAGTTGCTCAATCTCTGTTTGATTTGAAGCCCTACGCACCTTGGATTATGAAATTCATCAGAACAAGGTCTTCAATCGACTACAGGGCTGACTGCTAGAATCATCTCTGCTATATCCCAGATGTTAAAATTCTTCAGAGTACCATCTCTTCAGTTCCTGGCAAAGGCAAAGCAGTAATTGATGAAGGAATTCGTCCTCTTGACGGGCAATTTCGTCAGCCAGTCTCACAGTCCACAGTATATGACACTTCAAGCCAAGATACTGATGCTAATGCTCCACAGCAAAAGCCTTAAGGTGAAGCCCCACGAGTCATGACTGATCATGAGCTTCTCATTAGTCTTCATCGGAAAGTGGATAGAAATCACAACTAGGTAAAAGCGTCAGCTTGCAGCAATTCTAGCAAATATGACTGTGACGCAGAACTCAGTTCGCAAGAATCACTATTATGCCCATGAAATCATTGATAGAAGCTAGGCCATTCTTTCACATCTAAAGACCCCTGGAGAACTTGTTGAGATGGAATTCCAACAAGACTTCGATTGGGCCAACCCTCCCAAGAAGATGTTCAAGAAAGTTCAAGTTCCTCAGATGGTACCAAGCTCAGTGTCTCCTTCTAGAGCTACTGATGAAAATGAAGACGTTGAAGACACTACAGCAGGCCCTTCTTCATCGCGCAACCCCGACAACAATGCTGGCGCTCCTCCACGTTCATCAAGATGATCTTCTTCAGGAGCGTTAGTCCTCAGTTTTGTCTCCTTTTGGTCATTTGATGACAAAGGGGGAGAAATTTGAGAGTTAGTCTTCAAGCGGGTTTTTATATTGGGTTGTTCTTTTGCTAAGTTGCAACTCTCGGTTTTTCATTTGATTCACTCCGTTGATGAGTTGTAACTTAATAACTGTTGGTGGTTTGACCTTTTCTGATACGTTTTATCTGCATCCGTAATTATGCTCTAAATCCTCAATGATATATGTGCATGCATGTTGTATTTCGTCAGACACCAATTTTCATCATGCATTCAAATTCTTCAATATCATATGATCATGCATGATTGGATTCCAAGACATAGGGGGAGATCTCCACAATTTCAACCTGCCATGTGCATTTGCAATCAAAAGCAAATGCCTCATATGCGCATCTTCAGGGGGAGTTCCTCTATATCATGTAACCAATGTCTTCACATTCTGTACTTACACTTTCATTATTTACTCCCGTTGAAAACTTAACTGATTTGTCATCAATCACCAAAAAGGGGGAGATTGTAAGTGCATCAAGTGCCCCATTAGTGGTTTTGGAGTATTGAACACAAATAGGTTAAGGGACTAATGTGTTTGTGAGTGTACATAGGTGAAAACAGTCCCTGAAGACTTGGTTTAACCACGGAAGTCGACCCCTAAAAATGTATTTCTTCAAGTGAAGAATTTGGTGCGGCCTTTGAAGAAATTGATGTGAAGACTTTGAAGCTTGAAGACTTTGTTTTCATAGTTTCTTTTCTTCTTATTTGGGTCATAGGAAAAACCGTACTGTTAAAGGGGGTCTAGGTGAAACATGAATCATACTTCAAAGCGATGCTCAAACCTATACACACTACAGCCGCTTCGAGTGAAGCCTTGGAAATCTCTGGAACAGCCGACGAATTTGCTAGCGATAGTGACGCGGTTCATCTGGTCGCTGTCGAATTTGGTCAGGCTGAGGAGTTAGGATTTCGCCAGTGCGATCTGCCTATCGTGAGGAAATTGAGTGCCCCGACGAAATTGAGAGTTCAATTTTCCGACTATTGCTGCGCCACATGCCAGCTGTCGAGTGGATCCTTATCCTGACAACGATCATGTCTGAGAAGGGCATTAATGACATTTCATGTCGGGTTTCCCCCTGGCTATAAATAGCCGCCCCCCACAACAACTAGTTGGTTGGCTGTTCTAGAGAGAGATTGACACTTGTCATTTGAGAGCAACCCTTCCTCCGACGACTTTGTGAGAACCCAAGTGAGGAAAAACCCAACCAGAGCCGAAGTGATTGAGCATCACTGAAGAAGTTGATCTGTGTGATCCGACGCTTGTTACCTTTGAAGACTGTCATTCTTCTAGATGGTTCGGCGTCATGTTCTGAGCACCCAAGAGTAATTGTGGCATGCCGGTGAACAATTCTATGAAGGTTTTGGAAGTCTACCTTGAAGACTTACCACGAGTGATTGGGCGAGGTCTAAGTGATCTTAGCTCAAGAGGAATACGGTGAGGGCTAAGTGTCCTCCGAGGTAAGACTCAGCCGCCTCAACCAGATGTACAGTTGATACAACAACTGGAACTGGTCTACCAAATCACTGTGTCTTCACCGAGCCTAACTGGTTTCAAATTCCTCACCCTTTACCTTTATGCAATTCCGCTGCTGAAGAACTTGTGTTTTACATTTCTGAAGAATTTGAACTGAAGACTTTCATTATGCTATTTTTCATTTCTTCAGTTCATCTTCCTCATGCATGTCTGCTTGGATGATATCATGTTCTTCACTTGTATGTATTTCATATGCATGCTACTTGTATCTGTGTCAATCTAGTTTCGCCTCTGTTTCTATTTCGTCACTCTGATTTTCGTCAAAATCTTCGGAGTTTGACGAATTTCTAAAAATCTCCCATTCACCCCCCCCTCTGGGAGTTAACCTGCGCTTTCACAATGCTTGTGATAAATTTGAATGGATTACCAAGGGAATTGATATGGGATTTAGTGAAGAATGGTTTGAAGGTATGGCTAGAGATCCGATTGATGATGAGATACATGTTTTATATGAAGATGTTTATGGTGACGATTCTGAGTTTGAAGTTATGAATGTGAAAGTCACCGAACAAAGTCCCTTCAAGTACTTAATTTCCCTCACTATAAAATAAGAGTATGAAAGTAGAGAATTAATGAGAAGAGTTTTGGAAAATTTAATTAAAAAGGATTTGGGAATGAAGGATGATAATACTTGAAACAATGCATTATGCCTAGCTAGGGGCATAAAACAATAGCGCGTGTTGGGAGGCAACCCAATATTTATCTTTATTGAAATTTTTATTTTCTTGAGTTTACACAATTTTAGCCTCTATTATGATTGTGATTTTTATCTTTTAATTAGTATATGTGCCAAGTAATACCTTTGGGATGATTTGGATGATAGTATGATTGATGTTGTTTGAAAACAGAAAGTTTTGAGTCCAGTGCTGGATTTTTGGTTTTGTACTGGAGCGTGATAAAATTCTGAATTTTTTACACAGTATTGGTATATGAATATGTTATGTTTTCCTAATTTTTGAGAATTTTTTTAGTTACATAAGTATGGCTTTTAAATTGATCTTTACAGACTGTCCTGTTTTAGACATATTCTATTTTTATTGCATAGTTTGCTTATTTTGATGAATCTATGGATCGAATCGGGGGGTATGAGCCATGGGGAAGTTGGAGTACAGTAGCATTATGCCAATATTAAATATGAATCAATTTATAACAGTACCTAAAGTTTAAGATTTGTTTGTTATACTAACGGATCTCACGAGGTTTCTGTTGAGTTTTGTGTGCTGAAGTTTTCAAGTTTTGGTTGAGACCATGATGGATGAAGGAATAAGGAGCGGCAAGAGCCTAAGCTTGGGGATGCCCAAGGCACCCCAAGGTAATATTTAAGGAAGACTCAAGCGTCTAAGATTGGGGATGCCCCAGATGGCATCCCCTCTTTCGTCTACAATCTATCGGTATATCACTTGGAGCTATATTTTTATTCATCACATGATATGTGTTTTACTTGGAGCATCTTGTGTTATAGTTTACTTGCTTTTGTTTGCTTTTTAGTTTGCCACAATCATCTTTGCTGAACACACCTTTTTGAGAGGGACACACATTATTCATGATTTGTTAGAATACTCTATGTGCTTCACTTATATCTTTAGAGCTAGGCAGTTGCTCTAGTGCTTCACTTATATCTTTTAGAGCACGGCGGTGGTTATATTTTGAAGAAATAATTGCACTCTCATGCTTCACTTGTATCTTTTTGAGAGTCTAATAAATAGCAATGGTAATATGCACGGGTTATGAATTTGGTCCTAATATGATAGTTATTCAAGAGGGATATAATAAAAACTTTCATGTAGATCATTGAATATGATAAGTTTGATTCCTTGCAATAGTTTTGCGATATTAAGATGGTAATATGTGGGAGGTGCTAGTAGATAATTTTGGTTTAGTAAGAATTTTGGTGTTAAGGTTTGTGATTCCCGAAGCATGCACGTATGGTCTGTCGTTATGCTAAGAAGTTGGAGCATGATTTATTATTGATTGTCTACCTTATGAGTGGCGGTCGGGAACAAGCGATGGCTTTTCCTACCAATATATCCCCCTAGGGGAATGCGTAGTAGTACTTTGCTTTGAGGGCTAATAAACTTTTGCAATAAGTATGTGAGTTCTTTATGACTAATGTGAGTCCATGGATTATACGCACTCTCACCTTTCCACAATTTGCTAGCCTCTTCGGTACCGTGCATTGCCCTTTCTCACCTCGAGAGTCGGTGCAAACTTCACCGGTGCATCCAAACCCCGTGATATGATATGCTCTATCACACATAAGCCTCCTTATATCTTCCTCAAAACAGCCATCATACCTACCTATTATGGCATTTCCATAGCCATTCCGAGATATATTGCCATGCAACTTCCACCGTTCTTTTTATATGACACACATCATCATTGTCATATTGCTTTGCATGATCATATAGCTGACATAGTATTTGTCACTCATCCACCGTTCATCATTTTCATACATGTTACGCTAGCATCATTGCACATCCTGGTACACTGCCAGAGGCATTCATATAGAGTCATATTTGTTCTAGTATTGAGTTGTAATTTTTGAGTTGTAAGTAAATAGAAGTGTGATGATCATCATTATTAGAGCATTGTCCCAGTGAGGTTCAAAAAAAAGAGGCCAAAAAGAGCCCAGCGAAAAGAGAAAAAAATGAGAGAAAAAGAGAGAAGGGCCAGTGTTACTATCTTTTTCCATACTTGTGCTTCAAAGTAGCACCATGTTTTTCACATAGAGAGTCTCCTATATTGTCACTTTCATATACTAGTGGAAATTTTCATTATAGAACTTGGCTTGTATATTCCGATGATGGGCTTCCTCAAATGCCCGAGGTCTTCATGAGCAAGCAAGTTGGATGCACACCCACTTAGTTTTTATTTTGAGCTTTCATACACTTATAACTCTTAGTGCATCCATTGCATGGCAATCCCTACTCCTCGCATTGACATCAATTGCTGGGCATCTCCATAGCTCGTTGATTAGCTGCGTCGATGTGATACTATCTTCTTCTTTTTGACTTCCCCTTATTAATCTCTACCACTATATTCTATTCCAGCCATAGTGCTATATCCATGGCTTGCGCTCATGTATTGCGTGGGGGTTGAAAAAGCTGAAGCGTGTTAAAAAGTATGATCCAATTGCTCGGCTTGTCATCGGGGTAGTGCATGATAAATACTTTGTGTTAAGAAGATGGAGCATGACAGGATTATATGATTTTGTAGGGATAACTTTCTTTATGCATTTTTTTTTTTGAAAGACATGATTGTTTGTTAGTATGCCTGAGTATTGATGTCTTTATATCAAATTACAGACTATTGCTTTGAATCATTCGGATCTTAATATTCATACAATAAAAAAGAATTACATGATGAAACATGTTAGGTAGCATTCCACATCAAAAATTCTGTTTTTATCATTTACCTACTCGAGGACGAGTAGGAATTAAGCTTGGGGATAGTTGATACGTCCCCAACGTATCTATAATTTTTTATTGTTCCATGCTATTATAGTATCAATCTTGGATGTTTTATATGCAATTATATGCCATTATATATCATTTTTTGGGACTAACCTATTAACCTAGTGCCCAGTGCCAGTTGCTGTTTTTGCCTGTTTTTGTCTTTTCAAAAAATCATGATCAAACGGAGTCCAAATGAAGAAAATAAATTGGATTAATTTTTTCTGGACCAGAAGGGACCTTAGAAGCTTCGGGAGAAGACCAGACGAGTCACGAGGGAGCGACAAGCCCAGGGGGGTAGGCGCATCCCCAGGCTTGTGGGCCCCTCGTGGCACCTCTTGACCTAATTCCAGCGCTATAAATTCCCAAATATTCCCAATATACCAGATAGATAGAAGAGAAAACTTTTCCGCCGCCGCAAGCCTCTGTTCTTCCGTGATCCCATCTAGAGGCCTTTTCCGGTAATTTGTCGGAGGGGGAATCGATGGCGGAGGGCTTCTACATCAACCTTGCTGCCCTTCCGATGATGTGTGAGTAGTTTACCACTGACCTATGGGTCCATAGTTAGTAGCTAGATGGCTTCTTCTCTCTCTTTGATCTTCAATACAATGTTCTCCTCGATGTTCTTGGAGTTCTATTCGATGTAATCTTCTTTTGCGGTGTGTTTGTTGGGATCCGATGAATTGTGGGTTTATGATCAGATTATTCATGAGAAATATTTGAGTCTTTTTTGAACTTATTTATGCATGATTGTTATAGCTTTGCATTTCTCTCCGATCTATCCGTTTGGTTTGGCCAACTAGATTGATTTATCTTGCAATGGGAGAGGTGCTTTGTGATGGATTCAATCTTGCGATGATCTATATCCCAGTGATAGAAAGGGACAAGACATGTATTTGTATTGTTGCCATTAAGGATAAAAAGATGGGGTTTAATCATACTGCTTGAGTTTACTTTGTCTACATCATGTCATCTTGCTTAAGGCATTACTCTGTTTTCATTAACTTAATACCCTAGATGCATGCTGGATAGCGGTCGATGGGTGGAGTAATCGTAGTAGATGCAGGCAGGAGTCGGTCTACTTGTCTCGTGCGTGATGCCTATATACATGATCATTGCCTTGAATATCGTCATAACTATGCGCTTTTCTATCAATTGCCCAACAGTAATTTGTTTACCCACCGTATGCTATGCGTTCAAGAGAGAAGCCTCTAGTGAAAACTATGGCCCACGGGTCATTTATCCATCATATATAAAATCACAAATACCTTGCTGAAATTTTATTTCCTTTTTGTTTTGCAATTTACTTTTCTATCTATCACTATCAGAATTAATCCTTGCAAGTAACCGCCAAGGGGATTGACAACCCTCTTGTTTGAGTTTACTTTGTCTATATCCCAGTGACAGAAAGGGACAAGACACGTATTTGTATTGTTGCCATTAAGGATAAAAAGATGGGGTTTAATCATATTGCTTGAGTTTACTTTGTCTACATCATGTCATCTTGCTTAAGGCATTACTCTGTTTTCATTAACTTAATACCCTAGATGCATGCTGGATAGCGGTCGATGGGTGGAGTAATAGTAGTAGATGCAGGCAGGAGTCGGTCTACTTGTCTCGGACGTGATGCCTATATACATGATCATTGCCTTGAATATCGTCATAACTATGCGCTTTTCTATCAATTGCCCAACAGTAATTTGTTTACCCACCGTATGCTATGCGTTCAAGAGAGAAGCCTCTAGTGAAAACTATGGCCCCCGGGTCATTTATCCATCATATATAAAATAAAAAATACCTTGATGTAATTTTATTTTCTTTCTTTTGTTTTGCAATTTAGTTTTCTATCTATCACTATCAGAATTAATCCTTGCAAGTAACCGCCAAGGGGATTGACAACCCTCTTGTTTGCGTTGGATGCAAGTATTTGCTCTTGTGTGTGTAGGTGCTGCTAACGAGGTTCTGTGTGGTTCTCCTACTAGATTGATAACCTCGGTTCTTAACTGAGGGAAATACTTATCTGTACTATACTGCATCATCCTCTCCTCTTCGGGGAAATCCCAACGCAGTTCACAAGTAGCACATGTCAACATTCTGCCACCGATACTTGGAAACTTTTATAACCAAGCGGGAGATGACGTTGGTGATGATGATGATGACGATTGTGATGATCACGAGCATGAAGACGAGCAATACGTACCTACTAGATGGTTCCTAGCTACTTATTTCGATGGATCACCTCTTCTTGTCTGTATACAGGGCACTGCTAATGTTATAGAGGAAGCAGGTAGTATTGTCTCGGATGGTCGTACTCTTCGGACCTATGCCAACATCCATTGTAGGCTATTCGGGATGGATACTAGTGTGCTAGCGCCACAAGTTTTTCCCTGGTTCAATATTGATAGTCTTGGAGAACACTCGCTTTTCCTTGGACTAAACTATCCAATGATGATGAAAGGCGATCCAGCTCCTGTTGGCACAACCTTGCCATTTATGAGAAGCAACTCTATCTATACCACCGACACTATTGTTGCTCCCTACTCCAATGCAAGTATTGCTCCTGATATAGGCCGCTTCAGCCTGGATGGCGAGTCTTGCGTTGGTCTCAAGATTGACAATACCTGCAGGCCCTGGTCAGAGACTCGCTTCTGGTTCAAAGCAAGCATTTCCAACGTCGAGGATTGGTTGACGTGAAGTTCGTTTTCATTTCTTGTACATGTTGTGTGAGAAAAAATTTAGTATTTACAATGTATCCTCGTTGTCGTTGTGCATTGTAGACTTGTTGTATGTAGTGTGGACGGTATATTTGCATATGCATGTGATAATAAACTTACTTAATTTATGAATGGTTTTCGAGTCACTTCTCAGAGTGTGTGCTGCGACGCAGCAAAATACTTCTCACTGACATGTGGGACCGAATGTGAGCAAACCGACAATGGGCCATATATGTTAATAAAGTACTAGTACTAGTGGTACCGTACTCCATGTGTTCTCTCTACGTAACCAGCACCTCGATATAGTGGGGTGGCATGGGCCAAAACAAGCATTCACGTCTAGGAGTACGGCACATGCCACCACCACGAGTCCCATTTGACACCAAATTTCTTGGATTCTGTGCTACATCTAGCTCTTCGCCCTCCTCGTTTCTCTAACTCAGCCATCGCGCGGCGATTGGGGGGCAAGTTTCAGGTGATACGAAGCTGCCCATGCTCCCATGATACGGGCTTTTGAGAGCCCTTGGATCTGAGATCGAACGGTTGCATGCTGAGCTCCTGCAAGTTTGCAAAAAAGCCCTCCGGGATCTCATATTTACGCACATATCTAGAATCTCGGCATGCGACCATTCGATCTCAGATCCAAGGGCTCTCAGAAGCCCGTATCATGGGAGCATGGGCAGGTTGGTTTGCCGATGGTCGGTTTGCTCAACTGCGGTCCCACTTGTTAGTGAAAATGCAAGATAGCACCCATTCCCCCTTGAGCGGCCTGCCGGACCAACCGTGTGGGGGTGCGACGCGAACCATGTGGGGGTCCTTTTGAACTTATAAGTTGTAACATTTGGTTCTGCTCATTGGCGCGACCGATAGATAGAAATAATGATTTTCCCTCAAAAATTAGAAATAACGATTAAAAATGCTAGCGCTGGGCTTTTCCCGCGCGATAAGTGAGGGAGTTTTGCCAATTTCGGCCATCCTCGCTTTCCTTACATGCGGTCCCACATGTAGGTGATATGCCTAACCACTGTGCATTGAGCGGCGGGCCGGAACGACCGTGTGGGGTGCGACGCGAACGGGACTGTCCATGTTCCAGTTTCTCGTTTTGAACGTGTGCGTTGGCCATCTACTCCTCGGTCCTTACTACTACTAGTAGTGTGGTTGATGAGATTTCAGATTTGAGCCCTCAACCGGAAGGGAGAGTGTATAATATCATTGGAAACTACATTCAAATATGAATAAAGCAATACTCCATGTATTTATTTATGGAGGGAGTAGTATATTTTTTGTGACATGCATTACTACATATTGCTAGTCAAATACTAAATCCAGACGGAGGTGGTAGTACTACTAAATCCAGACGGTGGTAGTAGTAGTACTCCCCTACTAGTACTACTTGTAGTACTACCAATGTACTACCCGTTTGTCAAATTATTACGTGCTGCTCCTCACAGTGAAGTGACAAGACCCAGCACCAGAGATGACACCATAGTGTCGGCGGCGTGTTCGGGTTACCAAAGTCAGCCTCACCATGTGCAGTCACTATCATCAAGGCTGTAGAGCGACCCTGCTTACAACTAGTTGTGTCCTAGATAATTTCCCGTGCGTTGCCACGAGTTATAATAAATATTGTAACCGGTATATTGGTTACCTCGTTGCCGCACCTATGCACGCGAACATTAATCGTAATGTAGTACCACATGCTGGCATGTCGTAATATTACAAGGTTCAAACTGATATTACAAATGCTAGGAGTAATGTTGCACCTACGAAGAGGGGATTATTAGGAAGTTTACGTAAGAAGTTTCGTTACTTTAGGTGGATGCAGCATTATCGTACAAACTAAAATCCACCGCCCCTGACAAGTCACTTATGGGCAAATAATTTTTCATGTCTCTTGTCACTTGTTCTTCCAAAAACAAATTCAGCTTCTACAGAGCCTTTGTCGTTCAGCTTTAGACGCTTGTGCTGATGAGAACACCATTCATTGCCGCGCCAGAGAACGCCAAATCTCATTACCTTGAGCACACTTGCCTTCAGAACAAAGAACCTCGCCAATTTAATCTCAGGTGTGGTGCCTCGGTAGTCGTTAAAATCAATTTCTGTAAGATGGAGATCAAGGCATTCGATGAGATTGTTATATTGCAGCACATTTTTCACTTTCATGTCTTTTTTTATCTGCGAAAGAAGAGAACATATTAGAGCAGCAGGCTATATAAGATTGCCATGTCATCAAGAGCTACCAAAATATTGAATTGTCCCTACTTGTCAGCCATAGGAATAGATGGGCTACTTGCCAGCCATAGGATAGGAGTACTAGTACATTTTATTCAGCTGTGGGTCCAACTTTAAAACTATAGTACTAGAGGCAGCACACTGCGAAGCTTTCGTATACGAAGGGGGCCAATAAACCAGGACGGACATACTATTTTAACGCAAAAGAAGTGTGCACTCAATTTAGTAGCATGCGGGGTGGTACCGAGAGTGGTTTCTAGTTTGTTTATTTCACCCCGTGGCAGGTGGGCCTCTAGTTTATTTATTTTTCACCCACTGCCACTTGGGCCCGCACACTCAGATAGAGAACACGAGCTGACAAGGCACCATGTAGACTGGTTGACCAGTCAACTAAACAATATACGGAGCTATACGCTGAGCCGGTGACCGTATAATCCCTCGGTGAAGAGAGATCGAGTGAGAGGGGAGGCACGTGAGAGATGGAGAGAGAGAGAAAGAGATACTCCCTCCGTTCGATAATGTAGTGCCTATAATTTTTTGAAAAGTCAAACTTTGGAAATTTTGACCAAGTTTATAGAGAAAATTATTTATATCTACAATACCAAAGATATATAATATGAAACTACATCTTGTGATGAATCTAATGATATATGTTTGCCATTCCAGATGTAGATGTTTTTCTCCACATACCTGGTCAAACTTTGTGAGGTTTGACTTTTCAAAAAAACTATATGCTATGAACCGGAGAGAGTACCTAACTAGAGAGAGATCAAGTGTGTGTGCGAAGGAGAAAGAGTGAGTGTGCAAAAAGAGAGGGTGTGTGTGTCTGAAAGAGAAATGGACAACACGAGATAAAATAGTGAGAAAGTGTGAGTGTCTTATGCAAACATATTACGCATGCATCTTTGAGAGAGAAAGCGAGGTGGGGAGATACACGTAGATAGTGTGTGGTTGTTTGCAACAGAGAGAGAGAGAAAGACCCCTAGCACATGGCCAAGAGAGGTTTGGCAAACAAGGGAGAGAGGTCGAGAGAGACGTGTGGAGAAAATGGAGGCATGGGGAGGGAGAGAGGGTGTGTTTGTGATAGATAGATCCCCTCGAGATCGTGAGGGGACTATATGGGTGGGAGATCGAGAGACAAGGTGTGTGTGCGATAGAAAGATACCCTGAGAGAGATCGAGATAGACCTAGTGAGGGAAAGAGACAATGCGTGTGTTTGTGGTGGAGAGTGAGAGATAGTCATACCAAGGGGGGAGTGCGTGTGCCTATGATGGTGTGAGAGATAGTCATACTTAGGGGGGAGACTGTGTGTGTGTGTGTGCGCGCGCGCGTGCGCGTGTGAGATAGAGAGAGCGAGGGGGAGAGAGTGTTAGATGGGTCTATCTAGTGCGAGTGATATATGTGCATGTGTGACCTAGGGAGATAGAAAGTTTGAGAGAGAGAAGAGCCCCGAGACGGCTCAGTGGTGCGTGAGAGAGTTGAGAGAGAGAAAGAGGTACTCTCTCCGTTCGATAATTTAGTGCCTATAATTTTTTGAAAAGTCAATCTTTGGAAACTTTGACCAAGTTTATAGAGAAAATTATTTATATCTACAATACCAAGGTATATAATATGAAACTACATAGATGAATCTAATGATATATGTTTGTCGTTCCAGATGTAAATGTTTATTTTCTCCACATACATGGTCAAACTTTGTGAGGTTTGACTTTTCAAAAAATCTATATGCTATGGACCGGAGAGAGTACCTAACTAGAGAGAGATCAAGTGTGTGTGAAGGAGAAAGAGTGAGTGTGCAAAGAGAGAGAGAGAGAGAGAGTGTGTGTGGTGTGTGTGTGTGTGAGAGAGAGAGAGAGAGCGTGAGTGAAAGAGAAAGGGACAACACACGATAAAGTAGAGAGAAAGTGTGTGTGTCTTATGCAAACATATCACGCATGCATCTCCGAGAGAGAAATCGAGGTGAGGAGATACACAGAGATAGTGCGTGGTTGTTTGCAACAGAGAGAGAGAGAGAGACCCGTAGTACGTGTCCAAGAGAGGTCGATCTGGCAAACAAGAGAGAGAGGTCGAGAGAGACGTATGGAGGAAATGGAGTCATGGGGAGGGAGAGTGGGTGTGTTTGTGATGGAGCAGAGATCCCCTCGTGATCGTGAGGGGACTATATGGGTTGGAGATCAAGAGACAAGGTGTGTGTGTGATAGAAAGATACCCTGAGAGAGATCGAGATAGACCTAGGGAGGGAAAGAGACAATGCGTGTGTTTGTGATGGAGAGTGAGAGATATTCATACCTAGGGGGAGTGTGTGTGCCTACAATGGAGTGAGAGATAGTCGTACTTAGGGGGGTTGTGTGTGTGTGTGACATAGAGAGAGAACGAGGGGAAAGAGTGTTAGATGGGTCTATCTAGTGTGAGTGAGATATGTGTATGTGTGACCTAGGGAGATAGAAAGTTTGAGAGAGAGAGAGAGAAGAGCCCCGAGACGGCGGGGTGGTGCGTGAGAGAGTTATGGACAACGAGCGAGAGAATTTGTGTGTGTCCGATCAGTGCACCCTAGCTAGTTAGCTTAGAAAAGAGAGTCATACATTGTGTGCGAGAGAGACTTATACATCGAGTGTGCATGCGAGCTAGAAAGATCTAGAGAGAGAGGGACCGACAAGGATTGTATTATGGGTCTGTCGATTCCGACTGGAAGGAAGCAGCACCCCTCGAGGCAGCAGAGCTCCTAGGCTGCCAGTTGGCCGGGGAAGCAGTGCCTTGTTGTCTATCATAGGGGTGCGGGGCTGCAGCTTCGCCGCAGAAGCAACGCTTGTGTGCCTATCTTAGGGTTGCATGGGGTCAAGGTACTGCTGGCGCCGGATCTGGATGACGGCGAGTCTTTGAAGTATGGCCAGGGGCGGCGCAACCACGGCAGTGCGATGGGGCGGGGGCGGTGTCATGGTCGGAGCTGTCGTGGCCAGGGAGGGTGGAGGTAGGCTACTCTGCCGGTGGTCACTGGCTGTTCGAGGAAGATCCTGAACAGTGACAGCCGGGAGGCACAAGACGGTCATACAGCCATCCGGCGTAGATCGAACAGTGCAAAAAAAACATCTGACCCCAATTTAGTTTTTAGCCGATTGACGTGTAACAAGTCTCGTACCTTAGTGTTGATCTCTTAGGTATTTCTTCAGATCAGATATGTGTGTCATTCTTAACATTGTGTGTTTTCTGCTTCTTCAGCCACATCATCTTCCTTCTCACTGGAGCTGCTCCAGCAAGGGAAGCATACAACAGAAGGGAGCTATACTCCCCACTCAAGAGTTCTCTGCCTCGAATGTGCCTCCCCGACATGGACAGCCACAACAACCGCAGTGCCATCAACGACTCCGCAGATGATGCTCAGTCCTACGGAGGGCGGCAACATAGGTTGTACCCTCATCTTACTTGTGTGCAGCACTTATGGCTTCGTTCTATGGAAAATAGATTATGACCTGTAACTGTACATTCATGTTGATCTCTTAGAGTCTTACTTCAGATAAGAGACTTGTGCAGGAGTTAACGTTGTTCCATAATTATCGTCCCTCAGCCAAAGCTATCCCACAGGCTGGTGATTATACCCCTTCTAGTATTACTTATGTTGTTGTTCTTTAGTACTTTTGTGTGCCATCTAGTTAATCTCGACTACAAACAGTATATATATTTTTAGCTATCATGTGTGCTCTCTCTTTAGTCTTTGCGTTATCAACCTGTTGCTGCTATTTAAGTCGACTCCTACTATTTAAGTCGTCTCCTACAGGCACTCATTACATAATCTCACTACTAGTTGTATTCCATGCATGTCAGATATTATTGCACACCATATTGAATATCGGAACAAATCCATTAAAAGAAACTGGTGGAGCAATGCAACGGCCAACAAACTTGACTTCAACGATATTCAATATGTTGGAACAGTTAAATGTAGTTCCTCAGAAGAGTTGCAAAGAGATGGTGATTCCTATTCACCCCACAAGGTCCTTGCTCTAACTTGACCCATGGTATGGGTAGCATCATGCATATAATGTCTTGCAATGCATCTACTCTGTTGCAATGCCATGTGCTTAGCCCGCTGATCATACATGTGAATATGTCATGCCTTCCAGTTTTTCTGTACCCATTCCATTCATGATAACATGTTTTCAAATTCAAGTACTGTCATTCTACTCGCCATCTGCTTAGTTTGGACATCATCCTTCTAAATACCTCATGCATTGTTGTTCACCAGTATGTACTCCATCCGTCTAGCATACCATGGTTTTTTACATTGAAGTGTTGTTCTACTGTTCTGTCACAATGCGATCTTAGTTTGCCCATCATACATGTGAATATGCTGCCTTCCTATTTTTCTGTACCTATTCCAGCTATTATACAGTTTTACACTCAACTAGTGTTTCTTTTACTCTGTTGTCATGTCGTATCATTAGCTTGTACATCATACTCCCTCCGTCCGGATTACTTGTCGCAGAAATGGATAAAAGTGGATGTATCTGGTACTAAAATATGTCTAGATACATCCATTTATTTCCGGATGGAGGGAGTACATGTCAATATGTCATGCCTTTCTATTCTTCAGTACCTATTCCATCTCTCTGCCATAGCATGTTTTATAATTGAAGCACCATTCTTCTGTACAAGGCATGTAAGCGGAAGAGGGCTATGTTAGAATCTGAAGGGGTACAAACAAGGTCTTTGCAAAAGATCCAAACTCCAGGAGATAGTAACCTAACTCCAGTGTTCATAAGAACTGCTCCAGCACAGAGAAACCCAACTCCTGCAGATAATAACTAGATTCCAGTGGTCGAAGAACCAGTCCGCTGCAGTCCAACAAAAATATTTCCACAACTTGCTAGGAAGCGTGTGCATATCCTCGCATCATGAAATTTTATAGCAGTGGATCACATTTGAACCTATATTTTCTACATGTGTCTTATGCATCTCTCTTGTAGAAAATATGCTTAAATGATAGCAAATGTCCTAAACTGGGATCGTGTTCGAGGAAAGTATCTTGCAGCAATGCTCCGCGCTCCAATGCTGATGTAAGTACCTGTTGTATATCACTATATTTTTACATCAGTATGTAGTTTATTAGGTAGCATCGGCTTGAATCCAACCTTCAGTACCCTACACCTATTATCTGATCTAAATTTACTTGTAGCAAAATGTATAATTAAGGCGCTAATGTTAGATTTTTAGAAGGAAAATTGCCTGGTAGTTTTGCATACTGAGCTGCATGATTGTACTATCTCATATATTGCACATTACTAAAATCTAGTGGTGTCGTCTGGTTGCCCAATCGTTCATTGTGTCAATGTTGCTTTCCTATTAACTTACCTGCCGATGATAGTAGTGCCATATTGTGTTAATTTGTTGTAGGCTGGTGTGGTCTGGTTGCCCAAACATTCATTGTATCAATGTTGCTTTCCTATTAACCGACCTGGCCAATGATAGCAGTGCCATATTGTGTTAATTTGGTGCAGGCTGCTGAAGATAAGAAGACAAAGTCTGAAGATAGCAAGGCAACCCCATTGTTTCTCTCCAATAAATCTAGTGCAGGTAATATTGCAATAACTCTTGATTAATCTGTTTAGTTTCCCCCCTAATTTAAGTTATGATGCAGTGGTCGAGACACTCTCCACTATCAGTGATACAAGCCTGCCAAAATCGCCATCTGAATCTGTTCAGTTTCCTCTGTCTCGAATCCAACGGAAAAGATGTATGTTTGGGAACCAATTACTGGCTGAAGAAATGATGGAAATCGTGGAGGAATCAGAGGTGCACATTCTTGTGCAATAACAACTGATCGATGATTTCAGTGATAGTATAGCAAAAAAAGAAAGAACTTGCTCACATGCTTATGGGTGTCATCCGTGCCGAGGTTGCAGATTGTGAGGTTGTAGATCATTAAGCTCTGTTCTTTTATTTGCACTGGCATCAATCTTTGATTGCTCAGTGGATGTAATTTCCTGTAATATATACTTCGATGTGCTATGTTTTTCCTTGTATGCCATATATTTGCTTAGCACGGCTCGCACCCCAGCTTTCTGGGTCGAAAGCTCAACTGGCGGCAAACAAGCCAAAATATGCAGTGAAATTAATAACTAGAATGAAACGACGTGGGCCCTTCATCGATGGGAACGGCCCACTACCCATGATGCGCCCCGTAATGGGCTCGCAGTTACTAGCTGGGCCAAAATTGGCTTGGGCCTTTGATGGACCGGATTTGGTCCTCGTAATGGGCTCAGAGTAATATCTAGGCCAAAATTGATGTGGGCCCTATCCTTAATTGGGCCTACAGTCATGCAGAAACTTTAGCAGACCCAACTAGTTGACAGGTCGTTAACATGCCGAAAGCTCGACTGGGCCCCAATAATTGAAACGAGCTAACGGGCCATTAGCAGGCCGAAGTAGACCATAGTTATTGCATGGCTGATTTCCATGTCAGGCCGTTAACAGGCCGAAATCCAATCAGGCCATAAGCAGGCCCATATACAACACGGGCCTTTAACAGGCCGAAAGTCATGTCGGGCTAGAATTGGGCCATGGAGAACATGGGCCGCTAAGAGGCCGAAAGTCAGGTCGGACTGTAAATGGCCCAACTACGGTGTGGGCCGTTAACAGGCCAAAAGATACACCGGGCTGGAAGTTGGCCCAAATCCCCAATGGGCCGCTAAAAGACCAAAATACGTACCGCCTGGAATTTGGCCCATCGCAATAATGGGCCTCTAATAGGCCGAAAGACGTACAGCCTGGAAATTGGCCCATCTCTGTAATGGGCCTCTAATAGGCCGAAAGAACCTCGGGCAAAAAATGAGTCCAAAGACATAGCGGGCTGTTAACGGGCTGGAACTGACGATGGGCCGCAATGGTGTCAAATCGTTAATGGGCCTTTGACGGGCTGAATTGGCAGAACTCGTATGGGCCATTTTTGTAAATGGGCCAGATGAAAGTAGGCCGTAAATGGGTCGGCCTGCTTATATTGACTGGGCCGGCCTTTTTAGCTAAATGGGCCTGTTTTTTGCTATGCCACGTGTCACTGTTCCATAGGCGCGTCTCGTCCAGTGGATGGATGACATCTGTCATGACGCCGAGCTGACACGTGGATCCGTTGGCCACTGAGAATTTTACACGTGGAAAATCCCCATTGGTCAGGGCTGTTAACGGGTTATCGGATCCAAATCGGAACCCGATAGCTTAACGGCGACCCATTACGGTGGATGCCACGTGTCAGTTACCCTTGACAAAAACACTTCCATGACGCGCCATTTATCGTCATGGAAGTGGACACTTCCGTGATGATAATTTGAGTATTGTCATGGAACACTTCTACGACATCACAGGTATGACTATCTTGATTCTGCATACAATTGTCACGGATGTACATGCATGACAGAAAATGTGACCTAGTGTGACAAAGACGTATCATCACGGAAGTGTTTTTTTTGTAGTGCTAGTAGGATATGGCACATGAACATAGGAACCACATCGCACTCCAAGGTGTCTTCGTATGCACCGATCTTGAAGGATACTTGGACGGTGTGCTCCACTTGAATGGTGCTGGAGTCGCTTAGCCATTGGACCTTGTAGGGGTGAGGGTGCTTCTTCTTTACCAATTGTAGCTTGGAGCATAATTCTTCACTTGCCAAGTTGTGGCAACTTCCGCCGTCGATGCTGACCTTGAAGGAATGTCCTTGAATGCCCGCTTTGGTATGGAAGATGTGGCAACGTTGGTCCTCGTCTTGTTGTTGTTGAAGTGTCAAGATCTTGGAGACAACGAGAGAGGGGCTCGGATCATTGTCGCAAAAGACTTGAGCATCTTCATCTTCATTCACTTGTCGGTGCATGGCCACGTGCTCAAGTGCTTCCATTTCGTCTTCGCTCATGGAGTTGTAGGTGCCATCATCATTGGCGATCATGGTGCACTGGGTTGGGCACTCAAATGACTTGTGGCCTCGACCCTTGCAAGTGAAACATTGGATTCAACTTGTCTTGGCGGTAGCATCCATTGTAGGAGTTGATGAGGAAGCTCTTGGTTTCGATGTGCTTGAAGTAAGATGACTCAAAGATGTCGTAGGTTGCTTGGAGCTTGACTTGTCACCGGTAGTGGGTGTAGCTCGAGTCGTTGGAGGAGGTGTCGTAGTCATTGAAGTTTGAGTGTATGAGCTGTAGGTCTTGGAAGATTACTTGGAGTACTTGAAGTCTTGTTGGACTTGTCGCTCTGCTTTGGTTGCTTGGTGAACTGATGACCCACAAGTATAGGGGATCAATCATAGTCCTTTCGATAAGTAAGAGTGTTGAACCCAACGAGGAGCAGAAGGAAATGACAAGCGGTTTTCAGCAAGGTATTCTCTACAAGTACTGAAAGTAGCGGTAACGAGTAGTTTGATAGCAAGATAATTCATAACAAGTAACAAGTGTAACAAAAGTGCAGCAAGGTGTCCCAATCCTTTTTATAGCAAAGGACAAGCCAGAACGATCTCTTATATAAATCAAAGGGTTCTTGAGGACACATGGGAATTCTCATCTAGTCACTTTCATCATGTTTAGTTGATTCACGTTCGCTAGTTTGATAATTTGATATGTGGGTCATGTTCTTACTTGAACAAGCCTCCCACTTATGATTAACCCCGCTCGCAAGCATTCGCAACTACGAAAGAAGAATTAAGATAAATCTAACCATATTAAGAAACATATGGATCCAAATCAGCCCCTTACAGAATAATGCATAACTAGGGTTTAAGCTTCTGTCACTCTAGCAACCCATCATCTACTTATTACTCCCCAATGCATTCTCCTAGGCCCAATTATGGTGAAGTGTCATGTAGTCAACGTTCACATGACACCACTAGAAGAAATACAACATACGCATCATCAAAATATCGAACGAATACCAACTTCACATGATTACTTATAACAAGACTTCTCCCATGTCCTCAAGAATGAAAGTAACTACTCACAAAACATATTCATGTTCAAGATCAGAGGAGTATTGCATATCATTAAGTATCTGAACATATGATCTTCCACCAAATAAACCAACTAGCATCAACTATAAGATGTAATAAACACTACTAGCAACCCACAGGTACCAATCTGAGGTTTTGAGACAAAAATTGAATACAAAAGATGAACTAGGGTTTGAGATGGGATGGTGCTGGTGAAGATGTTGATGAAGATTGGTCCTCCCACGATGAGAGGATCGTGGGTGATGTCGATGGCTCCGATTTCCCCCTCCTGGAAGGAAGTTTCCCCGGCGGAATCGCTCCGCCGGAGAGCAAAATTGCTCCTGCCTAGGTTCCGCCTCGAGACGGTGGCGCTTCATCCCAAAAGTCTTCTCTATAATTTTTTTAGGGCAAATGACCTTATATAGCAGAAGGAGGGGGCCGGAGGCCAGCTGTGGGCCCCACAAGGCATCAGGGCGCTCCCAAGGGGCCGCGCCTTGTTGCCTTGTGGGCAACTGGTGGGTCCCCTCTGGTATTTCTTTTCTCCAGTATTTTTTATATATTCAATAAAAAATCTCCGTAAAATTTCAGGTCAATTGGAGCTCTGTAGAATAGGTATCTCTGTTGTAGCTATTTCAGGTCCAGAATTCCAGCTGCCGGTATTCTCGCTCTTCATATAAATCTTGCAAATTAAGAGAGAAAAGGCATAAGAATTGCATCATAAAGTGAAATAATGACCAAAAACATTATAAATAACAGTATGAAATCATGATGCAAATTGGACGTATCAACTCCCCCAAGCTTAGACCTTGCTTGCCCTCAAGCGAAAGCCGAAATCGATAATCATGACCGCATGTTTAGAGAGAGAGGCGTCGATAAAATAAAATATGGACATTAAGGCATCATGATCTTTATTATAACAACAATATATCATCATAAAACTTCTCATGAAAAAGTGACAATTCATCCACAAGACAAAGTATGAACTACAAACCATATTGAAAACTAACAAACTATGATCTCAGTCACTGATGCAATTGCAATTCATCATATTATCAGAAAGAGTCTATGTAAGAGCTTTGTTTAGCGAGTTCACATACTCAACTATCATTTAGTCTTCTATGATTGCTGACACTCACGGCATACTTATGGAGCAAAAGTTTCAGCCAGACACATAGAAAGATAGGGGCTTAGAGTTTTGCCTCCCAACTTATTTACCTCAAGGGTAATGTCAACAGTAATAACTCATGATCACCTACATCCAACTGGATATATATGCCTGGATCTTTCCCCACCACATGATGCTTGCCAAGAGAGAAAATAAAAATGGAATAGAGGAGAATACTATTGACTCTTGCATAAAAGTAAATACATAAAGTAAAAGATAGGCCCTTCACAGAGGGAAGCAGAGGTTGTCATGTGCTTTTTATTTTTGGATGTGCAAACTCTTAATGTAAAGGAACATCACTTTATATTGCCCGTTGTGATAGCGACCTTTATTATGCAGTCTATCGCTTTTATTCCTTCACCATCACAAGATCGTACAAAGCTTATTTTCCCTTACAATAAAATTCATACATATTTAGAGGCAATTTTTATTGCTTCATGCACCGATGACAACTTACTTGAAGGATCTTATTCAATCCATAGGTAGATATAGTGGACTCTCATGACATGAAACTGGGTTCAAGGGTTTTGGATGCACAAGTAGTATCTCTACTTAGTGCGGATTTTGGCTAGCAAAAGATAGGGGGGCAAGCACCACATGTTAGAGGATCCAAAACAATATAACTTCTATGTGAATATAAGCAAACATAATTCATTACATTGTCTTCCTTGTCCAACGTCAACTGTTTGACATAGAATATTTAGTGGGGGCTCACAATCACAAAAGATGTCCAAGATAGTATATTTATATGTGAGACCTCTCTTCCTTTATTACTTTTTTCATGAATTGCAACAATGATCAATGCTATGTTTGTCAACTTCCAACAAGTTTTATCAATTATACTTCTTTTATGTGAAGTCATCACTCCCCATGGGATTAGCATATGATCTCTCTTTTTCTTTATTCCTTTTATAAGATTGGATCAAACAAAAGCAAAACAACTCAACTCAACTACTCTTTATTATATAACTCTCACACTCGATTACATAGATAGATAGATCACAAAGCAAGCACTAACGACTAAAGCATATTAAAACTTTATTCTTCTAAATCACGAAATAACTAAGGATCGAACTAAAATAGATAATTATGATAAAAGTGATGGTGATATGATACCGAGGCACCTCCCCCATGCTTGGCACAAGCCAAGGGTGGTGCCCATACCCTTGAACTTATGTCTCCTTCTTCGGTGGTGATGGTGCAATGTTCTTAGCAATGATGCCTCGGAGGATGCGATTCTCCTCTTCGAGCTTATTGACTTGATGGTTAAGATCCATGATTTCTTTTCGGAGCTTCCCGATGACAGTTAATGCACCATCCACCCAAGGATGCATCCTAGCTGAAGGAGATGAAGCAACACTCTTTTCAAGTTACGGTAAGAAATAAATCGGGTATTGGGAGGTTTAACCGTATTTGGCAAGCTTGATTTCTTGAATTCCACATGCATATCTCCAGGTTTGGTTAGTGAGGTCTCTTCTTCTTCCACGTCTGTGGAATCCATCCTCTTCAAGTCAGCCTCCACCTTCTCATCGGTCGACCACCCATAGGGGTCAACATCACCGTAGATTCTTGGGTTTGATGTAGTGTGGGAAACATGGCTCTCTCCATCCGAGTCTTGAGATGACATAGCTCTTGGCCTCGAAAATATGACAGAAAATAGCATGAAACAAGAACAGAGGAGAAACTTGCGATACGGTGGTCGAAACATATGGGAGTATATATAAAGAATTTTTATCTTGCAAAATAAGCATACGAGAGGAAAACGGAGTCGGGAGGGCACATGAGGGGCCCACAAGGCAACACGGCGTGCCCCAGGGGGGTCGCGCCCTGTTGCCTTGTGACCTCCTCGTGGGTCCTCTCGGTTGTTTCTTATTTTTGTATTTTTTCTAATATTCCAGAATGGACAGAAACAATTTTTATGGAATTTTTGGAGTCGGTTTACTTACCGTATCACATACCTACCCCTTTTCAGGGTTCTGGAGCATTCCGGAAGGACTCTTTGATGTGTTCCTCCGGTGTCATCGTTTGAATAATATTAGTTTCAACATTAATGGGAGTACCTGAGATATAATGCTTAATTCTTTGCCCATTCACCACTCTCGGGTTGGTGCCTTCGGAGTTGTTGATTTTGATAGCTCCGGAGCGATAAACTTCTTCGATGATATATGGCCCTTCCCATTTAGAGAGAAGTTTTCCTGCAAAGAATTTGAAACGAGAGTTGTACAATAGAACTTGCTCACCCACTTTAAATTCCCGTTTTTGAATTTTTTTATCATGCCATCTTTTAACTTTTTCTTTAAATAACTTGGCATTTTCATAGGCTTGGGTTCTCCATTCATCTAAAGAGCTAATATCAAATAACCTCTTTTCACTGGCAAGTTTAAAATCATAATTAAGTTCCTTAATTGCCCAATAAGCTTTATGTTCTAACTCAAGAGGTAAATGACATGCTTTTCCATAGACCATTTTATATGGAGACATACCCATAGGATTTTTATAAGCAGTTCTGTAAGCCCATAATGCATCATCAAGTTTCTTAGACCAATTCTTCCTGTATCTATTAACGGTCTTTTGCAAAATTAATTTTATTTCTCTCTTAAACAATTCAACTTGACCACTAGACTGAGGATGATAAGGGGATCAAGCTTTTAAATCTAGGCTGATACAACCGATATATAGGCCGATATATCACTTTTGGGGCTCTACCGATATAAACATAACATATCATTTTGTAAATATCATTTTCAAACATATCCTCTGATATGGACCGAAATATCGACGGCTATGGCCGATATCTAGCCCGATATGTCCACCGATATAGAATGATACGTAGATGACAACAATTATTTATTAGAATGTAGTGAAATAAGATTATGCATTTACAACTTCATTATAAATTATCAAAGTCATGCACAATGTTTTGTACAAATGCATATATATCGTTTTGTTTTTAATCATAGAGTGAGGATTTCGTGAATCTTTTCTTAATAGTTTCATAATCAACAAGTTAATAAACTAGAAATCTAAAAGTGTCATGTTAAAGCATTGACATCATAGATTTTGTTTTACTAAAAATAAATGTTTTGAACAAAAATAATGAAAAAAGACTAGACATGTTTTCTTCGATATATCTACATATCGTCCGATATATCACCCGATATCCGACATCTGATATGTCGAAGCCAAACCGATATGAACCCGATATCCGATATTTTCAAGCTTGAAGGAGATGCTATTCTATGTTTAACATCGTATTTAGCAAGCAATTTACGGAAATCACCATGAATAAAATGTGAACCACCATCAGTGATCAAATATCTAGGGACTCCAAACCTCGGAAATATAACTTCTTTAAGCATTTTAATAGATGTGTTGTGATCAGCACTACTAGTTGAATAGCTTCTACCCGCTTAGTAACATAATCAACAGCAACAAGTATATGTGTATATCCATTCGAGGAAGGAAAAGGTCCCATATAATCAAAACCCCAAACATCAAATGGTTCAATAACAAGTGAATAATTCATAGGCATTTCCTGACATCTACCAATATTACCAATTCTTTGACATTCATCACAAGAAAGGACAAACTTACGTGCATCTTTGAAGAGAGTAGGCCAATAAAAACTATATTGTAATACCTTATGTGCAGTTTTGTCTCCCGCATGGTGTCCTCCGTATGCCTCAGAGTGACACTTCCATAGGATTTGTTCATGTTCATGCTCAGGTACATAACATCTATTAATACCATCTACTCCTTCTTTATATAAATGTGGGTCATCCCAAAAGTAATGTCTTAAATCAAAGAAGAACTTTTTATTTTGTTGGTATGTGAAACCAGGTGGTATATATTTAGCAACAATGTAATTAGCATAGTGTGCATACCAAGGAGTGTTATGAGAAGCATTTATCACAGCTAATTGTTCATCAGGGAAATCATCATTAATAGGAAGTGGGTCATCAAGAACATTTTCCATTCTAGACAAATTATCTGCTACAAGATTCTCAGCTCCCTTTCTATCAACAATATGCAAGTCAAATTCTTGTAGTAAAAGAACCCACCTAATAAGTCTAGGTTTAGCATCTTTCTTTTGCATAAGATATTCAATAGCAGCATGATCAGTATGAATAGTAACCTTGGAATCAACAATATAAGATCTGAATTTATCACATGCAAACACGACTGCTAAAAATTATTTCTCAATAGTAGCATAATTTCTTTGAGCACTGTCTAGAGTCTTACTAGCATAATGAATAACATTCAATTTCTTATCCACCCTTTGCCCTAGAACAACACCAACAGCATAATCACTAGCATCACACATGATTTCAAAGGGTAGGTTCCAATCAGGTGGTTGAACAATAGGTGCAGATATTAAGGCTTTCTTAAGTATTTCAAAGGCTTCTACGCAATCTTCATCAAAAACAAATGGAACATCTTTTTGCAAGAGATTAGTAAGAGGCCTAGAAATTTTAGAGAAGTCTTTAATAAACCTTCTATAGAAACCAGCATGACCAAGGAAAGTTCTTATACCTTTGATATCTTTAGGACATGGCATTTTCTCAATTGCATCAACTTTAGCTTTATTAACTTCAATACCTCTCTCAGAAATTTTATGCCCAAGGACTATACCTTCGTTCACCATAAAGTGGCACTTCTCCCAGTTCAAGACAAGATTATTTTCTTCACATCTCTACAAAACTCAATCAAGTTTGCTTAAGCAATCATCAAAAGAAGTTCCATAAACGGAGAAGTCATCCATGAAAACCTCAACAATCTTTTCACAAAAGTCAGAGAATATAGCAGTCATACATCTTTGAAAGGTAGCAGGTGCATTACATAAACCAAAAGGCATACGACGATAAGCATAAGTTCCAAAAGGACAAGTAAATGTTGTTTTTTCTTGATCTTCTGGTGATACATGTATTTGAGAGAAACCAGAATAACCATCAAGGAAGCAAAAGTGTGTATGCTTAGATAATCTTTCTAACATTTGATCAATAAAAGGCAAGGGGTAATGATCTTTCCTAGTAGTTTTATTTAATTTTCTGAAATCAATTACCCTTCTATAACCAGTTACAATTCTTTGTGGGATAAGTTCATTTTTATCATTAGGAACAACAGTAATACCTCCTTTCTTAGGAACACGATGAACTGGACTTACCCATCTACTATCAGCTATGCGATAAATTATACCTGCCTCCAGAAGCTTTAATATTTCAGTTCTTACCACATCCTTCATTTTAGGATTTAATCTTCTTTGGTGATCAACAATGGGTTTAGCATCTCCATATGAATTTTATGCTAACATAGAGAGGGGCTAATGCCTTTAAGATCATCGAGAGTATATCCAATAGCAGCACAGTGCTTCCTCAGAGTTTTGAGTAATCTCTTTTCTTCATCCTCTGAAAGGTTAGCACTAATAATAATAGGATATATATTCTTTTCATCAAGATAAGCATATATATGTGTATCAGGTAGTTGCGTTAATTCAATCACAGGATCACTCTTAGGTGGAAGAGGATCTCCCAAAGTTTCAACACGCAATTTATGTTTAAGTATAGGTGCTTGTTTAAAGAACAACTCATCTATTTCATTTCTTTCATTCATATGCATATCATTTTCATGGTATAGCAAGTATTGTTCTAAAGGATCAGTAGGAGGCACAATAATAGAGGCAAGACCAATAATTTCATCTTTAGTAGGTAATTCTTCATCATGAGGTTGTCTACTAAACTTAGACAAATTAAATTCATGAGATATATCACCAAACTTAACTCTAACCTTTTCTTTAACACAATCAATTTCAGCATTAACGGTATTCAAGAAAGGTCTACCAAAAATAATGGGACAAAAATTATCTTGTTGTGAACCAAGTACTAAGAAATCAGTAGGGTATTTGATTTTACCACACAAGACTTCAACATCTCTAACAATCCCAAGTGGTGTAATAGTATCTCTGTTTGCAAGCTTAATAGTAACATCAATATCTTCAATCTCAACAAGTGTAATATCATTCATTACTTCTTGATATAAAGAGAAAGGAATAGAACTCACACTAGCACCCATATCACATAAACCATGATAGCAATGATCTCCAATCTTAACAGAAACAACAGGCATGCCAACTACAGGCTTGTTCTTGTCTAACATGTCTCGTTTATTTCTAATGGGTTTAGCAATTCTAGCAGCTTCATCACAAAAATATATGACAAGTCCATTAATATTATCAACCAAAAGATCCTTAACAATTGAAATATTAGGTTCAACTTTAATTTGTTCAGAAGGTCTAGGTGCTATAATATTACTTTTGTTAACCACAGTTGAAGCTTTAGCATGTTCCTTAATCCTAACAGGGAAAGGAGGTTTCTCAATATAAGCAGTAGGCACAACTGGATCAACATTGTAAACAATTGTTTCTTCTTTAACACTAACAGGTTCTTCATTTAATTCAATAGGTGGATGAAACTTAAACCATTTCTCCTTAGGGAGATCAACATGAGCAGCAAAAGATTCACAAAAAGTAGCTACTATCTCAGAGTCAAGTCCATATTTAATACTAAACTTATGAAAAACATCAGTTTCCATAAAAGATTTAACACAATCAAACTTAAGATTTATACCTGACTCTTTACCTTTCTCGATTTCCCAATCTTCAGAGTTGCGTTTAATTCTTTCCAAAAGATCCCATCTGAATTCAATAGTTCTCTTCATAAAGGAACCAGTAGAAGAAGTATCGAGCATGGATTGATCATTATGAGAAAGCCAAGCATAAAAGTTTTGTATAATTATTTCTCTTGAGAGCTCATGATTGGGGCATGTGTGCAACATATACTTAAGCCTCCCCCAAGCTTGAGCGATAGTTTCTCCTTCACGAGGCCAAAAATTATATATATAATTCCGATCACAATGAACCAAATGCATAGGGTAAAATTTCTGGTGAAATTCCAGCTTCAACCGGTTCCAATCCCATGTTCTAGTAGCATCCAATAGCCTATACCATGTCAATGCCTTTCCCTCCAAAGATAAAGGGAATACCTTCTTCTTAACTCCATCTCCGAATAAACCTACAAGCTTAAACAATCCACAAATTTCATCTATATATATCAAGTGCATATCAGGATGCACTGTTCCATCTCCTGCATAAGGATTAGCTAGTAGTTTCTCTATCATACCCGAAGGAATTTCATAATAAATATTTTCAGTAGGTTGAGGAGCAACTCTTATTGCTTCCGGTCGAGGTGAAGATACCCCGAACAAGCCCCTCAAAGGATTACTTTCCATAGTGACAAGTGACAATAAATTTCAGCATGTAATACAAATATTTCCTTACCAAATTCTACTCACCAAAGGCGCTTCACTCCCCGGCAACGGCGCCAGAAAAGAGTCTTGATGACCCACAAGTATAGGAGATCAATCGTAGTCCTTTCGATAAGTATGAGTGTCAAACCCAACGAGGAGCAGAAGGAAATGACAGGCGGTTTTCAGCAAGGTATTCTCTGCAAGTACTGAAAGTAGTGGTAACGAGTAGTTTGATAGCAAGATAATTCGTAACAAGTAACAAGTGTAACAAAAGTGCAGCAAGGTGGCCCAATCCTTTTTATAGCAAAGGACAAGCCGGAATGATTATAGAAAGCAAAGGGTTCTCAAGGACACATGGGAATTCTCATCTAGTCATTTTCATCATGTTTAGTTGATTCGCGTTCGCTACTTTGATAATTTGATATGTGGGTGGACCGGTGCTTGGGTGTTGTTCTTACTTGAACAAGCCTCCCACTTATGATTAATCCCTCTCGCAAGCATCCGCAACTACGAAAGAAAAATTAAGATAAATCTAACCATAGCATGAAACATATGGATCCAAATCAGCCCCTTACGGAATAACGCATAAACTAGGGTTTAAACTTTTGTCACTCTAGAAACCCATCATCTACTTATTACTCCCCAATGCATTCTCCTAGGCCCAATTATGGTGTAGTGTCATGTAGTCGACGTTCACATGACACCACAAGAAGAAATACAACATACACATCATCAAAATATCGAACGAATACCAACTTCACATGATTACTTATAACAAGACTTCTCCCATGTCCTCAAGAACGAAAGTAACTACTCACTGATATGTCTCCAACGTATCTATAATTTTTTATTGTTCCATGCTATTATATTATCAATCTTGGATGTTTTTATATACATTTACAGCAATTATATATCATTTTTTGGGACTAACCTATTAACTTAGTGCCCAGTGCCAGTTGTTGTTTTTTGCCTGTTTTTTGTTTTCCAGAATATCAGTACCAAACGAAGTCCAAATGCCACGGAACTTTTTGGAGATTTTTTTTCTAGACATAAGAGACACTAGAAGCTTCGGGAGGAAGCTAGAAGCCAAAGGAGGTGGCCACGAGCCACCAAGGCGCGCCTGGGGGGAGGCGCGCCCTGGTGCCTCGTGGGCCCACCTCTGCCCCTTTTGACCTAATTCGACCACTATAAATTCTCTAAAATAGGGAAACCAATAGAGGAGTCCACGAAATACGTTTTCCGCTGCCGCAAGCTTCTGTTCTCGAGAGATCCCATCTGGAGGCCTTTTCCGGTACTCCGCCGGAGGGGGAATCGATCACGGAGGTGCTCTACATCAACCTTGCTGCAGAGTACCGGAACAATGCTCTAATAATGATGATCATCACACTTCTATTTACTTACAACTCGAAATTACAACTTGATACTAGAACAAATATGACTCTGTGATCGATTCCCCCTCCGGCAGAGTACCGGAAAAGGCCTACAGATGGGATCACAGAAGAACAGAAGCTTGCGGCGGCAGAAAAGTTATTCGAGGTGGCTCTCTGGTATACGGGGAATATTTGAGAATTTATAGGCTTGGAATTAGGTCAAGAGGTGCCACGAGGGGCCCACAAGCCTGGGGGCGTACCTACCCCCCTGGGCGCGCCTCCCGAGCTTGTCGCTCCCTTGTGACTCGTCTGGTCTTCTCCCGAACCTTCTAGGGTCTCTCTTGGTATAGAAACAAAATAATCCAAAGTTTTTTCTTCGTTCGGACTCCGTTTGATATTGATTTTCTGAAAAGCCAAAAACAAGCAAAAAACAGCAAATGGCACTGGGCACTAGGTTAATAGGTTAGTCACAAAAAATGATATATAATTGCATATAAAACATCCAAGATTGATACTATAATAGCATGGAACAATAAAAAATTATAGATACATTGGAGACGTATCGGTGCCTGGCATAGGCCGGCGACCTGCTCGGGCCGTCTCCTCTCCTGTGGCGAAATCATTGGCGACCTTCATCAGCGTGGCTAGTGATGTGAGCTTGCCTTCTCCCCTCTTTTTCCTGAGCTTGTGTCGGAACAAGGGGTCCTACGCGCCACTTACGAATGCCTCGATGGTTGTCTCATCGGAGATGCTGGACAGTGTGTTCTTCCTTTTGAGCCATCACGCAACATAGTCCTGGATTGACTCCATGTCCTCCTGGATGATGTTATGGAGGTTGGTTCCGCTCCCTGGGTGGTGGTAGCTTCCTCCAAAGTTGTTGAGAAACACGTGCTCGAAGTTTGCCCAGTTGTGAATGGAGTTGGGAGGGAGCCCGCTGAGCCAGGAGCGCACATGTCCTGTTAGGCACAGTGGTATGTGCCATAGGGCGTTTCCTATGTCCCCATTGGCCATTTCGACTGACATGTGGTAGTCGTTCAGCTAGTGATCTGGCTTTGTGTCGCCTGAGTATTTCTCGATGCCGTGGACGACGAAGGGTTGAGGGAACGGGTGGGCTATCACTTCCTTCCCAAATCACGCTGGCGCAATGCTCGAGGTGAGCAAGGTGAACCTTGGTGGAGGAGCCCCCGGGTGTAGCCCGTTTGTTTCTGCTCCCGCCCATCTGCCGTGCTGATGGCGAGGTTGTCCGGTTAGCAACGGGCTTGTGGGTGGTAAGGCCGCCCGCTGCTGTAGGGCGACGGTTGATATTGGCTGCCGTAGGTGCGTGACCGCGGCCACCGACGCGACCTCTGGTCGCTGAATGGACCATTGTCGTTACTCACGGGATGGGTGGTTGGCGGCAGATAGGACACTTTCGGTGCCTGCCAGCTTGTCCCTTGAGTGCGATGTGTTAACCTGAAGCTCCACCATCCTGTGAAGTATGTGTGTGAGATCGGTTAGGAGTTTGGGGTCTCCTGGTGTGGTTTGGAGTAGATCTGCTAGTGCTTCTGCCGCTTGGAGACCGCGGGTTGGGGTTGGCAGTGGGGCAGCCTCTGGGGCCGGCTCATCGAATCCTATGCCCCGCTCTCGGCCTCGGTTGGCGAGGTCATTGAGGAGGTTCCGCGATTGGTGGCACGGGCGACGTAGGCGTTCGCGCGTCATCGTCTGGTTCCATCGTGCCTCGTGAGCCGAGACCTCCAGCGCCTTTTGCTGGAGCACGAGTTGTGCATTCAGCTGGGACACACGGATGGCCTCCAGCGTTCTTGACGTTGGGTCAGTGCCTGCGATAGGTGTTGTGAGATAATTCAGGGCATATCCTGTGACCGGTGGTAACGTGGACGCCGTATTTTGGGTGGTTGTCACAGTCATGGTGAAGCCTGTTGGTGAGCTTGCTGGGAGGCCCGTGCTGATCTGCGGCTGGGACTGGGGTTGGTGTGTAGCTGCGCCGTGGCGGTTATCGGCCCTGATGCTGGGAGCTTGAATGTGGTGGCCTCCGTCGTAGCCGTCGCGTGCAACGCGTTCATAGTTGGCTCAGTCATCATGACTTGATGAAGAAAAATTGCTTGTGGGGTCTCAGATTGAGACATTCCCTCGTCGATGGAGTCGCCGGTCTCTAAGCTCGGAGAGGATTCTGATTCCCCCCAGAGATCGGAGTAGGTGACCTCGCGGACAGGCTGGAGGGCGGCATTCTCGTCCTCGTTTGTGAGGCAGAGTGGTGCTGTGTTGCCTTCCTCGCTGTCCGAGGACGAGGTGATGCTGATTGTGCTGGCGTCCTCATGACCGTTGGGGTCGGTGACGAGGCAGTCCTCCAGCGTTTGGTTGAGGCGGCAACTGCCGCAGACCATCGCGACTAGCTGGATTGCTGGTGCGGTGCTACTTGTGAGCTGCGTTGGGATTTTCCCCAAAAATGAAGGGTGAAGCAGTACAGTATAGATAAGTATTTCCCTCAGTGAGAACCAAGGTTTATGGAACCAAAAGGAGAACCACGCAAATCCTAGTGAATAGCACCTGCACACACAAAAGCAAATACTTGCACCCAATGTGGGCAAGAGCGATGTCAATCCCCTTGAACTCATTACTTGCAAGGATCAAATCTTGTATAGGTAGATAGATAAATTGCAAAACAAAATAAGAGTAAATAAATTGCAGCAAGGTATTTTTGTTTTTTATAATATGTTTAAAGTAGACCCACGAGCCATAGTTTTCACTAGAGGCTTCTCTCTCGAACACATAGCATACGGTGGGTAAACAAATTACTGTTGGGCAATTGATAGAAAAGCGCATAGTTATGACGTATTCATGGCAATGATCACACATATAGGCATCACGTCCGTGACAAGTAGACCGACTCCTGCCTGCATCTACTACTATTACTCCACCAATTGACCGCTATCCAGCATGCATCTATGGTATTAAGTTCATAACAAACAGAGTGACGCCTTAAGCACGATGACATGGTGTAGACAAAGTAAACTCAATCAATATGAATAAACCCCATCGTCTTATCCTTAGTAGCAAAAATACAATACGTGCCTCGCTACCCCTTCTGTCACTTGGTGAGGACACCGTAAGATTGAACCCACTACAAAGCACCTCTCCCATTGAAGATAAATCAATCTAGTTGGCCAAACCAAATGATAGATCGGAGAGAAATACAAAGCTATCACAATCATGCATAATAAAGTTTAGAAAAGACTCAATTACTTTCAATGAATAATCTGATCATAAACCCACAATTCATCGGATCCCAACAAACACACCGCAAAAGAAGATTACATCGGATAGAACTCCAAGAAGACTGAGGAGAACATTGTATTGAAGATCAAAGAGAGAGAAGAAGCCATCTAGCTACTAGCTATGGACCCGTAGGTCTATGGTGAACTACTCACACATCATCGGTAGGGCAGCAAGGTTGATGTAGAAGCCCTCCGTGATCTATTCCCCCTCTGGCAGAGTACTGGAAAAGGCCTCCAGATGGGATTGTAGAAGAACAGAAGCTTGAGGCGGCGGAAAAGTTATTTCAGGTGGCTCTCTGTTGGTTTCCCAATCTTTGAGAATTTATAGAAGTAGAATTAGGTCAGACGGAGCCACGTGGGGCCCACAAGGCATTAGGGCGTGCCCTGTTGCCTTGTCGTCTCCTCGTTTGCCGTCTGGTCTCCTCCCAAAACTTCTAGGGTCTCTTATGTCCAGAAAAAAATCGTCAAAAAGTTTCGTAGCGTTTGGACTCCGTTTGGTACTGATTGTCTGGAAAACCAAAAAGAGGCAAAAAAACAGCAACTGGCACTAGGCACTGGGTTAATAGGTTAGTTCCCAAAAATGATATAAAATTGCATATTAAAGCATATAAAGTAGGGCCAATTCCATTTTCCCCCTAACTTTGGCCCAGCCTCATCTTTACCCCTAAAAAACAGTGCTCAACTATAGCCCTCTTCCGTTAGATGGCGTTATGGAAATACCCCTCTGCGCCGTTTTCGTCCGGTCAAAGGTGTTTGACCGTCATCTAGACATTTTCTGGACATAATTGCCCCTGTGTGCATTGCCACCGACATGTGCGCCCACCGTTGGAAAAAAAACTCTCCATATGTCACCTACATGTGGGACAAGCTCATAGTGGATGACAAGTGGGACCCGGCCTGGAAGTCACATGGGCCCACGTTTGGTGCTTTGATTTTTTTTGTAACTAGTTTAACAAATTATTTAGAGGGGTGGCCCACTTGATAGAGGCTGATTGGGACAATGTTAAGCTAATAGGCAATTAATCTAAGTTAATTAGGTCACGCAGGGGTCCCACCTAGCTAATAGGAAATTAACCTAATAAGCAAATTAAATCATGAACTTGGGCATGCCGGCGACGGCTTGAGCATGCGCACCGACGGAGCTCCGCCGTGGTCGCGCCCCTGCCCTACAGTCGGTCTCCCCCGACATCTGAATCCCTCTAGCGGTCGCGGTAGGGCCCCGAATCCTAGGCTCGATCAACACCACGAGCAGTCGGCGTTCTCCCCTGCTTCCAAATCAAAGAAAGAGAGAGGGCGTGGACGGGGCGTGGAGCTGCATATATGTGGGCGGGAGCGAGGTGGTGAGCTCAGGCGTGCATCCATGACGATCGGCGGCACGGCCATGCATCCATGGGGCCGGCGGTGCGGGCAATGCATCCATGGCGGATGGCGGCGCGGTCTCGTGCTCCTCGCGGTGGTCGGCACGGGGAGACAGAGGTCCATGGCCATGGCCATGGCCGCATGGGTCGGCAGGAAGCTCGCCGGTCGGAGGCGGATCCGGGGCAGGCGAGCTCCGATGGGGGCCCACGGTGGTGGCGCTCGACGCTCCAAGGTTCGGCCATGGTGGGGTGGTGGAAGCACAGCTGGTGGCGGTGGGCCGGCAGGCCAGCGCGGAGCTCTGGTGGCACGCCAGCCAGATGGAGCGCAGCGCTCGCCGGCGTGAGAAGGCGGCTGAATGCAGAGGTGGGGGAGATTCGAGGGAGAGAGGGGAAAGAGAGAGAGATATTCTTTTTTCTTGACCCCACATGTATGTGACAGATGAAGACATGGGCAAAATTGTCTAGGAAACGTCCCGAACACGGTCAAACCCCTTTGACCGGACGGAAACGGCACGGAAGGGTATTTCCATAATGGCACCTAACGGAAGAGGGGTATAGTTGAGCACTATTTTTATTTAGGGGTAAAGATGAGGTCGGGCCAAAGTTAGGGCAAAAAATGTAAATGTCCCTATAAAGTAACCAAGATTGATACTATAATAGCATGAAACAATCAAAAATTATAGATACGTTGGAGACGTACCATGCGACCTCCGCCCCATGAGTAGGGCGGGGGCAGTTTGCGGGCCCCGTCGGGCCTAACGTCGGTGTACATCGGATCCCAACAAACACACTACAAAAGAAGATTACATCGAATAGAACTCCAAGGAGATTGAGGAGAACATTGTATTGAAGATCAAAGAGAGAGAATAAGCCATCTAGCTACTAGCTATGGACCCGTAGGTCTATGGTAAACTACTCACACATCATCGGAAGGGCAGCAAGGTTGATGTAGAAGCCCTCCGTGATCGATTCCCCCTTCGGCAGAGTACCGGAAAAGGCCTCCAGATGGGATCGCAGAAGAACAGAGACTTGCGGCAGTGGAAAAGTTATTCGAGGTGGCTCTCTGTTGGTTTCCCAATATTTGAGAATTTACAGAAGTGGAATTAGGTCAAACGGAGCCACGAGGGGCCCACAAGGCATCAGGGCGCCCCCCCCCCCCCGCCAAGGCCGCACCCTGTTGCCTTGTCACCTCCTCGTGAGGCTTCTAGCCTCCTCCCGAAGCTTCCAGGGTCTCTTTTGTCCGGAAAAAATCATCAAAAAGTTTCGTGGCATTTGGACTTCGTTTGGTACTGATTTCCTGAAAAACCAAAAACAAGCAGAAAATAGCAACTGGCACTGGGCACTAGGTTAATAGGTTAGTCCCAAAAAATGATATAAAATAGCATATTATTGCATATAAAACATCCAAGATTGATACTATAATAGCATGAAACAATCAAAAATTATAGATACGTTGGAGATGTATCAAACATCCCCAAGCTTAATTCCTGCTCGTCCTTGAGTAGGTAAATGATAAAAACAGAATTTTTGATGTGGAATGCTACCTAACATGTTTATCATGTAATCTCTTCTTTTACGGTATGAATATTAAGAAACGAGTGATTCAAAGCAAAGTCTATAATTTGATATAAAGACATCAATACTCAGGCATACCAACAAACAATCATGCCTTTCAAAATAAAAATGCTATAGAACGCTATCCCTACAAAATCATATAGCCCATCATGCTTAGTCTTCCTAACACAAAGTATTAATCATGCACTACCCCGATGACAAGCCGAGCAATTGGTTCATACTTTTTAACGCGCTTCAGCTTTTTCAACCCTCACGCAATACATGAGAGCGAGCCATGGACATAGCACTATGGGTGGAACAGAATGATGATAGAGATTAATAAGGGGAAGTCAAAAAGGAAGATAGTCTCACATCGACGCGGCTAATCAACGGGCTATGGAGATGCCCATCAATTGATGTCAATGCGAGGAGTAGGGATTGCCATGCAACGGATGCACTAAGAGCTATAAGTGTATGAAAGCTCAAAAATAAAAACTAAGTGGGTATGCATCCAACTTGCTTGCTCATGAAGACCTCGGGCATTTGAGGAAGCCCATCATCGGAATATACAAGCCAAGTTCTATAATGAAAAATTCCCACTAGTATATGAAAGTGACAACTCAGGAGACTCTCTATATGAAAAACATGGTGCTACTCTGAAGCACAAGTGTGGAAAAGGATAGTAACATTGCCCCTTCTCTCTTTTTCTCTCATTTTTTTCCTTTTTTTTGCTGGGCTCTTTTTGGCCTCTCTTTTTTTCGTCCGGAGCCTCATCCCAACTTGTGGGGGAATCACAGTCTCCATCATCCTTTCCTCACTGGGACAATGCCCTAATAATAATGATCATCACACTTTTATTTACTTATAACTCAATATTACAACTCGATACTATAACAATATGACTCTATATGAATGCCTCTGGCAGTGTACCAGGATGTGCAATGACATAGCGTAACATGTATAAAAAAATGATGAACGGTGGCTGAGCCACAAATACTATGTCAGCTATATGATCATGCAAAGCAATATGACAATGATGATGTGTGTCATATAAAAAGAATGGTGGAAGTTGCATGGCAATATATCTCGGAATGGCTATGGAAATGCCATAATAGGTAGGTATGGTGGCTGTTTTGAGGAAGATATAAAGAGGCCTATGTGTGATAGAGCGTATCATATCACGGGGTTTGGATGCACCGGCGAAGTTTGCACCGACTCTTGAGGTGAGAAAGGGTAATGCACAGTACTGAAGAGGCTAGCAAATTGCGTAAAGGTGAGAGTGCATATAATCCATGGACTCACATTAGTCATAAAGAACTCACATACTTATTGCAAAAGTTTATTAGCCCTCGAAGCAAAGTACTACTACACATGCCCCTAGGGGGATAGATTGGTAGGAAAAGACCATCGCTCGTCCCCGACCGCCACTCATAAGGTAGACAATCAATAATAAATCATGCTCCAACTTCATCACACTAAGGACTATACGTGCATGCTTCGGGAATCACAAACCTTAACACCAATATTCTTACTAAACCACAATCATTCTCTAGTACCTCCCACATATTACCATCTTAATATCGCAAAACTATTGCAAGGAATCAAACTTATCATATTCAGTGATCTACATGAAAGTTTTTATTATATCCCTCTTGAATACCTATCATATTAGGACCAAATTCATAACCCGTGCATATTACCATTGCTATTTATTAGACTCTCAAAAATATATAAGTGAAGCATGAAAGTGCAACTATTTCTTTAAAATATAATCACCACCGTGCTCTAAAAGATATAAGTGAAGCACTAGAGCAACTGCCTAGCTCAAAAGATATAAGTGAAGCACATAGAGTATTCTAACAAATCATGATAAATGTGTGTCCCTCTCAAAAAGGTGTGTTCAGAAAAGATGATTGTGGCAAACTAAAAAGCAAACAAAGAAAAGAAAACTATGGCACAAGATGCTCCAAGTAAACCACATATCATGTGATGAATAAAAATATAGCTCCAAGTGATATACCGATAGATTGTAGACGAAAGAGGGGATGCCATCCGAGGCATCCCCAAGCTTAGATGCTTGGGTCTTCCTTGAATATTACCATGGGGTGCCTTGGGCATCCCCAAGCTTAGGGTCTTGCCGCTCCTTATTCCTTCATCCATCATGGTCTCACCCAAAACTTGAAAACTTCAGCACACAAAACTCAACAGAAACCTCGTGAGATCCGTTAGTATAACAAATAAATCTTAAACTTTAAGTATTGTTGTAAATTAATTAATATTTAATATTGGAATAATTATACTGTACTCCAACTTCCCCATGGCTTATACCCCCCGATACAATCTATAGATTCATCAAAATGAGCAAACTATGCAACAAAAAGAGAATCTGGCTAAAACATAATAGTCTGTAAAGATCCATTTAAAAGATATATTATGTAGCTCCAAAAATTCTGAAAAATTAGGACAACATAAACAATTCATATACCAATACTATGTAAAAATTTCAGGTTTTTCTGACGCTCCAGTACAGAACCAAAAATCCAGCACTAGGCGTGAAACTTTCTGTTTTCCAAACAGCATCAATTATACTATCATCCAAATCATCCCAAAGGCATTACTTGGCACAAACACTAACTAAAAGATAAAAAACACAATCATAACAGAGGCTACAATTGTGTAAACACACAAAACAGAAAAAGAAAAAAAATTAAGATAAATATTGGGTTGCCTCCCAACAAGCGCTATTGTTTTATGCCCCTAGCTAGGCATGATGCATTGTTTCAAGTATTATCATCCTTCAAATTAATTCCATAGGTGGACCTCATAATAGATTCATATGGTGGCTTAATTCTCTTACTAGGAAAGTGTTCCATCCCTTTCTTTAATAGGAATTGGAATCTTATATTACCTTCTTTCATATCAATAATAGCACCTATGGTTCGTAGGAAAGGCCTACCAAGTATTATAGGACAAGATGGATTGCATTCAATATCAGGCACAATAAAATCCACGGGTACATAATTCCTATTAGCAAGGATAAGCACATCATTTATTCTACCCAATGGTTTTTTAATAGTGGAATCCGCTAGATGTAAATTAAGGGAACAAGGATCTATATCGGTGAGACCTAGTACATCACACAAAGATTTTGGTATAGTAGAGACGCTAGCACCTAGATCACACAAAGCATTACACTCATAATCTTTAATTTTAACTTTAATAGTAGGTTCCCATTCATCATGTAATTTTCTAGGTATTGAAATTTCCAAATTAAGCTTTTCTTCATGAGCTTTTATCATAGCTTGTACAATATGTTTAGTAAAAGCTTTATTTGTTCATAGGCATTAGGTAAATTAATCATGTATTGCAACAAGGAAATACATTCAACTAAAGAGCAGTTATCATAATTAAAGTCCTTGTAATCCAAAGTAGTGGGCACATCACTATTTAAAGTTTTGACCTCTCCAAACCCACTTTTATCATTTTTATCATTAAGATCTTCACCCTCCAAATAATTGGGACTTCTTCTAGCTAAAGTTGACTCATCTCCAGTCCCTTTTTCATCAAGTTTTATATTACTAAATAAAGATTCAATAGGTGAGACACCAATCATTTTAATATCTTCATCATTACTATGATAAAAACCGGGTGGAATAGCTTTTTCTAAGAATTCTCGCTTAGCCCTCAACCTAGCGGTTCTTTCTTTACTTTCATTAATGGAGACATAGATAGCTTTAATATTCTCATTTATATCATGCTTGGGTGGCAAAATTTTAATTTTAAGAGTTTCAACATCATGAGCAATTATATCCATGTTTCTAGCCATATCATCAACTTTATTCAATTTTTCTTCTACCATAGCATTGAAAATCTTTTGAGAGTTTATAAATTCTTTAATATTACTTTCAAGATCAGAGGGTATCCTATTATTATTATTATATGAAGTACCATAGGAATTACCATAATTATTAGAGGAATTTCTGAGAAACGGTCTAGGATTGAAATTACCCCTATAAGCATTGTTGTTGAAATTATTTCTGGAGACAAAATTCACATCAATAGCATCATTATTTTGCTCATTCAAAGTAGATAATGGCACATCATTAGGATCAACATGAGCACTTTTAGTAGCAACCATTTTCATAAGAGCATCCATCTTATCACTCAAAGTATTAATTTCTTCGACAGAATTTACCTTCTTACCAGTTGGAGTTCTTTTGGTGTGCCATTGGGAATAATTTGTCATAATATTATAAAAGAGTTTTGTACCTTCTCCCAATGTAATTTCCATAAAAGTACCACCTGCGGCAGAGTCTAGAAGATTTCTAGAAACAAAGTTTAGTCCTGCATAATTTTTTTGTATGATTATCCATAAGCTTAAACCATGAGTGGGGCAATTTCTTATCATTAATTTCATTCTCTCCCAAGATTGTGCAACATGTTCATGCTCAAGTTGCTTAAAATTCATAATCTGATTTCTAAGAGAAATAATCTTAGTGGGAGGAAAATATTTGGCAATAAAAGCATCCTTACACTTATCCCAAGAATCAATACTATTTCGAGGCAGGGATGAAAACCAAGTTTTAGCACGAAGTGAGAATGGAAATAATTTCAATTTGACAATTTCATTATCCACATCTTTCTTCTTTTGCATATCACAAAGTTCAATGAAAGTATTAAGATGGGATGCAGCATCTTCATTAGGACTACCAGAAAATTGTTCTTTCATAACAAGATTAAGCAAAACAGCATTAATATCACAAGACTCCGCACTAGTGGTGGGAGGAGCAATTGGGCTACTAATAAAATCATTATTATTAGTATTGGCAAAGTCACACAATTTGGTGTTTTCTTGAGACATAGCGACAAACCAAGCAAACTAGCAAACAAGCAAACAAAACATTTTTTTGTTTTTGTAAAATTTGTTTTTAGAAGTGGGGGAGATGAAAACGAGAGGCAAATGCAAATAAAAAGGCAAATGAAAATAAGAGCAAGTAGATGATAGTTTATACGAAGGTACTTGATAGGTTTTGGTGATGTCTCCTCGGCAACGGCACCAAAAAAATTTCCTGCTACTTGTGAGCTGCGTTGGGATTTCCTCGAAGAGGAGAGGATGATGCAGTACAGTAGAGATAAGTATTTCCCTCAGTTAAGAACCAAGGTTATCAATCCAGTAGGAGAACCACACAGAACCTCGTTAGCAGCACCTACACACACAACAGCAAATACTTGCACCCAACGCGAACAAGAGGGTTGTCAATCCCCTTGCCGGTTACTTGCAAGGATTAATTCTGATAGTGATAGATAGATAATGTAAATTGCAAAACTAAATAAAAGAAATAAAATTGTAGCAAGGTATTTTTGATTTTACATATGATGGATAAATGACCCGGGGGCCATAGTTTTCACTAGAGTCTTCTCTCTCGAACGCATAGCATACGGTGGGTAAACAAATTACTGTTGGGCAATTGATAGAAAAGCGCATAGTTATGACGATATTCAAGGCAATGATCATGTATATAGGCATCATGTCCGAGACAAGTAGACCGACTCCTGCCTGCATCTACTACTATTACTCCACCCATCGACCACTATCCAGCATGCATCTAGGGTATTAAGTTAATGAAAACAGAGTAACGCCTTAAGCAAGATGACATGATGTAGACAAAGTAAACTCAAGCAATATGAATAAACCCCATCGTTTTATCCTTAATGGCAACAATACAAATACGTGTATTGTCCCTTTTTGTCACCGGGATAGAGCACCGCAAGATTGAACCCATCACAAAGCACCTCTCCCGTTGCAAGATAAATGAATCTAGTTGGCCAAACCAAACTGATAGATCGGAGAGAAATATAAAGCTATAACAATCATGCATAAATAAGTTCAGAAAAGACTCAAATATTTCTCATGAATAATCTGATCATAAACCCACAATTCATTGGATCCCAACAAACACACCGCAAAAGAAGATTACATCAAATAGAACTCCAAGGAGATCGAGGAGAACATTGTATTGAAGATCAAAGAGAGAGAACAAGCCATCTAGCTACTAGCTATGGACCCATAGGTCTGTGGTAAACTACTCACACATCATCGGAAGGGCAGCAAGGTTGATGTAGAAGCCCTCCATGATCGATTCCCCCTCCGGCAGAGTACCAGAAAAGGCCTCCAGATGGGATCGCGGAAGAACAGAGGCTTGCGGCAGTGGAAAAGTTATTCGAGGTGGCTCTCTATTGGTTTCCCAATATTTGAGAATTTATAGAAGTGGAATTAGGTCAAACGGAGCCACGAGGGGCCCGCAAGGCATCAGGGCGCGGCCCCAGCCGAAGCTTCCAGGGTCTCTTTTGTCCAGAAAAAAATCGTCAAAATTTTCGTGGCATTTAGACTTCGTTTGGTACTGATTTCCTGAAAAACCAAAAACAAGCAGAAAACAGCAACTGGCACTGGGCACTATGTTAATAGGTTAGTCCCAAAAAATAATATAAAATAGCATATTATTGCATATAAAACATCCAATATTGATACTATAATAGCATGGAACAATCAAAAATTATAGATACGTTGGAGACGTATCAAGCCTCTCCTGTCATGCACACACTAGTAGACTGTTCATCAGCGACGGTGACGTGCAGACTAATCGCGTCAACGAGGATTTTTTATTATTATAGAGTTTAGAGCTGATTGTAGTGCGACTTTAGAGCCGACCCAATGTAATGAGCGAAGTCAATGCGTGCATTTGCACGTACACGATATAAACCGTTGATTGATGTTGATCCAATGGTTTAGGTGGCTGGGATTCGGATTTACAATAACCTAATTGTACCCAGACTCATTTTTCTGGAACGAGCAGCACGACAGTGTGATCGATCACACAAGAAGCTCGCAACAAGACCTCCGATGTGCCATGTGGCTTCATGGGTGCCCCCCCCCCCCCACATCATATTACTCATAATACATTGACTGAAAAAAAGAGAAATCACCCTAAACAAGATCTTGCCCATATTTTGTTCCTACGAAGTTGTGCCGTGCAATTGGAATTCCAACTGTGCTTTGCATGTACCGGAGTACTAGTACTCTATAACTTTAGTGCAGTAGAGTAGTTAGTAGAGTAGCAGGAGTAGTATAGTGGTAGTACAAATGGGTACGGAGTGCTCCTACTCTATCAACACGAGTCCCTTATGACACCAAATTTCTTGGCGTCCGTGCTACAGCTAACTCTTCTCCCTCCTCGCTTCTCTCTTCTAACTCAGCCAACACGGGGCGGGCGAGGTGGGGGTTTGTTGATAGTCGGTTTGCTCAACTGTGGTCCCACATGACAGTGAAAATGTGAGACAACATGCGTTCCCTAACTTGAGCGGCGTGCCGGACCGACCGTGGAGTACTCCCGACCGTGTGGGGGTGCGACACGAATGCGGCAGGCTTTTCCTTTTGAACTTGTAAAATTTGGCTCTGCTCCTTGGCGCGGCCGACAGATAGAAATAACGATTGAAAACGCTAGGTCGGGGTTTTTCCCACACGCGATAAGCGGGGTAGTTTGCCAGTTTGGTGCATCATCGGTTTGCTCACATGCAGTCCCACATGTTAGTGATATGCCTACCCAATGCGCGTTGAGCGGCGGGCCGGACGACCGTGTGGGATGCGACACGAACGGGACAGGCGTGTTGTACGTGTTCCAATTTCTCGTTTTGAACTTATGAAGTGTAACGCTTAGTTCTGAATTTATAAGTTTGGTCGTGCCGCCCATATATATAGCTTGGTAGGTTGGGTCATGCATCGTACATATATTACAAAGTAGATGCATATGGTAAAAACTACTTTGTGCCAAATTTTGACCCGTCCTTGTTTGTTTGTCCCCTTTGTGCCAAATTTTGACCATAGATTTAACTAATCTCTATTCTAATCTAATCTAATAATAAAGCGACTATCGCTTCTGGTGCGTACGCCATCGGCAATTTTGCAAAAAAAAAACCCTCTGTTTTTGAGAATTCATCCCGCAATCCCTGTTTAAGTAGATCTCGGAAAACGATTCGTTTTTACAAAAAAAAACCCTACGTTTGTAAGAATTCAGCCCGTTATCCTTTTTAAAGTCAGAAAAAAAACACACACACGGGCTCTCCTCTCTCTCCCTCGCCTGCCGATCCCAGCCGCCAGGAGGCGCCCCACCCTGGCGACGCTTGATCCGGTGCCGCGCCGATCTGGCGGCGGGTCCAGCGTCTTGCTCCGGTGATGACGGCGTCCTGCTGATCGAGAGAAAGAGAGAGACAGGGCATGAGGGAGAGAGGAAAGAGAGTAAGAAAGGAGAAGGAGAAGGGGCACAAGGTGAGGGAGGCGGTCGCCGGCGGTGGCGGCTCCGGTGACTGGCCGGCGGGCAGGGAGACGAGCTCCTGTTGAGGCGGCGGGGCTCGGTGCGGGCTGGTTCGTCCGGATCGAGCCTTGGCTCTCCCGAGGCGTGCGGTTGCGGGCTTGGATCGGGGTGATCCTTCTCCCTCGCCCTCCCCCTCCATGGCCAACGGCACGAGGTGCGGCGACCTCTTCCGCCCCCCGCCATGGCTCCTCTCTCTCCCCCCACCTGCGCCCTCCTCACCCCTTCCCCACTCCCAGCTGATCCCCAAGGTTGCGCCCTCCCTCTCTCATTAGATCTGGTCCGGACGATCACTGGACCAAGCTCCCCGATGGCCCTGCTAGAGCTGCGCGAGGATGAGGAGACCATCACCTGCTCTAGCTGCGCAAGGCCACGCAGAGGGGCCGACCTCATCCTCCATCAAGGTTGCAGAGCTCCCTCTCCTCTCCTTGATTTCCTTTTTTTGTATTTTCATCAGCTTGCTTCGTTCTTCGGTCGACGGCGTCACAGTACCCCCGTCTACATGGACAATGCCTAATGTAATTCCACTGGATGGCGACCAGGCCAGGAAGGGAGTGGACTTGTGTTGCTCACGGCTTTGCTCCTCTCTTCCCCCCTTTTCCTTTGATGGTTCGAAACATCTTGAAGTAGTGGATGGATCAGATATGGTCCAGTAGCACTGGTTTTTCTGTGCAGGAACAGTTCAACATGTAGTTCTTGATGGGATTTAGTAATTTTGGGTTGTTGAGCAAGATCGTGGAAGCTAAGGCTGCTAATTTATGTGCAATTATTATCCTTTTTTTCTTTCTTAGATTTTTTGAGGTTTTTCTTAGATGTTTTTCTTTCTTAGATAAGATGTCTGAGATTTGTTATTTGGTTCTAGCTGCACGGCACCTCTTTGATTGAACACCAGAAAAGAATGTGCATCTTTTTCCCGGCTAAAAAAATCATGTGAGTATTTTTTTTCTTTAGTCAGGTTTTATCTGGTGGTTTGGTTTGGACTGGAGCCTGATTCCCCTTCAATTTCTCTGAGTACAAACGGTTCACATGTTCTGGTTTTCTATTCTATATGAAGCAAGCAAATCGATTCGTCTCATACAGATGCAAGGTTCTGCTACTAAGGATGCACTCGATCTGCCTTTGATCGGGTCCTGAAAATTGCTACGTTGATTTTGTTTTGAATTTGCAAGCATGTAGATTAAATCCAAATGTCCAATGGTAAGAAAATATTACCCTTTTATCTACAGAAGTGTACACCGAATTGCTAGGATTCCAGATTTTTGTTATTATTTGTTAATCACATTAGATAATTATGGCTCTTTGGATAAGTCTTCAATCCTAATGCTTTGAAAATGCAAGCGATAGCTCTATATATGTCCTTCTAATCACTGGGGTGCTTGTGTTTTCCTTCCCAGTATTGTTATTGTCTTCAATCTTTATCTTCATGCTTCTATTCTGAACCAATAAACTTTAACAGCTGCAAGAAGCATCTTTCCATGGAGCTTAAATACCTTTTCCAATACATAGTTAATCAACTGAAGAAAGGATCGGGTACTGAGCTTCTTGTACTTGAGGTTTGTTGGCTATGTCAAAACTTTCTTGCTGCCTTGGTATTGTATGTATCTGAAGTTTAAATTGATGTACCATGCAGGAACTCATTCAGCAAATGGCAAATGTACAGTACACTGAGAACATGACTGATGAACAGGGTGCTATGTCAGGAAGTGAAACGTTGCGGCTTCAATCTTCGCTGTATGGATCAACACGGAACTATAAGGTTTTGCGAGGAATCAAGGCTTCTTTTCTCTGTTTCATGATAAGGTCAAGTAAACAGCTTACCAAATCTTTTTTTTGTAGGTCCTGAATATAAGTCTACTAACAAATTATGCGATTCTTTGCTTCCAAAAGATGAACCTAAACTTGCAATTCCTCTACTACTGCTCATTGCCCAGCACAGGTCCAAGTAAGATTTTTTTTCTCAACTTGCTAATTCCTTTGTGCCCTTCCCCCCTTCTTATTTTGTCTGCTCTCTCGACTAAGTGGACTTTATGTAATATGTAGATGACAGACTGATGGTTATTATAGATGCACCCTAGCCTGGGTGTGTCTAATATATTTTGCACATAGCTCACATACACAGTGGCAGAGTTCACTTGCCGGATCTACGACTAGCGCAATGGGCTGTCCGGATGTAGCGCGAGGACGGAGGATGGGGGTCAAGGTGCTGGACCGGCAGCAGGGGCAACATGCGTCAGGTAACACCTAGCCATCGACTGAAGAATTAAGTGGACCAATTTCTTTAATTCAAGCTCCAATTCGTTGCTATTTGACTCGTTGATTGGTTGCTGGCATGAACTAATTAGACATATAATTGTTAATTTATGCACAAACAACATCTTCAGTTGTTTCTAGTTCTTCAATCAGGATCATCAAGCCCTCTGTTCTTTATCTGAACAACAGACATTGTAATTGTTCCATCCATTATCTCTGAAACTCAGGAGTGTGATAAAAGTCATTGGCATATCTCTGTCACCAAGGAAGGTTCGTTAGACAAAAAAGGGACCTCTGGTTATGTATGACACGATGCAATGCACATGCAAATATAATGAATCATGAGTTGATTCAGAACTTCTAAATGAAGCACAGCAGGAATTGACATTCTCTAATGCTAACTGTTGACCATTCTTCTCTGAAGTATACAGGTCAGTTCATCTCTAATACTGTATCTCATTTGCTTCCTATTCATCTGTCATCTCTGCATGAAACTTTAATGCAGTTTTTAATCCTATGTTTAAGGATCACTAAATTTCTACTGACCTACCATATTATCTTTTCGAGATAACAGATCAACCATCATCATGTGCTTCTGTTGTAACATCTCCCATCTTTTTTGCTGTTATCTAAAAGAGGTATAGATTGGAGAAATTCATGCTAAGTATTGATCTAGAGCTTGGGTGTTTGAGCCACTAAACTTAATTGTAAAACTGGGATTAAACTTATTATTTCTAGCTCCCTATGTTACAGAAAGGAGAATCAAGTCATTAATTATATGTTCGATAAGATTGTTGATATTCTTTTATGTGACCCTTTTCTTTTGTCAGATTATATTATGCAGACTTCCATGGTACACAGATTGCCATTGCCTAGCATCAACTACTCACTACTACTACTACTGATTTGTATGCTTGCCCTTTTATGATACATGTTTCAAAATACTAATTAATAATTATAGCTAAATTGTAATAGTAAAGGGAATAAGTTTGTCTATTTTAAATGGCTTGTGTTCTGTATGGATTAGTAGGCACTTGGCACAAGCAGAGCACGCAGAAACGTCCTTCTGATTTTTTTTAATTAGGCCTCACAAGTAGCAGGCAGCAGTTACAATCGATGATGGTAGCATCAGTATCAACTATCAAGTACGTTTAATCTCAGTTACTCATAATCTTAATATGTTGTATGGTGATGCAAGTTGAAGTACTCTGCAATCTGCAAGGGGATGTCCACAATCACAAAAAAATATTAATATCTCACAAATTTGCAGATTTTATTTCAAATACTTGTAGGATTGATTTTCACAGAATTTGCCGCACATGCGGCCAAACACGCCAAGATTGCACCTTTAGTACCATAAGTATCAAGTGCCGTAATCTCAGTTACTTAGATGCTTAATATGTTGTGATGGTGATTCTGATTAAAGGAAGTCATCGCTATGAACACTGGAAACATGCTTGTGATTCATCGCAAAAAAACATGCTTGGGATTGAGTACAAAAAGCCGACGGCAAGATGGCTCATACTCACCACCATTAGAGATGAGCAAACTGTAATTCCGCGGACTGCTTTGCTATCGCAGCAGTTGCTGCTGCAGTGCAGGCTATGGCTTAAGAGAGGAAGTAACGGAGATTCATTTAGAGAGAAATATTGCTGCTTTGGGTGCTGTTGCTGCTTGTTCAGTACTGCTATATATTACTGCTGTGTGCTAGATGTTGAGAGGAGAGACAGTGAGACTTACTGAGTTACGTTATGACTGATTCAATTAGTTTCACCGATTTCTGCACATGTCAGGTGAGCAGCAGGCCTTCAGTTCATTTCTCCCTTCTTTTGGTTCTCACTGCAGTTCACTCTTTTGATTTGCTCATTCTATGTATTTGTATTTCGGTTGTAAAGAAGTTCACAGAGAGTTGTTGCTCAAGAAAATCAAAGAAGTGAGGGATGACCATCATCGATCAGAAGCATATTAGGTAGGTTTATTTTGTTGCTCCGAACTGTGGCTCAGTTCGCATATGTGTGGTATGATTTAGTTCTACAGTCCCTATGAGCTCAACGGCAGTTGTGGTTCGCCCATGTGGCTAAGCTGTCCGACCGAGTCATGGGCCACATGATGCACGAGTGGGCTTCTTGCTTTTGTGTGTGGCCTGGTTGGAGTTATGGGCCAAGTGACAAACGGGTGGGCTCCCTACAAAGAGTTGATAAATATAGGTGCGATTCGACCTTCTCGAGTTTGTGAGGAGTCATTTTCAGCGCAACCTAAAAACAAGGAAAAGACTATCGCTCAACCGGTGGATCTAGCACGGGCGTCTGCCGCCTCCCTTGATAGACACGTGGCCTACTGGACCACGCATGTCTCTCTCCCTCATCTTATCTCTTCACCAATCTCTCTTCTGTACGCAAGTGCCTCAGCGGCAATTAATGGTGTCCACCTTGCCAGAGAGGAAGATGGCGCCGAGGTGACCTGGTCGGAGGTTCGGGGCTCGGCGGCGGCAGTGCCATGGCGGGGGCGGGCGGCGTCGCTCCTTCCTCACCACCATCCAGCGGGCTCGCTGCGAACAGTGGTGCTGTTTTGTTTTGCAACATCCAGTCTGTTGCAGAAACATCAGTCATGTTGCAGAACTTTCTCCGTAACACCATATAGAGGTGAAGACAAAGAAAAAAAAATCTACAACATCACCTCAGTTGCAAAGTTTTTTTGCAACAATACCTTTTGTTGCAAAAAAAAGTGAAGACAGAAAAAAATCTGCAACACAACCTATGTTGCAAAAATATATTCCCGCAACACAACCTATGCTGCAAAAAAATCCACAACACAATCTCTGTTACAAGTGTTTCTACAACAAGATCATTGTTGCCAACAAGAGAAAGACGTTCAGCCGATTGATTTTGTCATATCCGACGGCTCGCGAGGCGGCGGATTTTTTAAAAAGATCCGCCGGCCGATGCGTAGCAGCTCCCTAAAAACAACTACATGGATAAATCTTTGAAGAATACTAGATGATGCCTCGCGCGTTGCTGCGGGAACCTTGGTAAAACATATGCATAAATAGATGCTAAAAAAAACTAAAACAAGATAACCTGTCAAAAAAAACTAAAACTATTGCAAAAAAAAAAAGCTCTTGGGATGTATTTTGAAAACAATAAAGTATATGAAGCATGTGAAAAGATGTTGTATAAAATGAAGAATTTATTGGATTGAAGTCAAACGTGGTGCCATTTTCAACCAAAAATGTGTAACATGACCTACATATATTTGCTCCAAGCATACAACGTACAAATATATGTAAGTCATGCTACAAAAATGTGTAACATGATCGTCTATGCCCGCATAAAAATAGGTGGAGCAAATTAACATGCATGGTTGCAGAGGTGGCATGGTTGCATGAATAGATGAGTGCATAAATTATAACTTATGACCACATGCATGATTTGATGATGTGGCATAGTTGCATGAAGAGGAAAAATAGGTAGTGGGTTGCAACTATTTAAGAATAGAAGATATCTCCTCCCGTTCACTATATATATCAAGAGAAAAATAACTTGAGCGTGTATGTGTAACTTTATCACTCATGATACACTCTAAATCTAATTAATATGTGTAGTTAGTTATTCACATAAAGTATTAACATGTTTTAATTTTCTTGGGACATTTAAGATGTGTTTTGCCTTTGAAAAATGCTATGTAATTTTCAAAAATTGTTCGTGCATTTTAAAATGTTTGTGTAGTTTTAAGAAAAGTGTTCACGTATATTAATATAATGTTCATATAATTTCAGAAATGTTCACTCTTTAAAAAAATGTTCATGTAATTCTAAAAAGCGTTCACGTGCTTCAAAATATTCATGCTCTTTTTTAAAAGCCCATGTGAATTAAAAAGTGTTTATGTGTTTTGAAAATAAGGTTGATGCATTTTGAAAAACAGATGTACAACTTCAAAGTGAGTGCTCTTTTTAGCTCATGAAGAACGGCCATCACGTCCAGCTCGATGAATTAGTTTTAAAAGTATTATACTTCATTACTTCTGCTTGCTATGGCCCGGTTCAATAACAGGTGTATCATGTGGTGGCCGAGATAATCACCTTGTGATTGACCAAGTTCGGATGCATTGTGATCATGTCGACACCGTGATCATAGTCGGTAAGGGCGGAAAGGAGGATAAGCGACAACACATGTGAGGTGCTATGCTGAAATAGATAGCGTGGACCTATGGAGGGGTCTTGAGTCATGCATATTGGTGTAGGAGCATATGTTTTTTTCTCTCCCGTTGCAACGCACGGGCAATTTTCCTAGTAAAATATTAATGCATGTCACCAAAAATTATATCGTTGGATTCGTATTTGAACACAGTTTCCAATGATATTATTTTTCTATGATATGCATTAACATATTGTTAGTTAAATCTAAAGTGAAAATTTGGCACAAAACACGAAGGGGGCAATAAACCAAAACGGAGGTACTAGTAACTAACAGTGATACATATAATTGACGCCAAATGTGAGCAAGGGATCTCACATGTCTTATCGACTGGAATGAGAAAGTGATACAGTTACGATGACTCGATGCAGTGGTGGTTACAGGAGGCAAGAAGAAAGATGCATCCATCTGTCGGAACCATGGCTCCGGATATCTAGAGGTTCGAACACTGGGGGCGAGCTAGTTCTTCCCGACCAAGGGTGACCATGGCGAGGCTACGGCGAGAGTGCTAGCGCGGAGCATGACAGGGGACACGGCGGTTACCCAGGTTCAGGCCACCTTGCGGTGTAAAACCCTACTCCTGCTTGTGTTGTGATTGCTGTGGGCAAGAAGATGTTCTCGCATACAAGGTAGGAGATGAAGGAATCGATCCCCTCTACAATGGCAGCATTGTCCCTTTTATAGCCGCCTTGGTCCTCTTCCCCTGAAAACTTAGGCGGGAAGGGTTGCCACACTTGGCGGGTTTTGAAGGGGGACAGGCGCTTAGGCTATCCTGACTAAAGTCGGTCCTCGCCTGCAAAAGCATGATCCATGACGCGTCGGTGGGCTCGGTGGTGACCTCCGCCCTGCGCGCCTTGTTGTCTCGGTCTTCTTTCACCAAACGGGTAGTCCTTGGGACTTGCTTTGGAGGTAGGCAGCTGGGGCTGCCCCTTTAGCACCAAAGAGGAAAGCCTCTCTGTCCGCGCCCGCTGGCGCGGCCTCTGCCGCCGTTCGTCGCTACGCGTGTCACCCACGTGATAGGCACGGGACCGCGCAACTGACGTCAGGCCAGATGGCCTCAGGCGCCCGCCTCGGGGGGGGGGGGTTCCTCGGGAGGCAGCCTCACGAGGTTTCCGCGCCGCTGCGGCTAAGTTCTGGTGGCTTGCGCCTTGAGGCGGGGTCCTCGGGAGGCTGGCGCCTCGCGAGGTGTCTGCGCTTCGCGGCGCCCTTAGATGGGCCGTGACTTGGGCCTTCGCCAGGCGTCGTTTCCTAGGCCGCAGGCAGACGGGCCGGGGTACCCTGGTTCCCAATGGCCCGACAGTAGCCCCCGGGCCCATGACACGCATGTTCCCGTCCGTTGGGAGTGAAATGGAGCGGGCCCTGACAGACTGCGGGGCCCAGGCTCAACGCGTGGCACACGACGGGACGTGGGACGCCCCCACTTCCCCACTATGCCTCGGTAACTGCTCGCGCCTGCCATAAAGCCTGTCCGGCAGGGCGCAGGCCATCATTGCTTCCCTTCTGCTTTCTCCTCCAGCGCCTGATCTCTCGCGCTTCCTTCCCTGAGCGCTGCTCCTTCCTCCCTTGCGCTCCAAGCTCCGCCGCGTTGCAATGGCGCCCGCCGGCAAGAAGGGGAAGGCGGCGGCCGCGATGCCAAGCGTGCGGCTGTGGAGCCGGCCCTGCAGCGCTCCATCATCGCCAACCGAGAGGGCCTGGACAAGGTGCTCTAGATGGTCGCCGGCGACCAGAATGAGAATGGGGCGACGAAGATTTGGCCAGGTGCGAGCGCGCGGCGGGACCTGGAGGCGACGACCTTCCCCTTCTTCATCCACAGCGTGTACGTCGGCCTGGTGCCGCCGTTCTCGGATTTCTTCAACGCCATCCTCTCCCATTACCAGATCCAGGCTCTCCATCTTCAACCCAACTCCATCTTCCTCCTCGCCATCTTCGCCTTCTACTGCGAGGCCTTCGTGGGCGTGACGCCCTCGGTGGCGCTCTTTTGCCACTTCGTCAGCCTGCGGATATCCGCGGCGAACCATTGCTCCGCGTCGTTCCTCGCCGTCAAGGCGACGGAGAACGACATCATCAGCCTGAAGATCCCGAAGAAGGTGGAGGGCTACCGGCAGCGTAGGATCTACATGGATGCACGCCACCGCAACCAGCTGCTGATGGAGCCGACGGCCCCTGCCGCGAAGAGCTCGGGGTGGGAGCATGAGAAGCTCACCGACCTGCGGCTGGGGCCCGTCTGGGAGCGGCTGGCGGACCACAAGGTGGCGCGCCTCACGGGGGCGATGGTCGCCAAGGAGTTCCTGCAGCGGCGCATAGCGCCACTCCAACAGCGCTCATGCCCGGTGTGGAAGATCGCCGGCACGAAGGACCCCATGCGGCTGAGCGTCGCCAGCCTGAAGTCAGAGGTGGTGGACGGAATCATGCAGACCATGCTCGGCAGCACTGCGGAGGACCCGCCCGAGGACGCGCTTCCGCTGTATCGCTATGAGGGGACCGAGCAGTTGGTCGCGAAGATGCCGATCTTTGATGAGTGGGGCCTTGTGCCGGAAGGCCATGAGGAGCCTCACGAGAACCCGTTCGTGGTGGTTCCCGGCTCGGGGGACCTGGACGACGCCGAGGCCTCGGGGGGCGACGCGGAGGGGAGCGACGGCGGCCCTGTCGCGCGGTCCCGCCGCCAACTCATCTGCGACCTTAAGGACGATGATGATGACGACGACGACACCCGGTTCAGGGTTGAGCCCTCCTGTCCTGCCAATGTGGGGGGCGAAGGGAGCTCCAGCGTGACGGCAGGCGAGCCACACGTGGAGGAGATTGACGCCGGCGACGGGGGCACCGAGCCACCCATGGAGAACACTGGTGCGGGCGGAGGGGCTACCGAGCCCCCCGCTGAGAAGGACAACGCCGAGGACGAGGCCGCCGTGCCTCGGAAAGACACCTCGGGAGAAGGTCTCGGGAGGAGGCCTCGCGAGGGTGACAGCGAGGACCGTCCGCCGTCGGCCCTGAAGAAAAGGAAGTGGGTTGCCAACGACGAGTAAGTGCCTCTCTTACCTTTTTTCATTTTGCGTTTGCCCCGCGGCCTGGGGCTGAGCCTCCGCCTTGCGCAGGGCATCCATGAAGAAGGAGAAGAAGAAGAAGAAGAAGACGAAGAGGACCCCCGGCTTGAAGGGGGCCCCAGCGCCTGCCGCGGGCGCCGAGGGGCGTGAAGAGGCCACCCACCGCTCCGATGCCGGAACGGAGCGGGCGAAGGCGGAGAAGGAGTGCGTGGTTCCTCCGGAGCCGCACGCGAGCGTGGCTCCTGAGGCCAAGGACACCGAGCCTCGAGAGGCGGCCTCCGGAGGGAGCGCCGCGGCCCCCGAGGTGCCCGCCGCGGAGGCGGACATGGTGATGACGGAGGCAGAGGCGCCGACCCCACTGCCGAGCACCGCGGACGCCGGGGGCGCTTCAGCAAGCCCCCAGCTCTCGCCGGCGCGCGAGGTTCCCGCCGCGGGCACAACAAGCCCACGGAGTGCGCCACCGGGGCAGGAGGAGGAGGAGACTATGGCGAGTCCCCCACTCCTGACGAACGACGCAGGGCCTTCCCAGGCCGTGACGGCAGAGGGCGGTGAGGAGTCGGACCCAGCCTGGGCCTTGACGCTCGTGCGCAACCGCACGCTGCTCATGCGCGGAGTCCTGTGAACTGCAAGGGGAGCTCTGGGCCAGCTCGAGGTGGAGTTCCAAGAGGCCGAGGGGCGCCTCGCCGAGGAGCGTCTACGCCTTGCCGAGGGGTGGCGCCAGCTCGACATCGCGGTCAAGCTGGGCCGTCGCCAGGACAAGGTCACGCAGGAGAAACGTGAGAAGTCTGCGCCGAGGCCAAGGAGGTCTTCGAGAGCGCCCTCCGGGAGGCAGACGCGGCTGACAAACGCCGCGAGGAAGCGGAGGCCCGCACAAGGGTGCTGCGAGAGCAGCACATCGCGCAGGAGCAGCTATTCCAAACGCGGGAGAAGGCCGTCGCCTCCTGCGAGGAGGAGCTCACAGCTCGAGAAGCAGACCTTGCGATTCGCGAACGGGAGCTCGCGCGGACGACGATCGAGCAGGACACGGAGCGCGAGCGCCTGGAGACGCTGGACCGCCAGGTGGCCGCCGCCCAGGATGCCTACACCAAGCGCATGGAGGCAGCCAACGCCAAGTTGGAGGCCTAGGAGAAGAAGGCCCAGGAGGACGCCGACGCGAAGATAGAGAAGAACCGCCTAGCGCTCGTTGCGGATCACAGCAAGAAGCTGAAGATCCAGGACGACCGCTTCAAGGAGAAGCGCGAGGAACTCCGGAGGGAGATTGAGGCCCTCAAGGAGCTCCTGACAGAGGCAGAGAACCGGCGGAAGACCGCGCTGCAAGCCAAGGCCGACACCGAGGCGGAGCTAGCCTCCCTCCAGAAGCAGGTGGGTGATGTCTCCAATGTCGTCGAGCAGGCGAGGTTGGAGGCGGACCGGGCGTGGGGGCGGCAACACGAGCATGCCAAGATGTTCCGCTCCCTCCAGCTTCGGGCCCGCGGCGCCTTGGCCACCATCTGGAAGGAGAGGCTCGAGGGCCCCCTCGAGACCCACGACGCCAGCTACCTCGTCTTCTTCACCAAGCTCGTGGAGAGGCTCGAGGCTGGCGCCAAGAGGGTGAACGGCATCATTGAGGACGAATGCCATGACCTCCTCTTCCAGGCGGCGACGCGCATTTTCAGCCATCTCCTTCGCGTCGACCCCAAATTTGACTTCGACAGGGTGATAGCCCCCGTGCTAGAGGAGCTCTGTGACAGCCTCGGGAAGGCGGTGGAGGACCACGTGGACGCCCTGCTCGCGAAGTTCTCTCGTGACAGCAGCGAGAGCTCCAGCGGGGTCGTGGGAGGCGACGACGAAGGTGATGACGGCGATGATGATGACGCCGCGGCTTCCTAGGCCCTTTTCCTTGGTTTACCTGTATCAGATTGGCGTGGCCCCGTGGGGGCGTAAAAACGATGTCTTTTGTTTTAAGCACTTTATGATTTGTTGTGATGTGTGTTTCCTCGTGAGACTCCCTCGTGAGGCCTATTTCCCTATCCTTGTTTGCCTTGGTGCTCTATGTCGTCAAGATCCAGCCCCCGAGCGGGCTACAGCCATTGCTGGTATGTCAGGTCGCGTTGCCTGGACAAGGCCAGGAGGTGTAGGGCACTGAGAGGCGGTAAGGACTCCTGAGGCGCGATGCTCAGGAAGTATCCCTTTGACGTGCAAGCGGCTTGCGCGGAGGAGGGAACGTCAGCACTCAGCAAGGTTGCTGAGAGAGGGAACTTGAGAGGCGCCGAGAGCGGCTCATGAGGTGTTTTTGTACTTAGCTCTTTCGCGAGTGTCGCTTGCCGTGTCATGACCGCAGAGTGTGCCTCACGAGACTCTTGCTCATGAGGCCTCCCGCTAGTACTTGGCGGAGACGGCCGCCGCAGGTTGGCTCGCGAGGCTCCCTGAGGGTCTATGGAGGCGTCTTGTCGTGAGTCGCCTCGCGAGGCCTTTGAGTGCCTTGTTCCTGTGACAACTTCACATCGACTTCACAAGAAACAAGGGGGGAGTGCTGCGCGCTTGCTAGCTTGCTCGTGGGCGTCACGCGAGGAGATGAGACACCAAGGACCTTGGTGAGGTGGCGTGCACAGGAGCAGGCCCGCGAGCCAGAGCTCGATCGCTCAGCGCTGCTGGGACTAACCCGAGCACAGGCACCGTGTCCAGCCCCCGCTCGCGAGATGCGTGATACGTCTCCAACGTATCTATAATTTTTTATTGTTCCATGCTATTATATTATCAATCTTGGATGTTTTTATAAGCATTTACATCAATTATATATCATTTTTGGAGACTGACCTATTAACTTAGTGCCCAGTGCCAGTTGCTGTTTTCTGCCCTATTTTTGTTTTACAGAAAATCAATACCAAACAAAGTCCAAATGCCACGAAACATTTTGGAGATTTTTTATTGGCCAAGATAAACACTAGAAGCTTCGGGAGAGGGCCAGAAAACCCAGGAGGTGGCCACGAGGCACCAGGGCGCGCCTGGGGGGGGGGGGGGGGGCAGGCGCGCCCTGGTGCCTCGTGGGCCCCCATTTGCTCCGTTTGACCTAATTCCAGCACTATAAATTCATAAAAAATCAGAAACCCTTAGGGGAGTCCACGAAATACTTTTTCCGCTGCCGCAAGTTTCTGTTCTCGAGAGATCCCATCTGGAGGCCTTCTCTGGTACTCTGTCGGAGGGGAAATCGATCACGGAGGGGCTCTACATCAACCTTGCTGCCCTTCCGATGATGCGTGAGTAGTTTACCACAGACCTTTGGGTCCATAGTTAGTAGCTAGATGGCTTCTTCTCTCTTTTGATCTTCAATACAATGTTCTCCTCGATGTTCTTGGAGTTCTATCCGATGTAATCACTTTTTATGGTGTGTTTGTTGGGATCCGATGAATTGTGAGTTTATGATCAGATTATCCATGAATATATTTGTGTCTTTGCTGCACTCTTTTATGCATGATTATTATAGCCTCACATTTCTTCTCCGATCTATTGATTTGGTTTGGCCAACTGAGTTGATTTATCTTGCCATGGGAAGAGGTGCTTTGTAATGGGTTCGATCTTGCGGTGCTCAATCCCAGTGACAGAAAGGGACATGACACGTATGTATCGTTGCTATTAAGGGTAAAAAGATGGGGTTTATTCATACGTGAGTTTATCTTGTCTACATCATGTCATCGTTCTTAAGGCGTTACTCCGTTCTTTTATGGACTTAATACACTAGATGCATGCTGGATAGCGGTCGATGTGTGGAGTAATAGTAGTAGATGCAGGCAGGAGTCGGTCTACTTGTATTGGACGTGATGTCTATATACATGATCATTGCCTTGGATATCGTCATGATTATTTGCTTTTCTATCAATTGCCCAACAGTAATTTGTCTACCCACTGTATGCTATTTTCTTGAGAGAAGCCTCTAGTGAAAACTATGGCCCCCGGGTCTATCTAAATCATATTACTAAAACCCTAAAAATATTGCTGCCATTTTCTTTTATTTATTTTATTTTGTATTTTTGTATCAATCTATCAATCTATCACATACAATTTAATCTTGCAATTTACCGCCGAGGGATTGACAACCCCTCGTTTGCGTTGGGTGCAAGGGTTTGTTGTTTGTGTGCAGGTACTGCTAACAAGGTGTTGTGTGATTCTCCTACTGGTTCGATAACCTTGGTTTCATAACTGAGGGAAATAATTATCTCTACTGTGCTGCATCATCCCTTCCTCTTCGAGGAAATACCAACGCAAGCTACAAGTAGCAGGAAGAATTTCTGGTGCCGTTGCCGGGGAGACATCATCAACATCTATCAAGTACCTTTGCATAAACTCTCATCTCCTTGCATTTACTTTATTTGCCATTTGCCTCTCGTTTTCATCTCCCCCACTTCTATAACGTTTTTACAAAAATACAAAAATATTTTCTATTTGCCTTTTTTGCCTTTTTCTTGTTTGCTGGATTGTTTGCTCGCTTTACCATTATGGCTAGTTCTTCGCTCGTTACTATTACCCCTGAAAATGAAGTACTTAATTTTAAACAAAGGGGAGGAGAGAATTTAAAAGATGCTTGGTATAGGATTTGCGATGTTCATAATAGATCAACTCGTAAGCAATCCTCCACTATTCTTCTTTGCAATTTTTATGTGGGAATTACTACTTGGTATAGATTTGTGCTTGATACTATTACTGGAGGGAATTTCTTGATGTGTCCCTCTACGGATGCTTTTAATGCTATGGGAAATTTAGTGGGATCACCACCTATCACTGTTAATGAAACAACTTTGACTTTGGAACATGTTATGCAAAGGTTAGAGGCTATTGAAAGTAAAATGTCTACTATTGAACACCTTGAGAATTTGGATAAAAAATTTCATAATCATATCACTCAATTTGGTTCTAAGGTGGGAATCGCATTGAAAACCTTAAAAGAAAAGGAACCGGTAGTTAATGAAAGAATAGAACAAAGCCCCGCTAGAATCGATAAGATAGAAGAAATTATTATCAATTTGGGGTCGGCTTTTTCCTCCGTTAAGAATATTGATAAAACTCCTCCCAATAAAAATTGCAAGTTCGTATATGTTCCTAAAACCAATGGTGCTACTTCCAGTAAGGGAAATGAGGATCTTAAAATGATTAGCGTGCATCCCAATTTCATTGATATAATCAAGGAACCTATTCACAAAAGTAAAATTCTTGATTTTGTACCTAGAAGTGTGATGGTGAGAAACACCTATGTTAAATCCATTAGAAAAAATGGATGTTTGATTGAGGAGTTGGAAACCAAAGATGGCAACACTTAAAATTATGCATTATGCCTAGCTAGGGGCATAAAACAATAGCGCTTGTTGGGAGGCAACCCAATGAATAAAATAAATTTTTTCTGTTATTGTGTGTTTTCACAATTATGCTACTGGTATGATTGTGTTTTTGTGTTTTTAATTAGTGTTTGTGCCAAGTAAAGCCTTTGGGATGATTTGGAAGATAGTATAATTGATGCTGTTTGGAAAACAGAAAGTTTTGCGTCCAGTGCCCGAATTTTGTTTCTGTACTGGAGCGTCAAAAAAATCTGAACTTTTACATAGTATTGGTATATGAATTGCCCACGTTGTCCTAATTTTTCAGAATTTTTGGAGTTACAGAAGTATGGCTTTTAAATAGGTTGCTACAGACTGTTCTATTTTTGACAGATTCTGTTTTTGATGTGTTGCTTGCTTGTTTTGATGGAACTATGGATTGTATCGGGGGGTATAAGCCATGGAGAAGTTAGAATACAGTAGGTATAATGCAAAAATAAAATATGAATGGGTTTGCAACAGTACCTAAGTAGTGATTTATTTTGTTATACTAACGGATCTCACGAAGGTTTTGTTGAGTTTTGTGTGATTGAAGTTTTCAAGTTTTGGGTGAGATCACGATGGATGAAGGAATAAGGAGTAGCAAAAGCCTAAGCTTGGGGATGCCCGAGGCACCCCAATGTAATATTCAAGGAAGACTCAAGTGTCTAAGCTTGGGGATGCCCCGGAAGGCATCCCCTCTTTCTTCTACCAACCATCGGTAATTTTACTTGGAGCTATATTTTTATTCGTCACATGATATGTGTTTTGCTTGGAGCGTCTTGTATTATATGAGTCTTTGCTTTGTTTGCTTTTTAGTTTGTCACAATCATCTTTGCTGAACACACCTATCTTGAGAGAGCCACACGTTTATCATCATAATTTGTTAGAATACTCTATGTGCTTCACTTAAATTTTTTGAGCTAGACAGTTGCTCTAGTGCTTCACTTAAATCTTTTTGAGCACGGTGGTGGCTAAATTTTGAAGAAATGAACTCTCATGCTTCACTTATATTATTTTGAGAGTTGATTGAAATTTTGAAGAAATGAACTCTCATGCTTCACTTATATTATTTTGAGAGTTGATTGAAATTTTGAAGAAATAAACTCTCATGCTTCATTTATATTATTTTGAGAGTTGATTAAAATTTTGAAGAAATGAATTCTCATGCTTCACTTATATTATTTTGAGAATTGACAAGATTAAAATTTTGAAGAAATAAATTCTCATGCTTCACTTATATTATTTTGAGAATTGATAAGATTGAAATTTTAAAGAAATATTTGCACTCTAATGCTTCACTTAAATCTTTTTGAGAGTTGACAATAGTAACGGTAATTTGCACAAGATATGAATTTGGTCCCAAAGTGATGAATATTCAAGAGGGATATAATAAAAACTTTCATATAGATCATTGGATATGACAAGTGTGATTCCTTGCAATAGTTTTGCGATATGGAGATGATGATATGTGAGTCATGTTAGTGAGTAATTGTGATTAAGTAAGAATATTAGTGTTAAGGTTTGTGATTCCCTATGCATGCACGTCAAGTCAATAGTTATGCAAAGAAATTATATCCTACTTATGGTGCATTATTCGGTGTTAGTTATGTTCAATGCATGTTTATGACCATTTTCATTTTTTGGTTGGTTGCTTCTCAATCTTTTGCTAGCCTTCATTTGTACTAAGCGGAAATACTGCTTGTGCATCCAAAATCCTTAAACCCAAGTTGTGCCAAATGAGTCCACTATATCTACCTATATGCGGTATTTCAATGTCGTTCCAAGTAAATTTGCGTGTGCCAACTGTAATTTTCAAAATAATTTTTCTGTTTTGTGTGCCCGTACCGCTCATGAAGCGGCAGGGGGTGGCCAATATTTTCCATGTTAGGTGTGTTATTCTCACGATGAGTGTTTATTCACTTGTCATTGCACGAGAGTATGGTTGGTAATAGGGATGCCCAGTCCCACAGTGAAATCAAAATTAATAACAACAAAATTCCTTGGAAAGTGATGGTATGGAGAGCACCCGTGGATACGGCTAGCCATGGATTGTGAAAGAAATGGTGGAAAGGAAATAAACTTTACTTTCTGTTTGGGAACCACCTATGATGTATCTAGCATGGAAAATATTGGGAATTCTTGGTCGTTTTCGTTGACAGGAAAAACTTGCCTCTCAAAATATTTTTTCTCTTTAATTTAAACTTTGAGCTCTGGCACATTTAACAAATCTCTGCTTCCCTCTGCGAAGGACCTCTCTATTTACTTTTATGCAATTTTTATTTTTATTTGAGTCTCCATCTTCTCTTATAAAGCACCAACTAGAGAGCACTATTGTCATACTTGTGCATTGGATGTAGCTAATATTCGAGTGTGTTTCATGAATGGATCAATGATTGAGCATAATGGGCTAGGGATAACTTTCTTTAGCGTTGATATTTTGAAAGACATGGTTGCTTGTTAGTATGCTTGAGTATCTATATTTTCATGTCAAACTATAGACTATTGATTTGAATCATTCGAGTCCAATGTCCATGCTATAAAAGAAAAGAATATGTGATGAATATGTTAGGCAGCATTCCACATCAAAAATTCTGTTTTTATCATTTACCTACTCGAGGACGAGCAGGAATTAAGCTTGGGGCTGCTGATACGTCTCCAACGTATCTATAATTTTTGATTGTTCCATGTTGTTATATAATCAATCTTGGATGTTTTTATAAGCATTTACAGCAATTATATATCATGTTTGGAGACTAACCTATTAACTTAGTGCCCAGTGCCAGTTGTTGTTTTCTGCCCTGTTTTTGTTTTACAGAAAATCAATACCAAACGAAGTCCAAATGCCACGAAACATTTTGGAGATTTTTTATTGTCCAAGATAAACACTAGAAGCTTCGGGAGAGGGCCAGAAGACCCAGGAGGTGGCCATGAGCCACCAGGACGCGCCTGGGGGGGGGGGGCAGACGCGCCATGGTGCCTCGTGGGCCCCCCTTTGCTCAGTTTGACCTAATTCCAGCACTATAAATTCAGAAAAAAATCAGAAACCCTCAGGGGAGTCCACGAAATACTTTTTCCGCCGCCGCAAGTTTCTGTTCTCGAGAGATCCCATCTGGAGGCCTTCTCCGGTACTCCGCCGGAGGGGGGATCGATCACGGAGGGGCTCTACATCAACCTTGCTGCCCTTCCGATGATGCGTGAGTAGTTTACCACAGACCTTCGGGTCCATAGTTAGTAGCTAGATGGCTTCTTCTCTCTTTTTGATCTTCAATACAATGTTCTCCTCGATATTCTTGGAGTTCTATCCGATGTAATCACTTTTTGTGGTGTGTTTGTTGGGATCCGATGAATTGTGAGTTTATGATCAGATTATCCATGAATATATTTGAGTCTTTGCTGCACTCTTTTATGTATGATTATTATAGCCTCGTATTTCTTCTCCGATCTATTGATTTGGTTTGGCCAACTGAGTTGATTTATCTTGCCATGGGAAGAGGTGCTTTATAATGGGTTCGATCTTGCGGTGCTCAATCCCAGTGACAGAAAGGGATATGACACGTATGTATCGTTTCTATTAAGGGTAAAAAGATGGGGTTTATTCAAACGTGATTTTATCTTGTCTACATCATGTCATCGTTCTTAAGGCGTTACTCCGTTCTTTTATGGACTTAATACACTAGATGCATGCTGGATAGCGGTCGATGTGTGGAGTAATAGTAGTAGATGCAGGCAGGAGTCGGTCTACTTGTATTGGACGTGATGCCTATATACATGATCATTGCCTTGGATATCGTCATGATTATTTGCTTTTCTATCAATTGCCCAACAGTAATTTGTCTACCCACTGTATGCTATTTTCTTGAGAGAAGCCTCTAGTGAAAACTATGGCCCCCGGGTCTATCTAAATCATATTACTAAAATCCTAAAAATATTGCTGCCATTTTCTTTTATTTATTTTATTTTGTATTTTTGTTTCAATCTATCAATCTATCACATACAATTTAATCTTGCAATTTACTGCCGAGGGATTGACAACCCCTCGTTTGCGTTGGGTGCAAGGGTTTGTTGTTTGTGTGCAGGTACTGCTAACGAGGTGTTGTGTGATTCTCCTACTGGTTCGATAACCTTGGTTTCATAACTGAGGGAAATACTTATCTCTACTGTGATGCATCATCCCTTCCTCTTCGGGGAAATACCAACGCAAGCTACAAGTAGCAATGCGCAGGAGGAAGGTCGCGAGCGTACACAGCTCCTGAGGCAAGCAACTTAGCAACACATAAGATATCTTAGGAAATAGAACTTTACTGCAGCATAGTATAAGTTCATTACACAACCAAAAAGAGATGCGGCTGCCGTGTCTGGCACGGGTCAGCTTGAGATTGGTGCAGCCCGTGGGGCGCCCTCAGTTTCACATCCAAAAAGAAGGGCTGTCGTGTCCGGCACGGGTCAGCTTGAGGTTGGTGCAACCTATGGGGCGCCCTCAGTTGATTGTTTCGCCATCGCTGAGCATGGGGCTTCCACCGGGGTGTGGGCATGATTGCGGTTCGATCGTTCCACCAGCGCGGAGCATGGGGCTTCCACTGAGACGTGGGCGGGAGCACTCGCGTGCCCATCAGGCGAACGCAATGAGAGGCTCCGGAGCATGTACAGCTCCACTTCGTTGGTACGCGTGAGGGTCATGGGTAGAACTTGCGGAGGTGTTGGATGTTCCAGGCGTTAGGCACAGGAACTCCGTCGTCCGTCTCCAGCCGGGCGGCGCCGGGCCTGGAGACATGAGCAACCCTGAAAGGGCCTTCCCACATGGGTGAGAGTTTGTGGAGTCCCTCTCTAGAGAGGGTCCTTCTCAGGACGAGATCGCCGACTTCGAGGGTGCGCGGGCGTATGTTGCGGCAAAGCCTGCTGGTATCTGGCGGCGTGCAAGGCGGCCTGGCGACGGGCTTCCTCGAGGAGCAGCAGGTCGGCCTCTCGTGAGCCGTCCTGACGAGCCTCGTCGAAGGCGAGGACTCGCGGGGAGCCGTGCTTGAGCTCGGAAGGAAGGACCGCTTCGGCTCCGTAGACGAGGAAGAAGGGAGTCTCACCGGTAGGCTTGGTTGCCGTTGTGCGGATAGACCACTGTTGACGGGAAAATTGCGGCGTGAGACACGCGTCCACGTCATTGATACAGAGTGAATAAATTTAAGTGCATACATGCATAAAATAAAAGGAAGATCAAACATTGCAGGTACTTTATTTCCAGAACTCTTACATTTACATAAAAATTCTGTTAATTACATCTCCGAAGAGAAAACCCCTGATTAAGAATTCCAACATATCTATTACATAGGATTACATCACATGCCTATTACAATACGCTACAAGAGAAATCCTCCTCGCTGTCGTCGACGCCGGCGTGCTCGGGGGAGCCTTGAAGTTTGTTGATGTTATCATGTGTGATGGTTTTCATTTGCGGCATATGACCTATTTTAGAAGTCATATTTTACCTTATGTCATGTGTACTAATATTGGTAGTACATAGTGTCAACATAATACATTCATGCTTCACTTAATTATCCTAATCGATTAACCAATATATGAGCATTTTTATTTTACTTTATATGAGAAAATTATCTTGATTGTTAATCAATCTGCTATAAGTGAGGCATTCAAACATGATGCATGTATATGGGCCATAACATCATGCATGATGATTTGTACATGCATAGTATTTTCACTTATTTTAGTACTAACGGATGTATGTAGTACTCTTTCTTTAATGAGTAGATGGCATCTACGCTTTTGAAATATTTGCATGCCATATGGGGTATGCATGATCTATCTTTACTCTGTTTTAGAGAAAAGGTGGATATATGTATTTCTAACGAGAAAATATTTGATTTTTTTGGTAGCATATGCAAATGCATTGCAAGCAGACCCAGATTATGACTCTGGTCATATTCTATAATTTTTTTTAATTGGCCTCATAAGTGGATGTACGCAGGTTAGCTACGTACCAAATGTCCACTTTTAAAGTGTACTTCACATGCATACAAACTAGATTTTCCAGCATCTAGTTATTTTTTTTATGATGCATGTGTCTTTGTATATATTTTATCCATCTAGTCTATTTTAGAGACATTGGGTTGGTAAATATATATCACCAAGTAAGAATATTAATTCCCATGCATATTTTGGGATTTGAGATATGTTGGCCTATTTGCAATATTTACACCATAGTTTATACTCATAAGGCGACGGAGTGTTTGCAATATTTGACACCATAGTTTATATTTATAAGTCTTTGGAGTGTTTTCTGTTCATCATTTTATCTAGATGAAGTGGCTACCAGTTTATACTCGTACAGCCTAGGAGTATTTTGTTACATATGCCAACTATTTAAACTCATGAGAGTTGTTGGCGTATTTTAATATTTGGTACCATAGTTTATACTCATAAGGCGTTGGAGTGATTTGTATATTCGACCATAGTTTATACTCTTACGGCATTGGAGTATTTTCCATATTTGACCATAGTTTATACTCTTACGGCATTGGAGTAGTTTTAATCCATATGAGGGACTATCTTATGACATGTGGGTTAATTTCCTACATGCAATTATGTTAACACTAGTTTTCCTATAGTCTCTGACATATCATAAACGGACATGTGGCTAAGTGAAACTAGTCTAGTATTTATGTGATTTTGGATTTCAAGTGCATGAGAATATTTATCAAGTTTTTTTACTTCACTTGTATTAGTACTAGCATCATGTAGCAACATCGTGCCCATGTGTAGCATAACCAAATGAAGTATGGTGATTTCTTCTTCCTTGTATTATCACCAACAGAGCATAGACTATATGCTTGTAGCAGTGTAACCAAACGGAAGTATATATCAATTTATATTTTGCATGGACATGATGGGGTCTATGAAAATTGTTGATTCAAGTTTATCTATATAGGACTAAACTATGTAGGTCTCATTATCATATTTATTTTGGCCATTTCCATATTGCAAGCGACATTATGTTATATCTAGTGCAAACCAGTATAGGGAAATTATCTATCACATAATTTATACATGCATTCATATGAAGTTAATGCATAAGCAATCTGACTAATTTCCAGATCAAGCCAATATAAATGACATGCAAGATTTACTCTGCTTGGCCTTGTTTCACATGCGTACATACTACATACTAGTATCAGATTAGAGTGCATGATGCTACTTTTGAGGTTTGAGAATATTTTAAGCCTACATGGCCGTGTGCATTAATTTTACCAAGTTTAGACCCTATATTGACCAAGCTTATTAATTAGGCAAATATGTCATGCCAACATTATTGGTCTTTGCTTCACGGCTAGCCTCTCATGATCCAGCAATTACCTCACATATTTCACAAGTGAACTATATGGAGAAAATATATCTTGATTTCTACATGCATGAATTTTATTCTATTCTTGATTTGTATCGACATGGATCAGGATCACCATGAGACCAAAACAAGACACATTCATTTTATCCTTGATTTGTATCTACATGGGATGCAAGATCACCATGGGACCAAAACAAGACACATTCATTTTATCCTTGATGTGTATATACATGGGATGCAAGATCACCATGAGACCAAAACAAGAAGGAACATATTTTTATTCTTGAATTGTATCAACATGAGATGCAAGATCCCATGAGACCAAAACAAGATGGACACATTTTTATTCTTGAGTTGTATCAACATGGGATGCAAGACCACCATGAGACCAAAACAAGATAAACATGATTTTGTTCTTGAGTTGTATCAACATGGGATACAAGATCACCATGAGACCAAAGCAAGAAGAATTTTGATTGCACATGTACACTTAGTTTGCATCAATATAGGATTGAAGATCAGTATATGACCAGACTAGGCATTTCATCTATTATCTTGATTTGTATCAACATGGGATCGAGATCACCATGAGACCGAACCAAGAGAAAATTAATTGGGCAGCACCGAACATATATGAGGTGTACGGTGAAACTAAAGCATCATCGATCAATAATGGAGGGAAAAGGCAGCCATGTATTCTCACCTTGCTTTGGATTTCCTCCCGTACGTGTGAAGAAGTGATGCGGATGAGCAGCCGCCGGCGTGTGCAGCTTGTGGATGTCGGGCGGCCGAAGACGAGCGGTGCAGACGACGAGCGGCCAGCGACGTGCGTGGCCGACGAGGAGCGGTGCGACCGGCGACGACGACGACGAGCGGCCGGCGGCGGCGACGACGACGACGAGACGAACGGCCGACGGCGCGTACGCAGGCGAGCGTGTGCAAGCGAGCGATGGCAGGCGAGCAATGCTTGAGCGATGGGACGATGATGCTGATTGTCGATGGATGATAGAGGACCTTGCCGATGGATGGATCTCTCCTTGAAACACGTTGGTCTGCCTAGTCGAACATATAAAGACTCCTAGGTACCCGCCAAACCAGCGCATCTGCGTCCGGCGCTCGATCCGGCTCGCACGATCCACCGCGCTGTAAAGTTTTTAGTCCTTTTCTACTCTCTGTCAAACATCTGGCCGTTGATTTTGCTTCACCTCATAAATTTCAGTTTTAGTGGATGATGGATGGGCCATCCTTCTTCGCGGACCGGCGTTCCAGTGTGCGTGGCGTGCGTGAGTTCGGGTCCAAAAAGGATGGGCTGCGGTCAAAAAAGGGGTGGACTGACGCTGAAATATCTCTCCCTCGCCAGCCTCTCTCTCTCCAGCATCTCTTCTTATCCCTTTCGTCTTCTCCATGCGCCGCCGCCTGCGCTTCCCTTCTCGGCCGCCTCGTCCCCACTGCCTCCACCCCCTCCCCGCACATCGCCGCCATGGAAGAGCAGGGGCAGCATGGTTTTTGTTGTGGGTGTGGAAGAACAGGAGGGGGGAGGAGGACGGAGGTGGGGAAAGGTGCAGCGAGGCTTGTGACGGGTCAGGGGATGGAGGTGGGGGGAAGGAGCAGCCAGAATGATGATAGGTCAGCAGCCACCAGGGGAAGGGGAAGACCCCGCGTCCCCTTCTCTTTCCCTCCGCGCCCCCTCCTCCTCCCATGCCCTCCGCCGCCAGCGCGCCTCCCCCCCCCCCCCCCCCCCCCCCCCCCCCCCCCCCCCCCTCTTCTCCCCTTTCCTCTGCTCTCTGAAGCCCCAGCGCGTGGTCCCTGCCGCCTCTCCTCTCTTCCTCTCTTCCCTCAAAACAACGCCTCTTGTGGGACGATGCCTCCCACGTTCTCGATCCGGTGCCACTGTGCGCCATGATTTCGGATTGGGCGCACATCGCCGCCATGGAAGAGAAGGGGCAGCATGGTTTTTGTGGTGGGTGTGGAAGAACAGGAGGGGGGAGGAGGACGGAGGTGGGGAAAGGTGCAGCGAGGCTTGTGACGGGTCAGGGGATGGAGGTGAGGGGAAGGAGCAGCCAGGATGGTGATAGGTCAGCAGCCACCAGGGGAAGGGGAAGGAGGACGACGTCGCGCTGCTCGTCACCTCCATGTCCTCGTCAGCTGCGGCGTCGCCGTCCTCGTTCGCTGCTCTTTGTCCGCCGCGTCGCAACTCCGGCCACAAAAGTTTGTCTCCATGGTCGTCCTCCTGCCCCCTCTTCCTTCCTTTCATGCTAACCAGCTCATCAGATTGGTCTGAACATAGCAAGGTAAAAGGCTATCCATGCTCATTTTTCTTCTCTGTATCAGTTCATGTTCATATTTGTTGGAAAAACTATGGTGATGATGATGGATCTAAGTATTCTTCATCCTTATTATATTTGTCTGAAAGTTTTCCCCATTGGACACTCTCATATCTGAAATATTTGTCTTATCGATTTGATGTTGGTTCACATGCAGGTTGGGAGAGTAGCGACATGCATGATTTGTTCATGAATACTATGTTACCAACTATTATTATTTAGCTTTCTGAAGATATGGCTCTTTCTATTCTGAGAAGACCAAATTATGCATGTCTTCATGCATGATGTGCCTCCTTTATACTTCCTCCGTCCCAAAACTCTTGTCTTAGTTTTGTCTAAAGATGGATGTATCTAAATACTAAAATGTGACCAGATACAGTCATATCTACACAAATCTAAGACAAGAATTTTGGGACGGAGGGAGTATTAAGAAAACCATTTTTTGCAGGTTTAAACCCCACATGGTCAGTAGAATGGGTATCTAAAAGGACCAAGATCTAACTAAGTTAAAAAAATTGCGTTGCCACTGCCTCGGTGTTTATAACAGTGGTGGTTATTCTGAGATGAGGAGGAGCTCGCCGATGAGGTGGGGAAGCATGCAGTGCCCAGAACACTGATTAACAGCCAGTCGCAACTTATCCCATCACCCTAGGGGGTTGGTCGTGAGTGTCGATGGCCAGGCACATAGAGGTTCTTTCTGTAATCCACACCATTCCTCTTTTTCCTGATTTGTTCTATGTCCACATAATGCCAACAAATAATATTGGTACTATCTACCTCTAATTTCTTAGTTGGAGCAATTAATAGTTGAGTTTTAGTTCATTTTCAGCTATTGTAGCTGCACAATTTGACAACAAATGCTTCCTGGAACAAGATAATGATTTTTTTTGTCGCACTGCGTTTAGTGCCAAGTAATTACACTAATCAAGCGGTGAAGTAGCATTCACTTATCATGGCACTGCATATGGATATGTCTCTCTTTGAAACTTGGGCGTACCTTGGAAAGGTATTACTATTACTGTCGTAGTTGGTTGTCTTCTTGCCTTTTTCTACTAACTGGAAGGTAACTAATAGTTTGATATTTGTATTCACAGACAATCCGGCGACAAGTATTTGACGATAGAAAGCATTTGATCGGGCTCGAAGCATTGATCCTGGCCTTGCCTCTGCCTGGAGTGTCAACAGAAAATGATCAGAAATCTGGGTAACCATGTATATTGAAGGTATAAAATTTGCACCATGAACTGAATGTGTAAGCATGTTCTGATGGTTTCAGATTGATGGTGGCTAGGCTAGCCTGCTCGATGTAGATTTTACAGCGAAATATTGAAGGAATATGGTCACTTTCGTCTCAAGGTAAACCAGATGGTTTCCAATTTTTCGAGAAGTGCAAGATCCTAGGTGATCATTCGATGTTACTGATAATTGACCAGTAAATTTGTCAAAGTGGTCTTTTAGAATCTAAAAATGCTTTTGCTATTGATTTTGTTTAATGTCAAAAAATGCAGACCAGTTCTTTAGTGAATTTTAAAATTTCCCCTCCTTTATGAGATGTTAAGCAAGGTGTTAGTTTTGGTTGGTTGTTAATCTGCTGTGATACAGAGATTTGTTACTAGCCTATGGAAATAATATCACTATCTATTTATTCTCTCACATGAGCGTAAATGAATGAGCTTCAATGTCTCCAGGAAATTTGATGTAGATGTTAATCCATTGCTTTCATGTCATGTTATCCTTTTCTATGTTTTTTTTGGCAGAGAATATATGATTTGGGATCTATGTTTTTGAGTCGTCTGTTGGATGGCAATGATAATCTGGTGAAGTTATTTCTTTGGTTTGAGAGAGTTGACCTGTTCTGCCGAGGACGAATCCAAACAGAACGTCTCTGGCTCTCTAGATTATAATTAATAGGATGGGAGTTTAAGTTTTTTGAAGGTGTTTTTCTTGGAAAGGCAGGGTCTGCTTTGGTTTCTTGCTCTTGGGCTCTTCTCTTAAAATATTTGACCGGATGCCGCTGATAGTTAATTAATACATTGGTAGCTTGGATGGTTCTGTATTTGTTCTCTTTAGATTTAACTCTTCAAGAATTATAATGGAGTACTTTCTAGGTTGTCTTGATCTTGAGCTTTTATCGCCTCTTCAGTAATCTATTAAAAAAATATTACCTAAAGCATCCCGTCGAATATCTATTCCTATCAATACATAGAGCTTCTATCTGCTGCCATGTGTACTGCATACTGTATGGTATGCTATCCACTTATTCAGGATTCCTCTGCAGTAAGGAATTTGTATTACCGGAAGTATTATCTAAGTGATGTTTTTCGGGTTTGGTATTACTTCTGCTTTTGGTAGGAGATCTTTGACCATGACACTATTCTACAAAAGGTAATAACTGAGAATTCATGGGCAATGTAAAATTTGTAGCATGATATTTTCAGGCAGTAGTTACTCGAGAGTTAAAATGATTAACTGAAAGGATCTCCCACATACTGATGGAAGAAGGGTCTGAACCAATGAGATCAGTTTTATTTTCAGTTTTCATTTAAGAAGTAATGGAGGATATGTCATATGTTTAGCTGCTAACATTTACATATGGTGTATGTAATAGGTTGTCTTGCTGGCTCTTTATGTGTATTGTTTGAAAAAACTGCAGCAGCTGAACATCATCTTAATTTATCCAATTATCTTCAGATATAACTGACATCCCAGCCGGTGTCTTCGGCCAGAGCTGGGTCTCCTTGCCGGCGACCTTGCCGTCGCCAGCCTGTCTGCAGGTATGATAGCTCCTCCTCCCCCTCTCTTCAAGGAGAGGTGCAAATCTAGAGATTAGCCAATGAGATATAGTTGCTAAATTTGTAATTTTTTTGTACAGTTTTGCAGGGATGGACGAGGAGGGCGCCGCCACCACCGTCATCAGGCTGGTCCACATCCACGCGCTGCTCGGCGTCACCAGGTCACCGGCACAACTCCTCACGCCCAGGTCGTTCAACATTTTCTTCCGCTTTTGGTGCGTCACATTTAGAGTCTTTCTTTCCCATTTTACCGTGTTTGCATGGTAAAATGTTTGGTTGGATTTGAAGGTTCGTAGCCTTGGCTCCAAAGCTTCAAGCTCTTATAGAAATTAGAACTGAGGGCCTTTTAAAATGAGTCCTGCATAATAGTGTTGTTCAGTGGGATGCAGAATTTTTGTTTGTCTGATCGGCTATCCTTGGTGCTGATTTACGTACTGATTTCATCATCATATGACTACAATAAAGAAGCTGTGTGTATAAATATTACTAACTGCTGATACTTTGCATCAGTGATTTCAATTCTGTTGGCCCTCCTTAAGATTGCTTGGGAATGTGAGGCTTAAAAGTTTCAACCCGGTGCAATGTGCTTCTCGGGTGTGGATTTTTGTCTGACTAATTAACGGTTCTGTTAATACTGATATGTCCTTGAACATTATATGGGTATTGCATCGCTTGTACTTATAGCACGTGGAATTTTTTCTCATATGTTTCAATATGTGCCCGAATAATATTAATGTACACTCTTTCAATACATGGCTTACTCTTGGCCTTTGCGCCATTGGCAAGTTTTTATAAAGTAGGGAGTAAGGTTTTCATTCTGATGCTTTACTGTTTTAGGATTTGGATATTTTTCTAACCGGTTTACAGGGCTAAGGTGTTTATGTTATCCCCTTGTTACAGTTCATGTAATGCAACCTCCTCTCTCTAAGGAGTATGCTTAAGAGTATAATTTTTATATTTGATTTGGTACTCCATATAAGTGGATACAATGATTATATCAGCAGCCCCGAAACAATGGCATTGAAACTGATTGTCCTCTTCTTAGCCTGATTTCTTTCATTATAATTCGATAAGATCCTGTTTCTAGATGCTTGCAATTTTGAAGGAACCAGGTTATATATGATTGCAAAGATCACTGAGAGTTTTGTTATTATATACATGAGGCGGGAGCTGGGTATTTGCCTGTGGTGGCAACAAAGCTACCGTTTAGGAGTTGTTGGTGTACAGTGTAAAGAAAGGGATGTTTTTTTATTTTTAATGGTGTCCAGATAGTTGGAGAACCTATATTTTCTTCAGATCTATATGTTCAAGATATGCAATTTCTATTTTCTAATTATACTAGCTTGATGCAATAATGACAGAAGTTCCACAAGCTCTTAATTATTTCAGTTACTTGTGCAGTCTAGAATTTGATAATTTAACATGTGCACTGCAATTGGCAACACTTTGAACAAAACCTTGTGTTTCTTTTCTCAGGAATATGAAAATGAGTCTGTACTTTGAGGTACTCATATGCTGAGGACACAAGATTCCGTCGAGTGTTCATGTATACATAGTGGTAGTTGTGTTTGGTAGCTAGGAGCAAACAATACTAGGAACGTTTACTCAGACTCAGCCCAACCGAGGCAAGCACCCATGCTACTTCTCATGGACTTCCATGTGTAGATGGCGAGAATGGTTCGACAATATAGTGCTTCCATATGCACCCATGCTACTTTAGTTTAGGATCGTGGCATATTATCTTTAATAACGCTATGCACTGAATGGACAGACTGTACATTTTGAATTTGTGCGACTAGAAAACACCCTTCTTTTGTTTGTTCAGATCAGATCAGCTATAGAGAAGGCTTCTGTGGTTGGAGAAGGAATTAATACACTGGAGTACTCCCTAAGAGGGCACAAACTTCCCCAACCACATAATTGTAGTTTCACGTCGGCTTTCCTCTATTTGTCAATATTTTGGAGAACATATAAATGAACTATATTTTTGGTGCAATTGCTCTATCAGAATCGGATTGACCCATCCGATGCTTCACTGTATCTTAGCATGCTTATCGAGTACATTCCTTATATCATTTTTACAGCTAAATTGATTTGTGTCAGGTATCGCTACAATGGGCAGGTTGTCCTAACAGAAGCTTCAGTTTTCCTGTACAGTTTATAGGGGCTATAATGTGTGCTGGGGATCTGAATATTCAAACAGAAGATGGAAATATTGTCATGCCAAGTAATGTCTGTTGTGTCATTGTGGAGTACCTTGCTGGAGGTGCATTGAAAACATTTCTGATAAAGAACAGGAGAAGGAAGTTATCTTGTAAAGTTGTGGTCCAGATATCTGTTGACCTTGAAGTAGTTCACCGCATTCTCATCAGTCTTGCTATTGTGTGTGTGTGTGTGTGTGTGTGTGTGTGCGCGTGCGCGTGATCTGAGATTAGTTTTTAGGTTATTCTGTGTGTTTAGTACTTTGGTGTTTCCCTGTGAGTTGTCGTTGACGACCTCGTTATCATATCTGGTTCTAGAGGTCCACCTTTGCATCTGTTACCCCACAAATCTCAGAGCTTATTCTTGACCTCTTACACATGCATTTATCGTTCCGTGGCGTACTGTTCTTCATATTCATGCTATCATTGGCATAAATGTAGTATGATTGAAAAGTATCCATGTTTTCTTTGAGATTTGACTTTTTGTATTCTTTTATAGTCAACACAAATATATTGGAAGTTACAATTTTTGTGGTCAAATTGCAGGTCTAATATCATGGGAGAGCAACCAGTTCAGATGAATTTATCTCTATTCGCTTATTTCCAGTTTCTTTCGACTTCCCCAATCCTAAAGGTGATAATATGATTCCTTTATGTTGTGTGACCAAATTCAGAAGTGAACTTTTGCTGTTTATATGCTCAGTGTGCCCTATACATGTTGTTTGGAAATTCTTTTTCTCTGCAACCTAGATTCGTTCTGCTCCCCATTTTTCCTTTTTCTGTTGCCACGAGCCTATGCCCTGGATCTTTAATATAGTGCCATATTTCGTCCTTAGACACTGTTTTGGTTGATTTTAGTTCTTGCTGAACTCCACCCAATGCATATTTTCTGTTATCCTGAGGTTGGTGCTTAGACAGGCTCTGGTTTCAGATCTGGCCTATATTCAGTTTCAGAGAGAATCGGCATAGATTTGGGGATTCTCCTTATAACAATGAAAGAAAGCATCAGATTTTAAGATTGAGGCAATATTTCTGTTCAGTTAGGACTTAGTATTGTGTTCTGATGGCTAGAGAACAGAAAACAATTCTCCTTCACTTCCTGATAGCTGAAACTGGTTCGCACGATTAACTTGTTGTAGATATTATATTTTTTTTACGTGGACTATGTGATGCACATGGCTGATTGACTGAATATATTTGTTAAGAGTGAAAATACTGCAGGGCCTTCCTCTGAAGTGTGTTATTGATGAACCAGCAACCTGTCGTAGCAAGGGATGAGATGACCCGATGTGTAAATTTTTTGAAGGAATAACACTACATATTCATTACTCGAGTTCCTCTGTTTTGCAATCTCATAGGTAGGATTCAGATGGACATGGCAGTGGCAACAAATTAGACCTTTCGCCTCCTCTCTGAAGAGAAACTCACGACTTCAGTTTGTTTAGTTTTTTTGCTGTCATAATAAGACCCTAAAACCATCTTCCATCAAACACATATCTGTAGTATATATACTATGTACAGGGTGCAGACATGGACATTTATGCAGATAAATATAATTGCTGTCCAAGCAATTCCCCTCTTTTGAGACAAAGTCATGCCCTGTTGCATGTATGATGTATCTCAGTTCATGTTCTTCAGCATTTAAGTGTTTCGGATGATCATGCCCTGTTTCTATGGATTGCCATTTTGCCCAACGAGAACAGTGAAACATCAAATTTAGTTAACCATCTCATATTTGCATTTGCTTTGTGATGTTTCCATTCTACCTACAATATTTGAAATACGATATTTTATTGCTCACTGGGAACAAGCATCGCTTTCTTGTAATATCTTTATCTTCCTTGAGTTTTTCCGTGAGTTTGTGCTACACTGCTATGCTGCCAAGGAGCTCCAGCAAGCATGTGTGCCTGCTCTCCTTGCCCCTGAGCTCCTGTACCAGCAACAACAACTCATGTGTAGTATCAGCCAGAGATTAGTGTTGATTTTTTCAAGTTATTGGGACACTCGAGAACTGCAGTACCACATAAAAAAGTCTGGAGTTAGCAGAACCAGAAGCATTACACTGAGGCGCTCAGAAGAAACCCAAAGGATCCAAAGGTAATTTTTGATGTTTTATGATATTCAATTGCTTGAGCTAAAAAATTATGTAAAGCTATTTCGCTGTTATAATGTGGATAACATCTCACACTGCATGTATGCCATTTGAATTAACCTGTAGATGACCATTGTCTATAGGTGCTTATGCAGTGTAGGTGTTGTGATGTGGAGTCTTTTGTAGTGATAAGCTATTGGCAACGTTTCAGGTATACGGCAACACGTCTGCCTGTTACACCAAGACCGGTGCCATGCCTGAAGTACTGAAGGATACCGAGAAGTGCATCGAGCTAGATCCCACATTCTACAAGGGGTACACAAGGAATGGTGCAATCCTGTTTGTCTCTAAAGAATGCGACAAAGCAATGGAATGAGCGTGCCTGAGTGGTATGTCTATTCTTGCGACCCCTTTCTTCTGCTTATTTTTCCATTGCCATACTTTACATTCTGTTCTCTTTAACATGAAACACAGACATGCTGTTAGGGCCTCTTTAAAAAGTGGTTACTGTTTCAACAATGCCTGTACCGCCTTCGCTCATTAATGCTTGCCCTCTACCATACATGTCAGCTGATACATTTGTTCATGCCTACGTCTTGGTGTAAAAACAAATATTGTTGTTTGCCCTATCAAGAATATTAGCTTGAATAAGTCCAGATATATACCACCGAAAAAGGCTCTGTATGTGTTTATTTACTGAACATTACAAATTCAAATTAGATTTTCAAATTCTTTACACCACAGCTGCCAACAACATGTTTCAGTGCACATGTGTGCTAGCAAATTGGCTTAAAATCAATAAGGTGAGGGCCTCGGTTTACTGGGCCGCCTGATTTATCCACACAGGCAGATGCTGATGCCTTAACCCTATCCATCCACCCGCCACAACAACAGCCGACCTTCACTCGCTCACCAACCATAGCTCCTCTGCAACAAACAGCCGACTGCATTCGCGAGATCTGCCCCCCAGCTCAAAGATTTGGCCGCTGCCTCAACAAATCGCGCCCCCAGGTTGGCTCTTCCCAGAATCTCGCTCCAATCCCTTCAAAGTAAACTCTGGGCATTATTCCCGTTCTGTAACGGTGGTCTTACAGAAGGCATGAACAGAATTCTACTGTTTGAATCCAGCTACACAAGTATGTTTTTTTAGTTCAGCCCACCAATTTCAACTTGCTTCGCAAACCAGATGCACAAATGAAATCATAAGAGAACAGCATTATTCAGACAAAATGAAGGAAAAAAGGTTAATTTGTTAGGTTTGCTTCAGAATCAGATTTGATGAATACTATAGCATCAGGAACAATTTTTTTTGTTTTCTACTAGCAACACCGACCAAACACCTGCACCTCTTAATCCCAGGTTTTCTTGTTGCTTGACCAAAACTACAAGCAGAGCAATTTTAAGGTCCTGCTGTTCTCTTTGCAGTTAGGTACACAGCACATATAATTTGGTTACTCTGATAATTGTATGTCTTTCTAGAGATTCATACACACACAAGCAGATACAAAATCATAGACTACAGTTGCTGACAGTATATTCTTCCTTGTATCATTTAACAGCTCCAAAGACAACAATCTCAATCATGTTTTATCACAGGTAACATATGTTGCTGACCGTCTTAGCGATACAACAACACAGCCTGAGTATGATCTTCAGCAAACAAACCACTATTATTGGAGCCTGGACGATGATATCGAAGGAATTTCTGCTCTGAGCAATGCAGGCTACGAAGAATAGCAGTGATGAACAGCTGCCTCAAAGAAGTCGTTCTAAACGTCCAGCGCGTAGACATTTTAGAAAGCTTTTTTTCGTTTCTAGAGAGTGTTCTTTTACGTCCTCAAAAAGCAGAACTACATTATCATGCTTGCCAATTAAAAATGTATTTTTATTGATGTGCAAATCTGGTACAGAGATGAATTTTTATTTTACATTGTTTTTTTTTTCTTCGAACAAATTATTTTTGTATAACATAGCCAGTTACCTATATGGGTGTTTGTCTACGGTAGATAGAAGGGTTGACAAAGTCCCTTCTTATATAACATAATCTTAGTATAAATGCTTACCAAGACTTTTGTGTTTATCATCCTTTTGAATCATATGTAATCCCCTAAGACCATCCTATGCATTTAACAATCGGTTATTTGCTGCTTTGCCTGCTGTGAGGTATGCTTTTCAAACAGCCATTTTCAATCATATGTGCTCGCTCCGTTCCTAAATATTTGTCTTTCTAGAGATTCAACTATGGACGACATACGGAGCAAAATGAATGAATCTACACTCTAAATTATGTCTATATACATCTGTATGTGATGCATATCATAGTGAAATCTCTAGAAAGACAAATATTTAAGAACGGAGGGAGTAAATCACAACATAACAATTCTGTGTCTACGACTATGTTGCTTACTACGTATAGTGTCATAAGCTATGCCTTTCGAACAACAATATGTTACTGCACACTCTTCTAGTCATTGGCTTGCTCTCGGCCTTTGCGCCGTTGGCGCAACGGGTCATCTAGTATTTATAGGCGCAACGGGTCATCTAGTATTTATAGGAGCGGAGAGAGCAGCAGAGGCCTTCGACTGGGTGCGCTCACGTCCTGGGATGGTGGGATCATGGGAACGTCATGGAGATGATGGGCAGGTGGACGGTTGCCGGATGAGGCTCCTTCAGTTTTGATTTTATTGTTAGCACGCGCGCACTTTGCTCACGCGGTGGCGTAGATCGTGGGCGTATTTGCCGGTTAGTTGTAGATTAGCACGCCAAGCTTTCTTGCATGCATGTACGTGTGCGTTCGTGTGGTCTTTGGACACCAATCTATATCCATTTTAATTAACGTAGGTAAGTTGGGCTCTTAATTCTTTCCATGGTCTAGCATTTAGGAGACTCCCGTATGTGGTTGGGCCATAGGCTTGCTAATTACTCAATTAGCTCTTAATCTTGCCGCATAATTAATCCATGCATAACACATGCATGCACGTAGCGTAGCTCGTACTTGCACCATGCATGTACGTAACCCGTACTTGCACGCATCTATGTAGCTGTTTTGTATAAGCGGGCTAGACCAGATAAATTGTAATGATATGAAAAGATATTCTTCCGTTAGTAATTATATGACGGCCTGATATTTTTTATACATCTCCACGCATCATATTGTTTAACATAAATTGTGCCGATATTTCATTAGCGATGATAGAAAAATGCTCGTAAATGGGATCTAATATTTTGGCAATATTAGCATCATGTATGACAATTTGGATATTTGTCAACATCAAAATCCCGCCGTCGATGGCGGCGTATATGTCTGCAAGCCTCATGTCCCATAATTTATACATTGATATTCGGCTCATTTTCTTTCCTTTTATTTCCGGGCATGTTATCTTATATTGAGCGGTGTGGCCGAAATTCATCATGGTATATTTATCTGCATGTTTGGCAATTCAGTATTTGTTTTATCATTTTAAGTAAATGGTTTTATTTAAATAATAGCTAAGCACCGTATTTTACTTTGGCCAAAACCGGTGTCAACAACCACAGCACAGACTGTAGCTCGTCAAGCCAGCCCTTGCCGCAGGCTTCGAGCTTTTTCTTGAAGTTTCTCGTCTTGAGGCCCTTGAGGACCTCGGCGTTGGCACGCTCGGCCTGGCCGTTGCTTCGTGGGTGCGCCACAGAGGCGTAGCAGATCTGCGTGCCGAGGCTGGCGCAGTATGACTTGAAGAGGCCGCTTGTAAACTGGGAGCCGTTGTCGGTGATGATGCGGTTGGGGACGCCAAAGCGGCTCACGAGGCCCTTGATAAACTTGACGGTCGAGCCTGCTGGGATGGTGCACACGGGCTCGACCTCCGCCCACTTGGTGAACTTGTCGATGGCGACGTAGAGGTAGCGGTAGCCGCCAGCTGCGCGAGGGAAGGGTTCCAAGATATCCAGCCCCTAGACCGCGAAGGGCCACGAGAGAGGAATCGTCTGGAGGCCTTGCGCCGGCTGGTGGATTTGCTTGGCGTGGAATTGACAGGCCTCACAGGATTGGACCAGCCCGGTGGCGTCGTGAAGCGCGGTGGGCCAGTAGAAGCCGCTGCGGAAGACCTTGCCGGCGAGGGTGCGCGATGATGAGTGGTGGCCGCAGTCTCCTCCATGGATGTCGGCGAGCAGCTCGCGACCTTGTTCTTCAGAGATGCACCGCAGCGAGACGCCATTGGGGCACCTATGGTACAGCTCGCCGTCTTGCAAGCAGTAAGCGGTGGCCTGGCGAGCCACGCGCTCTGCCTCTGAGTCCTTCTCCGGGAGGGTGCTGTGAAGCAAGTAGGCCTTCAACTCCGCAGCCCAGCTGTCCGCTTGAGGTTCGAGTGCCAGCAGCAAGCGAGCTCCTGAGGCTGGGCCGCAATCTGGTGCGCCCATGGGTGGTGCGGGTGGGAGCTCCTCGTGAAGCAGAGTGGCGCTCGCGACAGGCGGAGTGGCTGATGGCTTGAGGAGCCTTTCCTCGAAGATGCTGGGGTTCTGAGGCTCGCGGCGAGATGCTCGCTTGGCGATGTCGTCGGCCTCCTTGTTGCCGCCGCGAGGAACGTGCTGGAGCTCCAGGCCAAGGAAACGCTTCTCGAGTTTATGTACCTCTTCCAAATAGGTGGCCATGTGCTCGTCCTTGGGCTTGTAGCTTTTGTTGGAGAAGTTGACGAGGAGCTGCGAGTCGCCCTTGATGGTGAGGCGCTTGATGCCCAAAGCAGAGGTGGCCTTGAGGCCGGCGATGAGGCCCTCGTACTCTGCGATGTTGTTGGAGACCTTGTTGTCGCGCTTGAAGCAGAGTTGGACGGCGTAGCGGAGCTTGTCTCCTGTTGGCGAGGTGATCATGACGCCAGCTCCTGCGTCCTGCCGGGAGAAGGCGCCATCGAAGTGCATAGTCCAGCCGCCAGGCGCCTCGTTCCCAGGCAAGAGGGACTCGGCCTCGCGAGGCTCCTCCTGAGGCGGATCCGTCCATTCCGCCATGAAGTCGGCCAGGGTTGCACCCTTGATCACTCTCGTGGTGCAGAATTCCAGCTCGAAGGCTTGTAGTTCGATGTTTCACTCGGCGACGCGGCCAGCGGCGTTGGGGCTGCGCAAGACTTGCTCCAGGGGGTAAGACGAGATCACCTTGATGGGATGGCCCTGGAAGTAGTGGCGCAGCTTCCTGGAGGCGACGAGGAGTGCGAGGAGGAGCTTCTGCTGCATGGGGTAGCGTTCGCGCGCATCTCATAGCACCGTGCTGACGAAGTATACGGGGTGCTCGACGAGGCGGGTAGTTGTTGCGGCAGCTTGGTCTTCAGGGGGCCCGAGGGACTCATGAGGCTCAGGAGGCTCGGGAGGCGGTTCGCGAGGCGGCTCACTGGAGGCCTCCTGAGGGGGCCCTTGGTAGGTGACGGCGCAGCCTCGGGAGGTGGCGTGCCAAGGTCCTCCTGAGGCAAGGCCTCGGCAGGCGACGGCGCGACCTCGGGAGGCGGCGGCGCGATAGGCTTCTTCTGTGTGCGGACACGCTCTTCTCGAACTGCCAGCAGGTCCGCGCTGGCCGTCTGGGGAGTGGCCGCCAGGTATAGGAGCAAGGGCTCGCAAGAGCGTGGCGCGACCATGATGGGCGGGCTCGTGAGGTACCTCTTGAGGTCTTCGAAGGCAGCGTCGGCCTCGGGAGTCCACTTGAAGGGGCCGGATCTCTTCATGAGCTTGAAGAACGGCAGGGCTCGCTCGCCGAACTTGGAGATGAATCGCCCAAGCGAGGCCATGTCCCGCCAGGCGCTGCATCTCCTTGAGGCTCTGGGGAGGACGCATCTTCTCAATGGCCTTGATCTTATCGGGATTGGCCTCGATGCCACGGTGGGAGACTAGGAAGCCGAGCAGCTTGCCGGAGGGAACTCCGAAGATGCACTTTGTCTGGGTTGAGCTTGAGGTTGACCTTGCGCAGATTGTCGAATGTCTCCTGGAGGTCCGCGAGGAGGGACCAGGCCTCACGAGTCTTGACAACGATGTCATCAATGTAGGCCTCGGCGTTTCTTGCCATCTGGGGCCCCAAGGCGATGCGCATCAGCCTCTGGAAGGTAGCTCCAGTGCTCCTGAGGCTGAAGGGCATGCAGATGTAGCAGAATATGCCATAGGGGGTGATGAAGGCCGTCTTCTCCACGTCTTCGGTTGCCATCTTGACCTGGTGGTAGCCTGAGAAGACATCTAGGAAGCATAGCAGCTCACACCCGACGGTGGAGTCCACGATCTGGTCAATGCGAAGCAGCGGGAAAGGGTCTTGAGGGCAGAACTTGTTGAGGCTCGTGAAGTCGACGCACATGCTCTCCTTGCCGCACTTCTTAGGCACCACGACAGGGTTGGCGAGCCATTCAGGATGGCGCACCTCACGGATGACTCCAGCTTCTTGGAGCTTCTGAACTTCCTTGACGATGAAATCTTGCTTCTCTGGCGCCTGGTGCCGTGCCTTCTGTTTCACGGGGCGTGCGTTGGGGCACACCGCTAAGTGGTGCTCGATCACCTCCCTTGGCACACCGGACAAATTAGATGTCGTCCAGGTGAACACATCCGAATTTGCCCGAAGGTGATGAGCGCGTCTTCCTATGTAGGAGAGAGGCCTGTGCCGATGGTGAAGGCAGGGCCTGAGCCACTGCTGTCCACCGACACCTTCTTCGTCTCGGCGCGGTCTTAAGAGAACAGCTGCTTCTTCTTCGCGGGCGCGGCCTCATGAGGCTCGGCGACATCCTCGTCGGCAGGGTAAGCGGTGGCGGCGGCCTTGTAGGCGCTCACGAGGGAGCGGACCGCATCCTTCTCATCACAGCAAACGGTGATGATGCCGCTGCAGCCCGGCATCTTGAAGACGTTGTAGGCGTGGTGGGTCGCTACCATGAACTTGGCGAGAGCTGGGTAGCCCAGGATGGCGTTGTACGACAGGCCGATGTGCACCACGTCGAATTCGATGAGATCGGTGTGGTAGTTCTTGCGGGTGCCAAAGGTGACGGGGAGGCGCACTTGGCCCAGAGGGATGGTGGAGCCATCAGTCACTCCGGAGAAGGGCCTGGTCGGCATCAGCTGGTCGTAGGGCACTTGGAGCTGCTCGAAGGTCTCAATGGAGATCACGTTGAGGCCAGCACCTCCGTCGATGAGCGTCTTGGTGACGGCGACGTTGCTGATGGTGGGGGTGCACAGCATGGGGACCGTGCCCGCGGCGGTTGAGGACTTGGGGTGATCGTTGGAGTCGAAGGTGATTGCGTACTGCGACCACTTGAGGGGCCGAGCGGCCTCCGGCCTCGGGAGGGCAGCGTTCACCTCGCGAGAGAACAGCTTGAAGTGGCGGTTGGATGCGGGAGCCTGGTCTCCACCAAGGATGCAAGCCACGCCGCGAGGCTTTGGTAGCCCCCAGCGCCCTCGTCGGGCTGGTTGCTGTCGTTCCTTCGTGGTGGCGGCGGCAGTGGTGGAAGAGCGGCATTGGCCTGAGGGTTGGCCTCACGAGGCTGGTCGCGCTAGGCGGCCTCGCGAGGCTGGTCGCGCCAGCCCTGGCGGAATTTCCGTTGCCGTTGCGGTCTCACCAGTGGCTGCTGTTGCGGCCACCTCCACGGCCGGCGCCGCGGTCGCTATGATCGCCTTGGCGCCCCAGACGCTAATCACGAAGCAGCTTGAGCTCGTGGCAGTCCTCGGTGCTATGGGAGTGCGAGTTGTGGTAGGCACAGAGAGGGTGGCTGTCTCTCTTGGGCTCGTCATGCTCGCAGACGCGCTTCTGCTTGGGCTCTGCCGCGAGCACGGCAGGCCCTTGCGCTTGGCGTCCTTGCTCTTGGCCTTGGCAGCGTCTGGCGCCGCATCAGGGTCATTGTGGACGAAGAGGCGGCCTTCCTCGGCCTTGGCGCACTTGTCAGCGAGATCGAACAGCTCGAGCACGGAATCGAGCTCGTCATTAATGGCGAGCTTCTCGCGCATCCGGACGTCCGTGACGCCGTTGGAGAACGCGGAGATGATGGCGGCCTCGGAGGCACGCGGGATCTTGTTGCGCACTTGGCTGAAGCACTGGATGTACTTGCGGAGGGTCTCGTCAGGGTGCTAGCGCACAACGCGCAAGTCGTTGAGCGTGAGGGAGCGCTCGTGTGTGCCCTTGAAGTTGGCGACGAATTGTTGGCAGAGCTCGCCCCACGAAGAGATGGACGCCTCGGGGAGGTTCATGAGCCACGAGCGCGGGCCGTCCTTGAGGGCCATGGGGAACCAGTTCGCCATGACCTTGTCGTCGCCGTTCGCTGCCTCGATGCTCAGGGCATAGAGATGCAGGAACTCTGCGGGGTTGGAGGTACCGTCGTAGCGCGGAGGCAGGTCCGGCTTGAACTTGGTGGGCCACACCACGCGGCGCAGCTCGCGGGTGAAGGCGCGGCAGCCCACGCAGCTGGATGGAACACCGCCGGCGAGGGCGGCGCGGTTCTGGCGGTCGGCCGCCGCGACTTCCTGGATGGTCCTGTCTTGGCGCTGGTGCTGCTGCTCGAGGAGCACGCGCGCGTCGGGAGGCGCGCGCCGGATGATCTGGCAGCTGGCCTCATCGCGGACCGGCGAGGACCCGCCACGGGACGGCTCACGTGGCCGCGCGTCGCGCCGGCGTTTGGCGACCTCGTTGGTCGGAGGAGGCGGCGGAGGAGCGCCATGCGCCACGTCTCCGACGCGGGAAGGCGGAGGAGGGATCGAGTGGGAAGGCGCTGGAGCTTCTCCCGCGGCGTTGACGAGCTCGGTGATGCGGCCGAGCCAGGCGTTGTAGCCGGCGTCGGTGGGGCGGTAGCGTAGGAGCTCGCGTGCCATGAGCAGCGCGGCCTGCAGGGCCGGCACGTCGCGTCGGGCGAGCGAAGAGGCCGTGGCGGTGTGGCCGGCCGCCTGCACGGACGGGTGGAGGGAAGAAGCCTGCTGCTCCCTCGCAGCGGGGTCGGTGGCGTCGACGGTCGTCGCAGGCGACGGGCTCCGCCTGGGCCACCCTAGCAGCTCGGCGCGCGTAGCGCTCACGGCGAGCGTCGGCCATGGCAGAGAGGGAGTAGGAAGAACTGAAGCTTGCCCCCTACCTGGCGCGCCAAATGTTGGAACCGTGGCTCTGGAGATCTAGAGGTTCGAACACTGGGGGCAAGCTACTTCTTCCCGACCAAGGGTGACCACGGCGAGGTTACGGCGAGAGCGCTAGCACAGAGCACGATAGGGGACACGTCGGTTACCCAGGTTCGAGTCACCTTGTGGTGTAAAACCCTACTCCTGCTTGTGTTGGGATTGCTGTGGGTAAGAAGATGTTCTCGCGTACAAGGTAGGAGATGAAGGAATCGATCCCCTCTACAATGGCAGCACTGTCCCTTTTATAGCCGCCTTGGTCCTCTTCCCCTGAAAACTTAGGCGGGAAGGGTTGCCACACTTGGCAGGTTTTGAAAGGGGACAGGCGCTCAGGCTATCCTGACTAAAGTCGGTCCTCGCCCGCAAAAGCATGATCCATGACGCGCCGGTGGGCTCGGTGGTGACCTCCGCCCTGCGCGCCTTGCTGTCTCGGTCTTCTTTCACCAAACGGGTAGTCCTTGGGACTTGCTTTGGAGGTGGGCAGCTGGGGCTGCCCCTTTAGCACCAAAGAGGAAAGCCTCTCTGTCCGCACCCGCTGGAGCGGCCTCTGTCGCCGTTCGTCGCTACGCGCGTCACCCACGTGATAGGCACGGGACCGCGCAACTGACGTCAGGTCGGATGGCCTCGGGCGCCCGCCTCGGGGGGGGGGCCTCGGGAGGCAACCTCGCGAGGTTTCCGCCGCTGCTGCGGCTAAGTCCTGGTGGCTCGCGCCTTGAGGCGGGGTCCTCGGGAGGCTGGCGCCTCGCGAGGTGTCTGCGCTTCGCGGTGCCCTTAGATGGGCCGTGACTTGGGCCTTCGCCAGGCGTCGTTTCCTAGGCCGCAGGCAGACGGGCCGGGGTACCCTAGTTCCCAATGGCCCGACACCATCAACGACCTCCTCCTCGGCTCAGTGCGATGGGTCACCGCCCCCCGGCTGACGAACAACGGCTTTTGTGGCGAGGTCAACATGGTTCTCAACAAAGACGTCCAAGGCTTCCAGCCGGTCGAAGAAGGCCAACGTCGTAGTGTCCTCACTAGCTTTGTAGAGGCCTATGTAGACGACTTGCTCGTAGACGTGGATGTGTAGGTCAATGAATTCTTGTTGGGCGAGGCGCTGCGCGGCGAGCACGACCTCGAGGTGGACATTCTTCATCGCGTCGGTGGGCAGTCGCAGGGCGAGCAGTGCATGAAAGAGGTTCTCACCATGGAGGCCGATTAGGGTGGCAAGCAACAAGGAGGCTGGGCATGCGGTCTGGAGGAGTACGTCGATGTTGTCTGTGAGCCTCTTCAGGACGGTCAACCTATCGATGGTGCAGACGATCATATTGTGCAACATAGAGGCGAATGTGGCGTCGGCGTAGGCTATGAGGCAGGCGGTCGAAAACACGTCTAGAGACGATCCTCAGCGCCGGGACACAGGCCAACGTCGTGGACCAACTAGCACAGCCGCCTACTGCTCGCGCGCATCGCCTCCATGGGTCTGGCTTCTAGTCACTTGGTCTTGGAATTGGAGTGAGCACTGTTGCACTTAGTCTAGGTGCGTAGGTGCGTAGGATTTGGTAGATGGATTGGAGTGGAGGGGCGCCATTATATAAGAGTGCAAACTGCGTTGCATTCACATCGTACTGGCTCCTTTCTGCTTCTCCCATTACTTCCCTCTGCATGCTAATTGAAGGAGGATGCATCATTGGTTGTTCAACGTTTCGGGAACCGCTACCCTCTCGCTCATTTGCATTCAAGCCGTATCAGGAACCGTCCTGGTTTACTAGTTTACCGTCCATTTCTCAAAAAAAATTGTTTCCCGTCCTGGTTTACTAGTTGTACAGTACTAGTACTCTTGTACTACTACTAGTACTGTAGTAGGGAGTGGTGCGCCGTGTCAGCCACCGACTTTGTCGTGCAATCCTTGGGTGTACACAGCTGAGTAGGCCCATCTCCTTTTGTTCCTTGTGGGCTTGTGCTGGAAATATTAGTCACATCAAATCCATTCGAGTTAATTGCATGTATGGTACATGAACTTGCACGGTGGGTACAGATTCGTACAAAAAGTTGAAAAATGAAACAAATCAATCCTTAAACTTGTATTCTAGGTACTCTCTATTAAATCCGCCTATGTAGCATGGTGCCTGCTCTCGTTTTATCTGTGGGTTCCACTGTCAGTTGGGTAGAGAAAGAAGTACATACAAAAACATATAAAAACCAAAGTGTCCGACTGGATTCAAACTCAGGACAACGCGTTGCGAGCATGGGGCGCTAACCAGTGCACCAGATGTTATTTCTCGTACAAGCTAGAGATATCGGCATTTTTATATAGTTATTACTGTGATAATTGGTTTGAAAGTGTTTTTTAAGTCTTCCCAAAGGATCTCGAATTCATTAAGAAAGAAGAGAGTTGCCCGGTTAATTAACAGAAAATCAGGCGAAAACCATCACTTCAGGCCCGTAAAAACAAGGCACACTGGGCGACCTGGCTACACACATAATAACGCACACATGTCATCAAAGAGAAAGGCACCATCGAGGTTGCAATCCGGCGTCATCATCATTACACCTCTGCCCGGGCGATTCTGACCCCACCATCAACGACCACCGACAAATCTACGTATCGAGGGGGGGCTAGAGAGAGAAAGACGTATCGAGAGCGTGTGTGCGAGGCACAGAGACACAACTGGCGAGGGTATGTGTGTTTGAGAGAGAAGCCAATAGTAGATTAAGATCAAGATCGAGGTGTCACCCTGCTCCTGTGTGTGTTGGGGGGGAGGGGCGAGAGACACTTAGAGAGAGAGAGAGAGAGAGAGAGAGAGAGAGTTTGTGTGTTATAGATCGATATTAGGGATAGGTAGATAGCATGTGTGCGAGGCATACCTAAAGCAACAGGGAGATAAACAAGCGGGTGTGCATGTGTGTGCCCGAAATAAATGAAGAAAGAAATAATGGGTGTGTGTGTGTGTGAGGGAACTCTTCTCAAAATCTCAAAACAAAAGGTGCTGAGCTGGATCCATTATAAGGATTCATATGGTTCCGGAGAATCAAGTTAACCTTAGGGATATGTATGCAAGACGGTGTTATACTTAGAGACATGAGCGGTGGTGTGTGGGCGGAATTAAAGGGGTGGGCGTGTTCGACAGAGAGAGCATGTGTGCTTTTGTGTGAGAGACTTACAGGACGAGGTAGAAAGACGAATTCTAACCTTGACAGAGGGAGAGAAATAGACGGAGTGCGTGTGTGTGTGATGGAGATGCCCATGGAGAAGGGAGATTTGTATGTGTGTGAGAGAGATTGCACAGTTCATTCACATATCACTATCTCCTGGTCGAGGACGTGCCTCGCTCGAACTTAATCTATCTCTACTTCGTATAGTGGCCGAAGATACACTATCGATTCAACGCTATAAGATTGGACACTCACATATTGCATAAGTTATACTATTTTCTTTTCAAATAGCCTTTTCAATTGTGCATGTCAAAGTTATAGTGATATTTCTTCAAACAACCACTGTAATTATCGTGTACATGCACCATTGATAGTGTTGCATTCAAATTCATTTGGTTTGGATGATTTAAGGTTCTACTATGAAGTAATGTACATAATATTCATATTTGAATTCAATGGGTACTGCAATTTATGAAATGGAGGCCATGTAATCATATGAGGTAACACTTTTAAGTAGCGTACTATAATATCCATTTTTTGTGCATCCATAATATCCATTTCTTGATGTACAATATATTTGAAATTAACACGTCAATGCATTGTGTTTTAAATAAATAACCAATGGCACAAAATTATATATTTTTACGAGAAATACATAGGCTGAGCGTTTGCACCGTTGTTTATGAACGCGCCTCAGTTACACCCGTACGATCGGTCGCGCCTGTGTGATCGTAACAAGTTATTGGTGCATCATCCGGAGTTATTGTCTTTTTTCTGGGGTCGACTTGATACGAGTTATTACTGGCGTGTGCTCCGTGTACACATTCGCACATCACCGGCTTCCCACTAGTACTGTCCAAAATTAGTTGAATTAGATACGAACGATCCCGTGGGCAGCAAAATCTCCCGCCTCCTTTGAAAATCTTCGCGATCCAGTCTGGAGTATGCGAGATTCCCCTTCTGTCCTTGGTGCACGGAGAACAACACGACCCTCATTTACATAAAAGGTCGAGGTTACTTTGGTAACTTTCGGTTCCCCCCACCACATGGCACCCCCATTTTCTCTTCCCTCCCGCAAAAATGACTACTCCACAGCACCAGAGCACCTTACATCACGCCGTCCATACTTCATCGTGATTCAACCCCTTCCCCTTCTCGAAACCCTAGACTGCTCATCCACCGGCGTACCAGAGCCTATTCACTATCGGCGTCGTCCACCGCTCCGGATCTGCTTCTGCGGCCGCATCTTCCCCTCCCACCTCCCCTAGAAACCGTATATTACTCATCCACCACTGTACCACAACCCATCCAGTGCCGGCCTTGTCCACCGCGCCGGATCTGCTTCGCTGGTGCTCTCGTCAACCGCAGCGCATCTGCAATGGCACCTTCCTACACCGCACTGGAGCCGCTTTGTCGACACCATCGTCCACACCCCCGTAGCCGCTTCATCGACGCCCTCGTCCACGGCCTCAGATCTGCTTCGTCGACACCATCGTCCACCCTACCGGAGCAGCTTCCCGACGCCCTCGTCCACAGCCACAGATCCGCTTCGTCGACACCATCCTCAACCCTACCGGAGCCGCTTCACCGATGCCCAAGTCCATGGCCTTAGATTCGCTTCGTCGACACCGTCTTCCACCCTACCGGAGTAGCTTTCCTACGCCTTTGTCCATGGCCGTAGATCCGCTTCGTCGACACCATCCTCAACCCTACCGGAGGAGCTTCACCGACGCACTCTTCCACGGCCTCAAATCTGCTTCGTCCACACCGTCGTCCACACTACGGGAGCGGCTTCACAAACACCCTCATCCACGGTCCTAGATCTCCTTCCCGGACCCCGACAACCACCACAACGGCATCACCCTTGATGTCTCTAGCCTGATTCCCACCGTCTGCCATCATGCCAAGCACCCGCCGCGACCTAGGTACTTGTCACCTTTAAACCCGTCCAACATCACCTGCCTGATGTACTTCAAATATACTAACCAGTCGTTGTTATATGTTATGGAGCTGGCAAGTGCTACAAGGACGATATTTCTTCTGGATCTAACACCTTGGCCAACCAAAAATCCTGGACTGAAGCATTGTTATGATCTTGTAAGCGTGTCTCTCTCTTGTATTGTTGTGTGCCTGCCAGCGTGCTTTGCCAGGATTTTCCACCAGTAATCCCTTTGTGTAGCCAATGATTACTAGTACTGACTGTTAAATTGGAGATATAGATGTCATACATTACACAAAGTCATAGGTGGCATGAAGGAATGCCAGTGCACTAAATTAGGCTCCCTAAGAGTGCCTGCAAGTCCAGTGCATAGAGTCATGGCTAGTTTATGCGATGCACACAATCATTAATTGGTGGTTTAATTGTGTGCAAGGGATATGCAGTGTATTATCATGTAAAGATATCTCAAATTAGCCGTGTCAACTTGCAGATGGGGTGCAGCAATGAAAAAGTACAAGAGGTATGGGGCATTTTCATGGAACATCGCAAAAAAAGGAGGGGCAACGGTGAGCCTATACAGTGTGGTATGGTAAGTCATTGCATTTCAATTATCGTCACATGTTATTTGTTTGGCATTGCTGTTGGCCAGGGTTCTTAGGGCTAGTTCTTTTGAGCTATTGTATGAAAATAAGCTCCCATGAATATAAGCTCCAGATAATAAGCCAACCAGAGCTTATCTGTGGTATGGTCAGTGAAAAGTCTATATTGCCCTTGTACTATATTATTGTTCTGATTAAGTGATATCGCCTTATTTTTTGTCATTTTGTTGCCCATATTGTCGGAGTCTAGGATCTGCGTCCAAGAAACTTCTCCAAGAACTTAGGATTCGAACTCTGGGGGACTTTGCTTGGCAACCTACGACGCAACGGCAACTATGACGGAATCACGACGGGCTCACTGGCTCTCACCGGATACGAAGGGGATGCACGAGCTACCCAGGTTTGGGCCACCGTGCGGTGTAATACCCTACTCCTGCCTGTGTTGGATTGCTCTATGATGGAGAGCTCGTGGCTCGAGGTACACGAGGTGTGGGGGAGAAAATGGGTCGATCCCCTTACATGGAAGCGGCCTTGCCCCTTTTGTAGTGCCTTGGTCCTCTTCCCCGAAAATATGAGCGGGAAAGGGTGGCCACAGGGCGGCAATTCAAAGGGGAACAGGCGCGCAGGTCTATCCTGACTAAAGGCGGTCTCCGCCTGATAAAGTAGTCTTCGTGACGTGCTGGTGGGCTTGGCGATGACCTCCGTCCTGGCGCGCCGATCCGTCCTGATCTTCTTTCACCAAAGAGGAAATGCTTTGGGACTTGCTTTGGGGGAGACAGATGCCACTGCTCCCTTATCACCAGAATGGAAGCTGGGCTTGGTCACGCCCCGCTGTCCCTATCCTGACAGCGGGACGTCACCCATGTGCTGGGCGTGGAGCCCCGCGGCTGGCGCCGTACGATCTGCTTCATGAGAAGGCCTCGCGAGGGGAGCCTCGTGAGGCAACCCGGTGCTTGACGGCCTCGGCAGGGCCTGGCCTGGCAGCGAGGGGCCTCGCGAGGCTCGCCCCTCGCGAGGCGGCTTCCTCCGGAGCGGCCGAGGCAGGGCCACTCTCATGGGCCGGCCCAAGCGTTGTCCTCCGGGTCAGAGGCAGACGGGCCATAGTACCCCGGTTCCCACTGGGCCGACAGTATCCCCCGGGCCCGCGGCGTGCATGTTCCGCCCGTTAGGGACGAAATGACATGGGACCCCATTGAGCTGCTGGGCCCAGAGGTGACGCATGGCGGCCTTTGCGGGGCGGGTCGCCCCCACTCCCCACGACACCTCGGTAACCGTCGTCCTGGCGATAAAGCCTACCTGCGCGGGGCGCAGGCATACCATTGCTCCCCTTCTTAATCTCGCCCTTCATCTCGCGCGAGCAGCTCCTCTGTTCCTCCTCCCCCAACCTCCAATTTCTCTGCCACCATGACCCCTGGCAGGAAAGGGAAGAAGAAAACCGCCGAGCCGGGGCCGTCGGTCCCGCCGGGGTCGTCGGTCCCGCCAGGGCCAGGGCCCGCGCTGCTGAAATCTGTGATCCTCAACGAGGAGGGCCTGGACAAGGTGCGGCCGATGATGGCCAGCGCCCACAACAGGAACGGGGCGACGAAGATCTGGTCGGCGTCGCGCCCCATGGCTCAGCGAGGGGGTACAACCTTCCCGTTCTTCCTCCACTCCGTCTTCGCCGGGCTGGTGCCTCCCTTCTCCGACTTCTTCGACGCCGTGCTCAACCACTACCAGGTCCATGCGCTGCACCTGCACCCGAGCTCGGTCGTCCTTCTCTCCATATTCGCCTACCTCTGCGAAGCTTTTCTGGGGGTGATGCCATCCGTGGCCTTCCTTCGGAAATTCTTCCGCCTCCGACTGACTGAGGCGGACCAGTGCTCGGGCTGCGTGTCATTCCTGGTGGTCGCGGGCATGCACACGCACATCATCGACATGCGGATTCGCGAGGAGGTGGAAGGCTTCAGGGAGCGCTGGGTCTACATGGACGCTCGCCAGTACAGCCCTTTACTCGAAATCCCAGAGGCGCCAGCGGTGCCGAGCTCCGGGTGGGGGCCCGCCGAGCTGACCGACGCCGCGCTGGGGCCGGTCATGGCGAGGATGTGAGTGCTCCAAGCCGGCGGGCTTACCGCGAGCATGGTCGTCAAGGAGTTCATGCACAAGCGCATTGCTCCTCTCCAGAGGCGCCCTCGCCTAGTATGGACCCACTCAGGCCTGGGGGACCCCATGAGGCTGAGCGCCGATCGCGTCGCCCCGGAGGTGGTGGAGGGGCTGGTGAGCGTTCTCCTTGCCGCGGGGATGCCATTCCCGCCGCCAAGCGCGGCTCCAATTTACTGCTTCGGAAACCGGGAGGACGTGCGGGCTGGCATGCCGCTGTTTGATCAGTGGGGGCTAGTGCCTTCGGGTCATGTGGGACCCCGCGACAATCCGATCCAGGTGCTGCCGCTTCCCGGAGGCGAAGACGACACCAGGGCGGCGGCCTCCTTGCCGACTCGCCGCCAGTTGATGGCAGGAGCCTGCAGCAGCGGCGGCAGTGACGCTGGGGGGTCCCCAGCCGAGCCCCTGCGGTCTGCGCCCCCGAAGGAGGAAACCCTTGGCGCAGAAAGCCCTTCGCCTGGCGGGGCGATCCCGCCCGCCGAAGCTTCGGGAGGGGGCCTAGGCAGGCCTCATGGCGGGGCCTCGGGAGGGGGCCCCAGCGAGTCTCGAGGGAGCGGAAGCGGCGGCCGCCCGGGAGGGAAGCTAAGGAAGCGGCGATGGGTCCCCAGAGACGAGTAAGTCCCCTTGCCCCGCGCCCACCGCTTCATCTTGCAAGGCTCGGCCTGATCCCCAGTTATGCAGGAGGGCCTCCCCGCCGAAGAAGAAGAAGGAGGACACCCGGGACGAGGATGCCGGCGAGCCGGCCGGGGCTCGACGGGAGTTGGGGGCGGTTGACACTCCGGCGCCGCCGCCGAGCCCCGTGGAGCACGGCAGAGTCGTCGAGGAGGGGTCTGCGGAATCTGCCCAGCCGCCCGAGGAGGCCTTCCCTCCGGCCGGAGGAAGAGCGCCTCCGGAAGAGGCCTGCCCCGAGGGGGAGGTAGGCACCGACGTGGTGGACACCACAAGCCTCGAACGATCCCCCGGGCGCCATGAGCCAGAGGCGGCCGCGCCCAGCCCTCCCCGTACAGCCGAGCGGTCGGCAGGGGCGGGAGTTGAGGTGGAGGTCGCCCTCGCCGAGCCCCGCGGAGCGTGGCGGAGTCGTCGAGGAGGGGTCTGCGGAATCTGCCCAGCTGCCCGAGGAGGCCTTCCGTCCGGCTGGAGGAAGAGCGCCTCCGGAAGAGGCCCGCCTCGAGGGGGAGGTAGGCACCGACGTGGCGGACACCACAAGCCTCGAATGATCCCCCGGGCGCCATGAGCTGGAGGCGGCCGCGCCCAGCCCTCCCCGTACGGCCGAGCAGTCGGCAGGGGCGGGAGTTGAGGTGGAGGTCGAGGAGGATCCTGGCCGCCTAGAGGGGAACGAGGCCTCCTCGGGCGGGATCCTGGGCGGGTCCGATGACGCAACAGCCCCCGAGCCCCCAGAGCCACAGGGGGCGGAGATGGAAGGGCCGGGCGCGCCTAGGACCTTGGTCCCGGTGAGCCACAACATCCTACTGCGGATCGGGACTCTCCACCACGCCCGGTCGGCCCTCAGCTCCCTGGAGGCCGAGCTCGTGGCCGAGGAGGAGAACCTCCGCCTGGAGCGGGAGCACGCCGCGGCTCGCGAGGCCCGGCTCACCTCCCGCGAAGAGGCGATCACCCGGCGCAAGAGCATGGCAGCGGTCCTGGAGATGGACATGGAGATCCAGGAGCGCGAACTCCTGTGGACCACCATCGAGCAGGAGAGGGAGCGAGAGCGCTTGGAGAACCTGGACTGCACTGTGGCAGCCAGCGAGGCCTCCTACAAAGAACGCCTCGCGAAAGCCAATGCCACGCTCGAAGAAAAAGCTGTGAAGTACAGGGAGGAGATCGACAGGCAGGGCCAGGACGAGATCGCGCGGAAGACCAAGGCCCTAGCCGACACCTACTCCAAAAACTTAAAGAAGCAGGAGGACCGCTTCACGAAGAGGCGCGGCGAGCTCGACGCCGAAATCGCCGAGCTCAAGCGTCAGCTCACGGCGTTGGAGGCCGAGAGGCGGAGTGTGGCGGAGCTCCATGCCATGACCCGCCGTGAGTTGGAAGACCTCTAGGCCCAGGTGAGCGAGGTCAGTAACGAGGCGCAGCGGGCCCGCGACGAGGCAGCCCGGGGGCGCGGGGAGCAGCTCCAACGCTACAAAATGTTCCGCGAGCTCATGGGGCATGCTCGCAGCGCCGTGGCCGCTTTTTCGGTCGAGGGGGTGGAGGATCCACTGGAGACCGACGACGCCAGCTACCTGGCCTTCTTCACGAGGCTTGTGGAGCGGCTGGAGGCGAGCTCCGCCCGGTGGGACGAGATCCGCGACGCTGAGTGCCGCGGCCTTCTGCGCCAGGCGTCGACCCGCGTCTTCAGCAATCTGCTGCGCGTTGATGGCAGCTTCGACTTCGACCAGGTGCTGTCTCCGGTCCCCGAGGAGCTCCAAGGCAAGCTCGCGAGGGCAGTGGAGGACCATGTGGTGAATCTGCTGGAGCAGTTCGCACCTGTCGGGGAAGGGTCCGGCGAAGACGGCAATGCCGCTGTCGACGATGCCGACGATGGCCCTGCTGCCTGAGCCCCCGCGTTCACCTTCCTGTAACAGAGTAGACGCGGCCCCGAGGGGGCGTGAAGACATTTGCACGGCACTTTTGTTGTCAAGTACTTAATGATTCATGTGTTTTCGTTTTCCTCCTGAGGCCCTTATTTCCCCTTTACATTGCCTTCGTGCCCTGCGTCGCTGGGACCTAGCCCCCGAGGCGAGCTACAACCGTCGCTGGTATGCCCAGAGCATGCGCTCGGCAAGGCCAGAGGGTGTAGGGCTCTTAGGGCTAGTAGGAGTCCCTGAGCCACGATGCTCAGGGTCCCCCCCTTGACGCACAGGCGGCTCGTGCCAAGGAAATCAGGATGCCACGAGAGAGAAACGAGAGGGAAAAGACCCGAGGGTTGCTTTATACTTAGCTCCTTCGAGGCGTGTAGCTTGGGGCGAGTCCTTCGCAGGGCGCGGCTCGTGAGGCGCAGTCCCTCGTGAGGCCTTCCGCCCGTAGGGCCCCGCTCATGAGGCCTCCCGAGGGGGGGCTCCTGAGGCCTTCGGTATCCTGCACCAGGGAAGCTGCCAAGTTTTCGCAAGTAGTGCAGCAGGGCGCGCTCGCGAGGCCGCCTGTGGGTGTTACTCGAGGAGACAAGAGCACCAAGGACCTAGTGAGGTGACGTACACGGGAGCAGGCCCATGAGCCAGAGCTCAGTCGCTTGGGTTTTTCAGTGCTTTTGGGACTGACCCGAGCACAGACACCGTGCCCAGCCCCCGCTCGCGTGACAGGCACGGGTGAGATCATGAGCACGCGCCCTGCGTCTGCAAGCACACAGGGTTTTGGAGAAAATAAGCTTTACTGATGCATGAAGCAGGTTCATTACATAACAGAAAGATACATGCTACCATGTTTGACACGGGTCAGCTTGAGGATGTGACCGCCGAGGGGCCCTCAAGTAGGCCGCCAGCGCTGAGCATGGGGCATCCGCCAGCGCTGAGCATGGGGCTTCCACGAGAGTGGGAAGGAGCTCTCACGTGCCAGAGGCAGCGTGCGTAGAGAGAGCCCCAGAGCATGTACAACTCCATGTCACGCTCCTTGCGGCTGCCGCGGCGCTCCTTGCGGCCCTTGCCGCGCTCCTTGCGGCTGCCGCGGCGCTCGGTGCGGCCCTCGCGAAGCAGCTTGAGCTCGTGGCAGTCCTCTGTGCTGTGGGAGTTCACGTTGTGGTAGGCACAGAAAGGGCGGTCATCCTTCTTGGCCTCGCCTTGGTCGTGGCCGCGCTTGTAGTCCAGCTCCGCCGCGAGCACGGCAAGGCCCTTGCGCTTGGCATCCTTGCCCTTGGGTTTCGTCCCGCGCCAGGCTCAGCGTCAGTGTCGTTGTGGAGGAAGAGGCGTCCCTCTTCGGCCTTGGCGCAGCGGTCGGCGAGGACGAACAGCTCTGCTGTGGAGTTGAGCTCGTCCCTGACTGAGAGCTTCTCGCACATCTTCACGTCTGTGACGCCATTAGTGAAGGCGGAGACGATCGCGGCGTCGGAGACCTTCGGGATCCTGTGGCGCACCTGGCTGAAGCGCTGGATGAACTTGCAAAGAGGCTCACCAGGGCGCTGGCGCACGGCCCGCAGGTCGTTGATCATGAGGGGATGGTCGCTCGTGCCCTTGAAGTTGGCGACGAACTGCTTGCACATGTCCTCCCACGAAGAGATGGACGCCTCGGGGAGGTTCATGAGCCATGAGCGCGCAGCGTCTTTGAGGGCCATGGGGAACCAGTTTGCCATGACCCGGTCGTCCCCCTTCGCAGCCTGGACGCTGATGGTGTAGGGCAGGAGAAACTCCGTGGGGTTGGCGCTGCCATCGTAGCGCGGAGGGAGCTCTGGCTTGAACTTGCCGGGCCACACCACGCGGCGTAGCTCGGGGGCGAGGGCCAGGTAGCCCCCGTTGGTGACGGTGCCACCGTCGAGGGCCGCGTGGTTCTGGCGCCCCACCATGGCGACGTCGTGGAGGATGCTGTCCTGGCGGTTATGCGCCTTCTCGAGGATCACGCACGCGTCCGGGGGCGCGCGGCGGATGATCTGGCAGCTGTCGCCGTCGCCGCCCGGCGCGAGCGAGCCGCGAGACGGCTCCGGCACGCGCGCTGCGGGGCGGCGCTCGGCCACGTCGCGGTCCGGAGGAGGAGGAGGCGCGTCGTGCCCGGCCCGGTCGGCATGGGACAGCGGAGCAGGCAAGGAATGGGAGGGCACCTGGCCATCGCGCGCGGCGTCGATGAGGATCGAGGAGATAGGTCTAAAGGGGGGGGGGTGAATAGACTCCTAACTAGCCAAATTAGCAGTTTTTAATTTCTCTTGGAACTTAGGCAGATTTTGGCACAAGTTAAGATCATTCCAATACTTTCTACACATGCATACCTAGAGATTAAGCAGCGGAAATAGTAAAGCATGCAATAGTACGGAAAGTAAAGGGGTAGAGTATGGAAGATCAAACGCAATGAAGACACGGTGGATTTTTGGCGTGGTTCCGATAGGTGGTGCTATCGTACGTCCACGTTGATGGAGGCTTCAACCCACGAAGGGTAACGGCTGCGTGAGTCCACGGAGGGCTCCACCCACGAAGGGTCCACGAAGAAGCAACCTTGCCTATTCCACCATGGCTTACGCCCACGAAGGACTAGCCTCACTCGGGGTAGATCTTCACGAAGTAGGCGATCTCCTTGCCCTTACAAACTTCTTGGTTACACTCCACATCTGGTTGGAGGCTCCCAAGTGAGACCTAACCAATCTAGGAGACACCACTCTCCAAAAGGTAATAGACGGTGTGTTTTTGATGAACTCCTTGCTCTTGTGCTTCAAATGATAGTCTTCCCAGCACTCAATCACTCCTCACAGATTTGGCTATGGTGGAAGAAGGATTTGAGTGGAAAGCAACTTGGGAAAGGCTAGAGATCAAGGTTCAAATGGTAGGAATGGAATATCTTGATCTCAACACATGAGTAGGTGGTTCTCTCTCAGAAAATGTATGGTGGAAGTGTAGGCACGTTCTGATGGCTCTCCTTACTGAGAAGGATGGGGTGGAGGGGTATATATAGCCTCCACACAAAATCCAACCGTTACACACTTTTGACCCAACTCGGTGGCACCGAAACAATCATCTCGGTAGCACCGAACTGTATAAAAGATATGAACTTTAGGAATCTCGGTGGGACCGATACGAACAACTCGGATGGACCAAAGTGCAATGGCTTAGGGCAATCCTCATCTCGGTGGCACCGATTGCATCAACTCGGTAGGACCGAAGCGAAGCAATAAGGCAACAGAGACTTGGCAAGCCATCTCGGTGAGACCGATTTGCAAACTCGGTGAGACCGAAGTAAATGCAAACGATTACAGAGAGTTGGCAAGGCCATCTCGGTGGGACCGAGATCCATTTCGGTGGATCCGATTTGTTAGGGTTTGGCAGTGGCTAAGTCTTGGATGAACTCGGTGGGGCCGGATTGGAAATTTCGGTGGGGCCGAGTTGGACTTTAGGTTTAGGACATATTTGGGTAGAGATAGTGGTTGAGGGTTTAGGAATACTGTCACTAAGCACTTGAGCAAAAAGACCATTAAGCAACACCTCATCTCCTTTTAATAGTATTGGCTTTCCTATGGACTCAATGTGATCTTGGATCACTAAACCAAAAATGTAGAGTCTTGATCTTTGCCAATTCTTGTCCTTAGCATTTTGAGGGGGTTCCACGTCCTCTTGTCCATGCCACGCCATTGTTGAACTTGTCTGAAATTCACTAGATAAAAGCATTAGTCCAACAATATGTATGTTGACATAAATTACCAAAACCACCAAGGGAGCAAATGTGCTTTCAATCTCCCCCTTTTTGGTAATTGATGACAACATACATCAAAGCTTCAAATACAGATATAGTAGAGGTATGTATGAAAGCTTTGAAGAAAACATGTAACATGTATGAGCTCCCTTGAACTCCCCCTGAAGATGTGCATAACATGATGATATCTTATGGGAAATATACATGTAACATGTATCTTGGCTATATGCATCATAGCAATATATATATGACATTGGAGTATCCACATGTACAAGATTTTCTCCTTGCAAACAATATATACTTAGCAAGAGGTCAACCATGTACATGAGTGTGATGCATATACTTACCTTGAAGTTCTTGATCAAGTACCTGAAGAAATACACTTGAGAAAACAGGGTTAGATAACACAAGATAATTTCTTCAAGAAAAGGACACAAGGTCAACAAGAAACCAAGATTGGGATGACATGTAGAAGAGAGTATCACTAGGTGAATACTTCTTTGAAGCAGACATGTCCCCAAAAGAAATAGTTGTCTCCCCTTAAGGAACTTCCTCTCCCCCTGAATCTGACATGGATATTGGGAGTAGGTAGGGTGAGAAAACTAGAACAACCAAAGAACAAACTTATCATGTTTCTCTCTCCCCCTAAAAGAAACATGTAACATTCTCTCCTCTTGTAAGGTGCATCTCTTTTATAGTGATAAGCTTTGATGTGTATTCCTCTCATAAGCTTTGATGTGTATTCCTCTCTCCCCCTTTGACATCAATTTCCAAGAAGGGACTTCAAGGTTATTGATCAAGTGGGTTTGGTCCTCGAGAAACACACTTGGCCATTGAGTGGCTCTAGATGCAAGTAGAGGGTAAGAATCATCGAGTGGAGCTGGAGCAGAAAAACTCAGGGAAAATTTGACAGAAAATTCCTTAGAGCAGTCAAAATCGGTGACACCGAGTTGAGACCATTCGGTGGAACCGAGTTTGATGCAATGGAATATTTTGTCAACTCAGCTCACTAGGCAAGGAAATCTCACAAGGATTTGCAATGAATTAACTGCGAATCAAACGAAAAGAAATGAAACAAAAACAAAGAAACGTCTAGATGAAGTTTTTTTTTAGATGGGTCGGCGACTAGGTCACCTATGTTAGAGTATATTGACTTAGGAGTCAAGTGAGAATACTTGATCATAGGTCATACTCATCGTTAAGCTCAAAATGGGGTTGCCATTTTTCCTTTAAGCTCTTGATGTATTCACATCTTGTTGAGTTGCTTTAGCTCATGTCTTTGAGTAGAGCTTCTCTAAGATGTGAGAACTTACATTGGTATTTGGTGAAGTCCATCATGTAGTTGAACTTGAAGTGGATGCTCATGAATTTAAGTTTGGAGCTATCCTATCATTTGTAGTTCATCTGCCTACATGGGTTAGATTTGCGAGGAACAACATGTATATCCAAAATGACAAGAATGAAGCATAACTCAAATGTTGTCAAAGGATATGTTTAGGTTGTCTTGTTCCTTGTTACTCCATCAATTGTTGATACTTGGGTTATACAAGATTGCTCAAGATAAGAGTGTGATGCAATCTTGTGACATGAAGCTTGTCCAAGTACCTACAAAAGGTTAGATACCATACAAGGGAGCAAAATGTCCAAGATATAAAATGATCATGAAGGATATCATGGATTAGTCAAGAATGCTCATGCCCTTGTATGCATCCACATGAACCTCTAGTTCACGTTTGAAGCATCAATGATGTTCAATTCACTTCTCAAGTGACAAAACACTTTCTCATCAAGTGGTTTGGTAAAGATGTCCGCCAATTGTTTGTCAGTACGAACATGTTTAAGGTCAATGTCACCTTTCTCAACATGATCTCGAATGAAATGGTGACGAACCTCAATATGCTTAGTTCGAGAATGTTGCACGGGATTGTGTGCTATCTTAATAGCACTCTCATTGTCACAAAGTAATGGTACATGTCTCACATGCACACCATAATCTTTAAGAGTCTGTGTCATCCATAGTAATTGAGCACAACATGATCCCGCGGCAATGTATTCCGCTTCGACAGTAGATAGAGATACGGAATTTTGTTTCTTGGAGGACCAAGACACAAGAGATCTACCAAGAAATTGACATGTACCCGAAGTGGATTTTCTGTCAACCTTGTCTCCGGCATAGTCCGAATCGGAGTAGCCAACAAGATTGAAAGAAGATCCTTTGGGATACCATATGCCAAAGTTTGGTGTATGTATCAAGTATCTCACAATTCTTTTCACCGCCTTAAGGTGACACTCTTTTGGTGCCGCTTGGTATCGTGCACACATGCACACACTTAGCATAATGTCGGGACGAGAGGCACATAGATATAGTAATGAACCAGTCATAGATCGATAAACCTTTTGATCAATTGGTTTGCCATCCTTGGTCAAGTCAAGATGTCCACTCGTGGGCATGGGAGTTTTCATACCTTTACTCTCTTGCATGTTGAACTTTTTGAATAAGTCCTTAGTATACTTTGTTTGAGAGACAAAGGTACCTTCCCTAGTTTGCTTGATTTGTAAACCAAGAAAGAATTTGAGTTCACTCATCATAGACATCTCAAACTTCTCCGACATCAACCTTCCAAACTTTTCACTAAAAGAGGGGTTAGTAGATCCAAAGATAATATCATCAACATAAATTTGGCATACAAATAATTCTCCATTAACCCTCTTAGTGAACAAAGTTGAATCAATCTTCCCAATTTCAAAACCTTTTTCAAGAAGAAATTTTGTCAAGCATTTGTACCAAGCTCTAGGGGCTTGCTTGAGACCATAAAGAGCTTTACGAAGTTTGTACACATGATTAGGTTTCTTGGGATTCTCAAAGCCGGGAGGTTGTTTAACATACACTTCCTCCTCAATTTCACCATTTAAGAAGGCACTTTTAATATCCATTTGGTAAAGAGTGATATCATGGTGATTGGCATAAGCAAGTAAAATGCGAATGGATTCAAGTCTTGCAACGGGGGCATAGGTCGCACCATAGTCCATACCTTCGACTTGTGTGTAACCTTGTGCTACGAGACGAGCCTTGTTGCGTACAACTTGTCCATCTTCATCTTGCTTGTTCCGAAACACCCATTTGGTTCCAATGATGTTTTGCTCTTCCTTAGGCTTCTCAACCAATGTCCAAACTTGGTTCCTCTCAAAGTTGTGTAGCTCCTCGTGCATTGCATTCACCCAATCGGGGTCCTTGAGAGCATCTTCTACCTTTAAGGGTTCAACACTAGAGATAAATGAGTAATGCTCACAAAAGTTAGCTAAACGAGATTTAGAGCGAGTGATTCTCCCGGTTTGGATATCTCCAAGTATTTGTTCGACGGGATGATCCTTGTCAATTCTTGCTCTAACTCGAGGTAGCTTTTTCTTGGGTTGTGGTGAGGCTTCCTCATCATCGTCATCTTCTTCGTCTTCGTTGGTGTTGTCGTTGTCTGTTTGTGGAGGTGGTGAAGGAGGTTGAGGTGGATCATCTTGTTGCACTTCCTCATTCCCATCGTCTTGACGTGTTCCACTTGTGGATGCCTCCATATCAACTTGTCGTTCACCTTGATGTGAAGTTGGGGATTCCACTTGAATAGACGAGGTACTCTCCTTTACTTCCACGGGGCGAATCTTGCCAATGGGCAAGTCTTGGATTGCTTCCGATGGTTCTTTATCTCCTACATCAAGTGGTAATTGCTCGACTTGCGAGCCGTTAGTCTCATCAAACTTCACATCTACCGTCTCTTCAACTTTTCGAGTGAAGTTGTTGTAGACACGGTAAGTGTGAGAGTTCGATCCATAACCAAGTAGGAAACCTTCATGATATTTAGGAGCAAATTTTGAACGACGAAGCTTATCAAGAATGTAACATTTTGAGCCAAATACTTGTGGTTTGTTACCGGTGAGCAGTTCATACGCCGTTTTACCAAGAAGCTTGTGAAGATAGAGTCGGTTTGTTGCATGACAAGCTGTTTCAACCGCTTCTGCCCAAAAATGTCTTGGCGTTTTGTATTCATCAAGCATTGTTCTTGCCATCTCAATAAGTGTACGGTTCTTCCTCTCAACAACTCCATTTTGTTGAGGCGTGTACGTAGCCGAGAACTCATGTGAAATACCCTCCTCATCAAGAAAGGTGTCCACATTGGCGTTCTTGAACTCCGTTCCGTTGTCACTCCGAACCTTCTTGATCTTTACTTCAAATTGATTTTGAGCCTTTCTTGCGAAGTTCTTGAAGATCTTTTGTACCTGCGATTTTTCATCAAGAAAGAACACCCACGTAAATCTGGAAAAATCATCAACAATGACTAAACCGAAAGAGTTACCACCAAGACTCTTATAGGCGTTGGGACCAAACAGATCCATATGAAGTAGCTCGAGTGGTCTCCTCGTGGTCATAATGTTCTTTACGGGATGGCTTCCTCAACTTGTTTTCCTGCTTGGCAAGCACTACAAAGTCGATCTTTGTCAAATATAACATCTTTTACTCCAAGAATGTGATCTCCTTTAACAAGTTTATCTAGGTTACGCATACCAACATGTCCAAGTCTTCTATGCCATAACCAACCTTTAGAAGATTTTGTAATTAAACATGTACAAGGTTGGGCTCTCTTAGTGAAGTCAACAATGTAAAGATCACCTCTACGAATGCTGGTAAAGACTATATTATGATTATCTTGGCGAAACACTTGGCAAATCTACTTTGGTAAATAGAACATTAAAGCCAAAATCAGCTAATCTAGATACGGAAAGAAGATTGTAACCAAGAGATTCAACAAGCATAACATTTTGTATGGAGCTATCATTGGATATGGCCACCTTACAAAGGCCAAGTACCTTACCCTTGGAGTTGTCTCCAAAAGTCACATACTTGCGTGGACCATCATTTTTTGTAAGCTCACAAAACATGTCTCTATCTCCGGTCATGTGATCGGTACATCCACTATCGAGAATCCACTCTTTTCCTCCGGCCATATAATCTCAAAGATTTGCCATAAGACTGAGATTCCTCATGGTCTTCTCAAATTCAATATCAAAGTCTTTATCTTCATCATGATAGCCGTGCTCAACATCATCATCATGCATGTGATTAACAGATTCATTAGTTTCATGATCATGACAATGTTCAAGTTTATGAATTCTAACAGTTTCCATGATAATATTGCTAATAGTTCTAACATCTCCTTTGGCATGCATGAGATCACGAAGTTCAAACAAGCAATCATCAAACTTGGGATCATTAGGACTCATCTTGTGTAAAGCAACAGCCTTATGAAGAATCTTATCAAGACTCTTTAAGGAATAATCGGGATATCGCTTTTCTAAATCATGCCATAGAGTGTAAGCACATGCAAAGTTTCGCATACAACCAAACACAATCTTAGATAATCCTCTAATGATAAGATTGACGGTTCTAAGATTACGAAGCATGTCAATTTCCTCTTCATGAGTAGGATGCAAGGGATCAATAGGGGGCACATAAGGATTATGAATATACTTGCTCAAGTTAAACTCATCAAAGATATCAAGCATTTCATCTCTCCAAAAGTTGTAATACTCCCCATTGAGAATAGGCACTCTACGTCTAATACTCCCGAACGTAGACATATCCATCTCCCTCCAATGGTGATGAAACCAAAGCAATGGAGACCAAAGCTCTAATACCAATTGTAGGATCGAGGAGATAGGTCTTGTCGGTGTACTAAAGATCGGGTCCTTTAGTACCCCGTACTTGTGCACGGACAGTCGTAGCCATACCTACGGCAAGACCTGCCGGAGGACGGCTGGAGACAGATGCAAGATATCAAGAAGGCGTTAAAGCTGAAGATTAGAAGACCGAAGGCTGGGCGTCCGGCAAGATCTCGCCGGGCTGGCCCGTCGAGCCCCGGCAAGATCAGCCCCCGGCAAGATCAGCACCCGGCAAGATCCCACCGCTTCAGCACAGTGCCGCCGCTCCAGCGCAGCGACCAGCCTGTCGTTTAGGGCTTGTCCTCCTGGTTGCGTGTCACGGCGCTGGCCGCAGAAGGGGTTAAGCGGTGCTGATGGGACGAGTCCTTTTTCCATCCCCAAGAAAGGCAGGGACACCTGTTTAGAGCATTGAATGCGTCTTGTCCTAAGACGTTTGTCCTAAGGCGTCAGTAGTAATCATGAGATACTGGTAATCATGAGATACTGTAGATACTTTACACCTCTTTTACTTCGCCACTGTTGGAGACCCCTTGGACATATAAAAGGAGGCCCAAGGCGTAGCTACAGGGGGGGAAGCCAGATCCCGATCCAGACTCGACCCATTCTGTATGCATAGCGGCTACTGTAGCTCCCAGAACTGGGCCAAGAACATCCACAGTAATTAAACATTCGTAGAAGATTTTGTAATTAAACATGTACGAGGTTGGACTCTCTTAGTGAAGTCAACAATGTAAAGATCACCTCTACGAATGCTGGTAAAGACTATATTATGATTATCTTGGCGAAACACTTGGCAAATCTACTTTGGTAAATAGAACATTAAAGCCAAAATCAGCTAATCTAGATACGGAAAGAAGATTGTAACCAAGAGATTCAACAAGCATAACATTTTGTATGGAGCTATCATTGGATATGGCCACCTTACAAAGGCCAAGTACCTTACCCTTGGAGTTGTCTCCAAAAGTCACATACTTGCGTGGACCATCATTTTTTGTAAGCTCACGAAACATGTCTCTATCTCCGGTCATGTGATCGGTACATCCACTATCGAGAATCCACTCTTTTCCTCCGGCCATATAATCTCAAAGATTTGCCATAAGACTGAGATTCCTCATGGTCTTCTCAAATTCAATATCAAAGTCTTCATCTTCATCATGATAGCCGTGCTCAACATCATCATCATGCATGTGATTAACAGATTCATTAGTTTCATGATCATGACAATGTTCAAGTTTATGAATTCTAACAGTTTCCATGATAATATTGCTAATAGTTCTAACATCTCCTTTGGCATGCATGAGATCACGAAGTTCAAACAAGCAATCATCAAACTTGGGATCATTAGGACTCATCTTGTGTAAAGCAACAGCCTTATGAAGAATCTTATCAAGACTCTTTAAGGAATAATCGGGATATCGCTTTTCTAAATCATGCCATAGAGTGTAAGCACATGCAAAGTTTCGCATACAACCAAACACAATCTTAGGTAATCCTCTAATGATAAGATTGACGGTTCTAAGATTACGAAGCATGTCAATTTCCTCTTCATGAGTAGGATGCAAGGGATCAATAGGGGGCACATAAGGATTATGAATATACTTGCTCAAGTTAAACTCATCAAAGATATCAAGCATTTCATCTCTCCAAAAGTTGTAATACTCCCCATTGAGAATAGGCACTCTACGTCTAATACTCCCGAACGTAGACATATCCATCTCCCTCCAATGGTGATGAAACCAAAGCAATGGAGACCAAAGCTCTGATACCAATTGTAGGATCGAGGAGATAGGTCTTGTCGGTGTACTAAAGATCGGGTCCTTTAGTACCCCGTACTTGTGCACGGACAGTCGTAGCCATACCTACGGCAAGACCTGCCGGAGGACGGCTGGAGACAGATGCAAGATATCAAGAAGGCGTTAAAGCTGAAGATTAGAAGACCGAAGGCTGGGCGTCCGGCAAGATCTCGCCGGGCTGGCCCGTCGAGCCCCGGCAAGATCAGCCCCCGGCAAGATCAGCACCCGGCAAGATCCCACCGCTTCAGCACAGTGCCGCCGCTCCAGCGCAGCGACCAGCCTGTCGTTTAGGGCTTGTCCTCCTGGTTGCGTGTCACGGCGCTGGCCGCAGAAGGGGTTAAGCGGTGCTGATGGGACGAGTCCTTTTTCCATCCCCAAGAAAGGCAGGGACACCTGTTTAGAGCATTGAATGCGTCTTGTCCTAAGACGTTTGTCCTAAGGCGTCAGTAGTAATCATGAGATACTGGTAATCATGAGATACTGTAGATACTTTACACCTCTTTTACTTCGCCACTGTTGGAGACCCCTTGGACATATAAAAGGAGGCCCAAGGCGTAGCTACAGGGGGGAAGCCAGATCCCGATCCAGACTCGACCCATTCTGTATGCATAGCTGCTACTGTAGCTCCCAGAACTGGGCCAAGAACATCCACAGTAATACAACCAAGCAGGAGTAGGGTTTTACGCTTCCGAGCGGCCCGAACCTGGGTAAATCCCCTCGCGTCGATCGTTAGTTCCGCTCTTTGTGCTGTCCTTTCTCCCTTGCCGAACCGTAAAGGGATCCTTCGGTCCCATAGATGTCGTTTCCCCGACATCTTTGGCGCGCCAGGTAGGGGGAGCAAAGGTTGCGCGAACCCGATCTAGCGGTCGGCGCGCCGGTTCTTGATCATACTCATCGCCATGGCCCCCAAGAAGAAGGGCGCTACGGCGGTTGATCCATCCGCGTCCAGCCTCCCCGTACCTGCACAGACGGGTGATGGCGCGGGCGCTGGTGGAGGAGGTGGAGGTCTTGAGCCTCCGCGACGTTCTGGCGATCCAAGCCAGGCGAGCGCCAGGTCCAAGGATAAGGCCGCGCTACCTACGGGTGGTGCAGCGATCTCCAAGGACGGGACGGCGCCTTCCAAGACACCCACGCCGGCGCATGCACCGCGGCCCTCTCAAGAAGCGCACGACGTGTAGCACCGTGACGTCGGTGGTTCCAAGCATCCCCATGGGAAAACCCCTGCGCATCACTCTCAGGATGCGCGGGGCCAAGATCCACGTCAACACGCCGGTGGAAGCCGCACGCGGTTGCAGGACCGTGACGGTGCTCCTTCTAACCCAGTTAGGAGTTTGAGCACCTCACGTTCTTCGCATCTTTCGCCGCTGCCTACACCAGCAGAAGCGTTGGCGCGAGCTCAGCTGCTCCTAGACTTCCCTCCCGCTGCGGAGAAGCTAGATGAGTGGAGAGCTGCCATTCAGAGCCTCATCCATCTAGCCAACAACGACAGGCCGCAGCAAGCGGAGCCTTCGCGGCGGCAGTCTACTGGACCGGTGCGGGCCGATGGCGAGAAGACCGGAGGCGGTGTATCTGCGATACGCTCCCCTCCACCACGTCAAGAGCGGTCGCTAACTCGGCGGGTCGACGCCCGTGATGACGATTCCACGGCGTCGTCCGATCCGCGGGTTCGCCGCGATCAACGTCTGGTTCTTCGGGAACGGCAGAAGGAGGACGCTCGAACCACCATCGAGCGGCGACGGGAAGCGCGCCGTCAGTCCGACAGGCGCGCGGGACCCACTGTCGACGAGCCTGCGCCAGGGTATCCTGGTAGCCTGCCTTACGAGGTGGGCTGTCCAGTGTTTACTCGTGAGCTGCGGCGAGTCCAGTGGCCCAACTCCCACTCTTTCAAGCCGGAGGTGCCGGAGAAGTACGACGGCAAGACTCACCCGTCAGAGTTCCTGAGCATCTACACCATTGCGGTGCAAGCTGCCGGGGCTTGAGACGACAAGATCCTCGCCAACTACTTCCCATTGGTGCTGAAGCCCAACGTCAGGTCGTGGTTGATGCATCTGCCGGAGAATTCCATTTCCTCCTGGGCAGATCTGTGTCATGAGTTTGTTGGCGCCTTTACTGGCGGCCACCAAGCTCCTGGCCAGGAAAGCGACTTGCATATCATTCCCCATAAGGATGGCGAAACCTTGCGCAAGTACATCCAGAGGTTCAGCCGTATCCAGCACAACATTCCAGACGTTCATCCTGCCGCTGTCATCAGCGCCTTCCATCAGAACGTGCGCAACCGCAAGATGCGGGAAGAGCTTGCGATGAACAAGGTCAGGGATGTCACCGAGCTTTACGCTCTGGCTAACAAATGTGCTCGGGCAGAAGAAGGAAGGAGACTCCCCGGCGAGAACGCTGGCGCAGGAGTCGACTCCGAAAGCGAAGACGCTGCTGCCCCGGCAAGGAAGGGCCGACGGAAGGCCAGGAAGCGCAAGGGCAAGGCCGTGCTTGCCGTCGAGGAATCCGGCAACCCCGGCTCCACCAAGAAGGCCAAGACTGACGACCCCGGCAAGGAGGTTGCCGGGTGCGCCGCATGTCAGGCCTTGGCGGTTGCCGACAAGCCGGAAGGCTCCGCCAAGCAGTATTGCAAGATCCACCGCACCAAGGGCCACGATCTCCAAAACTGCCGGCAAGTTGAGGAGCTTGTTGAGAAGCAGAGAGCCGAGTACTAAAGGCGAGACAAGGAGAGGGCCCAGGATGGCGCTGGAGGGTCCGGCAAGAAGCGCGGTCGAGGAGGTCGCCGCGGCAAGGTCAAGCAACAGAAGGACCGGCCCGCCCGAGGCCGCGACAAGAAGCAGGGGGATGATGATGATGATGCAGAGGGCGACGAGTCCAGCGAACACGAGTTCCAGAAGGCGACAGAGGCCATGTGCGTTGACGGAGGCGCCTCGTTGCATTCCTCTCACCGCCAACTCAAGCAGTGGGCGCGCGAGATTAATGCAGCTGAGCCCTCGCTCGATGCCCGGAAGCCACTGAGGTGGTCCCACACGCCTATTGTTTTTGACGCCGAGGACCACCCTGATCGCACAACTGCGGTCGGGTGCTTGCCGTTGTTGGTTTCACCAACGATCCGCAACCTCCAGGTGACAAAAATGTTAGTTGACGGTGGGGCCGGCCTAAACCTGATCTCGCCCGATGTGATCAAGAGATTGCAAATTCCCGACAAAGATCTCAAGGAAACAGGCTCATTCCAAGGGATCAATCCGGGAAGGAACCAGCCGAAGGGCAAGATCACCCTGCCAGTGACGTTTGGCAGCGAGTTGAACTTCAGGACGGAGAAGATCGTCTTCGACGTCGCCAAGATTCCATTACCCTATAATGGGATTCTTGGTCGCCCGGCGCTGGCCAAGTTCATGGCGGCATCGCACTACGCCTATAACGTGCTGAAGATGCCCGGGCCGATGAGCGTCCTCACCATCCACTCCAACAAGAAGGATGCGCCTATCTGCACCGACAAACTCTACTGGGAGGCAGTTGCAGCATCTGCCGCCAAGGCACCTGCTCCTGTCGCTGAAGCTCCCGGGAAGAAGAAGAAGCCCGGCAAGACCTCTAGCACCCACTCCGGCAAGCGCACCTCCTCGGAGTGGTGCGCTCCCGTTGAGGACGTGCCGGAGAGCTCTGCCGGCAAGAGCAAGAAATCCAAGGCTGCTCCACCAGAGACCAAGAAGGTGCCCGCCAAGGAGGATGGTACGGGAGGAACTTTCACCGTAAGTTCCACCCTTGATGACAAATAGGAAAGCGCGCTCGTTGCCTTCCTGCGGGCGAATATCGATGTGTTTGCATGGCAACCATCTGATATCCCCGGTGTTCCCAGGGAGGTAATTGAGCACCACCTTGCTGTCTGCCCTCATGCGCGGCCCGTCAAGCAGAAGATCAGGAAGCAAGCCTTGGAGCGGCAAGAGTTTATCGCCGAAGAAATCAGAAAGCTTGAAGCAGCGGGTCTGGTTAGAGGAGTCCTCCATCCGACATGGTTGGCCAATCCAGTTGTAGTGCGCAAGGCGAATGGAAAATGGAGGCTATGTATCGACTATACTGATATCAATAGAGCCTGTCCAAAAGATCCTTTTCCCTTGCCGCGCATCGACCAGATTGTGGACTCCACTACTGGCTGCGATTTGCTGTCATTCCTTGACGCATATTCAGGCTACCATCAGATTTTCATGTCCAAAGAAGACGAAGAGAAAACCGCATTTATCACCCCATGTGGCACGTATTGCTTCATACGTATGCCTTTCGGGTTGAAAAGTGCTGGTTCGACCTTCGCAAGAGCTGTCCAGATTGGTTTCGAGACCCAGTTGCATAGAAATATGGAAGCCTATATGGACGACATAGTGGTCAAGACCAAGGACAAGGCAACTCTTATACAAGATCTAGAAGAGACGTTTGCAAATCTGCGCAGGATCAATCTGAAGCTCAATCCTGAGAAGTGCGTGTTTGGCGTTCCATCCGGCAAGCTTCTCGGGTTCTTTGTGTCTCAACGTGGAATTGAAGCCAATCCCGACAAGATCAAGGCAATTGAGCAGATTGAAGCACCAAGACGTGTCAAAGATGTGCGCCGACTTGCCGGCTGCGTGGCTGCTCTGAGCAGGTTCATCTCCAAGTCCGCTGAGCGCGCCCTGCCCTTTTTCAAAATCTTGAAGAAGGCAGGACCAATGAAATGGACTCCGGAAGCGGAGGCAGCGCTGCAGGACTTGAAGAGGTACCTCTCCTCTCCGCCGACACTGGTCGCACCTAGGCCACAAGAGCCGTTGCTGCTGTATCTAGCGGCAACGAATCAAGTGGTTAGTGCTGCGCTAGTGGCGCAGAGAGAAGAAGACGAAGAGGCAGCGGCAGCGGCAAGCCCGTCAAGCGACAAGCCAGGACCATCCTCGGCAGAGTCTGGTGCCGACAAGGCAGAGCCCGCGCAGCCAAGTGAAGCAGTGCAGAAGAAGAAGATGGTGCAGCGCCCAGTCTATTTTTTCAGCTCCCTTTTGCAGGGGGCTAGGTCAAGATATTCTGGTGTGCAAAAGCTGCTCTTCGGCCTCCTTATGGCCTCAAGGAAGCTGCGCCATTACTTCCAAGCACATGAGATTACCGTCGTCACTCGCTTTCCGCTGCAACGGATCTTGCGGAATCCAGAAGCAACCGGAAGGATTGTGGAGTGGGCGTTGGAGCTGTCATGCTTTGGCCTCAAGTTTGAAAGCACTTCAACTATTCAGAGCAGAGCCTTGGCAGAGTTCATTGCAGAGTGGACACCACCGCCGGACGAAGAAGTTCAAGAGTCGGTTGTCCCCGGCAAGGAAACAGATCTCTCCCGGTGCTGGCGTGCTGCTTGTCGCACCCACCGGAGAGCACCTCAAGTATGTGATTCAGATGCACTTTCCCCGGGAGAGATCAACGAACAACACTGCAGAGTATGAAGGACTGCTTGCCGGTCTCAGGATCGCGGCAGACCTTGGGATCAAGAAGCTCATCGTCAGAGGTGACTCCCAGCTTGTCGTCAGGCAAGTCAACAAGGATTACCAGAGCCCGTTGATGGAAGCTTATGTCGATGAAGTGAGAAGGCTGGAGGAGCGTTTTGACGGTTTGCGAACAGAGCATGTTCCTCGAGCAGAGAACTGCATTGCTGATGACATGTCGAAGCGTGTTGCCCTTAAGTTACCTGTGGAACCAGGAACTTTTGTGCTCCGCCTGACTAAGCCATCCATAACACCACCGACGAGGCCGGACAAGAGAAGGAAGTTAAGTACCGGCAAGTACTTCCCGGCAGAGCTTCCAGAAGCCGCCAGCAAGGAAGTTGCCGGGAACGACATGGTTGCCGGTGAGTAGCGGCTTCGCGCAGAGCCTCAGGTTCTTGCTGCAGAAATACGCGCCCCCGCAGCTGAGGATATGCCGGTTGCCGGTGAGCAGCAGCTTTGCGCAGAACCTCAGCTTCTTGCCGCTGAAGCAAGCGCTCCCGCGGCCGAAGAGATGCCTTTAGTCCTTGTCGTCGAGCCACAGGCTCCAGCATGGGCACAGCACATAGTTCATTTCCTTCAGACAGGAGAACTCCCTGAGGAACAGGAAGAAGCGGAGAAAGTAGCCCATCAGTCTAGTATGTACCAGTTCGTCGACGACGTCCTGTACAGAAAGAGACCCAACGGTGTGAAATTGAAGTGCATTCCTCGAGAGGATGGACTAGAGATGTTGGCAGAGATTCATGGAGGCATATGTGGCTCCCACATAGGCTCGAGAGCTCTTGTCGGCAAGGCATTCCGGCAAGGTTTCTTCTGGCCCACTGCTCTCCAGGATGCAACTGCACTAGTAACCAAGTGTGAAGCGTGCCAGTTCCATTCAAAGCAACTTCATCAGCCAGCTCGAGCTCTTCAGACAATCCCTCTTTCCTAGCCCTTCTCGGTCTGGGGACTCGACATACTGGGTCCTTTCCCCCGCGCTGCCGGGGCCTTCGAGTACTTGTACGTTGCTATCGACAAGCTCACGAAGTGGCCGGAAGTGGAAGCAGTGAGAAAGGTGACAGCACAGTCAGCGGTCAAGTTCTTCAAGGGAATAGTGTGCCAGTTTGGTGTGCCGAACAGGATCATCACCGACAACGGTACTCAGTTCACGAGTCGCACCTTCATGCAGTACGTCCAAGACCTTGGCGGCAAGATATGTTTTGCCTCCGTTGCTCACCCGAGAAGCAACGGCCAAGCAGAGAGGGCAAATGCTGAAGTGCTGCGTGGTCTCAGGACCAGAACTTTCGACAAGCTGCACAAGTGCGGAATACGCTGGATTGATGAGCTGCCGGCGGTTCTTTGGTCAATCAGAATGACACCAAATCGAGCTACCGGCCAGACTCCCTTCGCCCTGGTCTACGGGGCTGAAGCAGTTCTCCCCACGGAACTCATATACGGGTCACCTCGAGTGCTCGCTTATGATGAGCTCAAGCAAGAGCAGCTGCGGCAAGATGACGCTGTGCTCCTTGAGGAAGATCGTCTTCGGGCTGCTGTGCGTGCTGCACGCTACCAGCAAGCTTTGCGCCGCTATCATAGCCGCAAGGTTCATGCCCGGAGTCTTGAGGAAGGCGACCTTGTTCTTCGGCGCGTTCAGTTGGCCAAGAAATCCAACAAGTTGACGCCGAAGTGGGAAGGCCCTTATCGGGTAGTACGAGTCACCAGGCCTGGCGCTGTCCGCCTGGAGACCGAAGATGGCGTGCCAGTGAGCAACTCCTGGAATATCGAACATCTTCGTAAGTTCTACCCGTGAGGCGCGGTTGCCGGTTAGCAGCAGTTTCGCGCAGAACCTTTGGTTCTTGCCGCAGAAACGCTCCCGGCAACCACCTTTTGTACAAGTCTTGCCGATGCAGCATGTAATCCTTTGTACAAAGCCAGGCGAAGACCCTGTGCATAGTTTAATTAAGCTAAGTGTTTTACAATTCCTGTCGATTTCATGTCATTTTATATGCATGCTTATCTGAGATGTTGTATTGCGCTTGTTTCCGGTAAGAGCTAAAGAACCGCCAAGGTTCCATATTTTCTCTTCTTTCTTTTTCTCAAAAGGGTAGAAGGTTCCCTCGCATGCAAATTTGCCGGGGGGGAAGATGGTATGGATACCGACAGGCGACGTTCAAGGTTGACATCTTGCCGGAAGACGAAAAGCTAAGTTGCAGAAACCCTTTAAAACAGATTTTTGTTGTAAGGCTATCCTCCTTGAACGATTTCGACTTTTGTATGGAAAACCTGCACGCCATGGAACCTTGTCATGATCGGTCGTGCCCTTACTCTGTTTCGAGTCCGCTCAACAGTTTAGGTGGCTGCACTGAAAACGTCAAGGTTTCTTGCCGGTAGCTGCGCCTCCAGCAGGCTGCTGAAGTCCCGAACCCAGCACTCGCAGGGGTGCGCACCGGCAAGTTCCTAGTATAAGCGTAGGGCATACACCATACAGAAAGAAATCAAACGAGGGGAATAGCATACATTAATCCAGAGACAGCAAGTTATATTACATGATAGTTGCCGCGTTTCTAACTAAAGATAAATTGTCTTTGGCATGGAGCGATGGCGACAAGATAAAGAGAAACGGCTAATCCCGGCGATCGCCTTCAACCCTCTTGACTTGGCTCACCCTGTCAATGATGGGCGCGACAAGATCTTCGAGTACCTTGACGTCCACATCCTTCGGCAAGCGTTTGAAGATGTTGGAGAGGTTGATGCCGGGGTTCTTGTGCACAACTTTGACCAGCACCTCGCGGAGGACGGCCTGGCAGAGCGTGTGGGATTCGTTCACCAGCTGGGATGTTCGGTCAAAGTGAAGCTGCTCCAAGGCTTCGAGCATGCGGTCAAAGAACATGGTCAGCCTGGCGCTTGTGGACACCCTGTCGTCAGAAGAATACCTGAAGCCTTGCAGACCCATGATGGACAGTTGCGCGGCAAGCTTCTCTGCAATGTCGATGAGCTTCTCAGTCCAGATCTGCACGCCTACCACATAGTCGTTGTGTGTGGCGGCAGCACTCTTGAGCAGCTCCTGTTCATTGTGGAGGTCTTTGATCAAGGTCTTCTCCCGACCCCTGGCGGTCTCAAGGGTCTCCTTCAGCGTGGTCAGCTTCTGCTCCAGATCAATGATGGATTCCTTGGCGGAGGTGAGCTGCTGAGTCTTCTCGGATGCGGCAACCTGGGCCTCCATCAAGCTGTGAAGAGCTTTGTCTCTTTCGGCTTCGAGTGTTGAGACCTTCTTGCCGTGATCCTCGAGATCAGCCTCTAGCTTCTTCACCTTCCCCTCTAGCAAGCTCTTGGCGGCCTCTGCAGCTCCGGCAGCATCGATGGCTTCCTTCAGTTTGTCGGCGTGATCTTCAATCAGAGCTCTGAGCATCTCCATGTGTTTCCACTCTAGCTCCTGGGTCCGCTGCGCGACAAGTTTCTCGATCTCCTCGTCCTTGCTGCGGAGCTTGGCGGCAAGCGCCTCCTCACGAGCAGTAAGGTCCTCTTCGTGAGCATCGAGCCCGATGCGGCGCTCCGTCAGGCGAGCTTCTGCTGTGGCGGCCTGCTGTGCAGCCTCCTCCTGTGCCTTCTCGACATCAGATTGCTTCATGAGGAGGTCGTTCCAGTTCTCGCTCAGCTGTTCCCGAGCAGTCTTCAGCTCTTGGAAGGCCTCAGCATACCAAGCCTGCATCTCCTCGACGCGCTTTTGGAAGTCCGCCTCTGCTGCATCAACAACCGCTGCCCTGGAATCCAGCTTATCCTTCCGGGCGCGGTAGAGTGCCTGGAGCTTCTGATAGTTGTCGTGCACGGCTTGGAGTAGCTGCTCCTCCTTGGGTTCACTGCTGCTGGCGGCGGAGATGACGTCTCCATCCAGAGTTTCTCCTTCCACCGGCGCCCCAGTGCTTGCCGTCCCTGGCATGCTGACGAACAAGTTGTCGCCGGCCTTGAGGTAACTGCTTGACGGGGGCACGTCAGATGTTGACGGTTGATCTTCACCGGCAGCTGGGGGCTCCGCGACCGGTGTAGCATCAGGCGCTCCTGCGGCAGGAATGTCGTCAGTGCGGTCGTCGGTCTCCTTGCCGGTCCCCTCAGCAGACTTCTTGGCGGTCTCTTCCTGTGCGGCCTTGGCGGCCTCGTCCGCTGCGACCCTGTCGGCCTCGGCGGCAGCATCCCTGGCGGTCTCCTCGATGACGGTTTCGACATCCATGGGTTCCGCCAAGAGGAAATCTGGAAGCCCAGGAAGGGAAGCATGATGAGACCAAGATTAAAGTTCAAGAAGACAAAAAAAAAGAAGAGAAAAACAGGAGTAGCAAGTACTCTGAGGCGAGCGGTTTACCTGCGTTGAGCTGCTAAGGAGGGTTGCCGGAGCTAGTGCTAGCCGGCTCTTCGTCATCGCGGTAAAGCTCGCCTGCCGAAGGCTCATCTCTGGGCGGTGTAGTCGACGGCGGCGACACGTCAGGGACGGTTCCCATTGGTACTCCTTGTTGCCGCTCCGCTCTTGCACAACCGGAGATGTCAGCAGTGAAGATACGCACCCCGGCACTTGCCAGCGAAAAGTGCATAACGGACTCACGCTGGGGGCTGCGCCGGGGGCTGTGTTGAGGACTGCGTTGTGGGATCGACTCCGGGCTGATGTTGATCGTTTCTGGCGCACCTGAGGTGCTTGCCGGCGGTTCGTCGCCCGTTGAGGTCTTCGCCCTCTTCGCCATCCTTTGCGCCAAGGTTTCTGCATCTCTGTGGAGACAAGCCAAAGTGAATTAGTCAAGTGAAGCCAGAAATACAGGAATTATAAGGTGCGGCAAGGCCCTTACTCTTCTTCTTCGGATTCCAAGGCAGAGAGATCGAAGACGACTTCCGCTTCAGCACCTGGGCGAGGAGGTGGAGAAGGAGACCTGGCGCGCTTGGCTGCAGCGGAAGCAGTAGGTTGCTGCGACCCTGCTGCTCCAGCCGCTGGTGCCGTCGTATGAGACGCTCCCGCCGCACCAGTTTGTGCCATGGTCAAGCGTGTCATACGTCGCACGGGCGGTTGTTGGGCCTCTTGCCGCTGCGCGGCCTCGCCGGCCGCCTTCTTGCCAGGAGCCTCATCCCTTGAGGGAGGCTGAGTTGCTGGGGCGCCAGAGCTGGTTTTCCGAAGAGCGCGCTTTTTCTTCCCTGGAGCTGGGGGCTCCTCGTGCGGCTGCTCCTCGGTTGCGCCCTCGATGGTAGAGTCCCCGGCAACCATGCCGCTCTTCTCCCCGGCAACTTCCTCTTGCTCGGAAGAGGTCTCCTCTGGCACTGTCTCTTCTTCACTAGTGTCTCCTCCCGTGAAGCCAAAGTCGCCGGCCTCCGCGGCAAGGTTTGCCTCTTCCGCCCTGCTAGCAATGTAAGCTATTTCTTTATCAGTGGTGGGACGGATAAGTTTGGGATCTTCCCGGATGGCCCTCTCCGACAAGTTATCGAAGAACTCCTGCACTTGCTCTGGAGGCGGCTCTACCCAAGTCCCGTCAAGGCCGTGGGCGTTGCACACTGGCATCATAGCAATGATTGAGCTCAGGGCAGAGTTGTTGCACAGAGGCACGACTCCAGGCGGCAACATGAACTTCCCGTCAGGCCTGAACAGCTTGTGGCAGAGATACATGTGTTGCAAGACCGTGAAGTTGTGATTCAAGCCAGGGCGCAACCTCATAATATCTGCTGCGTTCTTGAAGTCCCAGGCTGGCCTCCCCTTATTGTGCAGAGGGGCGATGCCCCGGCGAAGGAAATCTGCGCCAACCATTTCAATCGTGAGCCCGGCAACCTTCAGGCGGTGGATCCTGGTGATTGCAATTGTGAGCTTCTTGTCTTCAGGGTCGAGGTCGCTCCAACTCTCACCACGGGCCACCTTCTTCTGCCGGGGCACGCAGAATGGCTGAGGGTCTTTCTCCTGGATCGCCACTCATCCCACTTCTTGCGGTAGAGACCCCCTAGGTATATATCCTTGTTCCATGTCCTTGGAATCCAAGTGATAGATCCAGAGAGGGCTTCTCCTGCCTCGATGCGGGGGATGAAGTAGTGGCGGAAGAGGGCCGTGTTGGGGACCACTCCGGCAAAGTTTTCGCAAAGATGCGCAAAGACAGACATGCACGTTACGGCGTTCGGCGTGAAATCCAAAAGGCGGAACCCATACGTGTACATGATGTCGACGAAGAAGTCGGAGAAAGGAGGACAGAGCCCGCAGTAAAAATAAGAAGCAAAGAAAGGGTATCTATTCGCGCCACCCCCGGCAGAAGCCGAAAGCGCGCGAGTTTTGGGATGGCCATTTGTCTCCTTCCCCCATACGCACCTGTACTGAGTAATCAAGGTGTGCCCGTCAAGCGTCGGGTCGAAGACGGCGCGCTCTCTCCGCATCCGCACCAGATCCCCTTCATCTGCTCCTATGACTGAGCCGGCGGCTTTCGCCGTTTTGCCCTTGCCTGCTTTGGGCGGCATGGCGGCAGTGGAAGCGGAATCCGAAGGTGGCGAGGGTGTGTGGGTGGCGGAAGAATGGAAGAGGCGCGTCTCAGGCTCGAGGAGGAGGACGATGGCAGCGTCCAGGTTGGAAAAGATGAGAGGTAAATGAGCAGCGCCCCTGCAGATTCCTTTTTATGGGGAAGGAGCGGAGGCTGCGGTCATTCCGCGCACGTCCCCCACGTTCCGCATTCAACGCGCGTCGTGGGAGGGCGCAGTAAAAGAGAAGATTATGACAGCAACTCCTGCCACGCGTGCCCGTGCACTGTTTTGGGCCTAGCCCAACAACGCCTCGCACCCGTGTATGGCCTAGGCCCGGGGGCTCCTGTCGGTGTACTAAAGATCGGGTCCTTTAGTACCCCGTACTTGTGCACGGACAGTCGTAGCCATACCTGCGGCAAGACCTGCCGGAGGACGGCTGGAGACAGATGCAAGATATCAAGAAGGCGTTAAAGCTGAAGATCAGAAGACCGAAGGCTGGGCGTCCGGCAAGATCAGCCTCGGCAAGATCCCACCGCTTCAGCACAGTGCCGCCGCTACAGCGCAGCGACCAGCCTATCGTTTAGGGCTTGTCCTCCTGGTTGCGTGTCACGGCGCTGGCCGCGGAAGGGGTTAAGCGGTGCTGATGGGACGAGTCCTTTTTCCATCCCCAAGAAAGGCAGGGACACCTGTTCAGAGCATTGAATGCGTCTTGTCCTAAGACGTTTGTCCTAAGGCGTCAATAGTAATCATGAGATACTGGTAATCATGAGATACTGTAGATACTTTACACCTCTTGTACTTCGCCACTGTTGGAGACCCCTTGGACATATAAAAGGAGGCCCAAGGCGTAGCTACAGGGGGGGAAGCCAGATCCCGATCCAGACTCAACCCATTCTGTATGCGTAGCTGCTACTGTAGCTCCCAGAACTGGGCCAAGAACATCCACAGTAATACAACCAAGCAGGAGTAGGGTTTTACGCTTCCGAGCGGCCCGAACCTGGGTAAATCCCCTCGCGTCGATCGTTAGTTCCGCTCTTTGTGCTGTCCTTTCTCCCTTGCCGAACCGTAAAGGGATCCTTCGGTCCCATAGGTGTCGTTTCCCCGACAGGTCTAGAGGGGGGTGAATAGACTCCTAACTAGCCAAATTAGCAGTTTTTAATTTCTCTTGGAACTTAGGCAGATTTTGGCACAAGTTAAGATCATTCCAATACTTTCTACACATGCATACCTAGAGATTAAGCAGCGGAAATAGTAAAGCATGCAATAGTACGGAAAGTAAAGGGGTAGAGTATGGAAGATCAAACGCAATGAAGACACGGTGGATTTTTGGCGTGGTTCCGATAGGTGGTGCTATCGTATGTCCACGTTGATGGAGGCTTCAACCCACGAAGGGTAACGGCTGCGCGAGTCCACGGAGGGCTCCACCCACGAAGGGTCCACGAAGAAGCAACCTTGCCTATTCCACCATGGCTTACGCCCACGAAGGACTAGCCTCACTCGGGGTAGATCTTCACGAAGTAGGCGATCTCCTTGCCCGTACAAACTTCTTGGTTCAACTCCACATCTGGTTGGAGGCTCCCAAGTGACACCTAACCAATCTAGGAGACACCACTCTCCAAAAGGTAATAGACGGTGTGTTGTTTATGAACTCCTTGCTCTTGTGCTTCAAATGATAGTCTTCCCAGCACTCAATCACTCCACACAGATTTGGCTATGGTGGAAGAAGGATTTGAGTGGAAAGCAACTTGGGAAAGGCTAGAGATCAAGGTTCAAATGGTAGGAATGGAATATCTTGATCTCAACACATGAGTAGGTGGTTCTCTCTCAGAAAATGTATGGTGGAAGTGTAGGCACGTTCTGATGGCTCTCCTTACTGAGAAGGATGGGGTGGAGGGGTATATATAGCCTCCACACAAAATCCAACCGTTACACACTTTTGACCCAACTCGGTGGCACCGAAACAATCATCTCGGTAGCACCGAACTGTGTAAAAGATATGAACTTTAGGAATCTCGGTGGGACCAATACGAACAACTCGGATGGACCGAAGTGCAATGGCTTAGGGCAATCCTCATCTCGGTGGCACCGATTGCATCAACTCGGTAGGACTGAAGCGAAGCAATAAGGCAACAGAGACTTGGCAAGCCATCTCGGTGAGACCGATTTGCAAACTCGGTGAGACCGAAGTAAATGCAAACGATTACAGAGAGTTGGCAAGGCCATCTCGGTAGGACCGAGATCCATTTCGGTGGATCCGATTTGTTAGGGTTTGGCAGTGGCTAAGTCTTGGATGAACTCGGTGGGGCCGGATTGGAAATTTCGGTGGGGCCGAGTTGGACTTTAGGTTTAGGACATATTTGGGTAGAGATAGTGGTTGAGGGTTTAGGAATACTGTCACTAAGCACTTGAGCAAAAAGACCATTAAGCAACACCTCACCCCCTTTTAATAGTATTGGCTTTCCTATGGACTCAATGTGATCTTGGATCACTAAACCAAAAATGTAGAGTCTTGATCTTTGCCAATTCTTGTCCTTAGCATTTTGAGGGGGTTCCACGTCCTCTTGTCCATGCCATGCCATTGTTGAACTTGTCTGAAATTCACTAGATAAAAGCATTAGTCCAACAATATGTATGTTGACATAAATTACCAAAACCACCAAGGGAGCAAATGTGCTTTCACCTCCGCAGGCGCGCTCCCCATGTTGTGCACTCCCACCATCAGCAACGTCGCGGTCACCAAGACCCTCATCGACGGGGGTGCCGGCCTCAACGTAATCTCCATCGAGACCTTCGAGACGCTTCAGGTGCCCTATGACCAGTTGATGCCGACCAGGCCCTTCTCCGGAGTGACCGATGGCTCCACCGTCCCGCTGGGGCAAGTGCGCCTCCCCGTCACCTTCGGCACCCGCAAGAACTACCACACCGAGCTCATCGACTTTGACGTGGCGCACATCGGCCTGCCTTATAACGCCATCTTGGGCTACCCGGCTCTCACCAAGTTCATGGCGACCACCCATCACGCCTACAACGTCCTCAAGATGCCCGGTTGCAGCGGCATCATCACCGTCGCCTGCGACGAAAAGGACGCGGCCAGCACCCTCGAGCGTGCCTACAAGGCTACCGCTGTCGCGCACCCGGCCGACGAGGACGCGGCCGAGCCTTCCGAGGCCGCGCCAGCGAAGAAGAAGCAGTTGTTCTCTCAGGACCTCGCCGAGACGAAGAAGGTGTCGGTGGACGGCAGCGGCTCCGGCCCTGCCTTCACCATCGGCACAAGCCACCCTCCTGCATAGGAAAGCGCGCTCGTCGCCTTCCTTCGGGCAAACTCGGATGTTTTTGCCTGGAAAGCATCCGACTTGTCCGGTGTGCCAAGGGAGGTGATCGAGCACCACTTAGCGGTGTGCCCCAATGCACGCCCAGTCAAGCAGAAAGCACGGCGCCAGGCGCCAGAGAAGCAAGAGTTCATCGTCAAGGAAGTTCAGAAGCTCCAGGAAGCCGGAGTTGTTCGTGAGGTGCGCCATCCCGAGTGGCTCGCCAACCCAGTCGTCGTCCCCAAGAAGGGCGGCAAGGAGCGCATGTGCGTCGACTTCACCAGCCTCAACCAGCTCTACCCGCATGACCCTTTCCAGCTGCCGCGAGATGGCCAGGGCGGCGGCCCCGCCGTCGGCGGCATGCGCATGCCCTTCGGGCTGAGGAACGCCGGTGCCCCTTTCCAGAGGCTGGCGCCCTTCGCGCCAGGGCCTCGTGAGCCCCCTGCTCCTCGCGAGCCCCCTGGCCCCGGAGGAGCAGATTCCCCTGCCGCGCCCCGCCAAGCGGTATGACCTCGCTACAGCGCGGTTCTGCCAGGTGTGCCCGGCGCGTCGCCTTGCGCGGCCCTCACTTCTCCTTGCCGCGCCCCCCGCGCCTCCAGAGCCTCGCTCCCGGAACCCTATCCTTTTAGTTGTGTAACGAATTTTGCTGATTTTACCTTGATGAGTTGTGTTACCTGCTTAATTGCCTGTTAAGTTCGATGCCGACCGGAGAGCGCCACACGCTCGCGACCCCTCCCCTGGACGATTCCGTGAGCAGGGGCTAGGCACGGTGTCTGTGCTCGGGTCCATCCCTGCAGTACTGTCAAATCCAAGCGACTGAGCTCTGGCTCGCGGGCCTGCTCCCGTGCACGCCACATCATCAAGGTCCTTGGTGCCTTATCTCCTCATGCAACGGCCACGGGCGAGTTAGCAAGCACGTGCCGCTCCCCCCATCGTAAATTTTTCGACATGCAGCCCCTCAGGAGTCGAGCTGAGCAAGGGCCTCGCGGGCGGCCTCTCGCGAGCCGGCCTCGCAAGGTGAAGACACTTCGGACGCCGAGCCTCGCGCGCATGTATCGCGAGCGTGCCCCATGGGCGCGGCTCGGGAGCGGCAAGGGCTGGCTCGACTAGTGGCGTTTCTTGCTGTGGTCCGTCCGCACGACGGCAAGCAAGTCTACTGGCGAGATGCCCTTCTTCCTCATCTACGGTGCTGAAGCGGTCCCCCCGTTGGAGCTTAAGCACGGCTCCCCGTGAGTCCTCGCCTTCGACGAGGCGCGTCAGGATGGCTCGTGGGAGACCGATCTGCTGCTCCTCGAGGAGGGCCGCCGTCGGGCCGCCCTTCGTGCCGCGAGGTACCAGCAGGCCTCGCGTCGCTACCACAGCCGCAACATCCGCCCTCGTACTCTCGAGGTCAACGACCTCGTCCTGCGCAGGATCCTCTCCCGAGAGGGGCTTCACAAAACTCTCACCCATGTGGGAAGGACCCTTCCGGGTCACTCATGCCTCCAGGCCCGGCTCAGCCCGGCTGGAGATGGAGGACGGAGTTCCTGCGCCTAACGCCTGGAACATCCAACACCTCCGCAAGTTCTACCCGTGACCCTCACGCGTATGAACGAAACGGGGCTGTACACGCCCCGGAGCCTCTCATTGCGTTCGCCTGATGGGCTCGCGAGAGCTCCCGCCCACGCCCAAGTGGAAGCCCCATGCTCCGCGCTGGCGGAACGATCGACCCGCGATCATACCCACACCCTGTGGAAGCCCAATGCTCCGCGCTGGCGGAACGATCGACCCGCGATCATACCCACACCCTGTGGAAGCCCCATGCTCCGCGCTGGCGGAACGATCGACCCGCGATCATACCCACACCCTGTGGAAGCCCCATGCTCCGCGTTGGCAGAACGATCAACTGAGGGCGCCCCACGGGCTGCACCAACCTCAAGCTGACCCATGCCGGACACGGCAGCCGCATCTTTATTTGGTTATGTAATGGGTTGCTATCTGCTTCAGTAAAGCTTCCAATTCCTTATATGGCGTTTCGTTTTCCCCTTACCTCACGAGCCTCGCGCGCTCACGAGTTCCCTCATGAGCCTCACGCGAGTGGGGGCTGGACACGGTGCCTGCGCTCGGGTCGGTCCCAGCAGCACTGAAGAACCCAAGCAACCGGGCCTAGGCTCGCGGGCCTGCCCCCGTGCACGCCACCCCACCAAGGTCCTTGGTGTCCTGTCTCCTCGCGTAATACCCATGAGCGAATCGACGAGCGCGCGCTGTCGTTAAGTACTCTGCGTGCAGTTATCTCAGGAGCAGGTCCCCTGAAAGATCTCGCGAGGCAGCCCCCTCGGGACCTCAGGAAGCCAGCAGGCCCCGCCTCGGGAGATCGCGCGAGCGGAACCCTCACGACTCGTCATACCAGCAGCGATTATGACCCGCTCGGGGGCTAGGTCCTAACAACGCAGAGCGCCATGACGAGCAGAAAGAGCAAAACGAGCTGCGAGGGCACGGGCATTCGATACAGTCAGGAGCAAAGTACTTAAAATGCTAAAGCATTGTCCTCACGCCCCCACGGGGTCACAATCAGCTATGCGCAGGATATGGGGAAGGACCTAAGAAGACATGTCGCCATCACCGCCGCTGCCACCGTCATCGTCACCCCCCTCGACTCCGCTCAGGCTCTCGCCAGGAGCGAAGTGCTCGTGCAGGGCGTCCACGTGGTCCTCCACCGCCTTCCCAAGGGTGTCGCGGACCTCCTCGGGGACGGGAGCTATCACCTTGCCGAAGTCAAAGTTGGGGTCGGCGTCCAGAAGATGGCTGAAGATGCGCGTCGCGGCCTGGGTGAGGACGTCGCGGCTCTCCTCCTCGATGATTCCGCCTACCTTCTTGGCGCCCACCTCGAGCCGCTCCACGAGCTTGGTGAAGAAGTCGAGGTAGCTGCCGTCATGGGTCTCGAGGGGGCTGCTGACGTCCTCCTTGCAAATGGAGCCCAAGGCGCGGCGGGCCCGGAGCTCGAGGGCGCGAAACATCTTAGAGCGCTAGAGTTCCCGCACCCGCGCTTGGGCCGCCTCGTCCCGCGCCTACTCCACGACCGCAGTGACACCCCCCACCTGCTGCCGGAGGGAGGACAGCTCGGCCTCGGCGTCAGCCTGGGCCTTCAGCGCGGTCTCCCGCCGCCTTTCAGCTTCGGCTAGCATCTCCTTGAGGCCCGCGATCTCGTGCTGGAACTCCTCGCGCTTGGCCCTGAAGCGGTCCTCCTGCCGCTTCAGTTTCTTGCTAATCTCGTTGGCAAACGCTTCGCGGCTCTGCGCAACCCTCCTGTCGGCGTCCTCCTGGATCTTCTCCGCCTTGGCCGCCAAATTGGCGTTGGCCTTGTCTAGGCGCTCGGCGTAGGAATTTTGGGCAGCGGACACCTCTCGCTCCAACGTCTCCAGCCGCTCGCGCTCCAAGTCTTGCGCGGATGCCGACCGCGCGAGCTCCCGCTCACGGATGTCAAGGTCCGCCTCGCGGGCCGCCAGCCCCTCTTCGAGGACAGAGATGGCGTCTCTTCGTGCCTGGAGTTGTCGCTCCAGCAAGGCGTTCTGGTCCTGGAGCTCCTTCCCGCGGGCCTCAGCCGCCTCGCGCCGCCTGTCGGCCTCGTCGGCCTCCCTGACGGCATTCTCGAAGATCTCCTTCGCATCCTGGGTGGCCTTCTCGCGCTTCTCCCGCGCGGTGTCGTCTTGACAGCGGCTCAGTTTGATGGCCACATCAAGCTGGCACCACCTCTCCGCGAGGCGCTGGCGCTCCTCGATGATGCGTGCCTCCTCCGCCCGGAGGTCCGCTTCCAGCTGGTCAAGGGCATCCCTGGTGCCTTGCAGGGCCCCGCGCTTGAGCACGGTGCTGCTACTCACAAGCTGCAGGGCCCAGCCAGTGCATCCCTGGTGCCTTGCAGGGCCCCGTCCTCTCGCGAGGGCCCGGCGCCGCCGGTCAGGAGCAGGGAGCTCGTGGGGGCCCCCTCTTTGTTCCACCGTGGCGACGCACCCCGCGGGCTCGGTGGCCCCCCGGAAGAGGCCCCACGTGCCGGCAAGTCCTGCCCCCCCCCCCGCGACGCCACCACCTCCGGTGGTGCCGGGTGGGAGAACCGGCGTCTCCGCCTCTGTCGCCGCCACGTCCACCCTGGCAGTTGGCGCCCCGGGAACCGCGGAGCCGCCTCCTGACGATGCCTCCTGAGGCTCACCTCCTTGGGACCCTCGCGCTGCGTTCGTCTGTGACTCAGGAGGGGCCTCCTGCCCCTTTGCCCTCGCGAGGCCTGCCTCGATGTTGAGGCTGTTGGCGCCCTCTTCGCGCCCCCGACCCTGGCAACCGGCGGTGAAGCCCCCACCAGGCCGGGGGACCTCTCCTCCTTCTTCCTCTTCTTGCTCGAGGAGGCCCTGAAAAAGAGGAGAGAAACGAGGGCTCAGGCCCGCGCAACGCGCCGGGCACAGGAGAAGGGAGGCCGAGCACTTACTAGTCCCTGGCAAACCATCTCCTCTTCCTCAGCGGCAACGGAGGAATGTCGCCGTCGCCTTCTTGGGGCCCCTTCTCGTGACCGGCCCCCCTCGTGGTAGGGTCGCGGAGTCCGCCCCCTCCACCGCTTCCGGAGCTCTGCAGCTTCGTGGCTGTCGCACGGGGGCTTCCCGCGCCCTCCGCCTGGCCAGGCACGGCGGCCGAGGCCTTAGGCGGGGTGACGTCATCATCACCTTCAAGCCCGCGGACGAGTCGGCTGCGGGTCTGCCGAATCGGGCCGCCTCCGCCTTCCGCGGTGCCCATCGAGGCCCCGGCGCCGCCGCGGCCACCTGAACCCGGGACCACCAAAAAGGGGTTGTCCCGGGGCCCTTCGAGGCCCTCTGGAAGTCGTCCCCACCGGTCGAAGCGTGGCATCGAGCCGGCTAGCGCCTCCTTGTTCTTGTAGCGATACAAGGGAAGCCCGTCCATGGGTGGCTCACTCGCCTCCTCGCCGGTCAGAGCATGGAGCATCCCGTTCAGCACCTCCGGCAGCAAGCCGTCCGCGCTCAACCGCATCGGGTCCTCCGGGCCAGTGAAAGCCCACATCGGGCGTGAGTGTCGCTGGAGGGGAGCTATGCGGCGCCGTAGGAACTCCCTCACGACCGTGACCACCGTCACTTTCGCGGCCCTCAGCTCGGCCAACCTCTTCCATACCCGCACCAGCCTCGGGTCCGTGAGCCTTTCCTGCCCCCACCCGGAGCTTCTCGCCGCCGGGGACATGGGCAGTTGCAGCAGGGGGCTGTATTGGACAGCGTCCGCTGCTTCGTCGGCGATGCGAAATGAGATGCACCCGGAACATTGGTTCGCCGCGGTCAGCCGCAGGCTGAAGAACTGGCGAAAGAGCGCCACTGAGGGCGTCACGCCCATGAAGGCCTCGCATAAAAAAGCAAAGGCGGAAAGGAGGAGGACGGAGTTTGGCTCGAGATGCAGCGTGTGGACTTGGTAGTGGGAGAGGACGGCATTGAAGAAATCGTAGAATGGAGGAAGCAAGCCCGCGAAGAGCGCGGGAAGGAAGAGGACGGCAGAGGTGGCATCGAGGTCGGCGATCGGGTGCGAAGCCGGCCAGATGCGAGTGGCTCCCCACTCGTTGGAAGTAGCTGCGATCATTGGGAGCACCTTGCTGAGCCCCTCGGCGTTAACAATTGTGGGCCTACCCAGAGCAGGCTTCGGCGCCACCTCCGCAACCTCCGTGTCCACCGCCTCTTCCCCCCTGCCCGGGGGTGACATGGCGGCGCAGCAAGGGTTTAGGGCGACGGAGTTTTGGGAGAGGAAGAAGGAACCGTGCAAGGGAAGGAAGTCGCAAGGGGATGGGACATAAGAAGGAAGGCAATTATGGTCTCGCGTTGCCTGCGGCGGACCTTATGTCAGCGCGGCAGTTTCCGAGGCGTCATGGGGAAGTGGGGGCGTCGCCCGTCACATCGTGCGCCACGCGTCGCGCCTGGCCGCAGGCGGTTAGGGCCTGCGCCGTTTCGCCCCTCGGTAGGCGGGAACGTGCGCGCCACGGGCCCGGGGGCTACTGTCGGGCCCATGGAACCCGGGGTATCCAGGCCCGTCTGCCTTTGGCCCAGGGCGCAACGCCTGGCATGGGCCCAACAGGCCGTCACCACCGAGCATCTCATCAAGACCCCTTATGAGGCACTGACCTCCTGAGGCCCCCTCCTCAGGAAGTGGCGAGTAATACTCAGCGCCACCATCAACGGTCTCGCGAGGCCCTCTCGCGAGGCGGCTTCCCGAGGTGGCCTCCCGAGGCCCCCTTCCGCAGGCGACGAGGCGAAGGCCGTTCGGCGTGCCGCGCGGTCTGGAGCCCATCACGTGGGTGACGCGCGCGGCGACGAGCAGCAGCAGAGGCCGCGCCAGCAGGCGCAGATGAAGATGGCTTCCTCTTTCGTGTTAAGGGAGCAGGGCCAGCTATCTACTCTCCAAAGCAACCCCAAAGGTTGCCCGATCGGCGAAGGAAGACCAAGACGACGGGCGCGCAGGGCGGAGGTCATCACCGAGCCCACCGGCGCATCATGGATCATGCTTTGGCAGGCGAAGACCACCTTTAGTCAGGATAGCCTGAGCGCCTGTCCCCTTTCAAAACCGCCAAGTGTGGCAACCCTTCCCGCCTAAGTTTTGAGGGGGAAGAGGACCAAGGCGGGTATAAGGGGGGCAGAGCGGCCATTGTAGAGGGGGATCAGCCCTTGTTCTCATCATCCCCAACCTTGTACTCTCTCTCACTAGAGCAATCCCAACCAAGCAGGAGTAGGGTCTTACACCGCAAGGTGGCCCCAACCTGGGTAAACCGCCGAGTCCCCGCTCTTTCCCTCGCCAGCGCGCTCTCGCCGTAGTCTCGCCGTAGCTTAGCCGTGGTAGGAGACGAAGCGGTAGAACGAGCTCACCCCAGTGTTCGAACCTTTGGGTCCCCGGAGCCCGACTTCCGACACCGGCCGATGAAATTGTCAAATTCCAAGTACACCCCACGGACCCAGCCAAAACAGCGTCCATAGGGGTGAACCTTGATCCAGAGATTGACGAGGCTCTACGTAATTTCCTTAGGGAGAATTGGGATATATTCGCCTGGCACCCTTCGGACATGCCAGGGATACCCCGCAGGCTTGCGGACCACAGCCTAAACATATTGAAAGGCTAGAAACCCGTCAAGCAACCACTTCGACGCTTCTCTGAACCCAAGCGTCAAGCAATGGGCGAAGAACTGGCCAAATTATTGGAAGCCGGATTCATCCGAGACATAAAACACCCTGATTGGCTTGCCAATTTGGTCATGGTACCAAAAAAGGATAGGTCCTGGCGCCTGTGCGTCGATTTCAAAGACCTCAATAAAGCATGCCCCAAGGATCCTTTCCCCTTACCATGAATTGACCAAATTGTAGACGCCACAGCCGAGCATGGTTCGCTGTGCTTCTTGGATGCCTACTCAGGATATCATCAAATCAAGATGAAAGAATCTGACCAGGCAGCAACATCATTCATCACACCTTACGGGCCGTTTTGCTTCAATACGATGCCCTTCGGATTAAAGAACGCCGACGCCACATACCAACGCATGATTCAATCATGCTTGGAGAAACACATCGGGAAGACCGTTGAGGCCTACGTCGACGATGTGGTTGTCAAAACCAAACACGTCGGACAATTGGTAAACAATCTCCGTGACACATTCGCTAGCTTACGGGAGTATCAAATTAAGCTCAACCCCGAGAAATGTGTCTTCGGAGTACCAGTCGGCAAACTACTTGGCTTCATCGTCTCTAGCCGATGTATCGAAGCTAATCCGGCAAAAATAAAAGCCTTGGACCGCTTAGAGATACCAACAGAGCTCAAGCATGTACAAAAGCTGGCAGGATGCGTGGCAGCACTGAGTCGCTTCATATCAAGACTCAGGGAAAAAGCCTTACCCCTGTATAGACTCTTAAAACAGACAAAGACCTTCAAATGGACCGAGGAGGCCGCGGCAGCTCTGGAAGGCATTAAAGCTCTCCTTGCAACCAATCCTATCTTGGCAGCACCTGGCATATGCGAGCCGATGATATTATACATCTCGGACACAAACCAGGTGGTCAGCGCAGTACTCGTGGTCGAACGAGACATGGAAGGTCACAAGTTCCGGGTACAAAGGCCCGTGTACTACGTCTCCAAGGTCCTAACCCCGTGCAAGACACGCTATCCCCACTATCAAAAGATAGCCTACGCCGTCTTCATGGCATCCAAAAAACTTCGGCACTACTTTCAAGAGTGCTCCATAACCATGGCATCCGACGTCCCATTAAGTGACATAATCAATAATAGGGACGCAACGGGGCACATAGCCAAATGGGCCATAGAGCTCCTACCATTTGAAATAATTTACCGACCGCGCCGGGCTATTAAATCTCAGGTGTTGGCCGACTTCGTGGCCGAATGGACGGAGGCCGAGCTCCCTTGAGAATACAGCACTTACTCACATTGGACGATGCATTTCGACGGTTCCAAAATGCTTGCTGGCCTAGGGGCCGGCATAGTGCTTACTTCTCCCACAGGAGACAATATTCGGTATGTATTACAAATTATGTATATCGACTCCAATAATGCGGCAGAATATGAAGCCCTATTACATGGACTCCGGATAGAAGCTTCCATGGGGGTCCAACGTCTTGAGGTCCGAGGTGATTTCAACCTCGCCATATCACAAGTTAATGGCGAATTCGACGCAAGGGACCCAAAAATGATAGCCTACCGGAATGTCGTCGTACAAATCTCGGCCAAGTTCGAGGGGCTTGAATTTCATCATATACCCCGAGATAGCAACCAGGCCACAGATATACTCGCCCGAATGGGCGCCAAGCGGGAAAAAGTCCCGGAAAATACCTTTCTCAAATGACTCTTTAAGCCGTACGTAGTCTGGCAAGACGACAAGGGTACGTCGGACTTAAACGACATCGAACATCCCCCCTTGCCCGAAGACGACGACGAGCCAGATATAGTGGGCGGCTCCGTTGTCCAGATAACAGCTTCTGCACACGAAATTATGGCAGTTATCGCACCATGGACCGAGCCACTCCTCGCATACCTGCTCCATAAAGAGCTCCCCGAAGACCACACCGATGCACGTTGGATCGTAAGGCAATCTAAAACCTATAAGGTTCATGAGGGAGAACTCTATAAAATAAGCACCACGGGCGTCCTCCAGCGATGTATTTCCAAAGAGGAAGGACGATTATTACTCCAGGAGGTCCACTCCAGCATGAGCGGACATCACGCCGATGCTCGGACCTTGGTCAGCAAGGCCTTCTGAGCTGGTTTTTACTGGCCAACCGCGGGCGCCGACGCCTTTGCATTAGTACAACGCTGCCCTGGCTGCCAGGTATTCGCCAAACAAAGCCACATGCCCACCGCGGCTCTCCGCACAATCCCTATAACTTGGCCTTTCACGGTTTGGGGGCTAGATATGGTTGGTCCTCTCAAGGGCGGGTCAGGAAAAAACAAATACCTACTTGTCATGGTGGACAAGTTTACTAAGTGGATCGAAGCAAAGCCAGTAACTTCGGCCGGTGCAGTCCACGTACTCAAATTCATCTCGGGGGTAGTACACCGCTATGGTATCCCCCATAGTCTCATAACAGACAACGGGACAAACTTCACGACCAAAGAGGTGAAAGCATGGTGCGCAAAAATGGGCATCAAGCTCGACTACGCATCCGTATATCACCCGCAGTCAAACGGGCAAGTAGAACACGCCAATGGACTAATCCTTAGTGGAATCAAGCCTAGGCTAGTTCGCTCCCTCATGGAGGCCGACTGCAAATGGGTAGAGGAGCTTGACCCCATTCTATGGGGTCTGCGCACCACACCAAACAGATCCACCGGGTACACTCCATTTTTCATGGTGTACGGTGTCGAGGCGGTGCTCCCCTGCGACATCATACACGATGCACCTCGAGTACGCATGTACGAAGAGCGGGAGGCCAAGTTAGATCGGCAGGATGCCTTGGACGCCTTAGAAGAGGAACGCAACGTCGCTCGGGCACGATCTGCCATTTATCAGCAGCAAGCCCGCCGCTACCACAGTAGGGAGGTCTGCGCAAAGGACTTCAACAAAGGAGACCTCATCATGCGGCTTCATCTGAAGAAGCAGACTCACAAGCTCTCCCCTAAGTGGGATGGGCCATTTATCATCGACCAGGTCCTCATCGGAGGCACGTACCGAATTCGTGACCCAGAGGACGGGCGTCTAGAACCCAACCCCTGGAACGCGGCGCTACTTTGACGTTTCTATGGTTGAAACTCCGAGAACTACTCACCTTTGTAAATACACCACCCTACTTTTCTTTTTATCGTTTTTCTTTTTTTCTCTCTCTCAAGAGATTTTCGAGGCATCCCCTGAAGGGCCCCGAGGAACAAAATCAATACTGCATGTTCTTTTCAAAACACGCATCATTCCACCTCTTATATACTATTGTCTTTCAAGCCATAATATGCATCGATTTGACTTAAGATTTGGCCAAGCTGGGTTGCCCGGCTAATGTGCTTGCCCCTTACGTTCCCGATCTTTCAGCTAAGAGGCAAAGGGAGCACCGCTGTGATTGTTACTCCCAGGTCATCCGGTGCAGTACCTCAGACGGACAAAGCCGAAAGCTAGCTGTGGGATCGAGGAGATAGGTCTAGAGGGGGGTGAATAGACCTCTAACCAGCCAAATTAGCAGTTTTTAATTTCTCTTGGAACTTAGGCAGATTTTGGCATGAGTTAAGATCACTCCAATACTTTCTACACATGCATATCTAGAGATTAAGCAGCGGAAATAGTAAAGCATGCAAGAGTACAGAAAGTAAAGGGGTAGAGTATGGAAGATCAAACGCAATGAAGACATGGTGGTTTTTGGCGTGGTTCCGATAGGTGGTGCTATCGTACGTCCACGTTGATGGAGACTTCAACCCACGAAGGGTAACAGCTGCGCGAGTCCACGGAGGGCTCCACCCACGAAGGGTCCACGATGAAGCAACCTTATCTATTCCACCATGGCTTACGTCCATGAAGGACTAGCCACACTCGGGGTAGATCTTCACGAAGTAGGCGATCTCCTTGCCCTTACAAACTCCTTGGTTCAACTCCACATCATGTTGGAGGCTCCCAGGTGACACCTAACCAATCTAGGAGACACCACTCTCCAAAAGGTAATAGACGGTGTGTTGTTGATGAACTCCTTGCTCTTGTGCTTCAAATGATAGTCTCCCCAGCACTCAAACAACTCCTCACAGATTTGGCTATGGTGGAAGAAGGATTTGAGTGGAAAGCAACTTGGGAAAGGCTAGAGATCAAGGTTCAAATGGTAGGAATGGAATATCTTGATCTCAACACATGGGTAGGTGGTTCTCTCTCGGAAAATGTATGGTGGAAGTGTAGGCACGTTCTGATGGCTCTCCTTACTGAGAAGGATGTGGTGGAGGGGTATATATAGCCTCCACACAAAATCCAACCGTTACACACTTTTGACCCAACTCGGTGGCACCGAAACGATAATCTCGGTAGCACCGAACTATGTAAAAGATATGAACTTTAGGAATCTCGGTGAGACCGATACGAACAACTCGGATGGACCGAAGTGCAATGGCTTAGGGCAAACCTCATCTCGGTGGCACCGATTGCATGAACTCGGTTGGACCGAAGTGAAGCAATAAGGCAACAGAGACTTGGCAAGCCATCTCGGTGAGACCGATTTGCATAACTAGGTGAGACCGAAGTGAATGCAACCGATTACAAAGAGTTGGCAAGGCCATCTCGGTGGGACCGAGATCCATTTCGGTGGATCCGATTTGTTAGGGTTTTGGCAGTGGCTAAGTCTTGGATGAACTCGGTGGGGCCGGATTGGAAAAATCGGTGGGGCCGAGTTGGAATGTAGGTTTTGGACATATTTGGTTAGAGAAAGTGGTTGAGGGTTTAGGAATAATGTCACTAAGCACTTGAGCAAAAAGACCATTAAGAAACACCTCATCCCCTTTTAATAGTATTGGCTTTCCTATGGACTCAATGTGATCTTGGATCACTAAACCAAAAATGTAGAGTCTTGATCTTTTGCCAATCCTTGTCCTTAGCATTTTGAAGGGGTTCCACGTCCTCTTGTCCCTGCCACGCCATTGTTGAACTTGTCTGAAATTCACTAGATAAAAGCATTAGTCCAACAACATGTATGTTGGCATAAATTACCAAAACCACCAAGGGAGTAAATGTGCTTTCACTAGCACTCTTAAACGTACAAATTGGTCGGCCATGACATAGAAATAAAGTGGAGGGGGTCTCTCAAACCCCGACTAGGGGCTTCACCTCCGAGGTCACCCATCTTCGGACTTATGTGTTCGACACAGCTACCCGAGGAAAGGAACTGTTGGAAGAACTATTTTCCTCGGAAGATGTTTCTTACGTTAAAAAGTAATATAACATAACTCTCTACCTCACTCTCGTCGCTCGCACCATATAGCTGGATTGCCTCGTCTCCTGAAGCATCTATTCCGTTCACTTCGGACAGTAGTAAGCAGACACTCCTCGGTCACTGATCGAGGAGGTAGAAGCCAATGGCTAGTTGGCAGAGTTCATATGCGCAGATTGAATAATGACGTAAAGTACTTTGATACATAGAGTCATACATTACATTTCATTACACACGGTCTAACCCATCTATTAAGACGTCTAAGGCACAGTCCTTCTGCGACGACCGAGCGGCAGGCATGACATTCTCGTATATGAGACTAGTGGGTATTTCTTCCCCGTCTGGCCCCATTGGCCCTACCTCGGCGAGGTGCGCCATATCAACCTCCGTATACTAGGTCTTGACCATGGCCCAGGCCTCCCTCGCCCCTTCCCGGCAAGCAGACACCTTCCACGCCTGGATCCGACGTGAAGCTCGCCTCATATGTTCAGCTAGGACGGCCATGTCTTCGGGAACGTGCTCCACTTCGGGCCATAACGCCTTGAAAACTTCCTTCATTGATTTACATGCACTTTTGTGCACCTCGGTTAGCCGGGTCGCCATGTCTTCGGGAACCGGACCTCATTCATCAAGGGGTTGGCTGGACAGTGAAGCTGGAAAAAAGCATGTATTAGCCTGCTAAACATCTCGGCTAAACCCCCAAACAAAAGTAACGATTCTTGAAATAAAAACTTACCAAAAATCGTCTCATCGGTTCGATGATTCTTGGCCTCGGCGGCAGCCAGTTGAGCTTTTAAGCTCTTGATCTCGTCAGCCTGTCGGGCATTTTCAGCCCTTAGTGCATTAACGCCATCCACCCTTTGGGTCACCACATGTTGATTGGCCTGGCGATGCGACTCCGTATAAAGCAAATCCTCGCGGGCCTGCTTGAGATCTCTTTCAAGATGACCTAGGGCTTCCGCTGCTACATCGGATTACGTTGTCAGGAGACTTCGATAATTAAGATTATTATATACAAGACACAACACTTACCGTGCGCCTCTCGAGTGAACTTTTTCACCTGTTTCACCTCGGTCAAGGCAGTCTCCAACCTCCCCTTTGCCTGGGAAAGGGCCTCAGATAGCTGATCATTCCTCGCCTGTGCACTCTATTAAAAAAACTTCTTTAGGTTGAAATCAAGCCTCGCTATGGGCACTATTGCCCATATCAATCCTTAGGGGCTACTACCACGGTGGGCGGTATGGACAAACAGAGACATAAGAAATCTTCAAGATAAAATGAGCTCGGGCTGGACCTTACCCGCAACCCTTGTGACAAAACATCTAATGGTTGATCAAATACCGCGCGGGTCGCCCCGAGGTATGCGTCCACCAAGCTGAGAGCATTGAACTCCCGATCCGAGAATGCTAGACCCCTCAGGGACGTCTTTCGCCGCCGATAATTCACGGCACATTGGATCTCGGAAGGAGTAGCCGAGCTGGTCTCTGAGTCCTCGGGCTGGGGAACTCCTGGAGTAACTCCCGAAGAAGGACGTGCTTCGGCTTCCCTGTTTGAAGCCGCCGTCCCCTCGGCCCTCGCACTCGCTGCCATGGAGGAAGGAAAAGTGTGGCACCCCGCCTGAATACCCCTGTAGCCAGACGGTCGCTGCACACGCCAGCCCAGGAAATCACCCTGGCGCATGCCTTTACAACAAGTATCATGAACATAGGCACAACTGTAAAAGGAATATATTTATTAGCCATTGTGGCTGGAATAAATACATCATGGTTACAGAGCTGGGGCAGCGGAAAAATACTAACTAAGGCGACACAAACTTGGAGAGGCTTCAATCCATAGGGATCTGACTGGGTTACTCTTCTAGCCCGCGAACACTCCGGCTCCTCGACGGATCCTTAGGTGAACCTGGCCACGTTGAAGGCCGCTGAGTACTTTTGAATGTACTCGCAAGCAAACCAAATAACATATACACCAAGCAATGCAATCCATGGCATTCAAGCATGCAATTATTATCTTAATAATATTAGCTATCATGTTACGGCAGGATTATCTAGCAATGCTGCTCATCATGTCATAACAGGAATATCTAGCAAGATAACTACTAAAATAAGTACAGTGATATAGAGTATAACAGTAAATGCAATTGATCAAGTTCATTCACATGATTCCTCTAGATCCAAGTTCTTACGGTCATCCGACCATCTCTCTCGTAGCCATCCCTTGGCTACTTTCCAAGCTTTGGACATCATCCGATGTCCGTGCACATGCACACCAGGTCTGACAATCCTTACCATTCTCTGGTTCATTCATGGTAATAACATTATATGGTCTGTCCTCCAGACTCGGCACAGACCAAATAGTGTGACCTAGTACGAACTGTGTTCCATGACCGAGGACGCAGCTATTCGAATAGATTTACACTCTGCAGAGGTTGCGCACTTTACCCACACTATGGAGCTCCCGGATCGTACTTCAGTACCTGTTCCCATTCGGGTGGACCGGTGCTGCTCCAACAAAACTTGTCTATTGCCTGGCACTCTTACGGCCCCACCGACAATCATACCCCTTCCGGGTCATGCCCTGGGTGGCCCCTATGTCACTCCTGACACCTGTCACCGTCGTGGCCAAACTAAACTGTCCCAAACGGGGACCTGTGCACATAAAACCAAACTGGGCTCACAGAATTATCGCCGCCTACCGGGCCAGGGTAGCACGCGCGCATAATCCCCCCTCTTTGGTGGTACCGATAAGAGGCAAGACAATAGACCAAGCCAGGGCCTTCCCATAAAGGCAAATGTGGCTGCACTGATGAGCTCAGTTCGGTGGCACTATGACTCGATCCAACCGACGGAGGAGGTTGTCATTATTAAGTCACATTCTTTATCAGTGCAATAACAGTAACAATGCATGATGAAAACATAACAACCTATCTCCATATTGTCACCTACGAGTCACTAGTGCGATAATATGATGAATACTAGCAAGTATTGCAAACAGTAATACAAACTATCAGGGGTTTCATTATATTCTAGCACAAACATATTTATTAATTAAACATGCAAGAATAACACAAAGCAATGCTTTAGGGCATATATCAGATGGTCGGCTTGCCTGGTGATGACCCACAAGTATAGGGGGTCAATCGTAGTCCTTTCGATAAGTAAGAGTGTCGAACCCAACGAGGAGCAAAAGGAAATGACAAGCGGTTTTCACCAAAATATTTTCTTCAAGCACTGAAATTATCGGTAACGAGTAGTTTGATAGCAAGATAATTTGTAACAAGTGACAAGTAGCAATAGTAACAAAGAGTGCAACAAGGTGGCCCAATCCTTTTTGTAGCAAAGGACAAGCCGGAACGATCTCTTATAATAAGCAAAGTGTTCTCGAGGACACATGGGAATTTCATCTAGTCACTTTCATCATGTTGGTTTGATTCGCGTTCGCTACTTTGATAATTTGATATGTGGGTGGACCGGTGCTTGGGTGCTGTTCTTACTTGAACAAGCCTCCCACTTATGATTACCCCCTCTCGCAAGCATCCACAACTACGAAAGAAGAATTAAGATAACTCTAACCATAGCATTAAACATATGGATCCAAATCAGCCCCATACGGAATAACGCATAAACTAGGGTTTAAGCTTCTGTCACTCTAGCAACCCATCATCTAATTACTACTCCACAGTGCATTCCCTTAGGCCCAAAGATGGTGAAGTGTCATGTAGTCGACGTTCACATGACACCACTAAGAGAATCAACAACATACATATCATCAAAATATCGAACGAATACCAAATTCACATGATTACTTATGACAAGACTTCTCCCATGTCCTCAAGAATAAAAGTAACTACTCACAAACCATATTCATGTCCAAGATCAGAGGGGTATTAAATAGCATATTGGATCTGAACATATAATCTTCCACCAAATAAACCAACTAGCATCAACTACAAGATGTAATCAACACTACTAGCAACCCACAGGTACCAATCTAAGGTTTTGAGACAAAGATTGAATACAAGAGATGAACTAGGGTTTGAGATGAGATGGTGCTGTTGAAGATGTTGATGAAGATTGGTCCTCCCACGATGAGAGGATCGTTGGTGATGTCGATGGCTTCGATTTCCCCCTCCCGGAGGGAAGTATCCCCGGCAGAATAGCTCCGCCGGAGAGCAAAAGTGCTCCTGCCCAAGTTCCGCCTCGAGACTGCGGCGCACCGTCCCAAAAGTCTTCTCCTTATTTTTTCTAGGGCAAATGGGCTTATATACCAGAAAATGGGCACCGGAGGCTGGCCAGGGGCCCCACGAGCCACCAGGGCGCGCCTGGGGGGGTGGCGCGCCCTGGTGTCTCGTGGGCACCTGGGTGGCCCCCTCTGGTACTTCTTTCTTCCAATATTTTTTATTTATTCCAAAATAAATCTCCGTGAAATTTCAGCTCATTTGGAGATGTGCAGAATAGGTATCTCTGACATAGCTTTTTCAAGTCTAGAATTCCAGCTGCCGGCAATCTCCCTCCTTATGTAAATCTTGCATATTAAGAGAGAAAAGGCATTAGAATTGATCCACAAAGTGTTATATTGATTAAAAACACTATAAATAACAGTAGTAAAACATGATGCAAAATGGACGTATCACCTAAGGGTGAAGGAATACTCCAGGAAGAGGTGCGATCATCTCGCGAAGAAATTTGCCGGAAAAGATTCTCTCTCGGAGGGGCTGAATATAGGGCAGGGGCAAAATGGTCATTTTCAGAATGTGTCAACATGGTGAAAGTGATATAATCGAAACGGGCTTGATGAATAGAAATCGTGGGCTTTGGATTCACCTGAATCGGGGTTGCGAGCAAAAAGATAGGAAGGTTTTACTGCCAGGGACCTATCTGCAAGAATAATATTTACATCAGGGTCCTTGATGGTTTGGCGGGTCGCACACTACCACGGAATACGCTTCCTAGTGGGGAAAACACATTCTTCACCGGGCGTCTCCACTTATCCACGTGGGCAGGGGCTTCGGTCGCCGACATGTGGGTCCCGCACCTCCTTCTCTCTCCTCCTCCTTCCTCCTCCTCCCCTGTTCTTCCCCGACGCCGCGACAGGGCTCGGCCCCGGCGTGGCTCCAGAGCTCCGGTGAGCCTCTCCGGCAGGCGAGCGGACAGGCGGGCACGCCGGCGAGTGCCGCATCCAGCAGAGGTTTCGGGCGCGATCGGAAATGGCCAGAGGTGGGGTTTCACGGCACGGCCGAGGGCGGCGGCTCCGGTCGTGGTGGGTGTTCCGGTGGTCGAGGGGGCTGGGCGAGGGCACGGGTGAGGTCGTCGGGGAATGGGGCATCTGGTGGTGAGGTCCATGGGCCCTGGGGATGGCTGGACGTGGGGATTGAGGGCGGAGGCAGTGGGCGATCCTCGCCAGAATTTGAGCACTGGGAGGGCTTCCGGAATGAATGGGGAGGGCTAGGAGGGCCGCGATCGGGCGAGGGGGAGAGTGGTGAGCTCGAGGGGCTCGGGGAGGGCCTATAAATAGGCGGCTGGCGAGAACCGATAGGCACGGCCGCCGTGGCGGCCTTATCAGTGTACTGGAGCTTGTGGACACGCGGAGGAAGGGGGAGACATCGGCAGGGTCTACGGGAGAGCGGAGGAGCTCGTGGAGTCTTCGGGAGAGCTTGAGGAGGAAGAGGACAAAGAGGAGGCGACGACGCGGTCACGGGCGTACAGAGCCGTGGCGGAGCTCGTCGCAGTGCGGCGAGGAAGGGAACGGAGGGGGAGAAGGGTCCAGAGGGGGCACGCGGCCGAGGGGAAGCTAGTCGACACGTTTGGACACGCCGTGGCAGCTCGAGCTGGCCGGTCCGACGAGATCGAACACTGCCAGTGCACAGGGCACACAGTTGGCCTGCTCTCAGCGTGGTCACCACGCGCACCCTGCGTTTTGGCCCCCCCACTGGATGCTACATCTTATCCAACGCGATGTTTACTGATCATATAGATAAGTTACGACATTGGATGGACCAGGACGGCTCTAGAGTGGTCGAGGTGATCCAGAACAGTTTCTGGATAGAAACTTGGGTGGAGGTTTCTGGAGAAATGGCTAGAGGGATGGAGTTGAATCCTTGTCACACTGAATTGTGGTAGAAAGATGTAGATGCTGGCAAAATTCGAAATCATTTGGACCTATTTTGCATATACTTCCTTTGCAATGCCAAATTTGGTCCAGAAACTAGGTTTTGAAGCTGGGATCAAATGGCTAAATTAATTTGGCTCAAATTTGGTGGAGGATGATTATTTGGCTGTATGGGGGCACTGGTAAAATTTCATACCATTTGGACATACCAAAGTGGTACTTCCTTCACAGTGCTTGAGTCTGGACAGAAACTAGATGGAATTTTTGAGAGAAATTGGCTAAATAAAATGTTGTGAATTTTTGCATGCTCACAGCATATAGGGAATGTGAGGTCTTGGATTAATTTCAAGAATCATGGAGCAATCTAAAATATAGTTGCTTCACAATCTCAAAATGGGTCCAGAACAAGAACTGGATGATGCTCTCAAACTTTGAACTGTGGAACTTGGGTTCTTGATGGAAATGGTGAAGATATGGATAGGAGAAGCTCCACAAATTATTTGGGATTTTTCCTGGCTACCAAAATGGTAGTCCCTTTAGAAAGTGCCCAAAATGCAATATTGGCTTTAAATAGGAAAATGCTATTTCCCATATTTATTTATGGCCAATATTTTTATGAGAGCTCAATATGATCACAAAGAGTATCTCCACAAGTTTTCATGAACTTTAGAGATGGATAGATGTTTTCCTGGATTTAATTCCTTTAAATGGCAGAAAAAGGAATTAATTTTAAATGAAAAATATTGCAAATGACTTAGCAATATTTTTGCATATATCCAGGGTTTATAGAGATAGGATGATCACTGGGAAAAGTTTGGGAGGCAACAGATCAAAGAAATTTGGGATTCCTTTGTAACTGCAAGAATTAGGGTTTCCCTTCTGGTAACTCGGAGGGTAGGGTTTCGGTGGCAAAATCCTGAGAATATATCTTGGGTGGCAAGGTTGATCTGGAGAGAATCTCTGGTTGGATAGGAAAGGCAAGGCTAAATGACCATCTTCATATACCCAAGAGCGAGAGAAAATCCGATAACATCGAAAAAAAGACGGAAGTCCAATCCCACGAAGGAAAAAAACAAGGAGCAAAAACCAGGGTGTTACAAACCTACCCCCCTTAAGAAAATCTTGTCCTCGAGATTTCCGGACTTACCTTTCGGTGAAGGGGGACTTACCCGGGTGCGACTGGGATCCATCAGTTGTCTTGTCTTCGTCGGTTCACTGGCCTTTTAACTGCCTCTCCTAATGGCTCAGGTGTTGTCTTTTCACACAGCTACCTTGAATCCTTCTCTTTCCTGTCAGGTGGACCTTTTGTTCAGATAGTTTGTTGCCTAGGCTTCGTGGGTAGCGCGTAGTGTCGACAAATAGCTTGGTTTCCATGGCCTGGAGCTAGCTGCTTCGGGTTTTATTACGTTACTTCGTACACTGACTGCCAAGGGCGAGACATCCTTTCTGAGTACAGGGCTCACGTGCTCGTCTGGCCTCGAATGGCTAGGGGTGACTTTCTTTCTACCTTGTCAGAATGCTCAGTCTGGCTCTGGGTTCCGTACTGATGTTTCCTTCTGTCTTATGCATCCTGACTTTGTCCTTAGGTGATCCACAATCCAAGGAACAACATGACCGAACTATTACTGCCGTATCCCCAACTGAAATGTCAGGCATGATCACAAAATAATCATAGACGGTAATCTTCTACTCCAATGACACCGTGGCATCTATGAACCGTCGATGCCGACGTGTATGTGCTTTTGGCTATTCTGTCGGAATGTCTGATTTCCAAGTGAATTCAAACCGTCAAACTTTGTCAATCACTGAGGTGGCTCTGCCATATACAGCCGCTGTAGTCCTTGTTATGACCACTGAGTTGAACATAGTATGGCTATCATTCGGTGCATCCTTCGGGGCATATCCTCTTATCTTGGTTGATGGCCCGTTCTGAGGAGTACAACATGCTTGCTGCATTGTTGTGGCCGTATATGCAAGAGTCTGACAAGGATTAGCAATATCACCTTGTCTGTGAAGCTTTACTTTTATTGACCGTCGCGGATGTGGTTTATCCAAAGCTTCTTTATTCTTGAGGGTTCCTTTTGGAGACCTGTCATGACTTACCAGCATGGCTCCTTGGTCATATCCCAGCTTGTCGGGCTTGTATTCATAGCTTACTCTTGCATATCCCGTAGGGGTTGCTGTGCTCATATCCTTCTTGGAAATATGGGGCCAATGTTTCTCTGAACACAGTCATTCCCATGTACGAGTGGCTCGCATGAACTAATCCACTGGACTGCATGCTCACAACATATGCAGAGGTAGGATAAATCCTTTCATAACCACTGAGTCCTGAGGCGGACGTGTGTCTGAACTAGTTCGTGCTTCTGCCAAGATTGTTATGGGCATGATGGCGTGTTGAAGTAGGCTGAATTCCTTACGCTCGAAGCTTCTGCCAGGGTAGTGTGCCGAAGAAGGCTGGGTATCGTACCTCAGAATCTTTCCTTCATGTGGCTTACTACGGAAGGTCAGGTGCCTTATGCTGGAAGCTTTATGCGGTAGCAGGCTGAGGAAGATGGGAGTGCCGTACCCCAGAAGATTTCTTCCCCTAGTGGCGTAGCGAGGAAGATTGAGAGTCTTGCGTCGTAAGCTCTTCTTGATAGCTTGCGGAGGAGGGCTGGGTTTCTTATACCAGAAGCCTTGCACTGTGATACGCAGTCGGACCTGTGGCCGGTTCTGGCTTCCTTCCGGAGCATCCGGAATTTACCCATAGCGGAGCCAAAGCTTGGTACAGGCCATACCTTGACTGAAGATATTCCGTTGGTCATGCACATCGCTTGTCCTTCTGCTGGTCTGATCATTATTGCTGTATAGGTTGCACAACTGATGCCGACTTTGTGTTGATAATTAATTCGGAATACCCTTTGCATTCAATCCAAGTGTTGCCGGTAATGAACAGTTGACGGATAATTCCATTCGGTTTAGCTGTACTTCCAGGTATTCAAAATTCTCACTAATTCCGGATAGCCGTGGACTTATCCATATGTCTCGCAGACCTTGTTCCACAGTGCCCGGAAATTTGTATATGTACCGATGAATTCCAAAGTATGCTTGGAAATTTGTATCAACGTACCAGAGTTTTGTTGTTGCTCTCGGCACATTCGCATTCTTGAAATATGTCTTCTGTGGGTAATAAGTGATTCTTGAGTCCCTTAAGAAAAGACTTCAAGGTTCACCCCACTGACTGAAATAATCCTTGTGTTGAGGACGGAATCATTTGTCCCTTCTGGTGTCCATTGCTGACAATTCATCTGGCTGTTCCTTAGGTATGATTTGTTCTAAGGAAAACTCTCTCAGGTATATTCTGGCCTTGTCTGTTGCACGCAAATTCTGCTTCTGGCCCATTCTTTATTCTTAACAGATCTGGTGATAATGTTCTGAATATCAGGCAGTTGGCTTGGCTTGACTCTTACTGAATTTGGATTATTGGGCATTATCCAGACTGTATGCTGGTCTTCTTAGCGGTACTTGCGGATGGATCCAGTCGGAGCGAAAGAACGGAATCGGCAAAAGAAGCAAGAATCGCGAAAAACCAAAAAGCACATAAAGCTCAAATTTTGCGGACTTTACACACGTGGCCAAAGATTCACTATTATAACTAGCCTAGCGCACTCGATGCACCTCTAAGGACTTAGAAGCAAAACCATACAATGCTCCTGGTAGCAATTGGGGTCAAGCTCCTACTACTTCCTTAAGGACCATCAAACTCAACGCGCGACCATAGCCAAAGTGGCTTGGTCAACGATCCTCGGGTTATCGGGAAGAGATGGAATTTATAAGCGTTTCCCAAAGGAAACTAGATTTGAGGAGAGAAATACCATGGTTAGCAAGCAAGGTAGGGATATCTGGTTTACCTAGGGGTTCAGGGCTCACGGGTCGTTGACGGGTGCGGACATTTCACACCGGAGGCAAAGGCCACGAGAGTTGAGGTTTGATAGGGGCCAAAAACCTATGGGATTTCCTTATGATCAATAGCAGCCGTGCCTGTTTGGCAAAGATGGCTGAAATCCATCTGGGCTTTCTACTGAGCACAAGACAATGAAGTCTGGCTAGGGTAACCTACAGTCAGCCTGGCTGCTCTGATACCATCCGTTGTGGCGCCCTGCCTGAATACCCATGTAGCCAGACGGTCGCTGCACACGCTAGGCCAGGAAATCACCCTGGCGCGTGCCTTTACAACAAGTATCATGAACATAGGCACAACTGTAAAAGGAATATATTTATTAGCCATTGTGGCTGGAATAAATACATCATGGTTACAGAGCTGGGGCAGCGGAAAAATACTAACTAACGCAGCACGGACTTGGAGAGGCTCCAATCCACAGGAATCTGACTTGGTTACTCTTCTAGCCCGCGAACGCTCCGGCTCCTCGACGGATCCTTAGGTGAACCTGGCCACGTTGAAGGCCGCTTACTACTTTTGAATGTACTCGCAAGCAAACCAAATAACATATACACCAAGCAATGCAATCCATGGCATTCAAGCATGCAATTGTTATCTTAATAATATTAGCTATCATGTTACAACAGGATTATCTAGCAATGCTGCTCATCATGTCATAACAGGAATATCCAGCAAGATAACTACTAAAATAAGTACAGTGATATAGAGTATAACAGTAAATGCAATTGATCAAGTTCATTCACATGATTCCTCCGGATCCAAGTTCTTACGGTCATCCGACCATCTCTCTCGTAGCCATCCCTTGGTTACTTTCCAAGCTTTGGACATCATCCGATGTCCGTGCACATGCACCCCAGGTCTGACAATCCTTACCATTCTCTGGTTCATTCATGGTAATAACATTATATGGTTTGTCCTCCAGACTCGGCACAGACCAAATAGTGTGACCTAGTACGAACTGTGTCCCATGACCGAGGACGCGGCTATTCGAATAGATTTACACTCTGCAGAGGTTGCGCACTTTACCCACACTATGGAGCTCCCGGCCTCGTACTTCAGTACCTGTTCCCATTCGGGTGGACCGGTGCTAGTCCAACAAAATTTGTCTATTGCCTGGCACTCTTACGGCCCCACCAACAATCATACCCCTTCCGGGTCATGCCCTGGGTGGCCCCTGTGTCACTCCTGACACCTGTCACCGTCATGGCCAAACTAAACTGTCCCAAACGGGGACCTGTGCACATAAAACCAAACTGGGCTCACAGAATTATCGCCGCCTACCGGGCCAGGGTAGCACGCATGCATAATCCCCCCTCTTTGGTGGTACCGATAAGAGGCAAGACAATAGACCAAGCCAGGGCCTTCCCATAAAGGCAAATGTGGCTGCACTGATGAGCTCGGTTCGGTGGCACTATGACTCGATCCAGCCGACGGAGGAGGTTGTCATTATTAAGTCACATTCTTTATCAGTGCAATAACAGTAACAATGCATGATGAAAACATAACAACCTATCTCCATATTGTCACCTACGAGTCACTAGTGCGATAATATGATGAATACTAGCAAGTATTGCAAACAGTAATACAAACTATCAGGGGTTTAATTATATTCTAGCACGAAAATATTTATTAATTAAACATGGAAGAATAACACAAAGCAATGCTTTAGGGCATATATCAGATGGTCGGCTTGCCTGGGGGTGAAGGAATACTCCAGGAAGAGGTGCGATCATCTCGCGAAGAAATTTGCGGGAAAAGATTCTCTCTCGGAGGGGCTGAATATAGGGCAGGGGCAAAATGGTCATTTTCAGAATGTGTCAACATGGTGAAAGTGATATCATCGGAACGGGCTCGACGAATAGAAATCGTGGGCTTTGGATTCACCTGAATCGGGGTTGCGAGCAAAAAGATAGGAAGGTTTTACCACCAGGGACCTATCTACAAGAATAATATTTACATCAGGGTCCTTGATGGTTTGGCGGGTCGCGCACTACCGCAGAATACGCTTCCCAGTGGGGAAAACGCATTCTTTGCTGGGCGTCTCCACTTATCCACATGGGCAGGGGCTGCGGTCGCCGACATGTGGGTCCCGCACCTACTTCTCTCTCCTCCTCCTTCTTCTTCCTCCTCATCCCCTGTTCTTCCCCGACGCCGCGACAGGGCTCGGCCCCGGCGTGGCTCCGGAGCTCCGGTGAGCCTCTCCGGCAGGCGAGCAGACGTGCGGGTACGCTGGCGAGCGCCGCATCCAGCAGAGGTTTCGGGCGCGATCGAAAATGGCCAGAGGTGGGGCTTCACGGCGCGGCCGAGGGCGGCGGCTCCGGTCGTGGTGGGTGTTCCGGTGGTCGAGGGGGCTGGGCGAGGGCACGGGTGAGGTCGCCGGGGAGTGGGGCATCTGGTGGTGAGGTCCATGGGCCCTGGGGATGGCCGGACGCGGGGATTGAGGGCGGAGGCAGTGGGCGATCCTCGCCGGAATTCGAGCACTGGGAGGGCTCCGGGAATGAATGGGGAGGGCTAGAAGGGCCGCGAGCAGGCGAGGGGGAGAGTGGTGAGCTCGAGGGGCTCGGGGAGGGCCGATAAATAGGCGGCCGACGAGAACCGATAGGCACGGCCGCCGTGGCGGCCTTATCGGCGTACTGGAGCTTGTGGACACGCGGAGGAAGGGGGAGATGTCGGCAGGGTCTCCGGGAGAGCGGAGGAGCTCGTGGAGTCTTCGGGAGAGCTTGAGGAGGAAGAGGACAGAGATGAAGGCGACGACGCGGTCACGGGCATACAGAGCCGTGGCGGAGCTCGCGGCGCGGTGAGGAAGGGAACGGAGGGGGAGAAGGGTCCAGAGGGGGCACGCGGCCGAGGGGAAGCTAGTCGGCCCGTTTGGACACGCCATGGCAGCTCGAGCTGGCCGGTCCGACGAGATCGAACACTGCCAGTGCACAGGGCAAGCAGTTGGCCTGCTCTCAGCGTGGTCACCACGTGCACCCTGTGTTTTGGCCCCCCACTGGATGCTACATCTTGTCCAACGTGATGTTTACTGATCATATAGATGAGTTACGACATTGGATGGACCAGGACGGCTCTAGAGTGGTCGAGGTGATCCAGAACAGTTTCTGGATAGAAACTTGGGTGGAGATTTCTGGAGAAATGGCTGAAGGGATGGAGTTGAATCCTTGTCACACTGAATTGTGATAGAAAGATGTAGATGCTGGCAAAATTTGAGGTCATTTGGACCTATTTTGCATATACTTCCTTTGCAATGCCAAATTTGGTCCAGAAACTAGGTTTTGAAGCTGGGATCAAATGGCTAAATGAATTTGTCTCAAATTTGGTGGAGGATGATTATTTGGCTTTATGGGGCACTGGTAAAATTTCATACCATTTGGACATACCAAAGTGGTACTTCCTTCACAGTGCTTGAGTCTGGACAGAAACTAGATGGAATTTTTGAGAGAAATTGGCTAGATAAAATGATGTGAATTTTTGCATGCTCACATCATATAGGGAATGTGAGGTCCTGGATTAATTTCAAGAATCATGGAGCAATCTAAAATATAGTTGCTTCACAATCTCAAAATGGTTCCAGAAACAAGAACTGGATGATGCTCTCAAACTTTGAACTGTGGAACTTGGGTTCTTGATGGAAATGGTGAAGATATGGATAGGAGAAGCTCCACAAATTATTTGGGATTTTTCCTGGCTACCAAAATGGTAGTCCCTTTAGAAAGTGCCCAAAATGCAATATTGGCTTTAAATAGGAAAATGCAATTTCCCATATTTATTTATGGCCAATATTTTTAGGAGAGCTCAATATGATCACAAAGAGTATCTCCACAAGTTTTCATGAACTTTGGAGATGGATAGATATTTTCCTGAATTTAATTCCTTTAACTGGCAGAAAAAGGAATTAATTTTAAATGAAAAATATTGCAAATGACTTAGCAATATTTTTGCATATCCAGGGTTTATAGAGATAGGATGATCACTGGGAAAAGTTTGGGAGGCAACAAATCAAAGGAATTTGGGATTCCTTTGTAACTGCAAGAATTAGGGTTTCCCTTCTGGTAACTCGGACGGTAGGGTTTCGGCGGCAAAATCCTAAGAATATATCTTGGGTGGCAAGGTTGATCTGGAGAGAATCTCTGGTTGGATAGGAAAGGCAAGGCTAAATGACCATCTTCATATACCCAAGAGCGAGAGAAAATCCGATAACATCAAAAAAAAGACGGAAGTCCAATCCCGCGAAGGAAAAAAAACAAGGAGCGAAAACCAGGGTGTTACAAAAAGACTGCCTGCGAATGATCAAAGGGGTCAGAACCCGAGATAACATTTCTACAACATACAGTAATCACAATCACCTGGTAATCGGAGGAGCACTTTCGGTTGCCTCCATGACCTCGGCCTGTGCTTCTTCTGCTTCTTGTGGGCGGTTCCCTTGAGGAGCCGTCTCTCCGCGCGAACGTTTCGAACACCGTCCCTTTGGAGGAGAAGTCAGGCGACCAGGGGCTTGGGGACGAGGGGCTCGCTTTCGAGTAGAGGAAGAGGGCGTTACCGATGAAGCTGGCCTCGTTCCCGGCGCGTCCGGGGTGAAGGCTACCTTGGAGCCGTCAAGGCACTCCATATGAAATTTCCTCCCCTCATAGATAAGAGCCAGATCCTCATCCTCGTGAAAGAGGGGGTCTTCTGCTCGTTGGTGTGTTTCTGGCTCGGGCGCCGGGCTGTTTAGAGCCTCCACCTGATGCCTCCATCTCTGCTCGAAACCGGTAAAAAGATCGGTCAAATGGATCGGCTACTAAAAAACAACTCGGGTAGGCAAAATAAAGCGGGAGGACTCACTATGTCGGCGGATTGTAGTAGGACAACCCGTCTCGGAATTGACGTCGGGCAAAGTCCTCCGCCGTTCCTTGGTAGATACCGGCCATCATTGTCCCGAAGGCCGCTTGGTCAAAGAAACTTTGCCGAATTGATCGAGAGCAGTCTTCGGTTCTGTTGTATGCGCACAATGGGTGAGGGCGCAGCCGGAGTGGATGGACTCTTCGGTCTATCGCCGTGGCCATTACGTCTATGTCACGCCCAATATGCGATCCTATTCTCGAGGAACTCGGAGGCCCCACCAAGAGTAGAAACGCATATTGGAGACGCTTGCAAGGTGGATATCATTACATCGTACCACATACATAATAGATGGGGATACAATCAAATACATACAATCATCACATGAATACATCAATACATAACAAACATCATACAGAAGGGCAGCATCCGACTACGGATGAAATCAAACGGAAAGAAGAACGACATCCACCCTGCTAGCCCAGGCTGCCGACCAGGAACCTTTCCCTAGATCGACGAAGAAGAAGAACCAGAAGAAGAACTCCAAAAGCAAACGAACATCGCTCTCACGTCAGATCATCACATTACCTGTACCTGCACCTGTTGTTGTAGTAAACTGTGAGCCACGAGGACTCAGCAATCCCATAACCATGGGTAGCAAGACTATCAAAGCTTAAATGGGTATGGAAGGGTAAGGTGGTGAGGTTGCAGCAAGCACTAAGCATTATATGGTGGCTAACTTACGAGTACAAGAATAAGAAGAGCATCTACGCAAACGGTCGCAAACTACAAATGATCACTAAGTGATCATGAACACCTACTTACGAGTCAAACATAACCCCACCGTGTTCTCTTCTCGAACTTCCTCGAAAAGAGACGGTCACAGTTACGCACACGGTTGGTGTATTTTAATTAGGAGTTAGTGTCAAGTTCTCTACAACCGGAGGTTATAAATATCCAAGTGCCACATAACCGCGGGCACGGCTTCGCGTAAGATTTAACCCTGCAGGGGTGTTCCAACCTGGCCCATCAAAAGCCTACACAAGCTGCGGTGGAAATACCTCAACCTCGAGATAGCCCAAAGTATCCTCGGAATCCCGGTGCACAAGACATTTCGACAATGGTAACACAATTCCAGCAAGACCTCCCGGCGTGCCGACACCCTGATAGTAGCCGCGCGTATCTCGTCTCAGGCCATGACCGGATCGTCCAAACTTCCGGTAGGCCAATTCCAGAGTTGCCCCTGGCGGCCACCGGCGGTTGACAAATTCGAACCAGCACCATCAGCACTGGCCCACCTGTATTATGTGGAATTAAAGAATCCTCGGGTTCATGACGCCCTATGCCAATTAATTATTTAGATCAGTATTATTATGTTGGCAAATGTTAAAACCAATGTTGGGCCTTGCTGGAAGCAGTTATTCAAAGCGAACTGTCAAGAGGGTCCCATTCCCCTGAGCATGTTAGGAACGCTAAACATGGATCATAACACCAGCATTACGGAAACTAGGGCGGCTTGAGTGGAACAAAACACTAGGCAAAAGGCCGAGCCTTCCACCCAATACCAAGTATATAGATGCATTAATTAAATAAGAGATATTGTGATATCCCAACATATCCATGTCCCAACATGGAACAACCTGCAAGAGCACCTGCAACTAGCAACGCTATAAGAAAGGGGCTGAGCAAAGCGGTAACATAGCCAAACAACGGTTTGTTGGGTAAGGGTGGTTAGAGGCTGTATCATGGCATATGGGAGGCTGACATATATGTGGTAGGAAGCGCGACATAGCGATAGCAACGAGACAACTAGCAAGCAAAGATAGTAAAGATATCCAAGGTCATGATCATCTTGCCTGAAATCCCGCCAGGAAGAAGAACGAGTCCATGAAGAAGACGAACCAACGTAGTCGAACGAATTCTCACAATCGCAATGAAATCGGATCTATCGAGAAGAAGCACAACCGGAAAGAAGCAAACAACATGGTAAACACACAAACATAATCATGGCATAATGCACAATCAAGTATGATGCATGTCCAGTTTAAAGAGGCATGGCATGGCAAAGTGCAACCATTCAAATTCTACACATTAAGTGAAGCTCAATATGCAATGAGTTGCATATTGATGAAACTCCACATTCAATTTAATTAGTTCACTCCCGTTTATGCACATGACAAGGTTAAATGTTGTTAATCATGGCAAGTGGTGAAGCATAATTAATCTACCCATCTAGGCAATTTAAATGAGGCCGGAAACAACAAACAACAATTCCGGAAAATCCCCATATGCATATTTCGAAATTGGTACTATTCTGATCTAAACACAATTTTATAGTTGTTAAACATGCAAATTAATAGCACCATGTTAATCTACACATCTTTCTACCCCATCTACATATAAAGTTTATTTAATTCGGAGTTACGGTTATTTAGCTATGAAATAAACCATTTTAGCAAGTCATTTAGCAATTTTAATGCAAACAATAATTTAAATGTGGTTAACATGCATGCGGATGACATATTTAAGTTGGATGCAATTTTATGAAAATGGTGGTAAATATCATGATATGGAGTATTTGTCGTCATGGCGGAAGGAAGGGGTGCCACGACGGCGAAAACGGAAATGGTGCCACGGCAACATTCCGGTTCCGACAACTCATTGAAGATGACGGTGCAAAAGATCAAATGTGAGATGTCTGGACGTGCAAGAGCAACGGGGAGTGATCACGGATACCGGGTGTCCCACGTATCGATGGCAAAAGAGGGGCAATGTGTAACGAACAATCGCATACGGTGCAAACACGCGGTGCATCTCATATCACACATGCATTCGTTCACGGCGGTCGTCTCGGCGGTTATACCTCCAAAGTGTGCGATCGGGGTGGATCGAGTCGATGGTAGTGGAAGTAGGGGTACACGTTCGAAGAGGAATTTGGCGCATCCATGTTCTTCGCGGGTCGTCGTTGAACTTGGCGTTCCGGACACGGCGGTGGTACCAGGGTACTTGGCGAAATCCACGAAGGGGTCTTGGCGTTCCGGGTACGGGTCTTGGCGATAACTGCGGATGCGGTCTTGGCGTTCCTGAAGACGGCAGTAGAGGTACACGGTCGTCGTGGCACTTCGCGTGAGGTCGAGGATTGGTGGTCGTGGTGCAGCAAGATGAAGGTGGCCACAGAGGTCCTGGTCTCGGCGTCAAAGTCAACGGGCAGGGGAGATGCATGGAGGCAGCAGCAGGGTGATGTACAGATGCAGCGTTGGTCTTGGAGGTTTCGTGACCGGAGCGTGGTGGAGGCGAGGAGGTGGATGCAAGCAGAGGAGGAACCGAGGTGAGGCGGAGCAAGGGGCGGCTCGCGGTGGCGCGGCTTGCAGCGGCGGAACGGCTTGCAGCGGCGGAGCACTAGGAAAGGCGGGCGAAGACGGCGGGCGGCGAGGCAGGCCGAGGCCATGGCAGCGACGGAGCACTACGGCGCGGAGGCGACGCAACAGAGGTCAGCGGGGCGCCGGGGACGGGTGGATCAGGGCGTCTCCTGCCCGGATCTGGTCAGAGGCGGACCGGAGGCGAGCTAGAGCTCCGGCGGCGGCGACGGGCACCTGCGGGCGGCCATGGATGAGAGAGAGAGGGGGGAGGCAGGGAGGAAAAGGAGGAAGGAAGGAAGGATGGGGGGAGAGGCGACGGGGTCGGCCTGGGTCCGGTGGCGGGATCCGGCGCGCGGGGCGGCGATGAGGACCTCTCCCTGGCGGCGGCGCTGGGGTATCGGGAGGAGGCAGAGGGAGCGAGGGGATCGAGAGAGGTGGGGGATCGGGAAGAGCTGCTCGATCGGCTAGGGTTAGGGGAGGCTCTATCGGGCCGGGAAGCAGGCCGGCCTAGCGACGCGCTGCCCCTCTCTTTCTCTCATCAAATCCTTTTTCTCTGTTTAACAAAAATACAGAGGGTTTTAGAAAATAGAGAGAGGGGTCCAGGAGAAGAATTTGAGCAAGAGGCCAATTTTCTTGGACTCACAAAAATGAGCTTGATCCAAGGAAAAAACAATTGGCACTGTTAGAAGGACTGGATTCGAACATATTTGAGTTTGATTCAAATAAGTTTGAATTAGGACAAGGTTTTTGAAGAGCCGAAAAATGTTGAGAATTATGGTGGAGCTTTGATAAATGCAGAAATAATTATTGGCAAGGTTTGGAGGTTAAACTTGAAGCAGAAAAGATATGAGAATTTAATTGCAAGTGTGTTTATGGGTGATTCCCAAAAATAGTGGAATATTTAATAGTAGCTCCCTAGAATATTGGGAGGATACGTTATAAAGAGAAATCACCATGTGAATTTCCCACGATTTAAATGGATCGAAGATCCATACAATTTATTTATTTGAGTTGCAAAAATTAATGATATGATGGCATGATGAAATGATGCAATGCAAAAGAAATAACACCGGGCAAACAATATAATAATAACAACGGAAGGAATCGGTCTCGGGGTGTCACAGTCTATTATGGTAAGGCCTGTCCTTACCAGTTGCTTCACCTTGGCGGCTAGCTCGGTCACCTCGGCACCATCTTCTGGGACCATACCCTGTGGCCTCCAGCTATATTGCCTCTTTGGGGGCTCCGAAGAGAAAGGGGGAAGCCCTGGCCGAACTGGACCTGGGAGGGGAACATCGTCTATATAGAACCACTCTGTTGGCCAGACGTCGGTATCCTCCCGAGGTGTGCCTGGCGGGTATTATGTCCCCTCGATTCGACAGACTTCGGCCGCTCCAACCTCGTAAAGCCTTTCGGCGGAGGAACAAGGCACTACACAGAAATACCTCCTCCAGAGTCCGAAGTGCGCTTCACACCCAAGATGCATCTCGCATAGGGCGACGTACCCCGCAATGTGCAGAATCAAGTTGGGGGTAAGGTGGTGGAGCTGCAGCCCATAAAACTCTAGCAGGCCTCGGAGGAAAGGGTGAATTGGAAATCCTAAGCCGCGCAGCAGGAAGGAAACAAAGCATAACCGTTCGTCCTTTTGAGGGGAGGGGAAATTCTCTGCGTGTACCTGCCCGTTGATGGATGTTAAACCCGGGCGGGTCGCTGTCAGATCTGAATCTGGCAGGTATCCTTGCCTGGCCAGGCGCTCCAGTTGGAGGCGCGAGACGACGCAACTGCCCCAATCACCCCTGACAAGGCCACGAGGGCGCCTCGAAGAACCTGCGTCGCTCGCCATGGGAAACCCTCAAGGATGAACTTGGGAGGAAGGGGAGAGCTTGTGCAGTTTGCTTGGAAGGAGGATTGGGGGTTTGTGATAAATCTGCACGCCTGACTCGTGGATAAAGGGGGGGGGGGAGACCGACGCTTCGACGTTTCGCCATAAGTTGACCCGCTTCCCCGTAAGACACGATTCCCAAAGATCAAAAAGCTGAGGCCACGTGTGGTGGAGCTGGGCCCACTCGACGGGATTATCAATCTTTCCGAGGTCTGCTTGAAGCTATGCTGAGAAGATCATGCACGGAACTTGCCTGCCGAGCCAAAGACTCCGAAACCGAAGACCAAGAGTGTCGTCCTCGGCATCGGAGACCAGTTCAGGGGCTACTGACGGTGTCCTAGACTAGGGGGTATTAACCTAGTCTGCTCATATTCCTCGGGCCGGACAAGTGGGCTCTCATTCTTGTCAAGATGGACTCCGAAAGATACACACAGGAGAAGAGATCAAGACTGCATCTACCGAAGACTTGGCGCGTACTCCAAGACTCCTTCTGTCGCCTCCATGTCGAGATACCGACCTTGTAACCCTAGATACCCTATCCGGCGTGTATATAAGCCAAAGGGTTTAGCCCTCAGAGGGAATCTCAACACAATCTCATTCACCTAGTCTTAGGACTAGATCATACGATCTTGAGGTAGATCAACTCTGTACCTGATACTTCCCCATCAATATAAACAAGAGCAGGACGTAGGGTTTTACCTCCATCAAGAGGGCCCGAACCTGGGTAAACATCGTCTCCCTGTTCCTGTTACCATCTGTCCGAGATCCACAGCTCGGGACCCCCTACCCCGAGGTCTGCCAGTTTTCACACCGACACCGACGAATATGGCCCACCGACTAATTATTTGGGGGTCCTCGACCCAGCCCATTTGCCCGGGATCACACGTGGCTACCACCCCCTCATCTAGAACACCATCACGAGGTGATCGACATCGTCGTAAAAAAACATCCCCTCTATGTCGGAATCATCCGACTCTGACGACGGCGAAGAACTTCGATCATCCATCTAAAAAATTAATCTGTGATTTAATCTAACATATCGCCCGTCACCTAAAATTAAAATGCACGGAAACCGCTAGAGAGATTACCTTTGGCCGGTAGCAAATCCGCGCAACCGAGCTCTCTCCCCCACCATCAGCCGGAAGCAAATCCGCCGCCCCTACTTCCTCACGGCCCCAAACCCACGGTAGCTGCGAGGACAATTCCGTGGCTCGGATCCGCCCGCAACGAGGCCTCACAAAGCTCTGGGACAAATCCATGGCGGTGGCCACGCTCCTGTGGTAAAGATCGGCAACCCCCGAGCTCCAAAATTGGTGGAGAAGATGCGGCGAAGGGCGACGGAACTATTCGACGGCGCGGGGTGGCCCGGGGTAGCAAGAATCCGCGACGAGATGCAGCGGCGGCGGAATGGTGGGCGCGAGCTAAAACGTCCCTCCCGTCAAGTCGTGCGAGTGATAGAGGAAACAGTAAAACGGAGGGAGAAAATGGGCATATGCGGTGGGATGGCTGAAATATACAGCTCCCCTCAATTTTTTTTCCAGACATGCCATTTCACGGAATCTACATGGGACGGTTTTTCTTCAAAAAACGGTAGTTATTATAGTCGCCGGTGGGGTTTAGAGGATGTGCCACATGTCATACACCCAAAGGCAGATGCAGTTAAGTCACCCAAACTCAGTCCGTGCTGGACGCAGCTTCAATGACTTACTGCACCTACCTTTGAGCATATGACATATGGATCCAACCGATGGCTGGCCCACATGTCATACACCCAAAGGCAGGTGCAGTTAAGTCACCCAAGCTCAGTCCGTGCTAGAGATTAGGGATGTAAATGGTACGGATAATTTCCGCTCCGAAACCGCATCCGCATCCGTTTTTAAGGATATGGTATGCACTTTCACGAATCCGGCGGATATGGATGCGGATACGGATTTTGGTCAACCGGATATCCGACGGATATGGTAGCGGATATGGTATTGGCAATATCCGACGGATATGGATTATCCGATATATTTTTAGGATTATCCGACATTGTCAAATAGGATTATCCGATAAGTTTAGCCCAAATATCCAAATAGTCCACTTTTCAGAATCACATATATAAATATAATATAACTAATTCCTTATTACAATCTTACATGCACGTATAAGCACAGCTAATAAACTTAAGAACACGTACTGTACTACTTAGTAATTAACTTAGCTACTATTTAAACCTATTTTATGGTTGATTAGAGAACAATATGATTATATGAATCTGTGATGTAAGCTATTAATCCCATTAAGAACACGTACTGTACTAGTTAACATGCACATACAAGAACCATCAGTCATGCTTGCTGCAGCTTGTAAGCTAGTAATCCCATTATAAGCAGTAAAAAATGGTCGCCTGTAGAAATATACTATTGCGGAGAATATCTACATCAATATTTTTTGTCCATTTTCGATCCGAGTCCGCTCCGCTTCCGCTCCGAATCCGTAGTCTGACATAATCCGCATTCGAATCCGCATCCGATCATTATCCGCTCCGCTCCGAATCCGACAAAAAAATATGGTAAAGGATATGGTAAAAGTATTATCCGATCCGATCCGATCCGTTTACATCCCTACTAGAGATGCTATAAACGACCCCTCGCGAATGAAAATCCGGGACACAGGCAACGGGTTTGTCCGCTCAACGACCCGCCCAGAAGCTCAGAGAGGGGACCGACTGACCGAAAAGGCAGAGTAAAAAATAAGCCCTAGCTCGGACTCCGGCGACGGGATGAGGTCCGGAGGCGCCGCCGAGGTGATAGATCTCTCCAGCGACGACGACGAGGAGTCCCTCCCCTTTCCCAGCACCAGCGCCGTCAGCATCGCCGCCTCCCCCCTCCGCGATGTCAAGCCGTACGAGCTCGCCGATGTGAAGCCCCTGCTTTACCCGATCCAGCCCCCAGGCTGCTACGCGCTCGTGCCCGTCAAGGACGAGGACCCCGTGCCCTTGCCACTCGCCGCCGAGGCCCCCAGGGTCCTCCCCCTGCCGCGCCTCTGCCGCCAATTCTGGAAGTCCGGCGAGTATGTTGTAGCCCGCCGCAACCCTGACGCTGATGCCCCTGGTATGCTGACTGCAGAAATCTCGGCGACACGTCCCTTGTTTCTGCTTTTTTTTTCTACTATTTCCTTTTGATTTCGGTGTTTGTGATTTGGTGGTGTGTAGGTGGGCGGAATCGGCTGAGGATCAATCCAAAGTTCCTGCACTCAAATGCTACTTCCCACAAGTGGGCATTTGGCGGTATGAGAATTAACTAATCTTAGAAAATAACTCCATCTTGGGAAATTGACTCATTTGGTTCACAAATTCTTTCATACACTTAATGGCCTCCCAGTCTTTGTTAAATGCAGTTTTTTTAGTAAGATAAGAGTTCATACGCATAATGGCGTCCCAGTTTCTGTTGAATGCAGTTTTGTAGTAACAATTTGTCTTGTCAGTTGTCAGCTTGTCATTTATGTATTTAACTATCATGGGTTAATTCTCTTACTAAATTGTAAGCATGTAATGGGAAGTTTAAAAAATTGCATGTTAGCAGTAAATATAGTAAAACAGTGGCTTCTAAATGACTTACTCACTTAATTAAAACAAAAAGGACCTGAGACGTGTATTGAGAATTGTCATCTGAATTTTTGTCTGCCGCATACAAGGTGGCCTAGCCCATTTGTCCTTACAATCTGGGCATAAATGTCCCTCTCGATGTCAGAATCTTGTATTATAACAATTGATCCACTGTTTACATAACTTTTGTAAGTACAGGCTTGAATCATTGTGTAAATACTAGCACTTCGAAAACCAATCTAGGACATGATCGTGGTTTCTACTTGTTATTGGGGTTAAATTCAAGCATATCTAACCTGATCCTAACCCACTTTCTTGTGTGTATAATGGACACACTTTGCTTTGCATCATATGGTACTTTCTCTTCATTATTTGTATTCAGTGTTGACTTCGTTAATTTTTGCAGCCATTGCTGAGCTTCTTGATAACTCTATTGATGAGGTATTTTCCGTATTTGACGATGCTCAATTAACTCCATCCTAAAAGGAAAAATAGATGAACATGAATGCTATGTATGGTTTATTTGGTTGCGTATTTTCTGTCAGGTGAATAATGGGGCAACATTTGTTCGTGTTAATAAATTCACAAACCCACGGGATGGTAGTCCCTCATTGTTGGTTCAAGGTTTGCAGCTTCAATATGACAAATAAATGTGGAACTATTCAGTTGGTAGAAACATTTCAATAATGACCTTGGGGTGTTTTGTGTGGCCAAGATGATGGAGGGGGGATGGATCCAGATGCACTGCGATGTTGCATGAGCTTTGGATTTTCAGATAAGCAGTCTGATGCTTTCATCGGGCAATGTATGTTCTTTGTGCCTTTTATCCTATTTCCATTCAATATCTTAAAGTCTTGCTATTGGATTCATTGTTTCCTGTTTGTCAGATGGCAATGGTTTCAAAACAAGCACAATGAGGCTTGGAGCGGATGTGATTGTTTTTACACAGAACCAAAAAAACTGGTATTTCTCCTTTGCACTCATTTAATCTAGGAGTCCAGTTCTTCACAATTACACCCTCTGTTCATAAATATAAGACGTTTTGGCAGTTCAGTTTAAACTGCCAAAACGTCTTACATTTAGAAACAGAGGTGGTATATCAGAACAAACATCTTGTGGTGTCGCTTGCCACCTTGGTCTTTGGTTTCAAAAGTAACTCTTAGGGAAAGTACACTAAAATTTTCATGAGTATTGTGCAGGAATGGATCTGAAACATGGTGAGATATTTATTGAAAGAATTTCTAAGTGTTAATACGGCCTTTTGCAATGCTTTTGAATAAAATGTCCGTATGGGGGTAATTTTCACCTTTTGTGTTACATGGGAACAATCAAACATGTATCACTCTAATATCTAATCTAACCTGATATGGCGACTGTTCATTTGTTATATTATTTGTTGCATGTTACTTGTCAGACACACATTCATGCTTCACTGTGCTGCTGCCACCACATGAGTTATCATTCGGTTATGTTACTTAAAATTTAATCATACCTCTCAATTCCTCTGTTGCCTCAGTAAAATGTCTGGCCACCCAGTTCATGTATCAATTCAAGCAATTTGTTGCTGTTTCTGTAGGACACCGACAAGAAGTATTGGTCTTCTTTCTTACACATTTCTGATGGAAACAGGCTGTGATGATGTATTGGTGCCAACAGTAAGTCTGATGCTTTCTTTGTAAGCTGATGTCAAGTTCTGGAAATTTTAGTTAGCTGGTCTCTGAGCTATGTTGTAGTTTTACTTGTTCCCTTGTCCCCTTGTCTCTTGCAGGTAGACTACCAATACGATCTTACAACTGCTTCATATACTCAGCTGTTACGTCATAATCAGAAACTCTTCTCTTCTAATTTGGCGATCCTTTCGAAATGGTCCCCTTTTGCTAGTGAAGCTGAGTTGCTTAAACAAGTATGTAAACTAGCATTTTATTGTTTTGGCATATTTCTGGCAACCTGTTGAATGGTGCTAACAATCATATAAAGATGAGTATACTATGTAAAGAATGAGCTCGTAGATGCTTTTGGAAATTAAGAGGTTTGACAGATTAACCAATAGCCTGTATAGATGAAATGGTTTAGAAAGATGGTCCGCCTTCTTTTGTAGGAAAGAGACCCGCATGTGAAGGTTCCTATGGAACTGTTGAACAGTCTTTTGCCCCCCATAATAGACTTGCATAGTGATTTTTTAATTCTTAAAAATCAATTATATGTTCTCTAGCATGCTATGTAATATTAGATGTGTATTATATTCTTTATTTATGGCAAAAGATTAATTGATGCATGTATAGTTTATCTGTAAATTAAGCCAAATGGTTTTCCTAGTTCCCATCAATTCTATATGTGACAGTTCCCTTGTAGAATAAGTGTCTCAATTATCATAGATCTCTGTTAGTTAGGGCCAGCTGCCCAGCTTATCATCCTGGCTGATCTTTTCTCTGGTTTATCTCAATACTTTCTTACTTATGATACAGTTCGATGATATTGGAGAGCACGGGACAAAGATAATTGTATTCAACCTCTGGTTCAATGATGATGGGGACATGGAGCTTGATTTCAACTCCGATAAGAAGGTTTGTAATGTTGGCCTCCTGGAGCTATATTTGTTGCTGGCAGATGATTTTGATGTCCCAAAACTTGATGTGTTATTGCATGAATTAACTTAGCACGTTTATATTGGGACGTTGATGTCCCAATCCAGTTTGACTTAATTGTTTAGGATTAGCTTGAGGATTCAGTAAACATGGTTTGACAGACACGAACTTGCCAGTATGCCACATTCCATGCCCTGTAGCACATCATTTTCCAAAATAACTAGTTGGGGCCAACATTCCCTCAAAAAAAAAAAAACTAGTTGGGGCCCACATGTTATTTTGATGTACTATAGAAACCAGTTTCAACGATAGAAGATATGATGATAAGATGAGTTTTTAGCTTGATCAGTAATTTGCTTGGCAAGCTCTAATTCTTCCCTGCTTTTCTTGTTAGTTCTGTAGGAGGTGGGAAGAGCGAGATACTCCCTCCATTCCAATATATAGTGCGTATAATTTTTTAGGGAATATTCCGATATGTAGTGCGCATTTGCTGCTCGGCTGTGTTTTGGACGGAAATAACCCTGCCCAGCACACACGCATTGCGTCCTCGCTTTATCCCCGTCTCCCGAACGCATCGGCTCCTTCCCTCCATCAACGTCAGTACGGCACCTCCGCCGCCGACGGCAACGGCAACAAAAACTCCACCGCAGCAGTCTCCGTCGTGCCCGGGACGAACGGCATCGGCGGATCTCTGCTCGGCATGAACGCATCTCTAGCTGCGGCGGGGTCGCGGGTCATCTGCCTCATCCTCGCCGGCGTGCAGCTCGCCTGGTTGCTACCCGCCGAGCTAGCCCGCGTCGAGCACCTGCGCCAGCACGACCTCTCCGGGAATAGCCTACCTGCGACGCTGCTGCTTAATGCGACCGAGCTCCACGTGCTCTCGCGCGCCGGCAACGACATCTCCGGCGCACTTCTGGATGCGTCCTACGCGAGGGGCTCGAGGAGCTCAATCTCTGTGACAAAGCGCTTGCGGGCTGCTCCCCGCCGCGCTCCTCAGGGCCCCGGGGTCGCCGTGCTGGGGCTCGCGAACAACTACCTCGCCGATTAGCTCCTCGCCGGTGGGTTCGGTGCGCTCGAGGGCGTGGATTTCTTCAACTTTGAATACATACTCACGGTGGCCCGCACTTCGACTTCTTCAAGTTCAAGCTCGCGCTCAGCTTCAGCATGCACTTGCTCGGGAGTTCGTCCTCTGTTCATCGAAAATGTCAACGTACTGGTACTCTTGAATCTTGATGTCATCCCGGCAAACTCATTCAAACTTTCAGATGGGTGAAATGGCGTGAGGCAGAGGAGGAAGGCCGTGGTCGCTATCGCTGTAGGAGAAGGTCCGTGTCCTGCATCCCCACGTCTGCGGCCGCCGCCACCACGTCCGTGACCTATGTCTCCGTGTCCGCAGCCGGCGTTTGCTTGCCGGCCGAACGTCTGCGAAGGGCAGGCGGCCAGCGTGACCAAGCTGCGTCCGCTCGCCGCCGGCGAGACCATGCTGCGACGGCTCGCTGCGATTTACTTCTCCGGCGATGTGGCTTCCTTCTCCAACTTAGATTCCCTCCATTTTTATCTACTGGGATGGGCAAGTGGATAGACAGCCGAGGCGGGGCTATTTTCGTCCAAACTTCAACGCCAGCGCACACATTGGTATCTACGCTCGAAACTATGCGCACTATATAAAGGAACAGAGGGAGTATGTAATTAATGACAGCAAGCTCTTCAACAGGGCCTCCCCCTAGTTTTCTTTCTTAGTAGTTCTTCAATTGGGCTTTTCCCCTCTAAAATGCTTTTGAAATGGTAGACAACTAGCCAAACCTACATGATCGTGGAACACACATATATAAAATAAGTAGAACAGAGATAAGGTTGTTATTTGCTTCGTTTTACAAGTAAGCCAGTTCTTGTGTAACACAATAGGAATAAAATCAAAGTTCCCAATCCAGTATTTGGAAGCATAACATTAGAAACATGACATGACAACTCTATAGAACTGACACGGAATTGATTTGAGATTTGATACATGCTGAATAAGTATTGTAGGAGTTTCTAGTTTTGATGAAGTGATGTGTTTCAATACATATGCCATGCTATATAGTAGAACTGTTTATTTATCTTACAAGCTACATGTTCTATCTGTGCATCTCCTTTTGGGGTTATTATTTGAACAGTTCTACCATTGGCTAAACAGTTCGATATACAATAATTTAGGATATCCTCATTACTGGTGCACAGAAGAAGGTCAAAACCAACAAACATGAGAAGCTTGTGACTCAGGACTACATTGCAAATCGACTTCGTTATTCACTTAGAGTTAAGTACTGATCCCCATTATCGGATTTGAACTTGTTTTGTTTATTTTGCTAGACAAACATGTCTCATTTGCATTTCTGCCTGAATTCAAGCAGGCGTACGCCTCCATCTTGTATCTTCGTGTACCTGATAGTTTCAGGATAATCCTGCGTGGACAGGATGTGGAACCACATAATGTAGTTAATGATTTGATGTATCGTGAATGTGTGTTGTATAAACCACAAATCGCTGGACTTCCAGAGGTATGTGTAACTTAGAATTTCTGAAGCATATTTTCCATTTCACCAATTTGGTCGATGTGAAAACCATTTTAAAAGCTTCATGTAAGATAGTTAGAACGATTGTATATGTTCACTTGTATGGTTGTATCCTGTATGTCTCTATTCTAATGGTTGGTTGGTCTGTTTTGTGAGAAAGCTATCTTATAGCCATCTGCTAACTGCTTTCGCCTATGGATTTCTCATGATAAATTCCCCATATTGAATCTTACTCATAGTAGTGTTTTACTTCGATGGATAATCTGTTCTATTTTTGGAGAAAAAATCAAGGTTAAATTGTACATTGCTTATCTAGTTATTTTCTGTTAGTCATATCCATGTTGTACAAAGTAAATCATTTTTGTTAAGTATGGATGACGAGGAAGTCCAGAATAGGTTTGCCCTTTGTGTTGTTGTACCATACTTGTTAGAAATATCTACATTTGCTATGTTATGCAACTTTTTCCAGAACCACTAGTTGCTAGGTAAAACGAGATCTTAATATATTAATAATACTTGAAACACTCCTTTGTAAGTCTTTTTAGCCTGGAAATGAATGTCCTACTGGATGGATCATCTAGTCCCTCGGTAGTGGTTTTTACTCCATGAAATGGTTACCCCCTCACCTCCACTAAACTCTGCTTAGGTTTTGCAAAATGTTCTGTATTTGTAGTATAGTAAGCAAAACTTGTTTATATAAAGCATGCCTTCTCAGTTTGCCTCCATGTTGTTTTTATTTAGCTATCTATAGTCACAACCATCGGATTTGTCAAAGGTGCCCCAGACACTGATGTACAAGGATTCAACGTTTATCACAAGAATCGTTTAATAACGGTGAGAGCTTTCTTCTTTTCCACGACACTTGACAACTTAGAATATTGTGCTTCTCAAGAAATAATTTATTCATAGTCTTTATCTTCTGCCAGCAATAAGTTGCTTTTGATGTATTTTTATCGTCAGAAAGCTCTTCCTTCAAGCAATGTCTTTATCTAACAAATGAATGACTCTAGACTATGGGAATGTAGTTCTAGTGAAATGCATTGGTAATTTATTTGAGTTATGGACAAGTCCATATTTTGTTGATGGGGATATGCTGTTCAGACTAGGGACTCCTTGGCAAATTGTGCATAAGACCTCCACTATAATCTGGTATATATCAACAATCTAAAATAGTTGGGTGAGAATATGCTGTTGGGACTAGGGAGTCTTTAGTATTTGTATTTTATGCACAACACACCCAATTTAATCCAGTATGGATTAATTAACATTCTAAATAGTCGCCCATGACTAGGTGGTTAGCGAGCATTCACCCAAGCTTGTAGTGCCATTGTGCTATGTAGTCTTCCAAGTAGCTAAATATTTTAAAAAACGTAAATATCATCCCTGCAACTTGAATAATAAAGAAATTGAGTTCACTATGTAGCACAATTGAGAAAATATGTGATGTATGATATTTACTAGATATGTTGCTTCAACCCTGTTGTTTGCTTGGCAAGTCACACTTCCAAATTTTTTGCAGCCTTTTTGGAAAGTTGCCAGCAACTCATATGGCAAAGGGCGGGGAGTTGTGGGTAAGAGATGTTTTACTTAGTATAAAGTAGATTTCCTTCGCCCACTTGTATAAGCTCTTATATTCTCTCTCTCCTTTTCCCACTATATAGAAGTTACGAAAATATTTGAGACTCTTTAATGATTTTTTTTTGAAACGGATTTCATGGATGTTTACAATGCTATAAGATGTACACGTACAAATTGTGGTGCTAAAATATGACCACATGTGCCTACACAAAACAATCAAATTGGTACAGCTAAGATGTACACGTTCAAATTGTGGTGCTAAAATATGACGACATGTGCCTACACAAAACAATCAAATTGGTACAGCCTAAACAGTGAATTGTATGCTATTCAAACATGTACAGTTTGTTCTTTTTGTGTGGGACACATACGCCCCTGATTTTGTAGGCGTATATCAAGTTGGTACATATGCATGTAAACACCATGCATTCTTGTCATAACTTTTTGTAGTGGGAAAAGAGTAGAGATAATATAGGGAGCAGATCTAAGTGGGTGGAGATGATGAACATTTGCCTTTTACGTAGTGTCCTATGCAAAATATAGAAGAAACATTATGCGTATGTTCTATTCTGTTGGTATTTTCAGGTATTCTTGATGCTAGTTTCATCAAACCTACCCACGACAAGCAGGACTTTGAGAAGTCAGTCCTTTATCAAAGGCTCGAGAATCGTTTGAAAGAAATGACTTATGAATACTGGTAAAGCTTTTTCTTTCAGAAAAATTCTAAAGATTCGCAACAGTAACGATAACTTTGTCACATTTCTAATCTACAATAGACCCACACAAATATTATCTCATCACGCTAGCAGGTGTGCCCTGTTGTGGATCATTTTGCCAAATCATTTAATCAAAAAATTTGTCACTCGTTAGTCAGCACATGCTGTCTGGATCAGTGTAGTGCTGATAGTCCTTTTTTTCTGGCATTTACTGGATAGTTCATACCTTTTTTCTTTGATGTCATCTGCTGGCAGCATGCTTGTGGGGGGTGTTTGGTTCGCTGCGTTGCATGTGGCTCGCATCCACCATGCAAATTTTGGTTGTTTGGTACCCTGTATGGGCTCTTCAGCCTGGCCCGGTGGATGCAAAAAGGGGCCTCTCAGCCAGGCTGAGGGAAACGTAGGGATCGAGTGTAGCTCGCGTATAGGCTCGTTCCTTCGCTTTTCTTCTCCCCCCTTCGGTCTCTTCAGACCAAGCGCCGCCGTGCCCTTGTCAACGCCGCTGCCGCCGCGCCCTCGTCAAGCTCCGCCGCCGCCGCGCCCTCGTCAAGCTCCGCCGCCCTCCTTCGCCCACGTCCAAGCATCGCTGCCGGCTTCGTCAAGCGCCGCCGCCGGCCTCGTTCGCCCTCGTCCAAGCGCTGCACTCCGGATCCTGCCGCTTCGCGCCGCCGCAAGCGAGGATCCACCGTCAGGCCATCTGGAGTCATCGAGCCCCGGATCCCGTCGCCCAACACTGCCGCCTGATCCACGTTCCTTCCTGATTTCAGCTACATTCTGAAGAACCTGCACGTACAGCCAGCCATATCATACAAATTTCACCAAACACTCATCTCGGCTCATCGTTGCATCGGCTCAACCAGGCCACACTCACTCAGCATCCCCAGGGAACCAAACACGCCCGTGATGTTAGTTTAGGTGCACTCACTAGGTCCTGAGTTTGCCATTCAAAATGTTTAAAAAGCATCCGATATAATTTGACAACGCTTACACAACATGCATATAAGACTTAAAATTTGATCCAGTTTTTTCAGCAAAAAACTTCTGTTTTATTGCAGTATGAAATCAGAACTGTACTTCTGTTACAATTGCAGAAGTATGTCTTGAAAAGAGCCATCACAGGCATTGCAAAATGACATATGAAAATATTTGCGATGCTGTACCTACTGTGAATGTGTGCTGGGTATGAGAACCCTGTGAACCACTGTAGTGCATTAACTGCAGCATTGCTGCACTAGCAACAGCAAGAGGTTTAGTTTGTTGATCACTGTAGGAAGTTACTGATTTTGAGTTAATTGGATGGCCTGAGATAAGAATATAAGTGAAGATTGGATTGTCCAGTCCAGTCATGACTGCATTGTACTTATGAGTAATTAGCCTTTTCCTCACAAAATTCCTCTCTTTAATATATGGCCTACTACTCTGCATTCTAGTACTTTAACCCCGAATCGTGCACCGATTGACTCCCTCGTTTTATCTAAGATCTGAGTTTACTTCATAACTTGTAAAGCTGAATATTATCTCATTTGAGATATATTAACTAGTTAACTGCTAGTTGCTAACCTCATCTTAAACTTTTACGTGTTTGTTGTGATAAATGAATATGACTACTGTTTTTTTTTGCTATTGATATGTGGGTGTTTGTTGTGTCCTTGTCATGCTTTTTTGGGTGACTTAATGTCATCAGAATTTCATGCTTGAACTAATCATTGTTGTAGGGGCCTGCATTGCCATCGCCTTGGTTATGATAACAAGTCATTACCTAAAGCATCCCGTGCACTTTATCGTGCTAAGCAGACGGGCGCTGGTAGTTCCCCAGCAAGTGTTCCGCATCAGTTACTGACTGCTGATGTTCCAACAAGCAGCTGTGCACAGAGTAGTGAGTAATCTATCTTTCTAGGGTCACCTGTCAAATTTCACTATTTGGTTAATGTTTTTCTGATTTTTAACAGCCATGGGACAGAAGAGAAATTTCGATGCCCTCGGAGTCATCAGCGACATAAATAATCACCAGACGAAGGCAAGGGAGACTAGTAGCATGGGCATCTATCTTTTCTGTCTGGTTACCCCTACCCACACTGCGCGCACGCACACGCTATACACTGCAAAACTAATTCTTTTGGTCCTCTTAGAAGCACATATTGATATGGAACATCTTCAAAATACCATGAGTGTCCTTACATGGCTGATTTGTTGTTGGTTTTCTTTGACAGCATCGGGATGTTATTCAACGAAAACGGTTTCATGAATACAAGACCTTGACACTTGAAAATGACAAATTGCGTGATGAGTAAGTACAATACAGAGTTTGATAAGGAACATCTACAGAGTTTGACACGTCAATATATGCACTTTGTACATCTTTTTGTTTTAGCCATTGTAGTTTCTTTGTTTGTTAAGGAGCATCTACAGAGTTCGAAGCAGTTTAGGAAAGCATTTTCCCACATGCAATTTATCTGTTACTGCTGATGTAGTTAACGCAGAATATGAATAGTATATGTTGATAAGAGGATTATCAGTTGCTCGTATGTCTGGGTACCATGTTTCTATTAGCAATATCAGGGTAGTATGAAAACAAATATACATGTAACATCAGAACAAGAGGTTACAGCTTCTTCAAAGTAAATATGCCATGCGTGCTTTGACAATTTTAGTGTTAACACTTATCTTTTTTGAATTTCCAGATGCTTACAATACGAGGAATCAGAGAAGCAACTTGTCGAAAAGGTATTATTATCTTGTGTGCAAGTAAAGTAGTACCTCTTACTGTTGTTTCATGAGTGCAAATGATGAGGTAAAGCATGTGAAATGTCTATAATGGTTAGATTGTTTTCAGCCCTTCACATTCAGCAGGAGACATAAATTGCTCCATTGAGGTGAATCAGGGTTTTTGATTCTGGGGCTCGCTCTGAAATCAGAGGGTGCTGAGGGGAATCCTCGTTTATTATTTTTAATTTTTTTCCAGTTGAAACATTGGTTTTCGAAGATCAGTTTTTTCAGATTTACACTTTACTTTCGGTGTGAGTTGACATTGAAGTTTTTCAAATTTTGGACTTGCTTGCATCTGTTGCCAACATAAGCAAATGACCTGGGACACTGGAAAGGTGATAGATTCATTTGACCACATTAATGTCCAGAACTCAAAATTACCTTCTCCCTACTGTTATTGTGAATTGTCTTGCCTACTGTCTCTAATGTCTGTGAATGCTTGGTTTTCAATGGAACCAAACTTCCCGCAATATGTACTTTGTGCAAACTTAAAGAAATCAACCATTCTTGTAAAGTTCAGCAACATCATTTTTAATCTATTAATTGAAATCATGGTTTACTTCACCATCGTTAAGGTATAGCCTACATAGTATGAAGGCCCCCCTTGTATTGAAAATGAATCCAGTTAGTGGCCTAGTGCCATCGCCGTCATAATTTGGTAATCACGAGTTACATTTAATCTTTGGTTGGTGCCCTTGTACATCCCTTTGTGTTATCTTCAGAGCTCGACATTTTAGAGAAATTTGGCAATCTTGAGTTAAATTTTCATCTTTGGTTGGTGCCCTTGTACATTCCTATGTGTTATCTTTAGAGCTCAACATTTTAGAGAACTGATTGATATAACAAAAGTTTTTTTTTTTTTTTTGACCATGGATAACAAAAGAATATTGTGATCATGCTTTTAGGAACAAAAGCTCCGGTATCAAATTGCTATGGAAACAAAGAAGTATGAGGAATTATTAGAAGAGCTCAAATTATTAGATGTGAAGTTAGAGACATAGTGAACAGTTTTTCTTTGCACTTGCCCACCATGATAACTCAGCTTGGTTCTTGGCTGACTGTATTTGAAGGATACACACGCTGATTGTCGTGTTATGTACTAGCTGTGATTATGGGAAGAAATGGTCCCATTGACCAGCAATATCTTCTGGCTACCATTCACTGGGTAGAGATGTACAATTTTGACACAGTAATCTTTGTAGGGAACCTTGTGTTGAAATACATGCATGTATATATGTTGTAGAAGTATGTCTACCATGTAATTTGATTGTATAATAGAGGTTTCACGAAAATATTGCTTCTATTTGTCATGATTCTTAAGTCTCTGAATATTACTGAAGAATGTATGGTTCGTTTATGAAGATCAGGCTCTAGTTCAATGACATCAACAAATAACTCTGCGACGTCTATTTTCCTCTTTCAGCAGTTCTTTTGCTTTATCAACTTTACCTCACTTTCATTTACTTTTTGTGTTGCTATGCTTGTGATATAAAGGCAACTGGGTGTAATAGAGTTCCATTCACAATTTTTAATCTATTAGTCGACGTCGGTGCAAAGGGTTCTTTGTTTTCTGACCCACTTCTCTACTTGCTCACCCAATTGCTCTGCTTTAACTTGGATTCTGAAATTAGCCATATATTGTTAGTGCATCTCCAACGATTATCTGTCCGCGGATGCGGATACCGGAGCTGGCCATCCAACGAAACAAATTGTTTCCCTATGTCAGGCAGTCAAAATAATATAGCAATAGCACAATTCGTTCTAAATAACATACAAATATCCTAATACAACAATAGTTCAAATATAATAAACATTAGATCCGAAATATAATCGGATGTTCAGCAAGTTTTTGAAATTCGTTAATACAAATTTAACGTTACTCGAGTCTAAGAATGCACTAGTATCCGCAAAAGTTGGTCATCCAGATGTTATGCCTCTTGAGCTTCATCCAACAATGTATGAACGTGAATGACATGCCTCCGTTGTTTGGTACAACAAGGGACCACGTGGTGCCTATACAACATGATGATTATCAAGTTGCAACATTGAGTGAATGAATAAATTGATCAACATGTAGAGCAACAAGAAGCAAAATCTTACAATCTTCGCTTTTGACACACCCAGTGGCACCATCGATGGGCTAGCGACTTCACATAGCAATCATGGATCACCTGCAAGTTGTAAGGCGCGAAGTGCTTTTGCTCATGAAACCAAGAGTGCACATTTAGCCAAAACACCCAACCACCTTGCTTCATGCCTAGAAAGTCCGCACTTCTGGCGAACCACGCATCACACAACAACTCATTCTCCCTCACCGAGTACCCTGCAATCGAACAATGAAAACGCCAAAAAAAGGCTCTATGGCTTTTGGCCAAACACTTGCCAGGCGTGGTGTACGACATGAACGGCGTTGGAAGGGGCGGAGGATATTTGGATGCGGATGGACCCAGGGTGGACGACGACGTAGTCGAAGGCGGGCGGGCATGCAAGCGCGCGGCGGGGGGGGGGGGGGGGGGTGGGCTGGAAGATGAGGGTGCAGATATAGAGCAAGGGGGAAGGGACGAAGTGGGAGAAAAGTGATCCAGGATGGGGGATTTGAGTGGGCCGGGGTTGTCGAAGTCCTATGTAGCGGAGGTTCGGACTCCCGCAAACTTCCCGCCCCCAGTTTGTGGGAATTCGGATGCACGGACCCGTCCGTGGACATTTGTGGCACCACGTTGAATGGCAAAAACACCCGAACGTGTCTGTCCAGACATTTACGGGTGTTTTGAGGGACGGTGTTGGAGATGCCCTTATAGGTTTGGTTGGTGTGATAAATTGGTATCAGAGAAGTGTTCTTGGCCTCGATTTTGTAGTTCTTGCCAGATTAATGAGATTTTTAGGGTTCTCCCCTTTGCAAAATTCTGGAATCATCTATTTTGATGTGAAGATTGAGGGTACTATGGGAGGCGTTGGAGGTCTCAAAGCTAAATCCTTGGTTGGAGGGGCATCTTGCCTCTCGTAAGATCCCAAAGTTATAGCTTGAACCATGGAGCGTAGGTGTTTTAGGGCGTAGCAGGGTGTTGTACTCAGTTTTCCCGTGCTCTATTTCGGTAGCATAGTCGCGCGCTCTTGAGTGATTCGGTTATCTTGGGATCGGTGTTGTATGAGAGTTACCCCATCACCTTTTATCATTCAGCCGTGTACTTTGTTCTGTGGTTGCTTTATATATAAAGCGGGGTGAAAGCCTGGTTTCTGATAAGAACAAGTCGTTGGAACTGAAGGAGAGGGGGATGGTGACCCTGAGTACCAGGGATGAGCTCGAACAACTCAATGTTGGTATTTTGAAGATGTACAATTTTACAGGGGTAGATGGAGCTGTCCATGCAGCAAAGTGAGGCCAAAGAGGAGTTTAAGAAGGGCATCAACTAGATCACTAAACTTCTCACTACCGCTGTCGGGACCCGGAATCTAAGGCACATAGATTTAGCTTGTAACATACCATATAAACACGCGAGACCTCACGCACGGTTCACATGGCTGCCACCTTACCTTGGCCGGACCGTTTGCGTCTTTTGGCTCACTTACATGAATACGTCGCTAGCAACCATATGACAAAGAACCCGACTCAACATGATAGTTATAGATCAAGGTGGCACTAACATACAGGGACAGGCATAGGTAACCCAATAGAGCACGTGTCGGTCATCAACGTGTGTAACCGAGTCATAGCAAGCTACAAGGACTCTGGTAAACACCGCGTGACATTTCCCCGTAGGGACAGACACAGGAGCAATGAAGGATACATGTCGGTCAATCAATGTGTCCGTAGCAGTAGCGAGCTACCAAGGCTCAGTGGAAGCACAAAGAGACATTTCCCTGTAAGGAAGGCTACCAAAGGCATACAACTAGTGATGTAGGGTGGAGCCCTAATTGACAATCTTTTCACACTTGGAGGGGGAAAGGGAAGAACAACAAAAGGGAAATCACTCAAACAAACCCAAATCACACATCAACTAGGATAGCATACATCAGATCCACAAGCATACAAGATCAATCCATGGAAACAAGCACAAGGTAAAGTTCTTCTCACTCCAAAGGAGGTGAGGTCTTGATGATCTACATGAGATCCTTCTCCCTTAGGAGGTCTTGATGATCCTATGATGGAGATCCTTCTCCCTAGAGAGGTCTTGATTCCCCAAGAGGAGATACAAGGAGCAAAGCTCTACTCAAATGTCTCAATGTCTTTGCTAACCCTAGAAAGGATGAGGAGGAGGTCTATTTATAGTCTAGGATGAAGTGGGGGTGAGGGAGAGGGGTTACACGGCCGAATGGCCCTTTAGGCGCTGGCAGGGGCCGGATGTCCGGGCGTCGGGCCGGATGTCCGGCCGTTCCAGTCGGGCCGGATGTCTGGGCCAGACGCCGGATGTCCGGCCTGGAAGCGTCTCCAGGTTCTGTCCTCATCAGGCCGGAAATCCGGGCAGAGGCCGGATGTCCGGATTTGGTCGGGCCAGATGTCCGGGCCTCCTGCCGGATGTCCGGGCCTCCTGCCGGATATCCGGGCCCTGTAGATGTTCTGCTATAGGGCTGCTGCTGTTGTCTTCATCAGGGGCCGGATGTCCGGGCCAGGGCCGGATGTCCGGCCGCTGATACTTTTCAACGGTCTTCCTTGGCGCTCTTCTTCGTCCGTGTACTTGGGGACTTGGTCTTCGTTCCGAGCATTCCCGAGGCGGTCTTCTTCATACCTGATCACACATAGCATTCCGGCTTGAGGTAGTAGCCATGTCTCACACGAGTCAAATGAAAGTTCATTAAGGAGAGATGTAACCTCGGTCTCGAGAGCTCTTGCACGTGCTCGTGTCATTGGCCCGCTTGGCACTTGAGGAGACGTAGGTGGGTCCATGGGGATGACCGTACGATGCTCCGCATCATCTCCCCCCCCCCCCTTGAAAAAGATCCGTCCTCGGATCTGAATCCACATCACCATGGAAGGGAGATAAGTCCTTGACGTTGAAGATGTCGCTCACGTTGTACTTGTCGCGAGGGATGTCGATCTTGTAGGCGTTGTTGTTGTAGCGTGCTAGCACCTTGAAGGGTCCGTCGGCTCGGGGTAGTAGTTTGGACTTGCGCTCGTTAGGAAAGCGGTCTTTGCGAAGGTGTAGCCACACAAGATCTCCGGGGTTGAACACCATGGGGTGCTTGTTGATGTTGACCTTGGTCGCGAGTCGTTGTACTTGGCGCTCGATCTCGTGTCTTGTATCTTCGTGCATCTTCTTGAGGTAGCTCGCTCGTGCACTCGCGTCCATGTCGATGCGCTCTTGTAGAGGTAGCGGTAGAATATCCAATGGGGACAACAGATTGAAACCGTAGACGACCTCGAAGGGGGACTTGCCGGTAGTAGAGTGTCGTGCTCAATTGTAGGCGTACTCGGCGATGGGCAAACATTCCTTCCACTCCCTTATGTTCTTCTTGATCAACACGCGGAGTAGTGTGGATAGCGTCCGGTTCGTGACCTCCGTTTGGCCGTCGGTTTGTGGATGATATGCCGAAGAGAATAGGAGCTTGATTCCGAGCTTGGCGCATAGTGTCTTCCAAAAGTAGCTAAGGAACTTGACGTCGCGGTCCGACACAATCGTCTTGGGCACTCCATGCAATCGCAAGATTTCCCTACAAAAGAGATTTGCAACATGTGAAGCATCGTCGATCTTGTTACATGGAATAAAATGTGCCATCTTAGAGAAACGGCCCACAACAACTAATACCGAATCTTTGCCGTTTTGAGTTCGAGGCAAACCAAGCACAAAATCCATACTAATATCTTCCCATGGGTGATATGGAATAGGAAGTGGCATATATAGACCATGAGATTGAGCTTTTGACTTAGCTTTGCGGCATGTAGAGCACCGGTTGTTGTAACGTGACACATCTCGAAACATCTTTGGCCAAAAGTAGTTCTTGGAGAGCGTGGCAAATGTCTTGTCATGACCGAAATGTCCCATGAGTCCTCCACCGTGAGCTTCTTGCTAAAGCAACAAACGAAGAGAAGGCTTGGGGATACAAAGTTTGTTAGCTCGCATAAGATAATCATCTTTCAAATAGTATCGCTCCCAAGTTCTGTGTGATAAGCATTTGGCATATGGAATCACAAATGAAACATCATGCGCATACAAGTCTTTAATGTGCTCAAATCCTATAACATTCAATTCAAGTTTAGTAACTAGCATGCACTTGCGGGAAAGAGCGTCCGCCACAACATTTTCCTTACCTTTGATATACTTGATAACATAAGGAAATGACTCAATGAACTCACTCCATTTAGCATGATGCTTATTCAATTTGGTTTGACCCTTAAGGTACTTAAGCATTTCGTGATCCATATGAATGACAAACTCACGTGGTCGGAGATAATGTTCCCACACATGCAAGACTCTCACTAAAGCATATAACTCTTTGTCATAGATGGGGTAGTTAAGTTGCGCGTCGGATAGTTTTTCGCTAAAGTATGCAATGGGTCGCTTCTCTTGCATCAACACACCACCTATGCCATTACCACTAGCGTCACAATGCACTTCAAAAGTTTTATCAAAGTTGGGTAATGCAAGTAATGGAGCATGTGTAAGCAAGTTCTTAAGCTCATGAAATGCGACATCTTGGGATGGACCCCAAACAAATGGTGCATTCTTCTTACTCAATGCGTGCAATGGTGATGCAATAGTGCTAAAATCCTTCACAAAGCGACAATAAAATCCGGCTAAGCCAAGGAAACTACGCACTTGAAGCAAATTAGTTGGTTGTGGTCAAGTTTTAATAGCATCAATTTTAGTTTCATCAACTTGAACACCCTTAGAGGAAACTACAAAGCCCATGAAAACAAGCTTGTCAACACCAAAAGTGCATTTTTCCATATTAGCATAAAGGCACTCGTTTCTAAGAACTTGCAAAACTTCCCTAAGGTGTATGACATGATCTTCAAGCGATTGGCTAAACACAAGAATGTCATCAAAGTATACCACAACACAAATGCCAATGTATTTACGAAGAACATAATGCATCACACGCATGAAAGTGCTAGGTGCTTGAGATAATCCCATAGGCATAACTAACCATTCATACAAGCCAAATTTGGTTTTGAAAGCCGTTTCCCATTCATCACCTTCTTGCATGCGTATTTGATAGTAGCCACTTTTAAGATCAATTTTGGAGAAAATGGTGGTGTGATAGCCTGGCATAATAGGGATGATAGACTACTCATATCAATAAGGAATTCTTTCTTTTCCGGGAGCTCATTCGGAAAGAACTCCAAAGTTAAGCGTGCTCAGCTTGGAGTAATTTCAGGATGGGTGACCGACCGGTAAGTTGGTCCCGGGTGCGCACGAGTGAGGACAAAGTGCGCAGGAAAGACTAGTATTGATCTGTGGGGCCAGTCTAGATCCCGCCAGGAGTAACGACCACCGGCGGGTGTGTCCGGGGCGTTACAGGTGGCTCCACTAAGTTCATCTAGCATGTCATCTAGGCGTGGAATGGGATGGCAATATCTAACGGTGATAGCATTTATAGGACGACAATCAGAACACATGCGATAGGTACCATCTTTCTTAGGCACAAGAATTACCGAGACGGCACATGGACTCAAGCTCTCGCGTACATACCCATTCTCCATGAGATGTTGGACTTGCCGTTGGATCTCTTTGGTCTCGTCGGGGTTGACGCGGTAAGGTGCCTTGTTTGGTAGAGGTGCGCCGGGGATGAAGTCAATGTGGTGTTCGATTCCGCGAAGTGGAGGAAGTCCGGGAGGTAACTCATTTGAAAAAACGTCCGTGAATTCCTGCAATATATGAGACAATACCAAAGGAAGATGTTGTGAAGTATTAGTCCGCACCACTTCATCTTTGCACACAAGCACAAAATGAAGAACACTTGATGGGCTCTCACTCACATCCCTCAAATCTCTTTTGGTGGCTAAAAGCACTAAATCTTTCTTGTCGCTCATCGTGGAGTCGCTCATTTTTGGCTTGTGGCGCTCACTCTCTTTTTGGTGGTTCACTCTCTCACTAGTCTCTCCATGATGGGTAGTTGCTTGCTTGTCGGCGATAACTTGACTTGGTGACATTGGTCGGAGAACGAATTCCTTGCCCTTCATCTTGAAGCTATAGTGATTGGTCCGTCCGTTGTGGATGACGCCGCGGTCGAATTGCAAAGGTCTTCCAAGGAGGAGATGGCATACAGACATGGGAACCACATCACATTCCAAGGTGTCTTCATACGTGCAAATCTTGAAGGACACTTGAATGATGTGCTCCACTTGAATGGTGCCGGAGTCGCTTAACCATTGGACCTTGTAGGGACGAGGGTGCTTCTTCTTGAGCAATTGTAGCTTGGAACATAACTCTTCACTTGCCAAATTGTGGCAACTTCCGCCGTCGATGATGACCTTGACGGAACGTCCTTGGATACCCGCTTTGGTCTGGAAGATATGGCAACGTTGGTCTTCGTCTTGTTGTTGTTGAAGTGTCAAGATCTTGGAGACAACAAGAGCGGGGCTCGAATCATTGTCGCAAAATACTTGATCGTCTTCATCTTCATTCACTTGTCGATGCATGGCCACGTGCTCAAGTGCTTCCATTTATTCTTCACTCATAGAGTCGTAGGTGCCATCCGCGTTGGTGATCATGGTACGCCGTGTGGGGCACTCAAAAGACTTGTGGCCTCGGCCTTTGCAAGTAAAGCACTTGATGTCAAGGTCATCCATAGCACTCACACTTACCCTGCACATTTTAGAGTATCCATTTCAAGTTGTCTATGAACCATATAAGTCTACAAGTAGTCCATATCCGCAGACGCAGCTATTCAAATAGATTTATAACCCTGCAGGGGTGTACTTCTTCACACATGTGTCCACCACTTAGCGCCTGTACGCGTCATGTACTTGGCAGACTTCAAGCGAAAGCCGGCGTGGGTGTTGACCATGACCGTTAACCACACAAGACTCTAGTCCAGGTTTATCGCCTATTTGAGGTTGAACCCGCAAAGGAAGTCCGACCGAAGTTTCTATTACGGCCTCAAACTATGTGTGTAGGGTTCCCAAGCCCACCATCCGGGTGCCACTTGGTACACCGGGCCACTGTGCCTAATCTTCCCAAGCCCACCCTGCCGGGTGCCACTTGGTAGACCAATAGCACAACCCACAAACACCAGAAACTAGTTGCAACTCCTGGACAGAGAACAAGTGAGTTAATAGGCCGAGCGGGTCAGGGTCACTGAGTTCCCAATGTGTGGTAGTAGCTAGTCTTGGATAACATATACATAATTCAATTCTCAAGGACGGCGTCAATGAGACAACCCACCATGTACTCCTACATGGCCTCTCATCGCTACCTTTAGCAAATCGGGTTCACATGCTTAACTCTCAACAGTAGGACATGAACACAACCATTCCAATTCATCACCCAGATGGATCAGACCTGACACAACTATAAGCATAGCAAGCATGGCATGGATGAAGTCACAACATGGCTCAAGCAACTCCTAATCATGCTAGGAAGGTTTAGCTATTTACTGTGACAATGGCGTGTCATGCAAAGGAATGAGTTCAACTACCGAAACATGTAACAGTTGAATCGTTGTTGTCCTAATGCAATAACGGAGAGCAGGAGCAAGTGAGTGGGGTTGTATCGGAATGCTCAAGGGGGGTTTGCTTGCCAGGCAGATCGACAATGGAATACTACTCCTTCGGTGGATACTCGAATGTACCCTCAGGAACAGATCCTATCGCGGAGAACAACACCGAAGAAGGCAATCAATACATAGCAAATGCAACAATGTGATGCATGATCATGACATGACAATATGCTAGTGCTTGAACTAATGCAATTAGCTACAAGTTTAGTTGAAGTTATTTTGAATCAAAGATTCAAATTTAAACTCCAAAAGAAGCATTTAAAATGCCCTTTAATTGATTTGACCTGATCAGCAGGTATAAGTTGTTCTAACATGCATGAAAATGGTACCAATGGATAGATTGGATTTTTCTGATAAGTTTTCATATATAACTTATTCCATTTGGAGTTATGGTTGAATTTCTATGAATTGTTAAAGTTTAGTCAATTTTCTGAAATTTATGAAATCATTTCGGAAACATAAAATCCAAAACATCAATTATGATGTCAGCACTGCATCAGCGAGTCAATAGGGTCAAACCTGACCAGTGGGACCCACTGGCCAGTGACACAGTTGGTTAACTGTGTAATTAGTGTTAATTTTAATCCTAACTAAAAGTGTCAGTGGGGCCTGGGCCCACATGTCAGTGACCCAGGGGGTCATTAGGTTAGTGTTAAACAGTGGTTTGGCCGGTGTTAAGCCGTCGACGAGGTGCCGCGATGGCGAAGGTGCTCGGAAATGCTCCACAGAGCACGGATGGACGCGCTAATGGCATCCCTGGGCAGCTGGAACTCATGCGCGTCGAATGACGGTGGTATCCGGGACTGGGGTGGCCGAAATTGACGACGGCAACCAAGTTTGCGGCAGCCGGAGCTCGGGTGCACTCGGGTTTCTTGCCGCGGCGTGCAAGCGAGCGTGCAAGGATGCTTGCGTTGCTCTACGGCTACTTGCGAAGTGTTTAGACACGCTGGGGGTGACCAAATGGTCACCGGAGCGGCACCAACATCGAGCTCGTGCGGTGGTGCTCCACGGCTTGCATCGAATCTGGGGCTATGACGAGCAAATGGATGTGCGGTTAGGGGGGAAGTGACCGGGGGCTCACAACACATCGGATGGATGGCTCGGTGGCTCGGGGGAGGCTCTGGAGTCGACCGGGCAGTGATCGCGATCTCTGGCATCCGAGCTTGAAGACGACGGCGATGAGGGAGATGCAGCGCTCCAGAGCTTGCGTGGCTCGGCGGAGACAAAGCTGGCGACGAGGCGGAGCTCGGGGAAATGGAGAGGGAGCGAAGGAGTGGCTGTGGCTGTGAGGTTCATGGTGGCACGGTTGCGGGTGCTTCGGCCATGGCGAGGAGCGGGTGAGAGAGCGAGCAAGGGGGAGAATGGAGAGGTCGGCTCTATTGGGATGGCTCCCGCGAGTCTATCCATGGCGAGGACGTAGCTCGGGAGGCAGCAGGTAAGTAGGAGGTAGCGCGGCGCATGCTCGCGCGTGTCGGTCACACGTGCCCTGTCCACTGGCACGATGGAGAAGACGACTGGCACTGTGGGCTGCACAGTCCTGGGCTGCATAGTGCCAGGCCCAGGTACCTCTCTCTCTCCTTTTCTTTATTTCTATTTCTATTTTTGTTTCTGTTTTAATTTCTTCTGCAGTTTGTTTGGATTTGATTCTCAAACCAAATCATTTTTGAAAATTCTAAAACATTTTGTGGGAACTCACTGGATTAATCCCAAGATCCTCACCAAGTTTCAAAATATTTGGGGCCATAAATAATTATATAGAATTTTATAGCTCCAATGCAAATAAGTAGTGAGTTAATTCAATGCTGTTTTATGTCCTGGAAAAATATGCACTATTTTTGGTTGAGGCTTTCACCCTTTTCCATAAATCATGAACATTTTTGAACGGCATTTTGGGTTCATTGAAAAATATTTTAGTTGAACCAATTTGAATTAATGTGGTGCTAGGGTTTTGGTCATCCCCATTTCAAATTCAAATGAAATTTAAACATGATGCAATCAAGGTGAGCTATCCTAGTGCATTATTGATGACCCACAAGTATAGGGGATCAATCAGAGTCCTTTCGATAAGTAAGAGTGTCGAACCCAACAAGGAGCTGAAGGAAATGAAAAGTGGTTTTCAGCAAGGTATTCTCTGCAAGTGCTATAAGGACAGTTATAGATAGTTTGATAGCAAGATAATTCATAACAAGAAGCAAGTAACGGTAGTAACAAAGGTGCAGCAAGGTGGCCCAATCCTTTTTGTAGCAAAGGACAAGCCGAAAGTACTTCTTATAGTGAGCAAAGCGTTCTCGAGGACTCAAAGCACATTTGCTCCCTTGGTGGTTTTGGTAATTTACAACAACATATATCTCATTGAACTAATAAACATTCAAGTGAAAGATTTCAGGAAGTTCAATGATTGGCATGGCAAGGATTAGGAATGTGGACCCTTCAAAATGCTAAGGACATATATTGGCAAAAGCTCAAGACTCTTCATTTTTGGTTTAGTGATCCAAGATCACATTGAGTCCATAGGAAAGCCAATACTATTAAAAGGGGATGAGGTTTTATTAATAATCTATTTGCTCAAGTGCTCAATGATATTGCTCCAAAACCCTCAACCACTTCCTTCATTCAAATCTATCCAAAACCCTAAAAGCCAACTCGGTTCCACCGAATCACTCTCATCCGGACCCACCGAGTTCATCAAGACAGTGCCACTTGCCAAACCCTAACAAATCGGATCCACCGATATGGATCTCGGTCTCACCGAGATGGGTGACCATCTTTGTGTTGCCTAGTTGCAATTCTTTCGGTCCCACCGAGATTGCACTCGGTAACACCGAGATGGAGTGACCAAGTTTTTGTTGCCAAGTTGCATCATTTCGGTCTCACCGAGATTATGCAATCGGTGCCACCAAGACTGGGTCTAGCCCTTACCATTGCACATCGGTTGCTCCGAGATGTTCCATCCGGTCCCACCGAAACTTCAAACGTTCATATCTTTGCACAGGTCGGTCTCACCGAGATTATGTTTTCGGTGCCACCGATTTTGGTCAAATGTGTGTAACGGTTGGATTTCGTGTGAAGGCTATTTATACCCCTCCACCACCCTCTTACCTAGTAAGAGAGCCATCAGAACGTGCCTACACTTCCACCATACATTTTCTGAGAGAAAACCACCTACTCATGTGTTGAGATCAAGATATTCCAATCCAACCATTTGAACCTTGATTTCTAGCCTTTCCCAAGTTGCTTTCCACTCAAATCTTTCTTCCACCATAGCCAAATCTATGAGGAAGTTCTTGAGTGTTGGGGAGACTATCATTTGAAGCACAAGAGCAAGGAGTTCATCATCAACACACCATCTATTACCTTTTGGAGAGTGGTGTCTCCTAGATTGGTTAGGTGTCACTTGGGAGCCTCCAAGATCATGTGGAGTTGAACCAAGGAGTTTGTAAGGGCAAGGAGATCGCCTACTTCGTGAAGATCTACCCCGAGTGAGGCTAGTCCTTCATGGACGTAAGCCATGGTGGAATAGGTAAGGTTGCTTCTTTGTGGACCCTTTGTGGGTGGAGCCCTCCGTGGACTTGCGCAACCGTTACCCTCCGTGGGTTGAAGCCTCCATCAACGTGGACGTACGATAGCACCACCTATCGAAACTACGCCAAAAAATCATCGTGTCTTCATTGCGTTTGAAATCTCCAATCCCCTCCTTTACTTACATGTGCAATTGTTTACTTTCCGCTGCTACACTCTTAGAATTGCATGTGTAGGGTGTTGCTTGACTTGTCATACTTGCTAAAATCTGCCCACAACTAAAATTGGGAAAATGATAGATTTTTATTTGGTCAAGTAGTCTAATCACCCCCCTCTAGACATACTTTCGATCCTACAAGGACACATGGGAATTCTCATCTAGTCACGTTCATCATGTTTAGTTGATTCACGTTCACTACTTTGATAATTTGATATGTGGGTGAACCGGTGCTAGGGTGCCGTTCTTACTTGAACAAGCGACCCACTTGTGATTACCCCCTCTTCCAAGCGTCCGCAACTATGAAAGAAGAATTAAGATAAATCTAACCATAGCATGAAACATATATGGATCCAAATCAGCCCCTTACGGAATAGTGCATAAACTAGGGTTTAAGCTTCTGTCACTCTCGCAACCCATCATCTACTTACTACTCCCCAATGCCTTCCCCTAGGCCCAAACATGATGAAGTGTCATGTAGTCGATGTTCACATGACACCACTAGAGGAAGAACAACATACATATCATCAAAATATTGAACGAATACCAACTTCACATGATTACTTATAACAAGACTTCTCCAATGTCCTCAAGAACAAATGGAACTACTCACATATCATATTCATGTTCAAGATCAGAGGGGTATAATATCTGATTGAGGATCTGAACATATATTCTTCCACCAAGTAAGCCAACTAGCATCAACTACAAGATGTAATCAACACTACTAGTAACCCACAGGTACCAATCTGAGGTTTTGGGAAAAAGATTGAATACAAGAGAGAAACTAGGGATTGAGATGAGATGGTGCTGATGAAGATGTTGATGAAGATTAGTCCTCCCTCGATGAGAGGAACATTGGTGATGTCGATGGCTTTGATTTTCCCCTCCCGGAGGGAAGTATCCTCGGCGGAATCGCTTCGCCGGAGAGGAAAAGTGTGTTGGAACACGCGAACGCTACCAGGCCCAGGTGGCTAACAGCCACGACCGCGTCAGCCTCGCACGCCCAACAGGAGCGTGCACTTCATGCGCCCACGCCCTCGCATGCAGGATATGCTCGACGTGATTCCTGTAATGTAGCTAACATCCTCTCTCACTCCCTCCTGTACTCTCTCCCTTGTAACTGCATATAACCCCTCAAGGGCAAGGAATTCAGATAGTGTGAGAGCCCAAACAATCCAACTTGGTATCAGCCTTAATTTCTGCACCTATTGTTCAACCGCCTGATTGGAACCTACCCTTTGAAATTATGTGTGATGCTAGTGATGAAACCACCTTTCCCTATCTCCCTGGCGATCCACCCTCCTCCACACACATTTCCATCGCCACAGAAAATCCGGGCATCCCTATCCTCCCCGATCCCCGCGTCCCACCAACCTTGTACCGGTCCCATCCCGAATCTCCTCCGAGATCAGCGTGTCCCGCGCCTGCCTCCAGCACCGCACCTACCCCGCCCAGGACCCCCGCCTCCTCCTCGCGCGGCGCACCCTCCCCACCTGCGCCCACTCCCGAGCCGCCAGCTGCCAACCCCACGTCCCCTCCCACGCCAACCCGCTCAGCTGGCCCCGCCACTTCCGCCTACAGCCCCGACCGCCTTCCCCGAGCTGTGTGTCCTGTCCCATGCAGTGCAACCCCGCACCATGCAGTGCAAACCATCCTTCCTCTCCATGGGCCGCTGGCCCTCCACCCCTACCACCGCGCGCCGTTCCAGTCGCTCCTCCTGCCAACGAGCATGGCATGCGTACCCGGCCCAAATCGGGGTTTGCTCTTCCCAAGCTGCACGTCTCCCTCCACGCTACCACCGCATCCACTATTAGCCCCATCCCCTCCTCCTACCGTACCGCTCTCCGGGACCCGAACTGGTACAATGCTATGCGTGAGGAGTATGATGCACTAATGCGGAATAATACCTGGTGTCTAGTGTCTCTCCTGCAGGTGCTAACGTGGTCACATGGAAGTGGATCTTTCGGCACAAGTTCCACCCTGATGGCACTCTTGCTTGGTACAAGGCCCTATGGGTCCTTCATGGCTTCATGCAACAAGCCGGCGTCAACTACGGTGAGACATCCAGTCCCGTGGTCAAGCCGGCTACCATCCGCACTGTCTTGAGCATCGCCGCCGGCAAGTCGTGGCCTATACATCAACTCAACGTGAAGAACACCTTCCTCCATGGCCATCTCACCGAGACGGTGTACTGTCATCAACCATCCGGCTTCGTCGACTCCCATAGGTCTTCCCATGTGTGCCGCCTCAACCGCTCGCTGTACGGTCTGAAGCAGGCATCGCGTGCGTGGTTCTCGCGGTTCACCACGTACCTGCGCGCCCTCGGGTTCATCGCGTCGCGCTCGGAATCGTCGCTCCTCATCCTCCGCCGCGGTCACCACCTCGCCTACCTACTATTGTACGTGGACGACATCATCCTCACCGCCGACTCCGGTGCCTTTTTCCAAGGCATCATCAAATCGTTGCATGAGGAATTCTCCATGACGGACCTCGGTGCTCTTCATCACTTCCTCGGCATCAACGTCATGTCCACACCCGCGGGGTTGTTCCCCTCCCAGGAGCAGTATGCTCTTGAGATCCTTGACTGCGCCGGCATGCTGAACTGCAAGCCGATCTCCACGCCGGTCAACACGCTCGCCAAACTCTCTGTCGACACAGGGCCACTCTTCCACGACCCGTCGCTCTATCGCAGCCTCGCAGGCGCGCTGTAGTACCTGACCTTGACGCGTCCGGACCTCTCCTATGCCGTGCAACAATGTTGTTTGTTCATGCACACGCCTCAGGAGAGTCAATTTCAGCTCATCAAGCACATCCTGCGCTACGTGCGTGGTACCACGCATCTAGGGTTGCAGATTCATGGCTCTGCCACCTCGGAGCTCGTCGCCTACTCCGACGCCGACTGGGAGGGGTGCCCCGACACGCGCAAGTCCACGTCCGGCTACTGCATGTTCCTCGGTCCCAACATGCTCACATGGTCCTCCAAGCGACAAAACACGGTGTCCCAGTCTAGTGCCGAGGCCGAATACCGTGCAGTCGCCAACGCCGTCGCCGAGGCCGCGTGGCTACACCAACTCCTTGGTGAACTGCATCAACCACTCACGCGTGCCACCATCGTCTACTGCGACAACATCTCTGCCATGTACATGTCATCCAACCCCGTGCAGCATCAGCGGGCGAAGCATGTGGAGATCGATCTTCACTTCGTATGAGAGCGCATGGCCTTGGGCGAAGTTCGCGTCCAGCACGTGCCCACGAGCGTGTTTGGTGAATTCCGCTCCAGGCTCACGTTCATGAGCCCCACGTTCTGGCTGCAGGGGGGGGGTGTTGGAACATGCGAACGCTACCAGGCCCATGTGGCTAACAGCCACGACTGCGTCAACCTCGCATGACCAACAGGAGCGTGCACTTCATGTGCCCACACCCTCGCATGCAAGATATGCTCGACGTGATTCCTGTAATGTAGCTAACATCCTCTCTCACTCCCTCATGTACTCTCTCCCTTGTAACTGCATATAACCCCTCGAGGGCAAGGAATTCAGATAGTGTGAGAGCCCAAACAATCCAACTTGGTATCAGCCTTAATTTCTGCACCTATTGTTCAACCGCCTGATTGGAACCTACCCTTTGAAATTATGTGTGATGCTAGTGATTATGCTGTTGGTGCTATTCTAGGACAAAGAGTTGATAAGAAATTGAATGTTATTCATTATGCTAGTAAAACTCTAGACAGTGCTCAAATAAATTATGCTACTACTGAGAAAGAATTTTTAGCAGTTGTGTTTGCATGTGATAAATTCAGATCTTACATTGTTGATTCCAAAGTTACTATTCACACAGATCATGCTGCTATTAAATATCTTATGGAAAAGAAAGATGGTAAACCTAGACTTATTAGGTGGGTTCTTTTGCTACAAGAATTTGATTTGCATATTGTTGATAGAAAGGGAGCTGAGAATCCCGTAGCAGATAATCTGTCTAGAATGGAAAATGTTCTTGATGACCCACTACCTATTAATGATGATTTCCCTGATGAACAATTAGCTATGATAAATGCTTCTCGTAACACTCCTTGGTATGCAGACTATGCTAATTACATTGTTGCTAAATATATACCACCTAGTTTCACATACCAACAAAAGAAAAAGTTCTTCTTTGATTTAAAGCATTACTTTTGGGATGACCCACATTTATATAAAGAAGGAGTAGATGGTATTATTAGACGTTGTGTACCTGAGCATGAACATGAACAAATCATATGAAAGTGTCACTCCGAGGCATACGGAGGACACCATGCGGGAGACAGAACTGCACATAAGGTATTACAATCTGGTTTTTATTGGCCTACTCTCTTCAAAGATGCACATAAGTTTGTCCTTTCTTGTGATGAATGTCAAAGAATTGGTAATGTTGGTTGACGTAAGGAAATGCCTATGAATTATTCACTTGTTATCGAACCATTTTATGTTTGGGGTTTTGATTATATGGGACCTTTTCCTTCCTCTAATGGGCATACTCATATTTTAGTTGCTGTTGATTACGTTACTAAGTGGGTAGAAGCTATTCCAACTAGTAGTGCTGATCATAACACTTCTATTAAAATGCTTAAAGAAGTTATATTTCCGAGGTTTGGAGTCCCTAGATATTTGATGACTGATGGTGGCTCACATTTTATTCATGGTGCTTTCCGTAAATTGCTTGCTAAATATGATGTTAATTATAGAATTGCATCTCCTTATCATCCTCAGTCTAGTGGTCAAGTTGAATTGAGTAATAGAGAAATAAAATTAATTTTGCAAAAGACCGTTAATAGATCCAGGAAAAATTGGTCTAAGAAACTTGATGATGCATTATGGGCCTACAGAACTGCTTATAAAAATCCTATGGGTATGTCTCCATATAAAATGGTTTATGGGAAAGCATGTCATTTACCTCTTGAGTTAGAACATAAGGCTTATTGGGAAATTAAAGAACTTAACTATGATTTTAAACTTGCCGGTGAAAAGAGGTTATTTGATATTAGCTCTCTAGATGAATGGAGAACCCAAGCCTATGAAAATGCCAAGTTATTTAAAGAAAAGGTTAAAAGATGGCATGATAAAAGAATACAAAAACGGGAATTTAAAGTGGGTGAGCAAGTTCTATTGTACAACTCTCGCTTCAGAATTTTTGCAGGAAACTTTCTCTCTAAATGGGAAGGACCATATATCATCGAAGAAGTTTACCGCTCCGGAGCTATCAAAATCAACAACTCCGAAGGCACCAACCCGAGAGTAGTGAATGGACAAAGAATTAAGCATTATATCTTAGGTACCCCCCTTAATGTTGAAACTAATATTATTCAAACAATGACACCGGAGGAACACATCAAAGAGTCCTCCCGGAACGCTCCAGAACCCTGAAAAGGGGTAGGTATGTGATACGGTAAGTAAACCGACTCCAAAAATTCCATAAAAAATATTTCTGTCTGTTTTGGAATATTAGAAAAAATACAAAAATATGAAACAGCCGAGAGGACCCACGAGGAGGTCACAAGGCAACATGGTGTGACCCCCCCTGGGGCGTGCCGTGTTGCCTTGTGGGCCCCTCATGTGCCCTCCCGACTCCGTTTTCCTCTCGTATGCTTGTTTTGCAAGATAAAAATTCTTTATATATACTCATGGGTGTTTTGACCACTGCATCGCAAGTTTCTCCCCTGTTCTTGTTTTGGGGCTGTTTTCCCTGACAGATTTGGACACGCTATGTCGTCTCAAGATTCGAATGGGGAGAGCTATGTCTCGCACCTTATTGCAAACCCTAGAGTCTATGGGGATATTGATCCCTATGGATGGTCATCTGACGAAGAAGAGGAGGCCGACTTGAGGAGAAAGCAAGATCAACCCAGTGAGGAGGAAGAGGATCTTCCTTTGCCTCAGCCAGGAGATATGCATGTTGAATTCGAGAGGTCCAGCTTACCCAATACGATGAAAGTGCCTAAAATTCAGTTCACTCCCTTTCGTCATGTGCAGGAAGATTCAGATAAACCGCGTCGTAAAATTTGGGATCTAGAAAGGGAGAATGACAAGTTAAAAGAAGAAATTTGTCGACGGAGGACAAGCCTATCACTTCATCACCGAAGAAGGAGACTTGAGTACATGGGTATGGGCACCACCCTTGGCTTATGCCAAGCTTGGGGGAGGTGCCCCGATATCATATCACCATCACTTTTATCATCATTATATATATTAGTTCGATCCTTAGTTATTTCGTGATTTAGAAGAATAAAGTTTTAGTATGATTTAGTTTCGGGTGCTTGCTTTGTGGTCTACCTATCTATGTAATCATGTGTGAAAGTTATATAATAAAGAGTAGTTTGAGTTGAGTGTTTTGCTTTTGTTGATCCAATCTTAGAAAAAAATAAATAGAATAAAAAGTAAGATCATATGCTAATCCCATGGGGAGTGATGACTTCACACAAAAGAAGTATAATTGATAAAACTTGTTGGAAGTTAACAAACATAGCATTGGTCATTGTTGCAATTCATGAAAAAGTAATAAAGGAAGAGAGGTGTCACATATAAATATACTATCTTGGACATCTTTTATGATTGTGACCCCCCATTAAATATTCTATGTCAAATAGTCGACGTTGGACAAGGAAGACAACGTAATGAGTTATGTTTGCTTATATTCACATAGAAGTTATATTGTTTTGGATCCTCTAACATGTGGTGCTTGGCCCCAATCTTTTGCTAGCCAAAAATTGCATACTAAGTAGAGATACTACTTGTGCATCCAAAAACCCTTAAACCCAGTTTCATGCCATGAGAGTCCATTATATCTACCTATGGATTGAATAAGATCCTTCAAGTAAGTTGTCATCGGTGCAAAAGCAATAAAAATTGCTCCTAAATATGTATGATCTTTTATTGTATGGGAAAATAAGCTTTGTACGAACTTTTGATGGTGAAGAAATAAAAGCGACAGACTACATAATAAAGGTCGCTATCACAAGGGGCAATACAAAGTGACGTTCCTTTACATTAAGAGCTTGCACATCCCAAAATAAAAAGCGCATGACAACCTCTGCTTCCCTTTGCGAAGGGCCTATCTTTTACTTTATGTATTTACTTTCATGCAAGAGTCAATAGTATTCTCCTCTATTCCATTTTTATTTTCTCTCTTGGCAAGCATCATGTGGTGGGGATAGATTCAGGCATATATATCTAGTTGGATGTAGGTGATCATGAGTTATTATTGTTGACGTTACCCTTGAGGTAAATAAGTTGGGAGGCGAAATTATAAGCCCCTATCTTTCTATGTGTCTGACTGAAACTTTTGCTCCATAAGTATGCCATGAGTGTCAGCAATCATAGAAGACTAAATGATAGTTGAGTATGTGAACCTGCTAAACAAAGCTCTTACATAGACTCTTTCTGATAATATGATGAATTGCAATTGCTTCAGTGACTGAGATCATAGTTTGTTAGTTTTCAATATGGTTTATGGTTCATACTTTAACTTGTGAATGAATTGTCACTTTTTCATGAGAAGTTTTATGATATATTGCTGTTATAATAAAGATCATGATGCCTTCATGTCCGTATTTTATTTTTATCGACACCTCTCTCTCTAAACATGTGGTCATGATTATCGATTTCGGCTTTCGCTTGAGGACAAGCGAGGTCTAAGCTTGGGGGAGTTGATACGTCCAATTTGCATCATGATTTACTACTTTATTTATAATGTATTTGATCATTATTTCACTTTATGATGCAATTCTTATGCCTTTTCTCTCTTAATTTGCAAGATCTATATGAAGAGGGAGAATACCGACAGCTGGAATTCTGGACCTGAAATAGCTACAACAGAGATACCTATTCTACAGAGCTCCAATTGACTTGAAACTTCACGGAGATTTTTTATTGAATATATAAAAATACTGGAGAAAAGAAATACTGGAGGGGACCCACCAGTTGCCCACAAGGCAACAGGGCGCGGCCCCCCTGGGCGCGCCCTGATGCCTTGTGGGGCCCCTGGCTGGCCTCTGGCCCCCTCCTTCTGCTATATAAGCTCATTTACCCTAAAAAAAATAGAGAGAAGACTTTCGGGACGAAGCGCCGCCGTCTCGAGGCAGAACCTGGGCAGGAGCAATTTTGCTCTCCGGCGGAGCGATTCCGCCGGGGATACTTCCCTCCGGGAGGGGGAAATCAAAGCCATCGACATCACCAACGATCCTCTCATCGTGGGAGGACCAATCTTCATCAACATCTTCATCAGCACCATCTCATCTCATGTAACACCCCTCTGTAATGAGCAACAGTGATCCATAATGATTATGCTAAGTCACTGTGATTTGCAAGGCTTGATCATGTTGGATTAATATCTCATTTCAAATTCCACCACTGAATTCAATTCAAATTGAAAGTGAAATTTGAAGTTGCTGGAAAATAGATCATGTTGTAGCAAGTATTCCAAGACAAATTCTTGTTCAGGAAAACAACATCACCTATTTGCTAAAATGGACTAGAGCATTAAAAACAGTGCAAAAACAGCAATTTAAATGCCATTTCATTTATGAAAAATTCAAAAGAATTCAAATGGCCTCCAAACTTTTTGTGGCAGTGCAGAATAATGCAATGTATTTTTGTGGACAAGTTTCAGATTTTACAAAATGCAATTGGCAGCTCAAATTATTTGCAAAACTTCTGTAAAAAGAAAACAGAAAAAGAAAAATGCAAAAGGCCCTACTCTACTGTGAGCTGGGCCTAAGTGCATAGTGCACCGGCCCAGCCCACCGCGCTCTCTCTCTCCTACCTCCCGCCTCTCTCCTCCCCGTGTTGGCCTCGCCGTGGCCGCGCTCGCGCTCGCTGGCCAGCGGACGACACGGCGCAGCTACAGGGTGGCGAGGGGATAAGGGCGACTCCCCTCGGCCTCCCCGTCGTCCCTATCCACTCCCCCCTCTCCTCCCTCGCTCGCTCGCTCTCTCTTATCCTCACCTGAACGCCGCCGTCGCCGCGCTGCTGCTCCACCGCGGCCACTGACCGCTTCGCGCCTCGCCACCGTGCCCGTCGTCTTCGCCGGGCTCCGTGACGTCGTCCACGCCGTCAAACGCAAGCCGAGGAGCCCCAACGCGTGGATCCACGCCATCTTCTTCCTCCTCGGGCCGCCAGCGAACTCCGCCGAGTCCGGCCGCCCTGTGCTACCGTTCACTCGCCGGGCCACCGTGTGCCTACCCGGTGAGCTTCTCTCCCTTCTCCCCCTCTCCGTTTGCTCTCGCGCGCCTCCTAGCTAGCTGCTTCACCGAGACCGAATGCGCTGCCGCCGACGAGCTCGCCGCCATGGCCTTAGCTGCTTTCACGCGCGGCCGAGCACCACATCGAGCTCCTGGGGTTCCCAGGAGCCCAACGCGCGCAAGCACGCCTCTCCCCATGCACCGTAGCGGCCTAGCCGAGATCGCCCGAACACGCCGCCGCCTGCCGTCGCCATTCCGGCCAAGTCCGGCCACCCCAGCCCGCGCGACCAATGTAGATCGACACGCTGTCGAGGGCACGTTCGAACGCGCCTAACCGCGCGCGAAACGGTGTCCCGTAGCCATTTTCCGGCGCCTCCCGTGGCCCTCCGCCGCGTTTGGAGGTCGCCGGCGATGAGCCGCCGGCCACCACCGAGCTGGCAGCCACGTGGGCACCCCCTGGGTCACTGCTAGTGGGTCCAGGGGCCCCAGTTGACTGGGTTGACCAGTCAACCCTGCTGACTGGGCAGCACAGTGCCACTGACAGGCGGGCCCCACCGCTGTTTTAATTAGTTTTATAAATAAAATTAATCTAATTACTAGTTAGACACTGACATATGGGGCCCACTAGTTAATTAACCTAATTAGTTAATTTTAACCTCTGTTTAGTCTCTGTGTCACTGACATGTGGGACCCAGCCGTCAGGTTTGACCTGGACCGGCTGGGTTGACTGCTGACGTCACCATGATGTGCTACTGACGCAATAAATCCTTTTCTGTTAATTTCGAATTTGATTTAAATTTTCAGGAATTTTAGAAAAAGGTTTAAATCTTTGAAAAATCATAGAAAATAAACCGTAGCTCGGATCGAAAAGTTTTCTACATGAAAGTTGATCAGAAAAATGAAACGAATCCGAATACGCCCTTCGTTTGTCTGCCACTTGCCCACAACCATGCAAACATGGAACCTTCCCCTCCGGTTCATCTGTCTAACAGATGCCCGAAGCCGGGAAAATATCCCCAGATTTTTTCCCGCTCCGTCTCCAACGTGTAGCATTGCAGTAGGTCACCCCAGCACTGCATACTGCCATGCCATGCATTTGTGTTGCATTGTTTGCTTGTATTTATTTGTTTCTTCCCCCTCTTCTCTCCGATAGACCCCGAGACCGACGCAACTCCGGAGTACGACTACACCGTCGACGACCCCTCTTTTGCCGCAGAGCTTCCAGGCAAGCAAACCCCCTTGAACATTCCTATATCACCTATTCTTTCTCCCTCATGCTTGCATTAGAATTGCTACCGTTGTTGTTCTGAAATACCTATTCTGATGCATAGCCTATTTTTGTAAAACTGCTATTGATACCTTACCTGATATCCTAAATGCTTAGTATAGGTTGGTTAGTGATCCACCTGTGGCCCCTCATCCTTGTCCTAGTTGCCCCGCTTTGTTACCAGTGCCCCGATCGAGGTGATCGATGGGCTTAGGCCAGCACATCACCGCACACCCCCTAAGTTGTACGACTCTGCAGGGTTACCATCGAGTGCCGAGGTTGATACATCTTATCTCACTCCTGATGTTGCCTCTGTAGAATAGCTAGTCGGTTGTGGGTTACCGAGGGTGATTCCTCTTTCACCACCTCCGATGAAGCCTCTGTTGTGCAACCCCTCAAGTGTGAACCCATCGAGGGTGATTCCTCCGGGTTCACCTTGACGTTTACATCGAGTGGGAATCCATCGAGGGTGATTCCTCGGATTCCCCCTTGATGTTTTGGACACAGTTACTTTGACCTTACTACCGAGACTCGTGGAAGTCGGGTCGGCCCCGAGGGGTACCCGCGAGTAATGTGGAGTCAGGTTGACCATGAGGGTACCCGCGAGATAATTACGTGGCACGGCCGGGCATTCTTAGCCCTTGCCGTAGGACCACGAGATGGGGCGACGGGGTCACATGATCATGAGTCTCTGCTTGTTTCCGCGAGCTCCCAACACTCTAATGGGTTAGGATATGTGATCTGACTAGGCCTCTGGCCTTTTCGCACTAACCACCACACGGGAATAGTATGGGCACTCGGCGTCGTATGTATCAGCCGAAGCTCTCCAGACATCAGCAGTTGAGTGGCACGCGCCGGGTTGGACTGGGAAAGCCTGCGCTTGTATTAAGGGGGCTTGGTCTGCTCACCGGCCGTGTTCGCAACGCGCAGGAGTGCAAAGGGCGATGGGCCCAAGACCCCTGAGTGCTTAGGATGTAGACCGGCATGCTGGTCTCTCTGTTGAGCCTAGGTAGGGCTACGACGTGTTAATCAGCCGAGGCCGGGCATGGACCGAGTAAGTGTGTCAGGCTAGAGTTAATCGAGCGTGTTGGGTAAGTTGGTGCACCCCTGCAGGGAAGTATTTCTATTCGAATAGCCGTGTCCATGGTAACAGGACGCTCGGAAAATATCCCGATCTACTACAACTAGAACTGGATAAATATGTTGGCTCCGGGATCGCTTTCTCGCAGGGTGCCGAGGAAGGATCTCTGGGCGTTGTTACTACTACTATATTTATGTACTAATCTACACTCTTCTAATGCTGCAAGACGCTGAAGATGCTAGTCTTCGATAGGCTAGGCCTTCCTCTCTATTCTGGCATTTCTGCAGTCTAGTCCACAGATACAGCCCCTCTTTGATACCAATGCATACTTAGAATAGATCTGATGTAAGTCTTGCAAGTACTTTGGATGAGTACTCACGGTTGCTTTGCTTCCCCTTTTTCCCCATACCCGATTGCTGCGATCAGATGACGGAGCCCCGGAGCCAGCTGCCCCAGTCGACGACTACTACTACCCCTCCGGTGGAGAGTACTACTACGTGGAGACCACCGACGACCAGGAGTAGATAGAAGGCACCCAGGCAGGAGGCCTGCGCCTTTTCGTTCCAGTGTCGTTGTTTTGCCCAGCCTTCCTAAGGCATATCTGTTTAACTTTTATGTCTGTACTCAGATATCTGATGCTTCCGCTGATGCTTGTATGACTCAAGCTTATGTATTCGAGCCCTCGAGGCCCCTAGCTTGTAATATAAAGCTTGTATGACTTTTATTTGTGTTTAGAGTTGTGTTGTGATATCTTCCTGTGAGTCCTTAGGCTTGATCATGTGCATTTGCGTGTATGATTAGTGCACGATTAAGTCGGGGGCGTCACAAGTTATTGAAGGTGCTGCGCTCTGTTGCGGTCGTGGTGTTGGAACTGCTGGTCGGGGTGTTGGAACTGCTGGTCGGGGTGCCACAGGCCTCTGAAATTCATTTCAGGGCCTGTTGTTGCGAACCTGTACTGACTGGGTCATACGGTGTTTGCGAATTTCATTCATGTTGCGGTGTTCGGTCTCCAATATAATCACCTTGTCTACCAGTGTCTTGAAATCTAGAAAGGTGTGGACCACCAGTTGGTACTTTAGAGATGGAACGAGCCCATCAAGAAATTTCTCCATCTTTTTTGCTTTCCGTCATGTACTCATCATTGGCGTACCGGGCTAACTGAGTAAACTGGTCTAGGTACTGAGTTACCGTGGTGCCTCGCTGCTTGAGATCCTCAAATTCCCTTTTCTTCAATTTCATAATGCTGTTGGGGATGTGTGAGCCACGAAAGTTTTCCTTGAATTGTTCCCATGTCATATCCGCCCCATTTGGATGCGTGTGGCATATATTTTCCCACCATGATGCTGCTGTCCCAAAAAAATAGTGCGGAGCGTATAGCACTTTTTCCTGGTCCGTACACTGAGCTATGACCAATTTTCTCTCAATATCACGCAGCCAGTCATCTGCCTCCAGCGGTTTGTCTATGTGAGAAAAGACAGTTGGATTGGTCCTCTGGAGCTCAGATAATTTTGATCTGGACTGATGCCGTCCTTGGTGATTCCCCAAATTTAATAAGTGCTACATCATTTCCTGGTGCTACTGCTGGCTTTGTTCATACAGACGGCATACTTGTGAAAATGCTGAATCATTGCTCTGCTGACTTGTCTATCCTTGTGTGAAATTATTTCCCATTTGTGCAAAGTTGTCCTCGGGCGGACTGGGCATAGAACGGGTCCAGGGAAGGAAATAAATTATAAAGGAAGGAAATAAATTTTTAAGAGACTGAAAATAATTTCCCTCCAAAAATGTAAGTGCATGGATGTAACAGGTTATAATACACATGCAGATTTAATTATACAAACAGGATTAATTATACATGCAGGATTTAATTATACACGCATGGTTTAATTATACAACAAGCTTGCCGTAGCTGTATACTACATGACCACTTATTTAAACTAGCGCGCTACTCCGACCACGTAGCACGCTGCGTTCCGAGTCTACTACTTGCCATCTTACAAAAAAAAGAAAAGAAACAGAAAATAAATATTTTACAACTGCGCTCTTATAAAAAGACTACTGCGGTGCTGACGCCTGGTCTGCTATCACGGGGTGTCTGGAACGTCGTAGGCCCTGCTGAGGGTAAGTCCCAGACGAGGTGCTGAAGACTCGACCTCCTCCTCCTCCTCGGGTATGGTCTCTAGTCGGGCAGCTGTCGATGCCACACCTGCTCGTGGTGGCACTATGCTCGTAGGTGGTGATGCTCTAACTAGAGTGGGTGCAGCCAAGCGACTAGCCTCATCACTCGGGGATGAGCATCGAATCACGGAACAAGTAGGAGGATCATATGGTGGAGTCAGAATGCGAGGAGTGCGTGGTGACGGGGAACGGAGCTCACTCCTTCGAGCAATCCTCGCACGAGCCAAGTCCATCCGGGCAGCGAGATGGTCGTCCACCTGTGAGGTGAAGACTGACTCCAGAGCCATGATGTACTGAACAAGGGGCTCGATCGCCTCGTCCCTTTCTCCCGCGGTGCAGGAGAAGGAATAGTGACTAGTGTATGGAACATGGCATGGAAGGTAGTGATAGGGACGTGTCTGCATGACTGGAAGGATGTCCCTAAAACGAGCGATGGCCTCACAGGCAGCCATCTGGAAAACATGCCTCTCAGAGGGCATGACTCTCCCCACAAAGCGATAGTTGTGATATGACAAGGCACTTCCAGCCTGAATATATACCGAGGCCTGGTACATAGTCAGAGTGTCCGTGATCCTGTCGAGGAAAACGGTGTACTCCGGACGGCTCGGAGATCTCATCGCATCTTTAGCGATGACGGCGAGAAGACGGGAAAATCCCGCAGGCTCGTTGGCGAAAATCTGGGACGGACAGCTGCCGCCAGACATCTACAGCAGTAGACAAAAATCCAAATAGTCATGTCATAAGTATATGATGACCAAGGAAAATTGTTACAATGCATGAGATGCATGCTAAAAATGTTAGTACTGACTCTATTACTAGCGTTCGTGCCTAGGGCTTCCTATAGTCAGCCTGGCTCTGATACCAAGGTTTGTCAGGCCCATTTCTAGGATAAATCACAGAATACCCTCAAGTCACACTAGCCCCAAGATCAAAACAACTGGTGGACTTCTTTGATACAGATATCCAGTACATACATAATATTACACAGGGTTGAGCCAGAGCGCTCAACAATTATTACAAGCTTGCCAATATACTATGGTGGTGGAATAACACAGTGGTGTGGTGGTGGTACAACTCTGGTACAATAAATAAAGTCAAGCGTCAGTGTGAGGCTTGGCTATTTTATTGGTGTAGCGGAAACACAGTGGATGATACATGTGGTAGACTCCAAGATCACAGGTTAACTGACTGGGACACCTCTAAGCGTCGGGCTCGCTAGAGCAATCTTCTTCCACAAGCTCTTCTTCCTCCAGGTCTGGCCAAATTAACAAACCAGGGACAAGCCTGTGAGTACGTTGGAATGTACTCGCAAACATTATGAACAAAAGATATACCGAATGCATATGCTCATGTTGGATTAAAAGATATGCATATGTTGACTGATATTTAATCATGGCATGATAAATGTTAGCATGTGCAGAAGAATTAGTAAATAAAATTTTAGTGACAACCAAAGAAAGTTAATGGAAAATCGGGCGAGACGGTACCGCCCGAGAATCGAAAAGAAAAATATAACATGGAGAATCGGGCGAGACAAGACCACCCGAGAATCCAAAAGAAATGCCAAACGGGTGTCTAAATGCGACGCCTCGAGAGGTCTTGAAAGGAAATGCCAAACGGGTGTCTAAAAGTGACGCCTCGAGAGGTGTTGAAAAGAAATGCCAAACGGGTGTCTAAAAGCGACGCCTCGAGAGGTCTTGAAAAGAAATGCCAAACGGGTGTCTAAAAACGACGCCACGAGAGGTCTTGAAAATAAATGAGTATCCCGGGTAGTATAGCCAGCCCATGAGATACTCAGAAAATAAAATAAAATGAGTGTCCCGGGTAGTCTAGCCAGCCCATGAGATACTCAGAAAATAAAATGAGTGTCCCGGGTAGTCTAGCCAGCCCATGAGACACTCAGAAAATAAAATAAAATGACAGGGTTAGTCCATAATAATCTTCATATCATCAATAATATTCATGACAATATCAGTAGTGGCAATAATTATCCTGCAAAATAATTCATGCTCAATTTAATTATTTCCTCCGAAGACTGACATCGGGACCGACACTTGACCCTTCCCAGCTAACGTCCTTGACTGTGGACATGGCTATTCGAATAGATATAACTCTGCAGAGGGTGTACTCTTTACCCACGTGTATAGGATTCCTTTAGTCAACGCCGAGACACTGACTAATTCCCATTACGGTCTTTGGGTTGAAAACACACCTGACCAGCACACACCAGATTAACTTTTCAGATGCCAGGAATCACCCAAAGCACCGTTCAAGAAAAACTCTAAGTCGGGGAGACCATCGTCTCGACTAGCATGGGATCACTTTTCATATGCGCGGATTACAAGGGGCGCCCCCCTCTCGGCCCAGCCGGATACACCCATGCCCCCTGACCTGATGACTGGCATTACTCCATGGCCGTGGAAACCCTCGTCATGGCCCTCTATGTGGTGTGTACACGGACAGGGGTTAGCAACTTACTAAACCGTACTTCCCTCGCGGGAAGACCCGTGGCAGCACGGTATTTAGCTAGGTGTGACGGAACAAGACTCGATCTAGCTCGACTCAGGAGGTGTTGTTATTAAGACTGGCATGTCTCACATGCCACAGTGACACCGTCGTGTCATAACATGACCGTGCTCACCAGCACGTCCAAGACAGGAGCTGCACTCCTGGGTTCTCACAGCTTTCATCCATGTCAGATACTTGAGTGGAAGGCAAGTAATGCAAAGTTGATATGACCATGCATGCACCTGTAATTCACCATATAGCCGGTGAAAACTCAAATGGATGCAAACGTGTATGCAATCACCATATCCCAAGTTCAAAATGCTTGCCTTGATCAAAGTAGTCAGAAAGGATCCCTCGAAATTCCTGGCAAAGTCCCCCTCTTCTTTTTCTGGAAAATACAAATTCAAATTCAATTTAATTTTTTTGCAATAGTACCAAAAGTTGTCTCAAAATATTTTCAAATAAATACTAAAAAAACTAGAGAGAAAAAGAAGAATTTCAAAAGAAGAATCAACTCAAACAAAGTTGTGGTTAAAAAGTTATTAAACTTTTAAAACCAGGGGCTTTTCTGCAAAATGGCAGGTCCCTGTGCAGTTAAACAGAAAACGCTTCGGGAATAAATACGCTTCCCAGTGCGGAAAGCGTAAAGCGCCAGAGTACGCTTTCTATTTAAACAGAGAAAAGAATAAAATGATCGCCGGGGTTTCAGCGGGCGGCGTTGATCGGGTTGTGCTCGGGGTGGACTTCCACGTCGGTGGGTGGTGGTGGTGGTCGCCGGCGAGCACCAGAACGACGGCGAGGTCGATTCCGGCGGACGGCGGCGTCGGGTGGAGTTGGATCTCGCCGGGGAGGGCTCCGGTTGTGGAATTGATGTGCGGGATCGATGAGTGGGTGCAAGAGATGATGACTCGTGGATTTTGGAGGGTGGAGATGGCCTAACGGCGTCGGAAGCTTCTCGGGACCCGAAGCGGATCGGGCGGCCGGAGAGGAAGGAGAAGGCCTCCTCGAGGTCGAGGGATTGGCGTAAGGGTCGATTGGGGGACAGTGTGGATGGTTTGTGTAGTGAACGGAGCTTGGGAGGGCCTTTTATAGGCGATCCGATGAGGTCCAGTGAGGGGCGGATCACGCCGGAGTTAAGCCGGCCGACGAGGTAGGTAAGGACGGTGGCGAGGTTCTGTGAATGATCAAGGAGGTCAATGGATCTCTCTAGAGATGCCAGCGCGATCGAGCTCAAGCTCTATCGCCTTATCCACGGCGAAGCTTGCGTACGGGTGCGGCGGCGATGACTGGCTCCGGCGACTGCCAGGCGGGGCTAGGGCGGTGTGGACGGCGTGCGAAGCTGCGGGGAGAGGTGACGCATGGAGAGGGTAGGCAAGGGAGAGCAGCAGAGAGGAGTGAAGGCGGCAGGCGCCGTGCTGATCCGCCCGGTTCGCCGCGGCCGAGGACGGTGGCCGTTGCACCGGCCACCTCCTGTTCTGTCGGCGGTGGGCGGCTGACCAGGGGGTCCCCGGCGTCTCATTTATGGCCGAGGGAGGCGTGGATGAGAAGGAGAGGCGATGGAGTGCAGTGCACGTCGCCGCTTCTCCCTCTATCTGAATTTTCTTCAGTTAACTGAATTTCGACATCAGTGAACAGTACTCCCACCAGGTGTATGATGAAATGCCAGAGGGTGCTAGGGATTTTAGGAATTTTAGGGAATTTTTGTGGTGAGGTGTTGATGCCTAAAAGAGAGGTTGGCAAAGTTTCAGAATTTTTGGAACAATTTAAATTGTGTTTTGATCATGGAGTTTGAATTTGGTCCAAATTTGAACTGGATAGAATTTGAAAATTTTGAACTGTGGAACCCAAAGTTTTTGGTGAAATGGGTTGTGGGTACTGTCTAGTAGTTAGGATAATTTTTGTGGGTGTAGAAGAATTATATAAAATATGGTTCCTTTGTAAACCAAAGAAACTAGGATAAATATAAATTCCAACTTGGGAATTTATTAAATACGAGAGAAATATTTTTGTGGAGAGGAGAGGTGTTGGATACTGTCCTAGAATGTGAGAATGACTTGAGGGATAATTTAGAAGTGACAGAAAAAATTATTGGAAGAATTTAGAAGGGCTTGGAAGAAGTGAAATGACCATATTCTTGGAATAATTTTAATTATTCCAAAAACTTTTCTAAAGGAGAAATATTTTTGATCTTTCAAAAATAATTACCCAATTAGTAAACCATCAAAACAGAACCATAATTTTTTTTTGAAACCCAATAAAAAAATTAAAATGATTTTCAGAACAGAAGAAGGAGAAGAAGAAAAATAGGCCATAATAATTCAAAGTATTTTATTTTGAAGAAAAGATTTTGAAAATCCAAAGGAAATATTTTGGGGTGTTACAGCACCTACCCCCATTAAGAAAAATATCGTCCCCGAGATTTTAGCTGTCCCTCAAACAGGTATGGATATTCAGCCCTCAGATGATCTTCCCGTTCCCATGTTGCTTCTTCCTCGGTGTGATTACTCCACTGAACTTTGTAAAATTTTATCACGCTCTGTCGGGTTCTCCGTTCAGACTCCTCTAAAATCTTTATAGGACGTTCCCTATATGTAAGATCTGGTTGGATGTCCAGGTCTTGATGTTGGACTTGCTTTTCTGGGTTACTGACACATCTTCTTAGTTGTGACACGTGAAATACATCATGAACGTCTGACAATTCTGCTGGTAGCTCCAGTTGATAGGCAACCTTGCCTCTCCTTGCAATTATTCTGAATGGTCCAATAAATCTTGGTGCCAATTTTCCTTTGACTTTAAATCTCTGTAGTCCCCTCATTGGGGATACTCTGAGGTACACATATTCGTCGGATTCAAAACTGATGTGACGGTGTTTCTGGTCATAGTAGCTCTTCTGACGGCTCTGAGCTGCTTTCAGTCTGTCTCGTATAAGTTTCACTTTTGTTTCTGCTTCTTTGAGAACTTCCGGGCCAAAGATTCGGCTATCTCCGGTTTCAGACCAATTGAGAGGGGTACGGCACCGTCGTCCGTACAGGGCTTCGAAGGGTGACATTTTTAAGCTAGCTTGATAACTGTTGTTGTATGAGAATTCTGCATACGGCAAACTATCTTCCCAGCTGACTCCGTAAGTAAGGACACAAGCTCTCATCATGTCCTCCAATATCTGATTTACCCGTTCAGTCTGTCCTCCTGTCTGTGGGTGATATGCTGTGCTGAATACCAGTTGAGTCCCTAAGGCTTGCTGCAGGTGATCCCAAAACCTAGAGACATACTGAGTGCCTCTATCAGAGACTATGGTCTTGGGTACCCCGTGTAAGCAAACAATTCGGGAGAGGTATAACCTGGCAAGCCTCTATGTTGAGTATGTGGTTTTTACCGGAATGAAATGTGCCACCTTGGTTAATAAATCTGTGATAACCCAGATAGCATCATTTCCGTGTCGTGACCTCGGTAATTCAACAATAAAATCCATTCCTATCACATCCCATTTCCATTCAGGCACCCTGAGTGGCTGTAACAATCCTGCTGGCCTCTGGTGTTCTGCTTTTACACGCTGACAAGAGTCACATCGTGCGACATATATGGCTATATCCCTTTTCATCCCGTGCCACCAATTTTTTTCCTGTAGATCCTTGTACATCTTGGTTCCTCCTGGGTGTATGGAGTACGGGGTGGTATGAGCTTCTGCCAAAATTTGTTGCTTTAGCTCTTCATTATTGGGTACGCATAATCTTTTCCCGTACCACATAATTTCTTGGGTGTCAATGGTAAATTCAGATGCCTTGCCTAAATTTACTTTCCTTTTAATTCCCTCAATACTGGGGTGTCCTTTCTGAGCTTCTTTGATCTGATCTTCCAGAGTTGGTTTTATTTCTAGGCGGGCAATGGTTCCTTCTGTGACTAGAACCATATTAAGTTTGGCAAATTCCTGGTTGAACTCGTGCTGTGAGAATTGCACACTGTCACCGTCGGTGCATTTCGGCTGAGGGCGTCTGCCACAACATTTGCTTTACCCGGGTGGTAATGAATTCCCACATCATAATCCTTAATTAACTCAAGCCAGCGACGCTGTCTCAAGTTTAATTCTGGCTGGGTGAAGTTATACTTAAGACTTTTGTGGTCCGTGTATATCTCGCATCGATTACCAAGAAGGTAATGTCGCCATTCCTTGAGTGCGTGTATTACCGCTGCCAGTTCCAAATCATGGGTTGGATAATTTTCTTCGTGTCTCCGTTGTTGTCTTGATGCATATGCAACCTTTCCTTCCTGCATTAATACACATCCAAGGCCCTTCCTGGAAGCGTCACAATATATTTCAAAATTCTTGTGCACATCTGGCATGATCAGAACAGGTGCCGTGGTCAACCTTTTCTTTAATTCTTGGAAACTTTTCTCGCAAGCTTCGGTCCATTCAAACTTTTTATCTTTCTTGAGTAACTGAGTCATGGGTTTGGCTATGGCGGAGAATCCTTTGATAAATCGTCGGTAGTAGCCAGCCAAACCGAGAAAACTCCTGACCTCTGTCATGTTGGTGGGTTGCTTCCACCCTAAGACATCCTTTACTTTACTCGGGTCCACTGCTATTCCATCCTGTGTCAGTACGTGTCCCAGAAAACCAACTTCTCATAACCAAAATTCAGACTGACTGAATTTGGCATATAGTTGATTTTTCCGTAATTCTTCCAGGACTATCCGAAGATGTTGCTCATGTTCTTCTGTCGTCTTGGAATAAGTAAGTATATCATCGATGAACACAACCATGAACTTGTCCAAATATTTCATGAAGACCTTGTTCATGAGGTGTACAAAATAAGCAGGAGCGTTGGTTAATCCGAAAGGCATCACTGTGAACTCATATAATCCGTATCTGGTGGTAAAGGCAGTCTTGGGTATATCTGACGATCGGATTCTTAATTGATGGTAGCCTGATCTCAGGTCTATTTTTGAGAAAACCTTGGCTTCTGCCAGTTGGTCAAATAGGTCATTGATTATTGGCAGTGGATATTTATTTTTGATGGTAACCATATTGAGTGCCCTGTAGTCAATACATAACCTCAGGGTCCCATCCTTTTTCTTAGCAAATAAAACCGGCGATCCCCATGGTGATGAGCTGGGTCGAACATAACCTTTTTCCATTAACTTCTTAATTTGTTTCTTCAGCTCAACCAATTCTGTCAGAGCCATTCGATAAGTCTTCTTGTAAATGGGTGCCGTCCCGGGTGCTAGTTCAATAACAAATTCAATTTCATGATCGGGAGGCATGCCCGGTAGCTCCTCTGGAAATACATCGGGGTATTCGCATACCACCGGAACCTTGCTTAATTCTGTCATATCCACTTGATTTAATTTTCCCTGTGAAGTAGAAATCCTCCTTGTACCAAATTTTATTGTCTTCCCTTGACAATTAGTGAGAGTCACTGTACGGTTGTAGCAGTCTATAAAATCTTTATTTGTGGTCAACCAGTCCATTCCCAAAATAACGTCCAGATCGACTGCTTCCAGAACAATAAGATTGGCTAGAAACTTCCTTCCCTGTATTTCAATTTTCATATCCTTGCAGTACCATTGTGTGCTTTGCTTCGATCCCGGGGACTGAATAACCATTGGATTTTTCAAGGGCGAAAGAGAAAATTGATTCTTCAAGGCAAATCTTTTAGAGATGCACGAATGCGAAGCTCCAGAATAAAACAAAACTGTAGCATTAATTGTGTTGACAGGGAATGCACCAAACGCGATGTCCGGTGCATTTTGTGCCTCCTCAAAGGTCATGTGGTTAACCTGTCCCTTCCTTGGATTGTTGTTGGGGTTGCTGTGTCATGGGGCTGCGTTTGTACCGCGGCCATTGTTGTTGGGCTTCGGGACATTATTCCCTTGCCTTGGGCATTGCCTGGCATAATGCCCCTCTTCTCCACAGGCATAACAGGTGATGCCAGGATGAAACATTGCGTCCTTGGTCCTGTTGTTCAAGGTGCTGCGGCTCTGTTGCGGTCGTGGTGTTGGAACTGCTGGTCGGGGTGCCACAGGCCTCTGAAATTCATTTCGGGGCTTGTTGTTGTGAACCTGTACTGACTGGGTCATACGGCGTTTGCGAATTTCATTCATGTTGCGGTGCTCGTTCTCCAGTATAATCGCCTTGTCTACCAGTGTCTTGAAATCTGGAAAGGTGTGGACCACCAGTTGTCACTTTAGAGATGGAACGAGCCCATCAAGAAATTTCTCCATCTTTTTGCTTTCCGTCATGTACTCATCATTGGCGTACCGGGCTAACTGAGTAAACTGGTCCAGGTACCGAGTTACCGTGGTGCCTTGCTGCTTGAGATCCTCAAATTCCCTTTTCTTCAACTTCATAATGCTGTTGGGGATGTGTGCGCCCCGAAAATTTTCCTTGAATTGTTCCCATGTCATATCCGCCCCATTTGGATGCGTGTGGATATATTTTCCCACCATGATGCTGCTGTCCCAGAAAAATAGTGCGGAGCGTATAGCACTTTTACCTGGTCCGTACACTGAGCTATGACCAATTTTCTCTCAATATCGCGCAGCCAGTCATCTGCCTCCAGCGGTTTGTCTGTGTGAGAAAAGACAGTTGGCTTGGTCCTCTGGAGCTTAGATAATTTTGATCTCGACTGATGCTGTCCTTGGTGATTCCCCATATTTATTAAGTGATGCATCATTTCCTGGTGCTGCTGCTGGCTTTGTTCATACAGACGGCATACTTGTGAAAATGCTGAATCATTGCTCTGCTGACTTGTCTGTCCTTGTGTGAAATTATTTCCCATTTGTGCAATGTTGTCCTCGGGCGGACTGGGCATAGAACGGGTCCAGGGACGATGCATTTTCTTTCTGGGGTATTTGTGTAACACCGATGAGAAAAGAAATTATAAAGGAAGGAAATAAATTTTTAAGAGACTGAAAATAATTTCCCTCCCAAAATGTAAGTGCATCGACGTAACAGGTTATAATACACATGCAGATTTAATTATACAAGCAGGATTAATTATACATGCATGATTTAATTATACATGCATGGTTTAATTATACAACATGCTTGCCGTAGCTGTATACTACATGACCACTTATTTAAACTAGTGCACTACTCCGACCACGTAGCACGCTGCGGTCCGAGTCTACTACTTGCCATCTTACAAAAAAAGAAAAGAAACAGAAAATAAATATTTTACAACTGCACTCTCATAAAAAGACTACTGTGGTGCTGACGCCTGGTCTGCTATCACGGGGTGTCTGGAGCGTCGTAGGCCCTGCTGAGGGTAAGTCTCAGACGAGGTGCTGAAGACTCAACCTCCTCCTCCTCCTCGGGTATGGTCTCCAGTCGGGCAGCTGTCGATGCCATGCCTGCTCGTGGTGGCACTGTGCTCATAGGCGGTGATGCTCTAACTGGAGTGGGTGTAGCCAAGCGACTAGCCTCATCACTCAGGGATGAGCGTCGAATCGCGGAACAAGTTGGAGGATCATATGGTGGAGTCGGAATGCGAGGAGCGTGTGGTGATGGGGAACGGAGCTCACTCCTGCGAGGAATCCTCGCACGAGCCAAGTCCATCCGTGCAGCGAGATGGTCGTCCACCAGTGAGGTGAAGACTGACTCCAGAGCCATGATGTACTGAACAAGGGGCTCGATCGCCTCGTCCCTTTCTCCCGCGGTGCAGGAGAAGGCATAGTGACTAGCGTATTGAACATGGCATGGAAGGTAGTGATAGGGACGTGTCTGCATGACTGGAAGGATGTCCCTAAGACAAGCGATGGCCTCACAGGCAGCTATCTGGATAGCATGCCTCTCAGAGGGCATGACTCTCCCCACAAAGCGATAGTTGCGATATGACAAGGCACTTCCACCCCGAATATATACCGAGGCCTGGTACATAGTCAGAATGTCCGTGATCCTGTCGGGGAAAACGGTGTACTCCGGACGGCTCGGAGATCTCATTGCATCTCTAGCGATGATGGCGAGAAGACGGGAAAATCCCGCAGGCTCGTTGGCGAAAATCTGGGACGGACAGCTGCCGCCAGACATCTACAGCAGTAGACAAAAATCCAAATAGTCATGTCATAAGTATATGATGACCAAGGAAAATTGTTACAATGCATGATATGCATGCTAAAAATGTTAGTACTGACTCTATTACCAGCGTTCGTGCCTAGGGCTTCCTATAGTCAGCCTGGCTCTGATACCAAGGTTTGTCAGGCCCATTTCTAGGATAAATCACAGAATAGCCTCAAGTCACACCAGCCCCAAGATCAGAACAACTGGTGGACTTCCTTGATACAGATATCCAGTACATACATAATATTACACACGGTTGAGCCAGAGCGCTCAACAATTGTTACAAGCTTGCCAATATACTACGGTGGTGGAATAACACAGTGGTGTGGTGGTGGTACAACACTGGTACAATAAAATAAAGTCAAGCGTCAGTGTGAGGCTTGGCTATTTTATTGGTGTAGCGGAAACACAGCGGATGATACATGTGGTAGACTCCAAGATCACAGGTTGACTGACTGGGACACATCTAAGCATCGGGCTCGCTAGCACAATCTTCTTCCACAAGCTCGTCTTCCTCCAGGTCTGGCCAAATTAACAAGCCAGGGACAAGCCTGTGAGTACGTTGGAATGTACTCACAAACATTATGAACAAAAGATATACCGAATGCATATGCTCATGCTGGATTAAAAGATATGCATATGTTGACTGATATTTAATCATGGCATGATAAATGTTAGCATGTGCAGAAGAATTAGTAAATAAAATTTTAGTGACAACCAAAGAAAGTTAATGGAAAATCGGGCGAGACGGGACCGCCCGAGAATCCAAAAGAAAAATATAACATGGAGAATCGGGCGAGACAAGACCGCACGAGAATCCAAAAGAAATGCCAAACGGGTGTCTAAATGCGACGCCTCGAGAGGTCTTGAAAAGAAATGCCAAACGGGTGTCTAAAAGCGACGCCTCGAGAGGTCTTGAAAAGAAATGCCAAACGGGTGTCTAAAAGCGACGCCACGAGAGGTCTTGAAAATAAATGAGTATCCCGGGTAGTCTAGCCAGCCCATGAGATACTCAGAAAATAAAATAAAATGAGTGTCCCGGGTAATCTAGCCAGCCCATGAAATACTCAGAAAAGAGAATGAGTGTCCCAGGTAGTCTAGCCAGCCCATGAGACACTCAGAAAATAAAATAAAATGACAGGGTTAGTCCATAATAATCTTCATATCATCAATAATATTCATGACAATATCAGTAGTGGCAATAATTATCCTGCAAAATAATTCATGCTCAATTTAATTATTTCCTCCAAAGACCGACACCGGGACCGACACTTGACCCTTCCCACCTTGGTGAACAAGGCCATACAGGTTGAGACTGGCCTAAAGGATCACAAGGACGCTCTCAAGGGCACCCGTGAAGCGGGCTCATCTTCCCAGAAGCGCCGTATCTGGATTAGTCACAGCATGTACCGCCCAACTGTACCTGCTCCAAGGCCATCGTATGCTGCACCTTGTCTGCCTCCTCCACCTCCGAGGCAGCTGAGACCTCAAGCTCCAATGCTTCGAGCCCCTGCTCCCCGTCCCGATAATGGACTCTGCTTCAAGTGTGGCCGTCTAGGTCACCATGCCAGAGACTGCTCTCAGGATCAGAATCAGCTTATGCTTCCGTCAGCTGGCCGTGGTAATGGCCGTGGTATCAATCAGCCTCGCTATAACAATGTCAGGCCTTCATATGGTCGTGGACAGGCTTATCATGTCAACATGGCTGAAGCTAAAGACCAACCAAAGACTGTGATGGGTACTCGTCTTGTGAATTCAGTACCAGCTTCTGTTTTATTTGATTCAGGAGCATCGCATTCTTTCATATCAGAAGATTTTGCATTCATGCATGGCATTAAATATAAAAAACTGCACCAACCGTTAGTGGTAAACACTCCCACGGGCCAATGTCAAGCCTCTATGTTTAGCCCCGATGTTACCATTGAAATTGAAGGGGTGGACTTCCATGCATTTCCCATTATTTTGAAGTCTTCTAAGGTTGACCTCATTCTGGGAATGGATTGGTTGAAGGCTCATACCGCCTTAATCAATTGTGCCACCAAAGTCGTCCAACTCTTGCACCCATCAGATGAGATGGTAAACTACCATGCTCATCTCGTTCATAATGCCGAGGCTCAGATTTATGCACTGAATGCGTTGAACACTTCTCCTCTTGAGGGGATCGAAAACATTCCAGTCATTCATGACTTCCAAGATGTCTTTCCAGAAGAACTCCCAGGAGTACCCCCTGTTAGAGCTGTCGAGTTTGTTATCGACTTAAAACCAGGCACCACTCCTATTGTGAAGCGTCCTTACAAGATGCCACTGCATGAAATCCTTGAGCTTAAGGAGGAAATCGACACATCACTTCACAAGGGTTTCATTCATCCAAGTTCCTCTGCCTGGGGAGCACCTTCTCTCTTTGTCAAGAAGAAAGATGGTACGAACCGGTTGGTCCAAGATTACCGACCTATTAACCAGGCAACCATTTAGAACAAGTATCCGCTTCCTCGGATCAATGATCTGTATGATCAACTTGCTGGATCCTCGGTGTTCTCTAAACTCGACTTGAGGTTGGGTTATCATCAGATCCGCGTCCGCGAAGAGGATATTCCCAAGACTGCCTTTGTTACTCGCTATGGTTCATATGAGTACACTGTCATGTCTTTCGGCTTAACTAATGCTCCAGCAACGTTCTCCCACCTGATGAATTATATCTTCATGGATTACCTCGACAAGTTCGTCGTGGTTTATCTGGATGATATCCTAGTATATTCCAAGAATAAGGAAGAACATGTTGAACATCTTCGTCTGGTTCTAGAAAAGCTTCAAGAGCATCAGCTGTATGCCAAATATTCCAAGTGTGAATTTTGGTTATCCGAAGTAACCTACCTTGGTCATGTGATTTCCAAGGATGGTATTGCTGTCAACCCAGAATGAGTTCAGGCTATTCTTTACTGGACTTCCCCGAAGAGTGTTAAGCATGTCAGAAGTTTTCTCGGACTCGCAAGTTATTGCTGTCGATTTGTCAATAACTTCTCTAAGATTGCCAAGCCTCTGACTAATCTGCTTCACAAAGGCGTTAAGTTTGAGTGGACAGACAAATGTCAGGAAAGTTTCCAGACTCTCAAGGACAAGCTGACTTCTGCACCAGTGCTTGCTCCTCCGGATTCTCGCAAGGACTCCGTGATTTATTGCAACGCCTCTCATCAAGGATTAAACTGTGTCCCGATGCAAGAGCGCAGAGTGATTGCTTATGCCTCGCGACAGTTGCGTCCTCATGAAGAGAACTACCCAGTGCATGATCTTGAACTTGCCGTAGTGATATATGCATTGAAGTTATGGTGGCATTACCTTCTTGGTAACCGATGTGAGATATACACTGATCACCAAAGTCTGAAGTATTTGTTTACTCAGCCGGATCTCAATCTCCGTCAGCAACAATGGTTGGAAACAATTACCGACTATGACTGTGGTATTTCTTATACCCCTGGCAAAGCTAATGTAATGGCCGATGCCTTGAGCCGCAAGTCCTATTGTAACAATCTCATGGTTCAGCGAGCTCAACCCCATCTTTATGAAGAACTTCGCAAGTTGAACCTTCATATCGTTCCACAGGGTTCTCTTAATACCCTTGTTTTACAGCCAGATCTTGAGAAAGCTGTTAAGTCTGCGCAAGCTAAAGATGCTGAAGTTGATCAGATGAAAAGAGATCTTGACCTTGAAAATTCCAGGGATTTCTTGCTTGCTGAAGACGGAACTTTGTATTTCAGAGATCGCATTGTGGTACCTCGCTTCGAGCTTATGACCGACAAAGTTATGAAGGAGGCACATGATACACCACTGTCTATTCATCTGGGTAGCACCAAGATGTATCGTGATCTTCGTCAAAGGTACTGGTGGTCTAAAATGAAGCAGGACATTGCTCGCTATGTTGCCGAATGTGACGTTTGCCGTCGTGTTAAGGCAGAACATCAGAAGCCTGCTAGAATTCTGCAACCGCTCCCTATCCCTGAGTGGAAATGGGATAAGGTTCAGATGGACCTCATTACTGGCCTTACCAAGTCGCAGAAAGGTCATGATGCAATTCTTGTCGTCATTGATCAACTCTCCAAAGTTGCACACTTTCTGCCAGTCAAGGAGACGATCACTGCTAGTCAGTTAGCAGATTTGTATATCTCCAGAATTGTATCACTCCACGGCATTCCAAAGGAGATCAGTTCAGACCGTGGCAGCCTTTTCACCTCAAAGTTCTGGGCAAGTTTCGAAGAAGCTATGTGAACTCATATAACCTGGAGCTCTGCTTATCACCCCCAGTCCCAAGGCCAAGTTGAGCGAGTTAATCAAGTGCTTGAAGATATGCTGCGTGCCTGTGTTATCTCATTTGGCAAAAAGTGGGAGGAATCTCTCCCGTATGCTGAATTCTCGTATAACAACAGCTATCAAGCTAGCTTGAAGATGGCCCCCTTCGAGGTATTATATGGACATAAGTGTTGAACCCCTCTGAATTGGTCAGAAACTGGGTAACGGCCGCTCATTGGCCTGGATATTATCCAACACGCTGAAGAGCAAGTCCGTATCGTCCGGGAAAATCTCAAGGCGGCCCAATCTCACCAGACGAGCAATTATGATCGTAAACACTGGGGATCGATCTATCAACCTGGTGAGCAAGCTTATCTGCATGTCACTCCTATGAAGGGCACTCATCGCTTCGGGATCAAGGGCAAGTTAGCTCCTCGCTACATCGGCCCCTTCCGCATTCTCGCCAGAGGTGGACATGTGGCATAGAAATTGAAGTTGCCGCCGCAATTCTCTCACCTCCACGATGTCTTCCATGAGTCACAACTTCGTCGTTGCTTCAAGGATCCGCACCGTGCAGTGGATCATGAATTGCTTGAAATACAAGATGATCTATCTTATAAAGAGCATCCGATCCGGATCCTGGATCAAGCTGAACGTTGGACCCGTCAGAAGACAACCAAGTTCCATAAAGTGCAGTGGTCGAATTATACAGAAGATGAAGCCACTTGGGAACGCGAGGATCGTCTTCGGGAAGAATACCCCAATCTTTTCCCTTCTACCTCCTGAATTCCCGGGACGAGAATTTCGTTTAGAGGAGGAGAATTGCAACACCCCTCTGTAATGAGCAATAGTGATCCATAATGATTATGCTAAGTCACTGTGATTTGCAAAGCTTGGTCATGTTGGATTAATATCTCATTTCAAATTCCACCACTGAATTCAATTCAAATTGAAAGTGAAATTTGAAGTTGCTCAAAAGTTGCTGGAAAATAGTTCATGTTGTAGAAAATATTCCAAGACAAATTCTTGTTCAGGAAAACAACATCACCTATTTGCTAAAATGGACTAGAGCATTAAAAACAGTGCAAAAACAACAATTTAAATGCCATATAATTTATGAAAAATTCAAAAGAATTCAAATGGCCTCCAAACTTTTTGTGGCAGTGCAGAATAATGCAATGTATTTTTGTGGATAAGTTTCACATTTTACAAAATGCAATTGGCAGCTCAAATTATTTGCAAAACTTCTGTAAAAAGAAAACAGAAAAAGAAAAATGCAAAAGGCCCTACTCTACTGTGAGCTGGGCCTAAGTGCACAGTGCACCGGCCCATCCCACCGTGCTCTCTCTCTCCTACCTCCTGTAACGCCCCGGACACACCCGCCGGTGGTCGCTACTCCTGGCGGGATCTAGACTGGCCCCAGAGATCAATACTAGTCTTTTCTGCACACTTTGTCCTCACTCATGCGCACCCGGGAGCAATTTCCCGGTCGGTCACCCATCCTGAAATTACTCCAAGCTGAGCACGCTTAACTTTGGAGTTCTGTCCGAATGGGCTCCCGGAAAAGAAGGAATTCCTTATTGATATGAGTAGTCTATCATCCCTAATAAGCCAGGCTATCACATACACCCCCAATCAGAGGAACCGACGTCCTCGTCGGGCCACAGGAACGTTCCCTCTTGGCACATACGTCTGTGCATCCAGTCCAGTACATGTGACATGCCGTGTGCCACGACGGGTCACAAACGTCATGAACAACATGACCGCGCACCTGTCCGCAAACATCCGTGTAACCGCGAGGGTCGGCTCTGATACCAACTTGTAACGCCCCGGACACACCCGCCGGTGGTCACTACTCCTGGCGGGATCTAGACTGGCCCCACAGATCAATACTAGTCTTTTCTGCGCACTTTGTCCTCACTCATGCGCACCCGGGAGCAACTTCCCGGTCGGTCACCCATCCTGAAATTACTCCAAGCTGAGCACGCTTAACTTTGGAGTTCTGTAAGAATGGACTCCCGGAAAAGAAGGAATTCCTTATTGATATGAGTAGTCTATCATCCCTAATAAGCCAGGCTATCACACTTCCCGCCTCTCTCCTCCCCGTGTCGGCCTCGCCGTGGCCGCGCGCGCGCTCGCCGGCCAGTGGACGACATGGCGCCGCTACAGGGCGGCGAGGGGATAAGGGCGACTCCCCTCGGCCTCCCCGTCGTCCCTATCCACTCTCCCCCTCTCCTCCCCTGCTCCACCGCGGCCACTGACCGCTTCGCGCCTCGCCACCATGCCCGTCGTCTTCGCCGGGCTCCGCTACGTCGTCCACGTCGTCAAACGCAAGCCGAGGAGCCCCAACGCGCGGATCCACGCCATCTTCTTCCTCCTCGGGTCGCCGGTGAACTCCGCCGAATCCGGCCGCCCTGCGCTACCGTTCACTCGCCGGGCCACCGTGTGCCTACCCGGTGAGCTTCTCTCCATTCTCCCCCTCTCCATTTGCTCTCGCGCGCCTCCTAGCTAGCTGCTTTGCCGTGACCGAACGCGCTGCCGCCGACGAGCTCGCCGCCTTCGCCTTAACCGCTGTCACGCGCGGCCGAGCACCGTATCGAGCTCCTGGGGTTCCCAGGAGCCCAACGCGTGCAAGCACGCCTCTCCCCGTGCACCGTAGTGGCCTAGCCGAGATCTCCCGAACACGCCACCGCCTGCCATCGCCGTTCCGGCCAAGTCCGGCCACCCCAGCCCGCGTGACCACCGTAGATCGACGCGCCGTCGAGGGCACGTTCGAACGCGCCTAACCGCACGCGAAACGGTGCCCCATAGACATTTTCTGGCGCCTCCCGTGGCCCTCCGCCGCGTTTGGAGGTCGCCGGCGACGAGCCGCCGGCCACCGTCGAGCTGGCAGCCATGTGGGCACCCCCTGGGTCACTGCCAGTGGGTCCAGGGGCCCCAGTTGACTGGGTTGACAGTCAACCCTGCTGACTGGGCAGCACATTGCCACTAACAGGCGGGCCCCACCGCTGTTTTAATTAGTTTTATAAATAAAATTAATCTAATTACTAGTTAGACACTAACATATGGGGCCCACTAGTTAATTAACCTAATTAGTTAATTTTAACCTCTGTTTAGTCTCTCTGTCACTGACATGTGGGACCCAGCCGTCAGGTTTGACCTGGACCGACTGGGTTGACTGCTGATGTCACCATGACGTGCTACTGACGCAATAAATCCTTTTCTGTTAATTTTGAATTTGATTTAAATTTCCAGGAATTTTAGAAAAAGGTTTAAATCTTTGAAAAATCGTAGAAAATAAACCGTAGCTCGGATCAAAAAGTTTTCTACATGAAAGTTGATCAGAAAAACGAGACGAATCCGAATACGCCCTCCGTTTGTCTGTCACTTGCCCACAACCATGAAAACATGGAACCTTCCCCTTCGGTTCATCTGTCTAACAGATGCCCGAAGCTGGGAAAATATCCCCAGATATTTTCCCGCTCCGTCTCCAACGTGTAGCATTGCAGTAGGTCACCCCAGCACTGCATACTGCCATGCCATGCATTTGTTTTGCATTGTTTGCTTGTATTTATTTGTTTCTTCCCCCTCTTCTCTCCGGTAGACCCCAAAACCGACGTAGCTCCGGAGTACGACTACACCGTCGACGACCCCTCTTTTGCCGCAGAGCTTCCAGGCAAGCAAACCCCCTTGAACAAGCCTATATCACCTATTCTTTCTCCCTCATGCTTGCATTAGAATTGCTACAGATGTTGTTCTGAAATACCTATTCTGATGCATAGCCTGTTTTTGTAAAACTGCTATTGATACCTTACCTGATATCCTAAATGCTTAGTATAGGTTGGTTAGTGAACCACCTGTGGCCCCTCATCCTTGTCCTAGTTGCCCCGCTTTGTTACCAGTGCCCCGATCGAGGTGATCGATGGGCTTAGACTAACACATCATCGCACACCCTCTAAGTTGTACAACTCTGCAGGGTTACCATCGAGTCCCGAGGGTGATACCTCTTATCTCACTCCTGATGTTGCCTCTGTAGAATAGCTAGTCGGTTGTGGGTTACCAAGGGTGGTTCCTCTTTCACCACCTCCGATGAAGCCTCTGTCGTGCAACCCCTCAAGTGTGAACCCATCGAGGGTGATTCCTCCGGGTTCACCTTGACGTTTACATCGAGTGGGAATCCATCGAGGGTGATTCCTCGGATTCCTCCTTGTTGTTTTGGACACACGGTTACTTTGACCTTACTACCGAGACTCGTGGAAGTCGGGTCGGCCCCGAGGGGTACCTGCGAGTAATGTGGAGTCGGGTTGACCGTGAGGGTACCCGCGAGATAATTACGTGGCATGGCCAGACATTCTTAGCCCTTGCCATAGGACCACGACACGGGGCGACGGGGTCACCTGATCGTGAGTCTCTGCTCATTTCCGCGAGCTCCCAACACTCTAATGGGTTAGGATATGTGATCTGAGTAGGCCTCTGGCCTTTTCGCACTAACCACCACGCGGGAATAGTATGGGCACTCGGCGTCGTATGTATCAGCCGAAGCTCTCCAGACGTCAGCAGTTGAGCGGCGCGCGCCGGGTTGGACTGGGAAAGCCTGCGCTTGTATTAAGGGGGCTAGGTCTACTCACCGGCCGCATTCGCAATGCGAGGAGTGCAAAGGGCGATGGGCCCAAGACCCCTGAGTGCTTAGGATGTAGACCGGCATGCTGGCCTCTCTGTTGAGCCTAGATAGGGCTACGACGTGTCGATCAGCCGAGGCCGGGCATGGACCGAGTAAGTGTGTCCGGCCAGAGTTAATCGAGCGTGTTGGGTAAGTTGGTGCACCCCTGCAGGGAAGTATATCTATTTGAATAGCCGTGTCCACGGTAATAGGACGCTCAGAAAATATCCCGATCTACTACAACTAGAACTGGATAAATATGTTGGCTCCGGGATTGCTTTCTCGCAGGGAGTCGAGGAAGGATCTCTGGGCGTTGTTACTACTTGTTACTACTACTATATTTATGTACTAATCTACAATCTTCTAATGCTGCAAGACGCTAAAGATGCTAGTCTTCGATAGGCTAGGCCTTCCTCTCTATTCTGGCATTTCTGCAGTCTAGTCCACAGATACAGCCCCTCTTTGATACCAATACATACTTAGAATAGATCTGATGTAAGTCTTGCAAGTACTTTGGATGAGTACTCACGGTTGCTTTGCTTCCCCTTTTTCCCCATACCCGATTGCTGCGATCAGATGACGGAGCCCCGGAGCCAGCTGCCCCAGTCGACGACTACTACTACCCCTCCGGTGGAGAGTACTACTACGTGGAGACCACCGACGACCAGGAGTAGATAGAAGGCACCCAGGCAGGAGGCCTGCGCCTTTTCGTTCCAGTGTCGTTGTTTTGCCCAGCCTTCCTAAGGCATATCTATTTATGATTAGCGTACGATTAAGTCGGGGGGCGTCACATCTCAAACCCTAGTTCATCTCTTGTATTCAATCTTTGTCACAAAACCTCAGATTGGTACCTGTGGGTTGCTAGTAGTGTTGATTACATCTTGTAGTTGATGCTAGTTGGTTTATTTGGTGGAAGATTATATGTACAGATCCTGAATGATATTGAATACCCCTCTGATCTTGAACATGAATATGATTTGTGAGTAGTTACTTTTGTTCTTGAGGACATGGGAGAAGTGTTGTCATAAGTATTCATGTGAATTTGGTATTCGTTCGATATTTTGATGATATGTATGTTGTTGCTTCCTTTAGTGGTGTTGTGTGAATGTCGACTACATGACACTTCACCATCTTTGGGCCTAAGGGAAGGCATTGTGGAGTAGTAATTAGATGGTGGGTTGCTAGAGTGACAGAAGCTTAAACCCTAGTTTATGCGCTATTCCGTAAGGGGCTGATTTGGATCAATATGTTTCATGCTATGGTTAGATTTATATTAATTCTTCTTTCGTAGTTGCGGATGCTTGCGAGAGGGGGTAATAATAAGTGGGAGGCTTGTTCAAGTAAGAACAGCACCCAAGCACCGGTCCACCCACATATCAAATTATCAAAGTAGCGAACGCGAATCAAACAAACATGATGAAAGTGACTAGATGAAATTCCCATGTGTCCTCGAGAACGCTTTGCTTATTAGAAGAGTTCATTCAGGCTTGTCCTTTGCTATAAAAAGGATTGGGCTGCCTTGTTGCACTTTATTATACTTGTTACTTGTTACTTGTTACGAATTATCTTGCTATCAAAATTATCTGTTACTGCTACTTTCAGTTCTTGCAGAGAATACCTTGCTGAAAACCGCTTGTCATTTCCTTCTGCTCCTCGTTGGGTTCGACACTCTTACTTATCGAAAGGACTACGATTGATCCCCTATACTTGTGGGTCATCAGTGGTCGGGGCCGAGCGATGCACTATGGTTTGCGCGTTTCTCTCATACGCGCGTGTGTGTGCGAGGTGTTCGCTAACTGAACCCGAGCGAGGCATTCGCTTACTGAACCCGAGCGATCGATCGATCCCTCGCACTACTACGTACGGAACCCGAGCGATCGATCCCACTACGTACTGAAGCCGATCGATCCCTTCGCTGCTAACTGAACCCGAGCGATTCCTTCGCTGCTAACTGAACCCGACCGATTCCTTCGCTGCTAACTGAACTCGAGCGATCGATCACTGCTACTGCTTACTGAAGCCAACCGATCGATGCGTTGCATTGAGCCCCCTTGCGAGACATAGCCGGTTGGGTTTGCCTCTCGATGAACAGTGCCCATTGTTGCCGTGCGCGCGATACACGTAGACACGAGTTGAGACGCATCGATTGAGTCGGTTGGTTGGCTGTGGATGAACAATTCCCGTTGCTGCCGCCCGCTCATACGCCCCACCCCAGCCGGTGGGGGTTGGATGGACAGAACCCCGTGCTAGTAGGCGGTTGCCGCTGGATGAACAGGACCCTGAGGAGGCCGCCACACCCCGGCCGGTTGGGGGTGGATGAACAGGACCCCGTGGAGGCTGGATGAACAGTAGCTGGTGGAGGCTGGAGGAAGTCGACGGTGGATGAACAGTAGCCCGTGGAGTCCCATTTTGCGGTACGCCACACCCCTCCCGATGAACTGGACCCCGTTTTGACCGTAGGTAGTTGGGGAGAAGTCCGTTTCCTCCATTTTGCGGTACGCCAGACCCCTCCTGATCAATAGGATCCCGTTTTGACTGTAGGCGGTTGAACAGAAGTCCGTTTCCTCCGTTTTGTGGTAGCTAGACCCCCAGCCGATGAACATGACCCCATTTCAACCATAGGCGGTCAAATAGAAGGCCGTTTTCCTCTGTTTTGCGATACGCCAGACACCCAGCCGGTGGGGGGGGGGGGTCGATGAACAGCACCCCATGTCGGCTGTTTCGTCCAAGCCGGTTGGCTCCCGATGAACAAGACGCATTTCGACCCAGTCGGTTGCCTCCCGATGAACACGACGCTGTTTCTCCATTCCGACCCAGCCGGTTGGCTGCCGATGAATAGGACGCCGTTGCTGCCGTCCGTTGCCTCTCCATGTACATGAGCCCTGTCCGTACGTATGCGCGAGTACACGTTCGAGACCCCGCCCATATGTACGTACGTGGCCGTATTCTTTGCCGTGTGGCTGTACGTACGTGTACACAATTTATACGGGACTGTCTGAACTGCTACGTCGGGGGCTCTACTACGACACGTGCCACTACTTACTCGGCCACCGTTCATCCTTGCAGAGAGACTGATTGACCAGTATGTACGTACATGTTCGTGACCAGACAGACAACGCTATGTACGCTTCGACCGGGTGGGTGCCAGCTGTCAGGGAGGATAAGGAGGTACTTCCTTGTGTGCGCAGATATAGCTGGTGGGTCCCAGCTGTCAGGGGGAATCATTTTTTTGCACGTAATAAGGAGGCACTTCCTTGTGTGCGAAGATGTAGCTGGTGGGTCCAGCTGTCCGCCCCACTGCGTACATTCCTTTTCAGATGGCTGTCGTTCATTGACCACGTTGACCACGCCGCGCCAAGAGCACCAAGGTGGTGGACGATGGTGAGGTCTAGGAAGGGAACGATGCGGAGCCGGGGAAGACGCTGTCGGGACCCTGATCCTAAGTCACACTTGTCCAGCATGTAACACATCATATCACTTTGCGGCCTCATGCACGGTAACCCACGGCTGCCGCCTTTACCTGGGCCGGGACCATTTGCGCCTTTTGGCTCACATATATGATTGTGTTGCTAGGATCCATGTGACAAAGAACCCAAGCCGGCATGACTAGTCATAAACCAAGGTGGCACAAACTTACAGGGACATGCATACATGACCCAGCAATGCACGTGTCGGTCAGCAGCGAGTGTAACCGAGTCATAGCAAGCTACAAGGACTCCAGTAAAACACCGCGTGACATTTCCCCGTAGGGACAGACACAGGAGCAAAGAAGGACACATGCCGGTCAATCCATGTGTTCCGGATGGAAGCACTAGGAGGCATTTCCTCAAGGAAGGCTACCAAGAATAAACAACTAGGTGTCGGATCCCACACATACCAGTGCATTTCAAACATACACACAATATGCATGATATGTGTAAATACAACATGGTATCACAACATAACTATATGACTCAAAGTATTTATTTAAGAGCCTCCGAAGAGCCATACATAACATAATATTACAAACAGGGGTCGCATGACCCAACATACAAAGTCATACAAGCAACAGAAGCATAAACTTGTCTGAGTACAGACAACTAGAAAAAGAAGAAGGCTAGAAAACCTGTCTATCTACAAGACCCTCCAAAGGAGCCAGACCTCTGTCTGGGATTCCCAAGCTAATCGGTCAATGTCGAATTCATCGCAGAAAACACTAGCGAGACTGAAGTCTCCTCTGCAAAAACATAAATTAAGCAAACGTAAGTACAAAGGTACTCAGCAAGACTTACATCAGAACTATCAACATATGCATCAGTATCAACAATGGGGTTGTGGAGTTTAACTGCAGCAAGCCAGCTTTGACACAGTGGCTATTCTGTGCTATGACTGCCAGTATTTTCTTTGAGGTGAGAAAGGGCACACGAGTCCACATATTCACCATATCAATACCCCACTATGGATCCTCTCCCGTCTCCCTACAAGAAGGCCATCCATAGCACTCATGCTTATCTTGCGCATTTTAGGGTATCCACTTCCAGTTATCTATGAACCATATAAGTCTCCAAGTAGTCCATATCCTCGGACGCGACTATTCGAATAGATCATATTACCCTGGAGGGGTGTACTTCTTCACACATGCTCTCACCACTTACCACCATATACACTTCATATATCTCAGCAACCTTCAAGCGGAAGCCTGGCGAGGGTGTCGGCCAGAACCTGACTAACCACGCAAGACTCTAGTCCAGGTTTATCGCCTATTTGAGTCCGACCCGCAAGGAAGTCCGGCCGAGGTTTCCACTATGGCCCCAAATGATGTGTGCAGGGTTTCCAAGTCCACCATCCGGGTGCCACTTGGTACACCGGGCCATGGTGCCTAGTCTGTCCCAAGCCCACCTGTACCGAGTGCCACTTGGTAGACTACTAGAATGACCTACAAACACCATAAACTAGTTGCAACTCCTGGACAGAGATCGAGGCGATTAATAAGCCGAGAGGGGTCGAGTTACCGGAACCCAATGTGTGGTAGTAACTTGTCTTGGATAACATACATAGAACTCAGTTCCTAAGAACGGTCTCAATGAGACAACCCACCATGTATTCCTACATGGCCTCTCATTGTTACCTTTACCAAATCGTGTTCACACACTTAGCTCTCAACAGTAGGACATGTTCTCCAGCATCCCAATCCATCCCAGATGAATCAGACCTGACACAACTCTAAGCATAGTAGGAATAGCAAGCAAGCATGAATGAGTAGGCACATCATGGCTCAAACAACTTCTACTCATGCTAGTGGGTTTCAACTATTTACTGTGGCAAAGACAGGTCATGCAGAGGAATGGGTTCAGCTACCGCAACAAGTAACAATTGAATCATTGTTGTCCTAATGCAATAAAAGAGAGCAGGAGCGAGAGAGTGGGATTGTATCGGAATGCTCAAGGGGGTTGCTTGCCTGGCACTTCTGAAGATAGTATAGCTCTTCATCGGTGACATCAATCTCAACGTCGGAACAACGTCTATCGAGAGGGAACAAACATCGACAAACAGAGAAGGAACACAATCAATGCAATGCAACAATACGATGCATGATCATGAAATGGCAACATGCTGTTGGTTGAGCTAATGCAACTAGCAACCAAATTAAATGAAGTTGGTTTGAACCTAAGGTTCAAATTCAAACTCCATATAAGACATTTCAAATGCCATTTATTCAAATTGTCTTGTACAGCAACTTTAAGTTGTTCAAACATGCATGAAAATGCCATAAACAGATTCTTTGGATTTTTCTGATAATTTTTCATATATAAATTATTTTCATCTGAGTTATAGATTATTTTCTATGAATTTTTGAAGTTTATAACATTTTCTAGAATTTATTAAATCATTTCTGAAATATTAAATGCCAGAAAATCATTTATGACATTAGCATTGCATCAGGCTTGCGTCAGCAAGTCAACACAGTCAACCACAGCCAGTGACATGTGGGACCGGTCAACACTGATGTCAGCTCTAGTCAAATCTGATAGGTGGGGTCAGCTGGGTTTAATTAAATCTAAACTGAAATTAACCCGGAGTTAATTAGGGCATGGGGCCCATCTGTCAGTGGTACAGGGACTAACTAAGGGCGTCATTAGTGGTTAATGACAGCTGTCAGCGGCGGCCAATCGCCGGCGACATAGAAGCACGGTGGAGATCACCGTTCCGGCGATTCCGGCCACGGTTGGAGCTGCGGTTTGGCTCTACAAAGAGCTGGCGCTCGCGTGCATCGATGGGTGGCAGCAGCTGGTGCTGGGGCGCTCGGTAGCGACGGCGGCGATGGTTTTGGCGGCGGCCGGGGCTACGGCAAGCACGGGTGCGGCGGCTAGCGGGGTTAGGGGAAGCAAATGGGTGCGGGGAGAGAGGGGTTACGCGTGGAGGCTCATAGCGAACTCGATGGCATCGTCGGTGAGGTCGGGGAGGCTCTGGAGCGGTTAAATCAAACGACGGTTGACGGCGGCCGTGGCGAGGAAGATGGATGCGGGCGTCATTCTCGGAGCTCTTCAGCTCGAACCCTTCGACGGAGACGACCAGCGCGAGGAGGCGGAGCCATAGGCCACTACGGGGAGGCAAGGGGTGGCCGGTGGCTACGAGTGTGACGGCGGCGAGCTCCGGCTTCGGGAGAGAGAGAGCGACAGAGGAGGGGAGAGAGGGCAGCGAGTGAGGGGAATGGACGAGGGGGTCGAGCACGTCTCCTGTCGTGGAGAAGATGAGCACGGGGAGGCCAGGCAGGCAGGGAGGAGATGGCCGCGGCTTGGCTGAGCTGGGCACGCAGCTGCTTCTCCTCCTGGCAGGAGGAAGAAGACAGCGCTGCCCCTGGTGGGCCGGGCTGGCTTTGCCTAGTTGGGCTGCAGGTGAGCTCTGCCTCTCTCTTTTCTTTATTCTATTTTCTATTTTCTGTTTTCTAATTTTCCTTTCTGTTTTGAATTAGTAAAAATACTAATTCATTTTTAAAACTCCTGAGATATATTGTGAACACTATTTGGATTATTCCAAAGGCCCACAAGTGATTCCAGAATATTTGGAGCATTTAAAATATTTATAGGATTCAAATGCCCCAATTCAAATACAATATGGGTTAATTCAAAAATCCAGAAATGACCTAGGAATATGTTCACCATTTTTGGCAGAGGTTTTGAACCAATTCAAAAATGATGAACTTTTCTGAAGGCATTTTGGGTTCATTGAAAAATATTTTAGTTGATCCTATTTGAATTACTTTGGTGCTAGGGCTTGATCATCCCCATTTCAAATTCATTTGAATTTTAAACATGATGCATGGATGCAGATGCAACTATTTACAGTCAAAATTCTAGGGCTGTGACAACTCACCCCCATTAAATAAGAATCTCGTCCCGAGATTCAGGCGTAGGGTAAGAGGAAGAGGGGACACAAAACTAACCAATCTTCATGACCCAATTGCCCTTCTCAAAGACGTTGCTTCATCACTTCACATTGGTGTTGGCGTCTTTGCTTTGAGAACTTCATCCAACACGATGACGACAAAAAGAAACTCTACAGGAATTGATCTTCTCAAAGATCAAGCAACTCACGATCAACTCATGGAATGAGACGTAGGAACATCTCCTGAGCTGAGACACAAAACACACATTAGGAACGAGGGAAGGAAGCAGATGATGAAGGTTCAATTTGGTAGGAAACAATTCCACGCTTAGGTAAGATGGTGCACGGTTTCAACGTAGCGAGGAGTTAATTGCCATGATTCCGTGACGGGGCACCCTAGGGAAGATGACTCATAGAATTATTTCCTTAAGTGGCAAAAAGAATTACTTTTGATACATAGATCATTGAAACTCTCTATACCAGCATAAGGCAAATCACAAACGATCATTTGAAGGAGTTCAAAAAAATGGCATACTCGGACTAGAATGGATGATGTGGACTACCTTGTTGAAGACAACACAATGGATGATTTTTGCTTATCATCGGAAATGGATGGGACCCATGGTAAGACCACTTTTGAAGATGATCCTGAACAATAATTACTGAGAAGGGCAGCCCATGGGAAAATGGCACAATGGCGTGTGCATGCTGGGAACAAAATGCAAATGCTGGGAATGATTTTTGTAACTGGGGAGAAGGCTCAACAGTAGAGAATGATTCCACTGATTGAATGGCTATAGAATAATCGAAAGAACCTGAGGGCACATTCCAACTAATGCCGATGATAAAACCTAGTTCCTGAGCGTGCTCTCAAGAACTTGAGCATTTCCATATTCATCAGGGTTTTACCAACATCTATGCCAAGATCCTGGTACACCTCATACTACCATGATGAATAGTGATGGAGGACGCAGATGCAAAGGAAGACAACACATTCTCAGATTTCACCCTGGCTAAGCCTAGAGAACGAAATCTGGATGATCGACCGAGAGACATTTAGCACTCTGCTTCTAATGTTCTCCTTTATGTACTAGATACCACGATCATGCTTAGAGGCATCATCGATATGGTCATCAAGTAAAGGTCGGACTTCAGTTGCACAAAGAATCCATAAGGAATAAATTCTGAAATAAGTTACACAGAAACCTCATTGGGAAGTGGCTAATGTTGCTGATACAAGATATTGTAATAACAGGTCTTCCGGCTAGGTGTGTTAGCCACAACATCCACTTACCGGGTTACAGAGAGACCAGTATTATAATTCTTGGGAGAAATCCCAACCATCATATCTGCCTGAGATTCAGATCTGGTTGGTGTTAGGATGTTTCAGACTCCGCGTGTCTGAAAAGGAAAGTTTGCAACACAAATCGACGAGATGATGTTGTGAGATTCTCGGGAATAGAACTCCGACAACAACTCCAAACATGAGCTGGCTTGCAAGATACATGTGAACAAAAAGTCTAGGACAATCGTGCCCACATGGAAGTCTTACAATAAAACACTATCGAGTTCTGATTGGGAACCATCATCAAAGATATCAAAGTCTCGAGCACCTAAATTAGACTTCTTTTCCTTGAACAAATCAATCAGTGGCTTAGTGTGCTGGGGAATACATATGGAATGGAGGTAGTTAATCTCTCAAACCATAGTATACTTCGCACATGCATGACTGAATTGGGATGATTCCAGAGGAAACAAAATAAACTTTCTCGAATTCACGGTGGCAACTTGCATCGAACGCACATGAACTTAGAGGAAGTCAGTGCTTACATCAAAACATCCACTTCATGAGCTGGCACGAAGATGATGCTTACAAAAGTTTCCAACACTAGCTTAATGTTTATCACAAATCATGGAGAAGATAAGGATGTTGCCGATGGGCTCAACAACAATTCATCTAGGTTTCCATATAGATGGAATTACACAATTAAGTGAACACGGTGATAGCATTGATCAGACCAAAAAATAGAATGGTGTATGCTCGAGGAAACAACCATGAGTAAAACAACATCAGGAGAATCGTTGGTTCTGAATTTGATTTGATGATAGCCCACACTCAAATCAAAAGATTGAGTAAGACAATAGATTCAACAACTGATCACGAAGATCAAGTGATGAAGATATCACCCTTCTTCAACACACACACACACAAATATCCCTTTGGAATGAACTAAGTTAGATAAGCGTTTATCTTCCAACTCTCCAAGTTGTTGTTTAGCTTAACCAACTAGTTCAGGGTATCCAACACAGACTCTTGGAGAAGGGGTGGTTTAGAGGAAAACCAACTTGATCACGAACTCAACATAACGGTCAGGGGACAACCTGGTAATACTTCCGAGAAGATATTCGGAAAATCACGAACCACCGATATGTTATTAAGCTCGAGAGCAATCTTGCTTTTTAGGGCAAGACGATATGATCAAAAGAGCGAGGGATTGACACAATCCTAACTCATTGATCAAAGAGTGCACCAGGGAAAATGGACTAGGTAGCACGATCAGTCTTAGAATGATGATTCAATAACCAACACACTAAGAATGAGATTATTGTCCATTAACTACCAAGAAACAGGGTTGCTAGGGGTATTGATTTCACACATCACGATTCACTTGTCGGTATTCCGGTTACAACAACACGGAGACCAAGAAATGAATAATGATGGCGAGAAGTATCACTGTATTAAGAATTCATAAGAGGTTGTGCAATTCTCATGACATTCCTGACATAAAGAGGGTAATACTCCAGGGTAGAACAGAACAAAAGCTGGATTGGCATTTTCATCTACGGAATACAACTACTTTGACCCCATCTTAGAAATGGATGAGGTACTGGAGTTTGTTTCTCCTAGGTATCCTGAAATAGAATAGCTTGACGGACCACAAGAATAATAGGCACCGATGAACATGAATGCACAACTATTCCTGACTATCAATTGGTAGACTAGGCTCAGAATATAACTGAAGAGGGACAACTCAAAGGAACATATGATTTTTCTGAGTTGTGGATGCATAGATTAGCATGTCGAACAAGGTTCAACATATTTCTTTCGGATAACCAATGCAGAAAGGTAGGACTGGCAGAGTCACGAATATAGAATGGAGAACTCATCAAGAGCACTCTTGTTGTGATCTTTTGGGTTCAAGGAGAACTTCTGCCAAGGATGGTTCATGGTATTGGAAGAATGATGTACCACGGACCTCGAAGACTATCACAAAGGTTACTAATATCCTAAAGTAACGAGCAAACACTATCAACAGGAATAAGCAGAAATGAATCTTGGGTTCAAGAACCTAGAAAGAGAATACCTACTAACTAAATGATATCATGGAACACTTTCGAGAATGGTGGCCAGAATCATCACACCGAGAACACAATACATGGCTAGACTACTGGGTGGTTCTCTGAGATAACATGGTTTCCTAACAACTACAACAGATACGTCAAGGTGATTGCTTACCTTAACACCACAATTAGTGTGGCTAGTCTGGCCAAAAGACATCGGATCAGGAGGAAAGAATTTGCAAACGCATCCGATTATTTAGAAACCTGGGACAACTCGGACAGCATAACGGCTGTACGGGCATGAAAAATGAGACAACCTGCATGACAACTGACAACATAACAACTGGATTATTATGGAAACACCGATCCAAGAGGACAACACCTTTCCTTTAAGTCTCCGGCATAGCAACTCGTCATCCTAACAGATAGATGAGTAAGCCTAGTTTCTTAACCCCGTAGAAAAGAAGAGGGTGACTCAGAATCAGAGGGACACAAGGATAAGGAGTAAAAAGAACCTTACGTTCCCTTCCACAATCAATTCCCTTATATAACTAAAGCATTACTAGACTCGACTTCGACCAGTTTGGCTTGGTAATCCTATAGGCAGTCAGGCTCTGATACCAAAGCTGTCGGGACCCCGATCCTAAGTCACACCGGTCCAGCATGTAACACATCATATCACTTTGCGGCCACACGCACGGTAACCCACGGCAGTGGTCTTTACCTGGGCCGGGACCGTTTGCGCCTTTTGGCTCACGTATATGATTGTGTCGCTAGCATCCATGTGACAGAGAACCCGGGCCGACATGACTAGTCGTAAACCAAGGTGGCACAAACTTACAGGGACAAGCATACATGACCCAGCAATGCACGTGTCGGTCAGCAGTGAGTGTAACCGAGTCGCAGCAAGCTACAAGGACTCCAGTAAAACACTGCGTGACATTTCCCTGTAGGGACAAACACAGGAGCAAAGAAGGACACATGCCGGTCAATCCATGTGTTCCGGATGGAAGCACTAGGAGGCATTTCCCCATAAGGAAGGCTACCAAGAATAAACGACTAGGTGTCGGATCCCACACATACCAGTGCATTTCAAACATACATACAATATGCACAATATGTGTAAATACAACATGGCATCACAACATAACTCTATGACTCAAAGTATTTATTTAAGAGGCTCCGAAGAGCCATACATAACATGATATTACAAACAGGGGTCACATGACCAAACATACAAAATCATACAAGCAACAGAAGCATAAACTTGTCTGAGTACAGACAACTAGAAAAAGAAGAAGTCTACAAAGCTTGTCTATCTACAAGACCCTCCAAAGGAGCCATACCTCTGTCTGGGATTCCCTAGCTAATCGGTCAATGTCGAATTCATCGCAGAAAACACTAGCGAGACTAAAGTCTCCTCTGCAAAAACATAAATTAAGCAAACGTGAGTACAAAGGTACTCAGCAAGACTTACATCAGAACTATCTACATATGCATCAGTATCAACAATGGGGTTGTGGAGTTTAACTGCAGCAAGCCAGCTTTGACTCAGTGGCTATTCTGTACTACGACTGCCAGTATTTTCTTTGAGGTGAGAAAGCGCACACGAGTCCACATATTCAACATATCAATACCCCACTATGGATCCTCTGCCGTCTCCCTACGAGAAGGCCATCCATAGCACTCATGCTTATCTTGCGCATTTTAGGGTATCCACTTCTAGTTATCTATGAACCATATAAGTCTCCAAGTAGTCCATATCCGAGGACGCGGCTATTAGAATAGATCATATTACCCTGTAGGGGTGTACTTCTTCACACACGCTCTCACCACTTACCACCATATACACTTCATGTATCTCGGCAACCTTCAAGCGGAAGCCTGGCGAGTGTGTCGGCCACAACCTGACTAACCACGCAAGACTCTAGTCCAGGTTTATCGCCTATTTGAGTCCGACCCGCAAGGAAGTCCGGCTGAGGTTTCCACTACGGCCCCAAACGATGTGTGCAGGGTTCCCAAGTCCACCATCCGGGTGCCACTTGGTACACCAGGCCACGGTGCCTAGTCTGTCCCAAGCCCACCTGAACCGGGTGCCACTTGGTAGACTACTAGCACGACCTACAAACACCAGAAACTAGTTGCAACTCCTGGACAGAGATCAAGGCGATTAATAAGCCGAGAGGGGTCGAGTTACCGGAACCCAATGTGTGGTAGTAACTTGTCTTGGATAACATACACATAACTCTCTTCCTAAGAACGGTCTCAATGAGACAACCCACCATGTATTCCTACATGGCCTCTCATCGTTACCTTTACCAAATCGTGTTCACACACTTAGCTCTCAACAGTAGGACATGTTCTCCACCATCCCAATCCATCCCAGATGGATCAGACCTGACACAACTATAAGCATAGCAGGCATAGCAAGCAAGCATGAATGAGTAGGCACATCATGTCTCAAACAACTTCTAGTCATGCTAGTGGGTTTCAACTATTTACTGTGGCAAAGACAGGTCATGCAGAGGAATGGGTTCAGCTACCGCAACAAGTAACAATTGAATCGTTGTTGTCCTAATGCAATAAAAGAGAGCAAGAGCGAGATAGTGGGATTGTATCGGAATGCTCAAGGGGGTTGCTTGCCTGGCACTTCTGAAGATAGTATAGCTCTTCATCGGTGACATCGATCTCAACATCGGAATAGCGTCTACCGAGAGGGAACAAACACCGGCAAACAGAGATGGAACACAATCAATGCAATTTAACAATATGATGCATGATCATGACATGGCAACATGCTGTTGGTTGAGGTAATGCAACTAGCAACCAGATTAAATGAAGTTGGTTTGAACCTAAGGTTCAAATTCAAACTCCATATAAGACATTTCAAATGCCATTTATTCAAATTGTCTTGTACAGCAACTTTAAGTTGTTCAAACATGCATGAAAATGCCATAAACAGATTCTTTGGATTTTTCTGATAATTTTTCGTATATAAATTATTTTCATCTGAGTTATAGATTATTTTCTATGAATTTTTAAATTTATAACATTTTCTAGAATTTATTAAATCATTTCTAAAATATTAAATGCCAGAAAATCATTTATGACATCAGCATTGCATCAGGTTTGCATCAGCAAGTCAACACAGTCAACCACAGTCAGTGACATGTGGAACTGGTCAATGCTGACGTCAGCTGTAGTCAAATTTGACAGGTGGGGTCAGCTGGGTTTAATTAAATCTAAACTGAAATTAACCCGGAGTTAATTAGGTTGTGGGGCCCATCTGTCAGTGGTACAGGGACTAACTAAGGGCGTCATTAGTGGTTAATGATAGCTCTCACCGGTGGCTAATCGCCGGCGACACAGAAGCGTGGCGGAGATCACCGTTCCGGCGATTCCGGTGATGGTTGGAGCTGCGGTTTGGCTCTACAGAGAGCTGGTGCTCACGTGCATCGATGGGTGGCAGCAGCTGGTGCTGGGGCGCTCGGTAGCGACGGCGGCGATGGTTTTAGTGGCGGCCAGGGCTACGGCAAGCACGGGTGCGGCGGCTAGCGCGGTTAGGGGAAGCAAATGGCCACGGGGAGAGAGGGGTTATGCACGGAGGCTCACAGCGAACTGGATGGCGTCGTCGGTGAGGTCGGGTGGGCTCTGGAGCGACCAAATCAAACGACGGTGGATGGCGGCCGTGGCGAGGAAGATGGAGGCGGGCGGCGTCCTCGGAGCTCTTCAACTCGAACCCTTCGGCGGAGACGACCATCGCGAGGAGGCGAAGCCATAGGCCACTACGGGGAGGCAAGGGGTGGCCGGTGGCTACGGGTGTGACATCGGCGAGCTCCGGCTTCGGGAGAGAGAGAGCGACAGAGGAGGGGAGAGAGAGCAGCGAGTGAGGGGAATGGACGAGGGGGTCGAGCACGTCTCCTGTCGCGGAGAAGATGAGCACGGGAAGGCCAGGCAGGCAGGGAGGAGATGGCCGTGGCTCGGCTGCGCTGGGCACGCAACTGCGTCTCCTCCTGGCAGGAGGAAGAAGACAGCGCTGCCCCTGGTGGGCAGGGCTGGCTTTGCCTAGTTGGGCTGAAGGTGAGCTCTTCCTCTCTCTTTTCTTTATTCTATTTTCTGTTTTCTAATTTTCCTTTCTGTTTTGAATTAGTAAAAATACTAATTCATTTTTAAAACTCCTGAGATATATTGTGAACACTATTTGGATTATTCCAAAGGCCCACAAGTGATTCCAGAATATTTGGAGCATTTAAAATATTTATAGGATTCAAATGCCCCAATTCAAATACAATATGGGTTAATTCAAAAATCCAGAAATGACCTAGGAATATGTTCACCATTTTTGGCAGAGGTTTTCAACCAATTCAAAAATGATGAACTTTTCTGAAGGCATTTTGGGTTCATTGAAAAATATTTCAGTTGATCCTATTTGAATTACTTTGGTGCTAGGGCTTGATCATCCCCATTTCAAATTCATTTGAATTTTAAACATGATGCATGGATGCAGATGCAACTATTTACAGTCAAAATTCTAGGGCTGGGACAGAAACGGCAGTGGATGCCCATGCGGAGGGGAGTACGAGGGTTGACTGGTTTGGCTGCGGTGTGAGGCTGCCGTCGCCAGAGAATAACAGGGGATGTGGGTTAGTAGAGGGAAGGCCTGGCCAGCGGTGGGAGTAGGGTGGGGTGGTGAGGCCTGCGCGGCAGCACAGCCGACCATGGGAGGCAGGAGCAGGCGGTCCCGCCGGCGCTAGTTTGGGTGGCTGGAGCAAGAAGATCAGAGATTGAAGAAGCAGCACGGCCGTTGGATTAACATCCAACGGTCACTGCTGCTAGAATCGTTTGTTGACTAAGTTGACCAAGCCCTGCGTACGCGTCAACTTAGTAGGCAAGTCAGCCGCCAAATCTGCTGGGTCCCAGTTGTCATGGGGAGGAAATGTTTTTTTCGCGTAATAAGGAGGCACTTCCTTCCGTGTGAAGATATAGCTAGTGGGTCCCAGCTGTCAGGGGGAGGAATCATTTTTTTCGCATAATAAGGAGGCACTTGCTTGCGTGCGGCCATGGACCATGTGGGTCCCTACTGTCAGCCTCTCCATCTACATCCCTCTTTCGATGGCTGTCATTTGTTGACCACGTTGACCACGCCATGCCGAGAACACCAACGTGGTGGACGACGGCGAGGCCCAGGAAGGGAATGACCCAGAGCCGGCGAAGTCACAGCAGTGGATGCCCACGCTGAGGGGAGTACGAGGGTTGACTGGTTCGGCTGCGGTGTGAGGCCTGTGTCGTGCTACTTGTAGACTGCGTTGGTATTTCCCCGAAGAGGAGAGGATGATGCAGTATAGTAGAGATAAGTATATCCCTCAGTTAAGAACCAAGGTTATAAATCCAGTAGGAGAACCACACAGAACCTCGTTAGCAGCACCTACACACACAAAAGCAAACACTTGCAGCCAATGCAAATAAGAGGGTTGTCAATCCTCTTAGCGGTTTTGCAAGGATTAATTCTGATAGTGATAGATAGATAAAGTAAAATACTAAATAAAATAAAAGTAAATAAATTGCAGCAAGGTATTTTTGGATTTTAATATATGATAAAAGTAGACCCGGGGGAGTTTTCACTAGAGGCTTCTCTCTTGAACACATAGCATACGGTGGGTAAACAAATTACTGTTGGGCAATTGATAGAAAAGCAAATAATTATGACGGATTCATGGCAATGATCATGTATATAGGCATCACATCCAAGACAAGTAGACCGACTCCTGCCTGCATCTACTACTATTACTCCACCCATCGACCGCTATCCAGCATGCATCTAGGGTATTAAGTTAATAAAAACAGGGTAACGCCTTAAGCAAGATGACATGACGTAGACAAAGTAAACTCAAGCAATATGATTAAAACCCATCTTTTTATCCTTAATGGCAACAATACAAATATGTGTCATGTCCCTTTCTGTCACTGGGATTGAGCACCGCAAGATTGAACCCAGCACAAAGCACCTCTCCCATTGCAAGATAAACCAATCTAGTTGGCCAAACCAAATCGATAGATCAGAGAGAAATACAAAGCTATAACAATCATGCATAAAAGAGTTTAGAGAAGACTCAAATATTTCTCATGAATAATCTAATCATAAACTCACAATTCATCGAATCCCAACAAACACACCGCAAAAGAAGATTACATCAGACCGAACTCCAAGAACATCAAGGAGAACATGGCATTGAAGATCAAAGAGAGAGAAGAAGCCATCTAGCTACTAGCTATGGACCAATAGGTCCGTGGTAAACTACTCACACATCATCGGAAGGGCAGCAAGGTTGATGAAGAAGCCCTCCTTGATCAATTCCCCCTCCGGCAGAGTACCGAAAAAGGCATCCAGATGGGATCGCGGAAGAACAGAGGCTTGCGGCGGCAGAAAGGTTTTCTCTTCTGTCTCTCTGGTATATTGGGAATATTTGGGAATTTATAGCGTTGGAATTAGGTCACGATGTGCCACGAGGGGCCCACAAGCCTGAGGGGTGCGCCCTACCCCCCAGGGCGTGCCTCCCAAGCTTGTCGCTCCCTCGTGGCTCGTCTAGTCTTCTCCCGAAGCTTCGAGGGTCCCTTCTAGTCCAGAAAAAATTAATCCAAAGTTTTTTCTTCGTTTGGACTCCGTTTGATAATGATTTTCTGAAAAGGCAAAAACAAGCAAAAAAAACAGCAACTGGCACTGGGCACTGGGTTAATAGGTTAGTCCCAAAAAATGATATATAATGGCATATAATTGCATAATAAACATCCAAGATTGATACTATAAAAGCATTGAACAATAAAAAATTATAGATACGTTGGAGACGTATCAAGCATCCCCAAGCTTAATTCCTGCTCGTCCTCGAGTAGGTAGATGATAAAAACAGAATTTTTGATGTGGAATGCTACCTAACATGTTTCATCATGTAATCTCTCTTATGGTATGAATAATAAGATCCAAATGATTCAAAGCAATAGTCTATAATTTGATATAAAGACATCAATACTCAGGCATACTAACAAACAATCATGCCTTTCAAAATAAAAATTCTAAAGAAAGTTATCCCTACAAAATCATATAATCCTATCATGCTCCATCTTCTTAACACAAAGTATTTATCATGCACTACCCCATGACAAGCCGAGCAATTGGTTCATACTTTTTAACGCGCTTCAGCTTTTTCAACCCCCACGCAATACATGAGCGCAAACCATGGATATAGCACTATGGGTGGAATAGAATATGGTGGTAGAGATTAATAAGGGGAAGTCAAAAATAATAAGATAGTCTCACATCAACGTGGCTAATCAACGGGCTATGGAGATGCCCATCAATTGATGTCAATGCGAGGAGTAGGGATTGCCATGCAACGGATGCACTAAGAGATATAAGTGTATGAAAGCTCAACATGAAAACTAAGTGGGTGTGCATCCAACTTGCTTGCTCATGAAGACCTCGGGCATTTGAGGAAGCCCATCATCGGAATATACAAGCCAAGTTCTATAATGAAAAATTCCCACTAGTATATGAAAGTGACAAAATAGGAGACTCTCTATATGAAAAACATTGTGCTACTTTGAAGCACAAGTATGGAAAAGGATAGTAACACTACCTCTTCTCTCTTTTTCTCTCATTTTTTTCTTTTTTTTTCTCGTGGGCTCTTTTCTTTTTCTTTTTTTCCTCACTGGGACAATGCTCTAATAATAATGATCATCATACTTCTATTTACTTACAACTCAAAAGAAAATTACAACTCGAAACTAGAACAAAATAAGACTCTATGTGAATGCCTCTGGCAGTGTACTAGGATGTGCAATGATACTAGCGTAACATGTATAAAAAATGATGAACGGTGGTTGAGCCACAAATACTATGTCAGCTATATGATCATGCAAAGCAATATGACAATGACGATGTGTGTCATATAAAAAGAACGGTGGAAGTTGCATGGCAATATATCTCGGAATGGCTAAGGAAATGCCATGATAGGTAGGTATGGTGGCGGTTTTGAGGAAGATATGAGGAGGCTTATGTGTGATAGAGCGTATCATATCATGGGGTTTGGATGCACCGGCGAAGTTTGCACCAACTCTCGATGTGAGAAAGGGCAATGCATGGTACCGAAGAGGCTAGCAAATTGCGGAAAGGTGAGAGTGCATATAATCCATGGACTCACATTAGTCCTAAAGAACTCACATACTTAATGCGAAAGTTTATTAGCCCTCGAAGCAAAGTACTACTACGCATGCCCCTAGGGGGATATATTGGTAGGAAAATACCATCGCTCGTCCTCGACCGCCACTCATAAGGTAGACAATCAATAATAAATCATGCTCTGATAACCCACAAGTATAGGGGATCGCAACAATTTTCGCGGGTAGTATTTCACCCAGATTCATTGATTTGACACAAGGGGAGCCAAAGAATATTTGCGAGTATTAGCAGTTGAGTTGTCAATTCAATCACACTTGGAGAACATTTCAGTAGCAATAGCAGCATGGACATTAACAATAGCAGTTTTGTAGTGATTGTAACAGCAGCAGCAACGAAAGTAACTTAGCAACGATCAATATGCGAAAAGCGTAGGCATTGGATCGATGATGGATAATTATATTGGATGACATTCATCATATAACAGTCACAACCTAGGGCGATACACAATAGCTCCAATTCATCAATGTAATGTAGGCATGTATTCCGTATATAGTCATACGTGCTTATAGTAAGAACTTGCATGACATCTTTTGTCCTACCCTCCCGTGGCAGCGGGGTCCATCAGAAAATCTAAGGGATATTAAGGCCTCCTTTTAATAGAGAATCGGAACAAAGCATTAACACATAGTGAATACATGAACTCCTCAAACTACGGTAATCACCGGAAAGAATCCCAATTATTGTCACCTTGGGCTATGCGGATCATAACACGAAATAGGTGCATATAACTTGCAAGATAGGATCAAGAACACAAATATATTCATGAAAACATAAAGGGTTCAGATCTGAAATCATGGCACTCGGGCCCTAGTGACAAGCATTAATCATAGCAAAGTCATAGCAACATCAATCTCAGAACATAGTGGATACTAGGGATCAAAGCCCTAACAAATTAACTCGATTACATGATAAATCTCATTGAAACCATCACCGTCCAGCAATCCTACGAAGAAATTACTAACACACTATGATGAGCATCATGAATTTGGTGGAGGATGGTTGATGATAACGACGGCGTTGAATCCCCCTCTCCGGAGCCCTGAACGGACTCCAGACCAGCCCTCCCGATGAAGAACAGGAGGTGGCGGCGGCTCTGTATCGTAAAACGCGATGAAACGTCTTCTCTTATTTTTTTCTCGAGGAAAGAGAATTTATAGTGTTGGAATTAGGTCAGACGGCTGCCTGTGGGCCCCACAAGGCATCAGGGCGCGCCCTAGGGGGGTCGCGCCCTGTTGCCTTGTGGGCAACAGGTGGCCCCTCTTCTGTTGATTCTTGTGCCAGTAATTTTTATTTATTCATAAAAAATCTCCAAAAAGTTTCGTCCAATTCCGAGAACTTTGATTTCTGCACAAAAACAACACCATGGTAGTTTTGCTGAAAACAGTGTCAGTCCGGGTTAGTTTCATTCAAATCATGCAAATTAAAGTCCAAAACAAGAGCAAAAGTGTTTGGAAAAGTAGATACGACGGAGACGTATCAACTCCCCCAAGCTTAACTCATTGCTTGTCCTCAAGCAATTCAGTTGACAAACTGAAAGGGATAAAGAAAAACTTTTACGAACTCTTTTGTTCTTGTATCCGTATATAAGCTTAAATAGTACCCAAGTTTTCAGCAAAGATCATGAACTAACCATGCTCATAATAACACTTAGGAATTATATTTACTCATATCAATGGCATAATCAACTAGCGAGCAATAATAACATATCTCAAGCGTCAACAATTTATCAAAACAATCATGATATAATATGATAACATGGTATCTCGCTAGCCCTTTCTGAGACCGCAAAACATAAATGCAGAGCACCTCCAAAGTTCAAGCAGCAACTAAACATTGTAATTCAGGGTAGAAGAGATTCAGTCATGATGCTCACAATATTAACTATACTCAATGCATAAGGATGACAATAGTGCTCTCAGGATTGGTGCTTATAATGAGAAGGCGAGACTCAACAATAAAAGTAAAATAATATAAAAGTAAATGGATAGGCCCTTCACAGAGGGAAGCATGGATTGGTAGAGGTGCGAGAGCTCGAAGGTTAAATCAGAGATGAAAAATAATTTTGGGAGGTGTACTTTTCCTGTCAACGTCACGACGAGAGTTTTCAATATCTTCCATGCTAAAAACATTATAGGCGGTTCCCAAGTGGAAAGGTAAAGTTTACTCCCCCTCCACCATACCAACACAAGCGATGGCTAGCCGAATCCTCGGGTGCCCTCCATATCAACAACTTTCCGGGGGAGTTTGTTTGCATTATGTATTTTCTATTTTGAGCATAGGACTGGGCATCCCAAATACCAACCTCTCTCGTGCAATGACAAGTGAATAAACACTCATCTCGCGAATAACCCGCTTAGCATGGAAGATACTGACCACCCCCTGTCGCTCCATGAGCGGTATGGGCACACAAAACAGATGTTTATTTGAATGATTAGAGGTGGCACATGCAAATTTACTTGGAACGGTAGAGTAATAATGCATATAGGTAGATATAGTGGACTCATTTGGAACAACTTTGGTTTAAGGATTTTGGATGCACAAGCAGTATTCCCGCTTAGTACAGGCGAAGGCTAGCAAATAGATTGAGAAGTGACCAACTAGAGAGCGTAAACGGTCATGATCATGCATTGAGAATAATTAACATTGAATACTAGCATGAGTAGGATATAGACACCCTGAACATAAATATCGTGAAGGCTATGTTGGTTTTGAATCAACTACATGTATGAACATGTGCCAAGTCAAGCCACTTGAAACATTCAGAGGAGGATACCATATTAACATACTACATCATAACCATTTTAATGCATGTTGACATCCAAGATAAATCATTATCCACTCCTAGCTACTTAAGCATGGCATGAGCAACTATAATCTCTAATTGTCATCACAAACATGTTTACTCATAATATGCTGAATCATGGATACTGAGTTAAACATATTTACAAAAACAAAAACAAGAAGAGTTCATACAAGCTTTTCCTCGCCACAGTCACCTCATCAAATTATCGTCATTATTGCCTTTTCACTTACATGACTAAATGATGTGAAAATAATAATAGTGCAAGTGTGCCATGGACTAAGCTGGAATCTGCAAACATTTTATTCAAGGGAGAAGACAAGGTGATATTGGCTCTTTGTTAGATCAACAGTAAAGCATATGAGAACCACTCAACATTTTCATCGTGGTCTTCTCCTTACGACGACTCAACGAAAAGAAAAGAAATTCAGAGAAACACACTGAAATATTTTTGGAGTAATTAGTTTTTCTGAAGGAAAGCAAATTAACGAAGAAAAAATGAAAAGCGAGAAAAACTATTTACACAGGAGAACTCCCAACAAGCAAAAGAAGAAATGAGAAATCTTTTTGGGTTTTATTTTAATACTACAAACTAACAAACAAGAAAGAAAAATGGAAAAGAAGCGAGAAATATTTTTGGGTTTTTGAAGTTTTTCAAACACACAAGAAGATGGCAAAAATAAAACTAACATGGATATACAATGAAAAAAGGATGAACACCAACAACTGGAATGAATGTGTGAACATGAATGTAATGTCGGTGAGAGATACGTACTCCCCCAAGCTTAAACTTTTGGCCTAGCTTGGTAATCACCACCCGTAGTATCCATCAGGACCGGGCGGATAGTACTGGGGCGGAGGCACTTGAGGGTCCCACTGCTGGACCTCGTTCTCCGCTGCGGCCAGCTCGTTCCTATAAGCTGTGATGTCTGCCGGCATGATGGTGTATCCGTTCCTGGCATGAGAGTCAAACAAAGAAGGTGCAGGCAACGGAATAATATCGCGAGTTCTCTCACTGAAAATCAGATAATAACGAATATATTGAGGAGGTTCAGGTTCATCAATAAAGTGGTGATCGATCATGCACTGTTGGTCTAAATAAGCCTTAGGCAGCAAGTAGTCATTTGGGCAGATAGTAACATTTAAACGTTTTGCAAGACGCGAAGCATAAATTCCACCATGGACTTTACCCTTAGTCCTGTTGGTGTGCAGGCAGCGTGCAATGATAGCTCCTGATAACCCACAAGTATAGGGGATCGCAACAGTTTTCGCGGGTAGTATTTCACCCAGATTTATTGATTCGACGCAAGGGGAGCCAAAGAATATTTGCGAGTATTAGCAGTTGAGTTGTCAATTCAACCACACCTAGAGAACTAAATATCTACAGCAAAGTGTTTAGTAGCACAGTAGTATGATAGTTTTGATAGCAGTAGTAACAGTAGCAATAGTAACAAAGGCAGTAATAGAAGAAATTTTGTAGTGATTGTAACAACAACAGCAACGAAAGTAACTTAGCAAAGATCAATATGCGAAAAGCGTAGGCATTGGATCAGTGATGGATAATTATGTTGGATGACATTCATCATATAACAGTCACAACCTAGGGCGATACACAATAGCTCCAATTCATAAATGTAATGTAGGCATGTATTCCATATATAGTCATACGTGCTTATAGTAAGAACTTGCATGACATCTTTTGTCCCACCCTCCCATGGCAGCGGGGTCCATAAGCAAATCCAAGGGATATTAAGGCCTCCTTTTAATAGAGAACTAGAACAAAGCATTAACACATAGTGAATACATGAACTCTTCAAACTACGGTAATCACCGGAAAGAATCCCAATTATTGTCACCTTGGGGTATGCGGATCATAACAGGTAATAGGTGCATACAACTTGCAAGATAGGATCAAGAACACAAATATATTCATGAAAACATAAAGGGTTCAGATCTGAAATCATGGCACTCGGGCCCTAGTGACAAGCATTAAGCATAGCAAAGTCATAGCAACATCAATCTCAGAACATAGTGGATACTAGGGATCAAGGCCCTAACAAATTGACTCGATTACATGATAAATCTCATCCAACCCATCACCGTCCAGCAAGCCTACGGAGAAATTACTCACACACGATGGTGAGCATCATGAAATTGGTGATGGAGGATGGTTGATGATGACGACGGCGTCGAATCCCCCTCTCCGGAGCCCCGAACGGACTCCAGATCAGCCCTCCCGATGAAGAACAGGAGGTGGCGACGGCTCCGTATCGTAAAACGCGATGAAACTTCTTCTCCTATTTTTTTCTCAGGGAAAGTGAATTTATAGCATTGGAATTAGGTCAGACGACCACTTGTGGGCCCCACAAGGCATCAAGGCGCGCCCTAGGGGGGGTCGCGCCTTGTTGCCTTGTGGGCAACAGGTGGCCCCTCTTCTGTTGATTCTTGCGCCAGTAATTTTTATTTATTCCATAAAAAATCTCCAAAAACTTTTGTCCAATTCCGAGAACTTTGATTTCTGCACAAAAACAACACCATGGTAGTTCTGCTGAAAACAGCGTCAGTCCGGGTTAGTTTCATACAAATCATGCAAATTAGAGTCCAAAACAAGAGCAAAAGTGTTTGGAAAAGTAGATACGACGGAGATGTATCAACTCCCCCAAGCTTAACTCATTGCTTGACCTCAAGCAATTCAGTTGACAAACTGAAAGTGATAAAGAAAAACTTTTACGAACTCTTTTGTTCTTGTATCCGTATATAAGCTTAAATAGCACCCAAGTTTTCAGAAAAGATCTTGAACTAACCATGCTCATAATAACACTTAGAAATTATGTTTACTCATATCAATGGCATAATCAACTAGCGAGCAATAATAACATATCTCAAATGCCAACAATTTGTCAAAACAATCATGATATAATATGATAACATGGTATCTCGCTAGCCCTTTCTGAGACCGCAAAACATAAATGCAGAGCACCTCCAAAGTTCAAGCAGCGACTAAACATTGTAATTCATGGTAGAAGAGATCCAGTCATGATGCACACAACATTAACTATACTCAATGCATAAGGATGACAATTGTGCTCTCAGGATTGGTGCTTATAATGAGAAGGTGAGACTCAACAATAAAAGTAAAATAACATAAAAGTAAATGGATAGGCCCTTCACAGAGGGAAGCATGGATTTGCAGAGGTGCCAGAGCTTGAAGCTTAAAATAGAGATGAAAAACAATTTTGGGAGGTGTACTTTTCCTGTGAACGTCACGACTGAGAATTTTCAATATCTTCCATGCTAAAAACATTATAGGCGGTTCCCAAGCGGAAAGGTAAAGTTTACTCCCCCTCCACCATACCAACACAAGCCATGGCTAGCCGAATCCTCGGGTTCCCTCCATACCAATAACTTTCCGGGGGAGTTTGTTTCATTATGTATTTTTGATTTGAGCATAGGACTGGGCATCCCAAATACCAGCCTCTCTCGTGCAATGACAAGTGGATAAACACTCATCTCGAGAATAACCCACTTAGCATGGAAGATACTGACCACCCCCTGTCGCTCCATGAGCGGTACGGGCACACAAAACGGATGTTTATTTGAATGATTAGAGGTGGCGCATGCAAATTTACTTGGAATGGCAGAGTAATACCGCATATAGGTATATATAGTGGACTCATCTGGAACAACTTTGGTTTAAGGATTTTGGATGCACAAGCAATATTCCCGCTTAGTACATGCAAAGGCTAGCAAATAAGTTGAGAAGCGACCAACTAGAGAGCGAAAATGGTCATGATCATGCATTGAGAATAATTAACATTGAATACTAGCATGAGTAGAATATAGACACCCTGAACATAAATATCGTGGAGGCTATGTTGGTTTTGAATCAACTACATGCATGAACATGTGCCAAGTCAAGTCACTTGAAACATTCAGAGGAGGATACCATATTAACATACTACATCATAACCATTTTAATGCATGTTGACATCCAAGATAAATCATTATCCACTCCTAGCTACTTAAGCATGGCATGAGCAACTATAATCTCTAATTGTCATCACAAACATGTTTACTCATAATATGCTGAATCATGGATACTGAGTTAAACATATTTACAAAAACAAAAACAAGAAGAGTTCATACCAGCTTTTCCTTGCCACAGTCACTTCATCAAATCATTGTCATTATTGCCTTTCACTTGCACAACCGAATGATGTGAAAATAATAATAGTGCAAGAGTGTGCCGTGGACTAAGCTGGAATCTGCAAACATTTTATTCAAGGGAGAAGACAAGGTCAAATTGGCTCTTCATTAGATCAACAATAAAGGATATGAGAGCCACTCAACATTTTCATCATGGTTTTCTCCCTATGATGACACAACGAAAAGAAAAGAAATTCAGAGAAACACACTGAATTTTTTTGGTGTTTTTAGTTTTTCTGAAGAAAGCAAATTAACGAAGAAAAACGAAAAGCGAGAAAAAACTATTTACACGGGAGAAGTCCCAACAAACAAAAGAAGAAACGAGAAATCTTTTTGGGTTTTCTGTTAATACTACAAACTAGCAAACAAGAAAGAAAAACCGAAAAGAAACGAGAAATATTTTTGGATTTTCAAAGTTTTTCAAACACACAAGAAGAAAGCAAAAATAAAACTAACATGGATAATACAATGATAAAGGATGAACACCGACAACTGAAATGAATGTGTGAACATGAATGTAAAGTCGGTGAGAAATACGTACTCCCCCAAGCTTAGGCTTTTGGCCTAGCTTGGTCTACTGCCATGGCTGTCCATGATAATAATCGAAATGGTAGCTCCTGGAGGCGTTCGGAGCCACCTCCTCAGCCACACGGGTAGCCTCAACTGCCGCGTTGTACTCATGCACCTCGTCCTCATGAAGAAAATATCTCTGTTTGGTCTGGAAATCAAAGAGGACAGGAGCAGGCAAAACAACAAACACATAATGATATTTATCGAATATCAAGTTATAATCATATCTACGAGTGTTGCGCTTAATAAACTCATGGTTCTGCATTGCCTCAAAATTCAAATATTTATCTGGGAAAAGAGGATCATTGGGCCTAGGCGAGACCCCTAGCCTTGCAGCTACCCGGGAGGCATTAATTCCTCCATACAAATCACCATTACACGAGTTGCGGTGCAACCTACGTGCAACAATAGCCCCAAGATTATAATGTCTGCTACCCGTTAAAGCAGCGTGAATGAGGCTCAGGCCAGGAGCACAAATTGCACTATAGTCTTGTTTACCAACAATGCATTTGCCATTAAAGAGTGCAAAATAGCGAATAGAGGGAAAGTGAATGCTTTTTATTCTAGCTTGTGTAACTCCCCTATCCTCACCATTGCAAAGGCTATTGAGGAACAGTTCATAATCAGATTGTCGCGGTTCACTAAGTGAACCCCAAAATAGAATTTTGCAGGCATCACATAATTCTTCTAGAGGCATACTATAAGATCTATCATAGAGATGAAATGAAACTCTAGAAGTGCGAGAATGATACTCAAATTTTTGAGTGAATGAATGAGTGAGACTGTAGTGTTGTGGTGGCTTATCCGCGATGAAGGCGGAGAGCTCGGTGTTGTGAATATACTGGTCAAATTCTTCCTTAATGCCTGCACCTAGCATGAACTCATTGCACGGCCATCGATAGGATTTTGCTTCGGCACCTCGCACCGAACTTGCCCTTGGTTCAACATATGATTGGCGTGCTGGGCTTTCACTCGATGATGCTTCAGAGGACCTCCGCCTTGAAGAACTCCTCTTGAAAATGTTCATATTCCTACAAACAAATTTCTGAAAAAAATTGGACCACAAAATATGTTAATAAAACTTCACCAAATTGATAGCAACTAATCATACAAGTGCCTAGAGGCTATATCAAGCATTCAAACTACTTAGAAATCAAAGAATTTAACATGCAAGCTCATTTTTAGTAGCACCAATAGCAGCAATTTATGCAAAATATAACCCACTAAAGCAAAAACTAATTGGAGCAATGGGAGAGTCACATACCAAGGAGCAATCCCTCAAAACAGTTTTGGAAACGGAGCTCCGAGCAAAGAGATCGAAAATCTCAGGTTTGGGAGCAAGAACACGAGAGAGAGCTACCACGATTTTTTCTGGAAGTAGGAGATGAAGTGGGCTGAATAGATAAGTGAGTGGGTCCCTGTGGGGCCCACAAGGCATCTTGGCGCGACCTGGGGGGTGGCCGCGCCCTGTTGCCTTGTGGGCAATAGGTGCACCCCCTGGGTTGTTTTCAGTGCTAAAAATTCTTATATATTCCAGAAAAAATCATGTTAAAATTTTATTGCATTCTGAGCACTTTTATTTTTGGGCCATTTTTTATTGCACGGATAATTCAGAAAACAGGATAATCATGGCATTTTATTTTATTTAAACTAAAAAAATAACAGAGAGCAAAACTATGATTACAGAAAGCTGTGCTTACTAAATTCATCGACCACATGCCCCTCAAAAAGAATCCATTAATAAGGTTGATCAAGTCTTATTAACAAACTATTTCCAAGTAACATGAAACCGAAGAATTTTCTTATAACACTAGGTTACCTTAACGGGGATATGCATCTCCCCAACAATAAGAATTTCATATTTCTTTTTGACAGTAGGAAGAGGAAATTTGAATCCCCCAATAGTGATTGTCGAAACCTTTTCAATACAATTGATACCATTCACTGAAGTTTGTTTCTTCGGGAAATAAACCGTATGCTCATTGCCATTGACATGAAAAGTGACCTTGCTTTTGTTGCAATCAATAATAGCCCCTGCAGTATTCAAAAAGGGTCTTCCAAGGATAATCGACATGTTGTCGTCCTCGGGCATATCAAGTATAACAAAGTCTGTTAAGATAGTAACATTCGCAACAACAACGGGCACATCCTCACAAATTCCAATAGGTATAGCAGTTGATTCATCACCCATTTGCAAAGATATTTCAGTAGGTGTGAGCTTATTCAAATCAAGTCTTCTATATAAAGAGAAAGGCATAACACTAACACCGGCTCCCAAATCACATAGGGCAGTTTTAACATAACTTCTTTTAATGGAGCATGGTATAGTAGGTATTCCCGGATCTCCTAGCCTTTTAGGTACTCCACCCTTAAAAGAATAATTTGCAAGCATGGTGGAAATTTCAGCATCAGGTATGTTTCTTTTATTAGTGACAATATCTTTCATGTATTTAGCATAGCGAGACATTTTCAACATATCAATCAAGCGAGTGCGCAAAAAGACAGGTCTAAGCATTTCAACAAAGCGCTCAAAATCTTCCTCATCCTTGTTTTTAGATGGTTTAGAAGTAAAAGGCATAGGTTTTTGAACCCATGGTTCTCTTTCCTTTCCATGTTTTCTAGCAGCACAGTCTCTTTTATCATATATTTTATTCTTAGGAGGTGGGTTATCAAGATCAACAGCAGGTTCTATTTCTACATCATTATCTGGTTGAGCATCAACATGAACATCTTCATTATCATTATCATTATCATTATCACTAGGTGCATGTTCATTACCAGATTGTGTCTCAGCATCAAAAATAGAAGCATCGTTATGATTCTCAGGAGGTTTTTCTATCTCAGGTTCACTAGAAGCATGCAAATTCCTATCATTTTTCTTTTTCTTTTTCTTCTTAGATGGACTAGGTACATCAATATTATTTCTTTGAGAGTCTTGCTCAATTCTTTCAGGATGACCTTCAGGATACAGAGGATCCTGAGTCATTCTACCTCCTCTAGTAACAACTCTAACAACATGATCATTCATTTTATTATTCCTCTCATCAAGCAAATCATTTTGTGACTTAGCTATTTGTTCTAACCGAGTCTGAACCATAGAAGCATGTTTACTCAAGCATTTAACATCATTAGCAGTTCTAAACATCAAATCACTCATGCGTTCAATCATGATGGCATTTTGTTTTAATTGATTGCTAACATACATATTGAAATTCTCTTGCTTAACAATGTAGTTATCAAATTCATCCAAGCATTGGCTAGCAGATTTATTATAGGGAATATCACTTTCATCAAATCTAGTGAGAGAATTTACCTCTACTACCTGTGTCGGGATATCAAGTCCATGTATTTCTTCAATAGGTGGTAGATTCTTAACATCTTCCGCTTTAATACCTTTTTCCTTCATAGATTTCTTAGCTTCTTGCATATCTTCAGGACTGAGGAATAGAATACCTCTTTTCTTCGGAGTTGGCTTAGGTGGTGGTTCAGGAAGTGTCCAATCATCGGCATTTCTCAATATATTATTTAGTAGTTCTTCATCCTGTCCAATAGTTCATTCCTTGAAAACACAACCAGCACAACTATCTAGGTAGTCCCTAGAAGCATTGGTTAGTCCATTATAAAAGATATCAAGTATTTCATTTTTCTTAAGAGGATGATCAGGCAAAGGTTTAAGTAATTGGAGAAGCCTCCCCCAAGCTTGAGGGAGATTCTCTTCTTCAATTTGCACAAAGTTAAATATTTCCTGTAAGGTAGCTTGTTTCTTATGAGCAGGAAAATATTTTTCAGAGAAGTAATATATCGTATCCTGGGGACTACACACACAACCAGGAGCAAGAGTATTAAACCATTTCTTAGCATCACCCTTTAATGAGAAAGGAAACAACTTAAGAATATAGTAATAGCGAATTTTTTCCTCATGAGCAAATAGGGTGGCAATATCATTCAACTTAGTAAGGTGTGCCACAACAATTTCAGTTTCATAACCATGAAAAGGATCAGATTCAACCAAAGTAATTAACTCAGGATCGACAGAGAATTCATAATCCTTATCGGTAACAAATATGGGAGAGGTAGCAAACTTAGGATCATATTTCATTCTCTCCCTCATAGATTTTTCTTTCAATTAATCATTCAATTTTCTAACTTCATCTCTATCATTACAGGCAAGAATTGCCCTAGCTGTCTCTCTATCAAAAACATAATCATCAGGTATCTTAGGCATTTCAACTCTAGTAGGAGGACTAAGCATAATAGGTGAATCATAATTTTCAAGAGTTTCAACATTTTCAGTTTCTTTAGCTCTAGCAACTTGTTCATCAAGAAATTCACCATGTGGCACATCATTATCAAGCATAGTACTAGCATCATCAATAGTTTCATTCATAGCAGAAGTAGTATCATCAATAACTTGCGACATATCAAAATGAATAGCAGGTGGTCGTGTCGCAAGCCTACTCAAAACAGAAGGTGAATCAAGTGCAGAGTGTGATGGCAGTTCCTTACCTCCTCTAGTCATAGAGGGGACGATCTTGGTCTTAGCGTCTTTCAGATTCTTCATAGTGATCAACAGATATAAATCCCAAGTGACTCAACAAATAGAGCTATGCTCCTCGGCAACAGCGCCAGAAAAAGGTCTTGATAACCCACAAGTATAGGGGATCGCAATCGTTTTCGCGAGTAGTAATTCACCCAGATTTATTGATTCGACACAAGGGGAGCAAAGGAATATTTGCGAGTATTAGCAGTTGAGTTGTCAATTCAACCACACCCAGAGAACTAAATATCTACAGCAAAGTGTTTAGTAGCACAGTAGTATGATAGTTTCAGTAGCAATAGCAACAGGAATAGGAACAGTAGCAGTTTTGTAGTGGTTGTAACAACAGCAGCAACGAAAGTAACTTAGCAAAGATCAATATGTGAAAAGCGTAGGCATTGAATCGATGATGGATAATTATGTTGGATGACATTCATCATATAACAGTCACAGCCTAGGGCGATACCCAATAGCTCCAATTCATCAATGTAATGTAGGCATCTATTCCGTATATAGTCATACGTGCTTATAGTAAGAACTTGCATGACATCTTTTGTCCTACCCTCCCGTGGCAGCGGGGTCCATAAGGAAATCTAAGGGATATTAATGCCTCCTTTTAATAGAGAACTGGAACAAAGCATTAACACATAGTGAATACATGAACTCCTCAAACTACGGTAATCACCGAAAAGAATCCCAATTATTGTCACCTTGGGGTATTCAGATCATAACACGTAATAGGTGCATATAACTTGCAAGATAGGATCAAGAACACAAATATATTCATGAAAACATAAAGGGTTCAGATCTGAAATCATGGCACTTGGGCCCTAGTGACAAGCATTAAGCATAGCAAAGTCATAGCAACATCAATCTCAGAACATAGTGGATACTAGGGATCAAAGCCATAACAAATTGACTCGATTACATGATAAATCTCATCCAACCCATCACTGTCCAGCAAGCCTACGAAGATATTACTCACACATGGTGGTGAGCATCATGAATTTGGTGATGGAGGATGGTTGATGATGACGACGGCGTTGAATCCCCCTCTCTGGAGCCCCGAACGGACTCCAGATTAGCCCTCCCAATGAAGAACAGGAGGTGGCGGTGGATCCGTATCGTACAACGCGATGAAACTTTTTCTCTTATTTTTTTCTCGGGGAAAGAGAATTTATAGCATTGGAATTAGGTCAGACGGCCACCTGTGGGCCCCACAAGGCATCAGGGCACGCCCTAGAGGGGTTGCGCCCTGTTGCCTTGTGGGCAACAGGTGGCCCCTCTTCTGTTGATTCTTGCGCCAGTAATTTTTATTTATTCCATAAAAATCTCCAAAAAGTTTCGTCCAATTCCGAGAACTTTGATTTTTGCACAAAAATAACACCATGGTAGTTCTACTGAAAACAACGTCAGTCTGGGTCAGTTTCATTCAAATCATGCAAATTGGAGTCCAAAACAATAGCAAAAGTGTTTGGAAAAGTAGATACGACGGAGACGTATCATGCTCCAACTTCTTAGCATAACAACAGACCATACGTGCATGTTTCAGGAATCACAAACCTTAACACAATTATTCTTACTAAACCACAATTATCTACTAGCACTTCTCACATATTACCATCTTAATATCGCAAAACTATTGCAAGGAATCAAACTTATCATATTCAGTGATCTACATGAAAGTTTTTATTATATCCCTCTTGAATACCTACCATATTAGGAACAAATTCATAACCCGTGCATATTACCATTGCTATTCATTAGACTCTCAAAAATATATAAGTGAAGCATGAGAATGCAACTATTTCTTTAAAATATATCCACCGCCGTGCTCTAAAAGATATAAGTGAAGCACTAGAGCAACTGCCTAGCTCAAAAGATATAAGTGAAGCTCATAGAGTATTCTAACAAATCACGAATAATGTGTTTACCTCTCAAAAAGGTGTGTTCAGCAAAGATGATTGTGACAAACTAAAAAGCAAACAAACTATAGCACAAGGCGCTCCAAGTAAAACACATATCATGTGATTAAAAAATTTATAGCTCCAAGTGAGTTACCGATAGATTGTAGACGAAAGAGGGGATGCCATCCGGGGCATCCCCAAGCTTAGACGCTTGAGTATTCCTTGAATATTACCTTGGGGTGCCTTGGGCATCCCCAAGCTTAGGCTCTTCCCGCTCCTTATTCCTTTATCCATCGTAGTCTCACCCAAAACTTGAAAACTTCAGCACACAAAACTCAACAGAAACCTCGTGAGATCCGTTAGTATAACAAATAAATCTTAAACTTTAGGTGCTGTTGTAAATTGATTAATATTTAATATTGGCATAATTCTACTTTACTCCAACTTCTCCATGACTTATACCCCCCGATACGATCCATAGATTCATCAAATTAAGCAAACTATGCAACAAAAACAGAATCTGTCTAAAACAGAACAGTTTGTAAAGATCTGAATTAACGTCATACTTCTGTAACTCCAAAAAATCTAAAAAAATAGGAGAACGTGGAAAATTCATATTCCAATACTTTCTAAAAAATTCAGTGTTTTATCGCGCTCCAGCAAAAAATCAAAATTCCATAACTGGACGCAAAAGTTTCTGTTTTCCAACAGCATCAATCATACTATCTTCCAAATCATCCCAAAGGCATTACTTGGCACAAACACTAATTAAAAGATAAAAACACAATCATAACAGAGTCTATAATTGTGTAAACACACAAAAACAGAAGGTAAAACAAAAATTTATTTTATTCATTGGGTTGCCTCCCAACAAGCGCTATTGTTTTATGCCCCTAGCTAGGCATAATGCATAGTTTCAAGTGTTGTCATTCTTAGTTTCCAAATCCTCAATTACACATCCACTCTTTCTAGGAGATTTAACATAGGATTTTTTTTATCATAATACTCCTAGGCACAAAATTAAGAATTTTGCTTTTATAGATAGGTTCCTTTATTATATCAATGAAATCGGGGTGCACACTAATCATTTTAAGATCCTCATTCCCTTGCTAGAAATGGCACCCTTAATATTAGGAACATACATAAACTTGCAATTTTTATTGGGAGGAGTCCTATCAATAGTTTTAATGGAGGAAAATGCGGAACCCAAATTATCGATAATCTCCTCTAACTTATCGATTCTGGCGGGACTTTGTTCTATCCTTTCGTTAATTATTGGTTCCTTTTCCTTTAAGGCTTTCAATGTAATCCCCACCTTAGAAGCAAATTGAGTAATGTGATTATGGACCTTTTTGTCTAAATTCTCAAGATGTTCAATAGTTGGCATTTTATTTTCAATAGCTTCTAACCTTTGCATAACATGTTCCAAAGTCAATGATATTTCATTAATAATGATAGGTGGTGATCCCACTAAATTCGCCATAGCACTGAAAGCATCCATAGAGGGACACATCAAGAAATTCCCTCCGGTAATAGTGTCAAGCACAAATCTATACCAAGTAGTGATTCCCACATAAAAATTGCGAAGAAGAACGGTGGTGGATTGCTTACGAGTTGACCTATTTTGAGCATCGCAAATCCTATACCAAGCATCTTTTAAATTTTCTCCTCCCCTTTGTTTAAAATTAAGCACTTCATTTTTAGGGTAGTAGTAACAAGTGAAGAACTAGCCATAGTGGTAGAGCGAGCAAACTAGCAAACAAGCAAACAAGCAAATAAAAATATTTTTGTGTTTTTATAAATTTGTTTTAGAAGTGGGGGAGATGAAAACGAGAGGAAAATGCAAATAAAAAGGAAAATAAAATAAATGCAAGTGGATGATAGTTTGTGCGAAGGTACTTGATAGATTTTGGTGATGTCTCCCTGGCAACGGCGCCAGAAATTCTTCCTGCTACTTGTAGACCGCGTTGGTATTTCCCCGAAGAGGAGAGGATGATGCAGTATAGTAGAGATAAGTATTTCCCTCAGTTAAGAACCAAGGTTATCAATCCAGTAGGAGAACCACACAGAACCTCGTTAGTAGCACCTACACACACAAAAGCAAACACTTGCACCCAACGCAAATAAGAGGGTTGTCAATCCTCTTAGCGGTTATTTGCAAGGATTAATTCTTATAGTGATAAATAGATAAAGTAAAATACTAAATAAAATAAAAGTAAATAAATTGCACCAAGGTATGTTTGGATTTTAATATATGATAAAAATAGACCCGGGGGCCATAGTTTTCACTAGAGGCTTCTCTCTCGAACACATAGCATACGGTGGGTAAACAAATTACTGTTGGGCAATTGATAGAAAAGCAAATAATTATGACGGATTCATGGCAATGATCATGTATATAGGCATCACATCCGAGACAAGTAGACCGACTCCTGCCTGCATCTACTACTATTACTCCACCCATCGACCGCTATCCAGCATGCATCTAGGGTATTAAGTTAATAAAAACAGAGTAACGCCTTAAGCAAGATGACATGATGTAGACAAAGTAAACTCAAGAAATATGATTAAACCCCATCTTTTTATCCTTAATGGCAACAATTAAAATATGTGTCAAGTCCCTTTCTGTCACTGGGATTGAGCACCGCAAGATTGAACCCATCACAAAGCACCTCTCCCATTGCAAGATAAACCAATCTAGTTGGCCAAACCAAATCGATAGATCGGAGAGAAATACAAAGCTATAACAATCATGCATAAAAGAGTTTAGAGTAGACTCAAATATTTCTCATGAATAATCTGATCATAAACTCACAATTCATCGGATCCCAGCAAACACACCGCAAAAGAAGATTACATCGGATAGAACTCCAAGAACATCAAGGAGAACATGGTATTGAAGATCAAAGAGAGAGAAGAAGCCATCTAGCTACTAGCTATGGACCCGTAGATCTGTGGTAAAGTACTCACACATCATCGGAAGGGCAACAAGGTTGATGCAGAAGTCCTCCGTGAACGATTCCCCCTCCGGCAGAGTACCGGAAAAGGTCTCCAGATGGGATCATGGAAGAACGGAGGCTTGCGGTGGCGGAAAGGTTTTCTCTTCTGTCTCTCTCGTATATTGGGAATATTTGGGAATTTATAGCGTTGGAATTAGGTTAGGATGTGCCACGAGGGGCCCACAAGCCTAGGGGGCACGCCCTACCCCCCAGGGCACGCCTCCCGAGCTTGTCGCTCCCTCGTGGCTCGTCCGGTCTTCTCCCGAAGCTTCGAGGGTCCCTTCTGGTCCAGAAAAAATTAATCCAAAGTTTTTTCTTCGTTTGTACTCCATTTGATAATGATTTTCTGAAAAGGCAAAAACAAGCAAAAAACAGCAACTGGCACTGGGCACTGGGTTAATAGATTAGTCCCAAAAAATGATATATAATGGCATATAATTGCATAATAAACATCCAAGATTGATACTATAATAGCATGGAACAATCAAAAATTATAGATACGTTGGAGACGTATCATGCCGCTGGAGAATAACAAGAGGTGTGGGTGAGTAGAGGGATGTCCTGGCCAGCGATGGGAGTAGGAGGGGGGTGAGGCCTACGCGGCAGCACAGCCGGCCACGGGAGGCTGGAGCAGGCAGTCCCGCCGGCGCTGGTTTGGGCGGCTGGAGCAAGAAGATTAGAGATTGAAGAAGTAGCATGGCCGTTGGATGTTGATGAGAGATATTTTTACACTCATTTCAACCTTGTTTAAATCGAGATATTTCATTAAAAGAGAGATATTCACTCCGATATTGCCACTTATGACTAATGAATGCATAGGATTCCACAAATCCTCTCTTTGATATTTCTCCATAGGAAATGGGCTAAAAAGGGAAGAAGTCACGTGGGAGATAGGAAAGGAAGGAAAATGCAGAAGAAATAAGTCACCAGGAGGCACCAGAAGGCAACCAGTGTCAAAGACGGCATTCCATGTGACCGCACGCGCTCGCATGAGCGGTCGTTTGGCGTGGAAACCGAGGCAGGTCGTTCACCTAAACTACTTTTATAAAGGGGACCCCATCGAAATGTCAACAGAACAGTGTTGAGGGAGCGTTGAACACAGCCAGAACCTCTTCATCATCATCTTCATCCACAAACCCTAGCCGCCGCCATTTTCATCTCCATAGCCATCTCCACCACCATAGTCCTCTCTCATCTAGTTCATACTTGTAATCGTACATCACACAAGGCATCCATTGTAAAACATATTGCAATCAATCAATCCCAAGATGTGTTCTTCAATGTTTTCTTCTCGCGATCTGATCTCCATGTGTGAGTAGTTCGGTAAGGTATGGGGTGAGGCATGAGCGTTGCAACCCCAGATATTTGGTGAAGGGATCAATGGAAGCCTTTGACATAATGTCTCGTATGTGTGAAATAAAACTGTTTCGTGAAGTGTCTCTTGTCTTGTCCGCGATCTTCATCCCTGTAGGTACCCAGGATCATGGAGATTTAGCACTAGTGAGGCTAGGATCATGGGGACCGTGAAGTATTATACCAAACACCGGTGACAATAAGGTTTAGTAGGGTAACATGGATCATAACCTTGGGGATTCATGAGGTGTAGTCATTAAACGCCCAATGCTTTTGTCTGATATTATTATCTTAATAATCGGGGCAACCCCACGAGACGGATAGGGCCTTCGGTAGGACAACTGATTCTTGATGCAGGACTCGTGCCGTTCAAGATGTTATTTGGACACATCCCCCACTACATACGAAGCAAGCACCTCTTGATGGGTGACTTCCCGAGCACAAACTAATATATTTTTTGATCCCAACACCAATACATGGTTGTAAGCATTAAGACCTGCCAGTGTCCTGGATCAGGGGGTGCTAACCTAGCCGGCCCGTCTCCTCGGCTGGGCCGATGGGCCCCCGTGCGTGACCAAGGTGGACTCTGGAGGCCGTATACAGGAAGCGTGATCGAGACTGTCTCTACCAAAGACTTGACGAATACTCCAAGATCTTTCCAGTCGCCTTACTACTAGATACCGACCTTGTAACCCTAGATACCCTCTTTGGCGTGTATATAAGCCATAGGGTTTAGCCCGTAGAGGGGCCATCAACGCAATATTATTCACCTAGCCCTAGAGTTAGACACACATTACGATCTCGAGGTAGATCAACTCTGTATTCGATACATCTCCATCAATATAAACCAAAGCAGGACGTAGGGTGTTACTCCATCAAGAGGGCCTGAACCTGGGTAAACATCATCTCCCTTGTCTTTGTTACCACCGATCCGAGATCCACCACTCGGGACCCCCTACCCTGAGGTCTGCCGGTTTTGACACCGACACTGGTGCTTTCATTGAGAGTTCCGCTACGCGATCACCAGAAGGTTCGATGGCTCACCTGTAGATTAACTGCGCCAACGGCCATTAGGACGTTTACGCCCCCGGCCAGCTCTTCGTTTTCGGCAGCATGGTCTTTTGCGCCGACTCAACAGGGCATCTAGCCTCTGTCGAGAACTACGCCCTAGGTCGGATCGTGACCTTTGGCGGCCTCGAATACACTGCGGATTCTCGTGGTGAACTCATCCTATCGAGATGGACTCCCGGTCGAATTGAGAGCTCGAACGGTTCTGGAGGCTCGACTCCGGAACCGAATTCCGTCGCGGTGCCTCTGGAGACCACTGACGCGACCACTCCGGCTGGTTTCCTTCCGATCGTCAGTCCGGAGATGGATCCGGCTCCCACTTCCGAAATTACGTCAGTGCTAGAACTGACTTCGGCGCAGAACCCGGAATTGTGCCTGGATTCCCTTCGCGCCGAGAACGCGGGAAGATACACACCGGGCATACTTCGAGTTAGCCCTGCCTATGGCACATCAATGGACCCCGAAGAGCTATCTCACCTCGATGAGATGCTTGACCGCATCCGGAGCATGTCCATCTCGGACGGCAAGACTTCGGTTTACAATCAGATCGGACTTAAAGCCGATGATCAGGAGATTTACATCGCACCCACCACCCACCTAGTCGCCACGGTCGATGATTTAACCGACGTGTTGGACTATGGTGAGGCCACAGACATGGAGGAAGATGCTGATGGCCCCATCGAGAACACCTCGCCCCCGATAAACGCGGGCAAGTGGACCGCCACGTCCACCTACGATGTTTACATGGTGGACACCCCCAAATCGCGTCCAAGACATCGGCGAAGGCACCGAAGGGGCAATAATGGGGAACCCAGTGGTAATAATGCGACAGCCAATAACGGCGACGCGGAGGATGGTGATGCCGATAACCATGAAGAGGACGTTCAAGCCTCCCCAATAAGGAACGGCACACTCGACTGACTTCTCAGGGACTCAGATCCCGATGACCTCTTTGAAGGGGCCGACGACAACTAGATGCCGGAATCCGAGGAGGATGAGAGCCTCGGTACCGAGGAGCACATCATCCCCGAAGACCCTTTTGAACAAGAGCGCTTCCGACGGCGCCTCGTTGCAACGGCCCGGAGCATAAAACGCAAGCAGCAGCAGCTGCAGGCCAATACCGATGCACTAAATGAAAAGTGGGTCGAAGTGCTCTCCGCCGAGCAAGACATGGAAAACCGGCGCCATAGTGCGCCGAAATCATACCCACGTAGGCGTCTCTTGCCGGATTTCGATGAGGAGCTCGCCGACGACCACGACCGACCCCCTAGAGGCCGGGACAGGCCAATGCGAGAAGACCTCAGTGACCGGCCACCTCCACGCCGTTATGGCAAGGACCCCATGGATTACCTAGATCCTCACGACGCTAGACGTTGCACTGAGGAAAATAGGGCACCCCCTCGGTCCATCTATGGATCAAGGGGACGCGCGCCCTCCGGGCTTGACGGCTATGATGCCTGGATAGACAGGAACGGCAAAGACCCAGATCAGGCTCACTCACGACTCTCTCCCGACCTTCGATGAGATGCTCCTCGGTTCCGAGGTCTGGCTCACCCAATCTGCTTCACAGATAAGGTGATGGAACATCAATTCCCGGAAGGATTTCAGCCCATTAACATAGAATCATACGATGGCACTACAGACCCAGCAGTATGGATCGAGGATTTCCTTCTACACATACACATGGCCAACGGAGATGATCTCCACACCATTAAATACCTGCCGCTCAAGCTAAAGGGGCCGGTGAGGCATTGGCTCAACAGCCTCCCTCCTCACTCTATCGGCAGCTGGGAGGCGCTAGAAGATGCTTTTCGAGCAAATTTCCAGGGCACATATGTCCGACCTCCGGACGCTGATGACCTCAGCCGTGTCACCCAGCAGCTAGGCGAATCAGCCCGGAAATTCTGGAACAGGTTCCTCACCAAGAATAACCAGATCATAGACTGCTCCGAAGCCGAGGCCATCGCCGCATTCAAGAACAATATCCGAGATGAATGGTTGGCTCGACAACTCGGCCAGGATAAGCCAAGGACTATGGCGGCCCTCACCTCACCGATGACTCGCTTTTGTGCGGGAGAAGATAGTTGGCTCACCCGTAGTACTAATAATGGCGAGGCAGACACCTCGGAGGCTCGCGACGCCAATGGAAAACCCAAGCGCAATAAAAATAAGCACATGTATAAAAATGGTGGAAGCGATACGGAGGACGCCGCGGTTAACGTGGGGTTCACCGGACCTAAGTCCGGACAGAAAAGAAAACCCTTTAAAGGGAACAAGGACGGACCTAGCCAGCTTGATAGACTCCTGGACCGCCCATGTGGAATCCACGACACCCAGGAAAAACCAGCAACCCACACTAACAGGAATTGCTGGGTCATTAAACAAGCCGGCAAGATAGCGACAGAGGGTCAAAATAAAACCCAAAATCGCAGCAAAGACGGGGATGAACCTCAGCGGCCGAATAATGGAGGCCAAAAGAAGTTTCCTGATGAGGTAACAGAGGTCAATATGATCTATGTCACCCACATCCCCAAGAGGGAGAGGAAGCGTGTGCTTTGGGATGTATACGCGCTAGAGCCAGTCGCCCCGACGTATAACCCATGGTCGGCTTACCCGATCAAGTTTGACAAGCATGATCGTCCGACTAGCATCAGGCATGGCGGATCGGCGGCACTCGTCCTGGACCCTATTTTTGATGGTTATCATCTAACACGTGTCCTGATGGACGGTGGAAGTAGCCTCAACCTCATTTACAAGGACACGGTTCGAAAGATGGGCATCGACTCATCTTGGATCAAGGCGAGATCCACCACCTTTAAAGGTGTCATCCCGGGTGTCGAAGCCCGATGTACCGGAACAGTCACCCTGGAGGTAGTCTTCGGCTCACCCGAGAACTTCAGAAGCGAGGTGTTAATCTTTCATATTGTGCATTTCCGAAGTGGATACCACGCGCTCCTAGGGCGCACGGCCTTTGCACGTTTCAACGCAGTCCCGCATTATGCCTACCTCAAGCTCAAAATGCCGGGACCTAACGGCGTTATCACAGTCAATGGTAACACCGAACGTTCACTCCGGACAGAGGAACAGACCACGGCTTTCGCAGCTGAGGTACAGGCGTCCGAGGAGGCAGCCCATAGCGATAAACGCGCCGCTCGCTCTTTGAAGCGTGCCCGGGCTGTACAAATCGACCTCGGCCAGGTACTCCCGCACCCGAAATAGGGATGCGGGCTCCTCGCGTGCCCTCTCTGGGGTGTGCACTATGTCCCCAGAGTGCATAATTTCGCACTAAAGATTCCCTGGGACGTCGAGGAGCCAAAACTTTACTTAAACGTCGGCACGGTTCAACCAAGCAAAGACGTGGCTTTGAGCCCCCAAACAGGCAAGTCTCTGTCAAAGAAACAGCCAAACATGACTACGTCAATGTGGTTTCAACCACATAACAGACTTCGGCAACGTCTCCTCTAAGGAGCTCGGTCAATCAAACGATGGAAGCGTATAAAGGGCCGGAAAGGCATCAACCTCCACAAGTCCTCACCATCAATGGTGCACATCTGGTCAACAGCTCAGAAACGCAGACGTGCGGTAGGTAGCGGCCCGGATTCTTCAAAATCCGTTAACAAATATCCGCCCTGTTTCTTCCCCTTTTTTCTTTACTTTTTACATTGTATTCTTTCAATTCCTCTCGCCGTAGTTGGGCATGTACACGCTTGAAACTATGAAATAAAGAAATTGTGCCCCTTAAAGGTTCCTATCATATTTCTTTATCAGCATGGCCCCTATGAGATGAAGAAGTTCTCTAAATATGATACAATTGTATAACAAGTCCGAAGTATTCGGCGTTTCGGATTTTGGCTTTATATGCATCAGTTTCGAACCTAGATTTCGGTCAATAGTTGGGTTGCCCGGCTTCTATGTGTACCCCTTATGTTTCCGATAAATTCGGCTAAGGGCGTAACGGGAGAACCACTGCGATTGCACCACCAGGTCAATTGGCATAGCGCCTCAGTTGAGAAAGCCGAAAACTGACTATCTAGGTAGGCGTAAACTGGTCCGCCATCCGCAGACCGCGTTAAGCGATGTGACGATAGAGATCACCCATGTTAAACGAAGGGCTTTCATTCCTAGCCGAAGTGTGTTATGGCCTAGACATCGGCCGACCTGGCTGAACACTTCCCACACCGGGGGCTGGTCATCAGCCCCCACAGTCAAACTCCTATGACTAAGTGAAAGTTATAAAGCCACTATAGTCTGATTGCCTAGTTCCTATAAAGCACCGACCACCTCCGGGTACCGAGACGTCGGCTAAGGGTCAGGAGTGCCTTAAGGAACACCCTTTGTATGATCTACATTGGGGCTGAAGCCGACGACTGGCCAGTCTCATTTTAAAACAGTCATACATGAGGTAAATCTAATTAAAAACAAAACACTTGGAATTCAAAGCCATATTCATTCGATGAAAGGATAAAGTTTTGTACATCATACACTTCGGCATTACAAAGTACTGTTTAGAAATACATAGTGTCCTTTGGACACATGGCTTCGGTAGTACGATCTCCCGCCTCCACCTCGGCAAAGAACTATTCGGCGGTGCGCGGCTTGTCGGCAGGAGGGCCCGTGGCACATGTCATCGCATCAACCTTTCGAAAGTGCGTCTTCACGCAGGCGTACGCCCTCCGCGCTCCTTCGAAGCACGCAGACCTCTTCCAGCAGTTCATGCAGGGCATGACATCTCGGAGACGAGCCGTAAGGCCGAAGAGGCTCTTCGGCATGGCTTCGGCGGGCCACAATGCGATGCAGAGGTCCTGGAGCACCGGTCTCGTCATGCGAAACAACTCCACCAGCTGCTTCACACGATGATTCAGCAGCTGTGCCAACGGCGACCCCGGGAACTGCCCCCAAAAGGCCTTCTCTGCTTCGTGGCCCACTAGTTGGCCAAAGTACGCCACCGCATCCGCCGCGCTCTACAGAAGATCAGCAAAGACCTCTGCGGAATGCCATAACTGGGTGAGCTCGACACACCCTTTGCTGCCAAACGAACACTGCAGTAGAAATAGCTTACCCGAGGCGATTTGCTCCACCTGCTGGAGCACCTCGTGGTCAGCTCGGGCCGAGGTCTTGAGCTCGGAATAGGCAAGTTGAAGTTTCCCGAGCTCCTCCTTTGTTCGTTGCCCCTCCTCCTGAAGCTTTTCGCGTGCTTCAAACACGCCCTTCAGGGTCTCCTCGACCTCCAGCACCCGCGCCTTCTCTGCCTCACTGGCAGTAGCCCTCAAATAGGTATTGTGTTAATTCAAAGACCAAAAGTGTCCTGGAAAAATGTGCACCATTTATGGTTAGGGTTTTCACCTTTGTTCCTAAATCATGAACATTTTTGGAGGGCATCTTGGGTTCATTGAAAAATATTTTAGTTGAACCTAGTTGAATTATTTTGGTGCTAGGGTTTGATCATCCCTATTTCAAGTTCAACTGAAAATAAACATGATGCATGGATGATTATGCAATGACAAGCAATGACTAAGCTAGGGATGTGACACTGATGATGAAAGAAAAAAGTTATTCAGTAAGTTACCAGCTAAGCACGAAGATACTTTTGAACCTACTATAGAGATTGAGATAGGACTTAATAAGTTCAGTGCCTTATGTGGTCTAGGGGCAAGTGTTTCCACTATCCCCAAATCTGTTTATGATAGTCTCAATCTTGGTCCTTAAGCTAATACTGATATTATATTGAATATGGCTAACTCTACTTTTACTCAGGCAGTAGGCATTAAGCATGGAGTTATAGTTCAAATTAATGATTGCCCTGTCATGATTGATCTTGTTATAGTAGATATGCCTGAAGATCCAATTACTCCTATAATTCTCAGTAGACCTTTTCTAAGGACTATCAAAGCTGTGATAAATGTGTTTGAGGGAAATGTTCGTTTTGATTTACCATCTAAAGATCCCTTTATAAGGCATTTCCCCAGGAAAAAGAAATTGAAGACCTACATAGGAGGTGGAATCATTTTGAATGCTAGAAGCTATGGTCTCGGTGTTCTAGCACCACCTTGATCACCACTACGGTCGAGCTAACCGACCGAAAACAAGCGCTTCATGGGAGGCAACTGATGAGTCCAATTTACATGACATTTTTCTTAAATATTTTGTGCCTACAAGGTGGGCTTTGTGGAATTTTACCGCGTTCGAGCAATTCTTTTTGTTGATAATCTCTCAGGTAACGTCTTTCGGAGCAATATCTATTTAATGGAGGAAATCCTCAGAAATGGCAGTGGAATCACGCATTAAAGGTGATAAATACTTTCCATAAAAAAATCAAGCAAGAAGCCAAAGAAACAGCCATCGTCGCGCTTTCAGAGTGAACAACGGCGTTCCATGCGACCGCGCGCGCTCGCATGAGCGGTCATTTGGCGCGCCGCCACCTCTGGAAGATTGACTACTTTCACCCCGTCGAAGGGGATCGAGGGGAGGACGAACAGAGACTCCAAAAACTCATCCAGAAGGCAGAACCCTAGCCGCCGAAACCCATTCGGAGGGAGGATCGACCAGCAGAAGAAGGAGATTCCTCTTAGTGCGAGAGGAACAACATCATCATCCACATCTACATCATCACCACCTTCATCATCATCGTCATCCACATCCTTATCATCTGCAGCATCAAGAACCCTAGTGGATCCATTGGTGTATCGGTTTAATCATTCCCCCATGTATTCCATTACCATCACCATGATGATTGTTGTTCCTATGTCTGAGTAAACCCCTAGTTCTCGAGGATATGGATAAACCTTAGTATGTGTAGGATCTGAAACGTTTATTATGGATATGAGACCCTCTGTTGAATGCTTAGCTTAATAACTTCATGAATGTTGTGAAGGGGCCCCGCTCAGCATTTGTGCCTATGTTGGCCATGAAGTATATCACTGTCTTTGCATAGGTTTAGGATGTGGAGGTAATTCGAGGTGACAGTAAAAGCCTACTGCTCCTAGCCTTTACATATGACCGGGGATTTACGGAGAACCCTTAGTGAGGCCGCATCCACGGGGAAACCCTTAATTATCATGAGTCGTAACCCACAGGGGGAGACTATGATGGTGGCGTGTGTAGCACGAAGTCTACCACGAGTAGAACGTGTTCTGTACCCGGCTCCACCCAGCATAAACGTCAACAGTGGCTCAAGTATCCTTTCGATGCTATGCTTATGCATAGTAGTATTAGAAACATACCAATGGGGATTCCAGACTCCCTGAGAACGCCTTTTTAATTCTGTTGTTTCACCGTTATTTACCATCCTTGTCTTTCATTTATTTTTATGTTATTTAGTTACAAGTCACCATTTTCTCAATCCTTACTTAAATCCGCCCTCACTCTGCTTCAAGTCTACAATTATCTGCAGGCACAAAGTTACATAATTCTCTACAGTGGGCAAAAGCCTGATTCCTGTGCTCCCTGTGGGGTCGATACTCTTACTTTGAAAAGGCTACAACTAAACCCTGTGCACTTGCAGGCTATCAAGCTTTTTCTGGCGCCGTTGCCAGGAGCTGAGCACTTTTGGGCCTTGCCTTGAGTTTTGAATTATTTTGTGATCTAACGGTTTTTGCAGACAAAAAGCATCCATGGTCCTTCAAGAACAAGTTTATCAGGTAGGTGCTGAGTTAGTAGCAGGACCAGCTCAAGGAGAGAACTTTATAACAATTGGGCCTGACCTACCTGGTAAAATATATGAGATAAACCCTCGGTTAATTGATATGATAAGAAAAAATATATTCCGAGGTGATGCAACTGAATGTCCTTACGAGCATATTAACAATTTTAATCTTGCATGCGGAACTCTTCAGTTGCAGGAGTTAACCAATGACGAGATCAAAGCAAAAGTGTTTCCCTATTCTCTCCAGGGAGCAGCTAGAGAATGGCTAAAAGGCGAAGAAATAAATACACTGAGAAGTTGGCCAAAATTACTGGTTGCATTTTCTTTTTATTGTTTTCCTCAAGCGAAGATATATACAATCAGGAGGAAGATAAGCAGTTTTGGACAGCGAGAAGGTGAGAAGCTAGTGGATGCATATAAAAGGTATCGTGAAATACTTCTTGCATGCCCATCATTATCCTGACTTTTTAATAGTCAATTTATTTTATGGTGGGCTTAATTCACAAAGTAAACAAGCATTAGATCTTGCCTCTAAAGGTTCCTTTTTGGGAACCGAGATATCAGATGCTTGGAGTTTACTTGACAGAGTGAGGTACAATGCTGAGAACTGGTACCTTTGTTAAAAGGAAAAGAGTAAAGTTGATCCTGTCTATGATAGCATTACATCTTTCCTTAGAACTTCGAAAGTAAAAGATTTGCGTCGTGAGTTAAATATTGGAACTGACCCCATGTTGCATGTTTTGAAAGATTTTTCTAAGTTCTTGAACTTGCCAGAGAAGAATTACTTAAAGTGCAGCAGGAAGTCTAAGGCTATTCGCATGATGGAGGCCATAAAGAAAAAGACTACTCCGCCTGAAAGGTGAAAAGAGATCTATCAGAAATCAAATGGTAAAAAGCTAGAGGGAACACCCTCAGAAAAGGGGAAGAAGAATGTCAAGATGGAACAATGTGGGACTCCACCCTATGTTAACATAATTAAAGAACTTGCTACACCTATACTGGTGGTGAACAAAGAGGTGTATTTGGACAGGGATACCACTTCTTATCTTAAAGGGTGTACCGAAGGTAAAAATGCCGGTAAGCAAATTTTATCTCATTCCTTTGGATGCAAGACATATTTTGGGTTGTGTGACCCCAGTTCACCGGTTAACATTATTCCTTATAGCCTTTATGCTAAAATTTATGAAGAGATTGCTCCTTGCACCCTTGAGCCTACTGGCGTTATTATCAAGCTTGCAGATAAAACCGAAAGGAAACCCTGTGGCATCCTTAAAGATGTCAACATAATAATAGGCTCTCTCATTTATCCCATTGATATTTTTGTACTAATGATCTCTGAGTATAAAGATTGTCCTATTGTTTTTGGAACCGCCTTTTTGAATGTTGCAGGAGCCTACATAAAAAATAAATCTATCTCTATGAAGTGGGGAGATGAAATGATGAAGTTCCCATTTTCCTCTATATTAAGTAAGCCATATGAAGAGGAAGTCAAGGATAATGAGGAGTGGGAATTAAATCAGCTAGCTGAAATCCATCTCCAAACACCAGAAGATGAGGTTGAACGGGTATTGGTGAGTCCAGGATCTTTATATGAAGATGAAGAAAAAGAATAGATCGAGATGATAATGGATGCAACACCAATAGTATGCCTGCGTCTTAATTAAGTTTATGAAGCACTTGAAAGAAAGGGAGATGAGGATTTACCTCCCCCAAATTTTAAACCATTACCCAAAGTGTTGAGGTATGAGTTTATGGATAATACAGAAAGATTCCCTATTATTGTTAATGCCGACCTTTCAGGTAAAGAAAAAGAGAAACTCTTAGAAGTGCTGAGTAAGCATCGAAAGGCTAATCACTCCAGGATGTAAAAAGGATACACCCTTCTATATATTCTCATGCAATACCTATTGAAGAAGGGGCTAAACCCATAATTGAGAGCCAACGGAGACTCCACTCGTGTCGGTGTACTAAGACATGGGTGCCTTCGTACCCTGACTTGTGCACAGGTAGTTGTAGCCTTCCTGATGGCAAGGGCTTGCCGGAGGGTTGCTACCGTCAAGACTCAAGACTTAGATTGACAAGACCGGGAAGAAGACCTCCAGGAAGGTCATCGAGAATTACTATTCTAGTACTGAAGATCAAGATTACCCTTGCCGGCAAGCTTTGTACCGGCAAGGTGAAGACCAAGACTCTGGTTGCCGGCAAGCGAAGGCCCGGCAAGCTCCGCGCCGGCAGGCTCGTTCTGTCCCGTTACCGCTCCACCTCATCATTGGCTAGATAAGCACGTATGATAGGTGTCGAGCGGGCAGACAGTCAAACGTAGCTGGCCAAGGCACGTGTCAGCATGCCACGCAAGGATTAACTTTAAAGACACCCGTCCCTGGGATGTGTCGAGGTAATAGGAAGCCGGCTGGGCAGGTGGTACAGATCTTTTCGTTAAAGCATCACCTCCCCGGCGTAGCACCTAACGGTGCATTTAATGCGCTTGTCCTACCCCATTAGGAGATAGACTTGGTGACGGTGCAAGTACTGTTCAGTCCCTGTAATGACGTATTAGCCATTGTGGTAACCCCTTGGCCTATAAAAGGAGGCCCACGGCTGCAGTTAGAACGGTCGACTCCTAGTTCAATTATGCGTTGTAGCTGCACTTCCCGCGCACCTTGCCGGCAAGCCGCGCTCCTTGTAATCTTGAGTTCATACACAATCAAACCACCAAAGCAGGAGTAGGGTTTTACGCTCACAGTGGCCCGAACCTAGATAAATCGTTGCTTGTTCTTACATCTATTAGCCCTGCACTTCATAGCACATTGATCCCACAGCCGAACCGCAAAGGTATCAAAAAGATGCCGCAGGAAAATGAAGATCTATGGGCCGTACATGCATGTGAGGTGTCGTTGGACTAGACCCAAACAGTGCACAGGCACGCATGGCAGAGGATAACTACCATAATCTTCTCTTTTACCATGCCCCCCCACGACGCACATTAAATGCAGACGTGGGAGAGGGGGAATGAAATGGCCACGGGAGGTAGTGCGCCTGAAAAGCGCAGCCACGTAGGACAGTAAAGAGCCAGCTCCCGCGCCTTCCCCAAAAAAAGGAATCCGTGAGGGGCGCTGCTCATTTACCCCCTTCCCCCAATCTAGCCATCGTCTTCTTCCTTGCACAAAAAGCAGAGTGCGCCATTCGCTTCTGCCGCTGCCGCACCGCGCCCCCGCCTGCCTCCAAATCTGCCCTCCCCAAAGCAGCCATGGCTCCCAAGAGGAACCAAAACAAGCTGGAGAAGGCAGTCGATCCCGAAGCAGAGGCGAGGAAGGAGGAGCTGGCAGCGGCATGGAGAGACAATGTCACCTTCAAGCCAGTGCTAGAGCAGAGCGACTTGGTGAATCGGTACTCGATCATGTGGGGGAAGGATACGAGCGCCCACACCGCGCCAGAGGTTCTTGCCGGCTCCGTCAGGCCTGGTCCCGACAAGTACCCCCTTTTTCACCGCATATTTTTACTGCGGGCTCGTCCCCCCGTTCTCCGAGTTCTTTGTAGAAATCATGTACACCTACGGGTTTCGTCTCCTAGACTTCACCCCCAACGCCATGACTTGTATGGCCGTTTTTGCGCACATGTATGAAAACTTTGTTGGGGTAATGCCTAGTGTATCCCTCTTCCACCATTATTTTACTCCACGCATCGAAGCAGATGCCCTTTCTGGCGGCATCACTTGGATCCCCAGGTACAGGGATATCTATCTTCCGGGACTGCTCCATCGGAAGTGGAACGAGTGGCGTGGGGAATGGTGTTGAATTAAGGAAAAAGACTCCCCCCCCTTCTGCCAGCCCAGGACGACAAGGGTGGAGCGCGGCGTAGATTGGAGCTTCGTTGCCGCCGACGACAAGAAGCTCACGATTGCCACAACACGCATCCTCCGCCTCAAAGCCGCCGGCCTCACTATTGAAATGGTGGGGGCTGACTTCCTTCGCCGCCGCATCGCTCCCCTTCAGAACAAGGGCAGGCCCGCCTAGGACTACAAGAACGCAGCAGATATCATGCGGGTGCGGGCCAGACTGCACGCCAATCTGACGGTGCTGCAGCACAGGGTCCTCTGCGAGCAGCTCTTCCGCACCACCGGCAACTCCAAGCTGCCGGCAAGTGTGGTGCCCTTGTGCAACAACTCCGCTAGGGATTCCATCATTGCGATGATGCCGGCTTGCAATGCCCATGGCATCGAAGTGCTTTGGCAAGATCCGCCCGAAGACGCGGTACAGGAGTGGTTTGATACCCTGGTGGAGAGGCCCGTCAGGGAGGAGAAAGACCTCATCCGCGACACCACCCCTGAAGAGTTGGCGCATATCGCCAACAGTGCGGCAGAGGCGAGGGTGGCTAAAGGTGCCAGCGGCTCTGGGTCCGCGGCAGCCGATGCTGATGAGGAGTCCGACGACGAAGCGACAGAAGAGCCGCTAGAGGAACTTGCCAGAGAGCAAGAAGAGCTTGCTGGGGAGCAGGGCGAGGAGACCGCTGAAGGGCAGGTGCAAAGTGATGGTGTCCGGGACTAGGGGGTACTCATCAGGTCATCTCCCGACCAGGTAGATCGGGCCGAGGACCCCCATGGCGGTTCACTCATGGGCCACTTCGGGCAGTCCATGACGAATACAAGGAATACTCCACATGACTTGGCGCCCAAGACGAGGACTCTCCTAAACCTTAGGCCTCCGGTGCATATATAAACCGAGGCTAGGATAGTCAATAGATCGACTGATATTCATTAGAACAATCTCGTGGTAGATACATGTACTCTATACTATATCCCATATGAATACAATCAAAAGCAGGACGTAGGGTATTATCTCTTCAAGAGATCCCGAACCTGGGTAAAATCCTGTGTCCATGTTGCCATCGCTCCAAGACGCCTAGCTTAGGACCCCTACTACGAGATATGCCGGATTTAGAACCGACATTGGTGCTTTCATTGAGAGCCTACTGGGTGATCGTCACGGATCGAGGGGATGATCAGGTGATATTTTTTTCAGTTAGATCTGTTTTACATAAATTATCTTTTTCGCAAATCATCACTGCCGAATCGTGCTATTTTGTTCGCAGACCAGGATCAAGAAAATTTTAACGACGGTGGTCGTACCCGTCGCCTGGCAGTACGTCGGATCCGAACTCTGCTATGGTAACCGAAGACGTGCTATCTCACGCGCCATGGAAATTCCTGTAGAAACACACGCACGCAGCGACATCCTAGAGTTGCAGGTCCGCTGCCTGGGTCAACGCAAAACTAAAAAAGAAAAATACAGCCTGGCCAGTGGCGATCCAGCCAAGAAAATGGTGCCGAGAAGTGCACATGGGCCAATCACACCTCAGCTCGGTGAAGGGCATCAGGGAGATTTGTTTCTTTTCCTTTTTTCAATTCAGCACCTACCTAGTCTGCCGCTGGTTCTCTACTACTTTTTCTAACAAGTGCGCAGATCAAAAGTACTGCTATCCCTTTTGAGGACTAGTTTTGCAGCACAATTCCAAAAATCTAGTAGCTCAGCTAGTATTATTGCTTTCATGTATTGGTGAACCCGACGTGAAGATTAGATTATGGTTGCTGCCATGAGCTACCCAATTTGCGGTTAAATCAAGACCAGAAAAAGTGTTCGGCGACTGGTCGTACGCCAGGTCCGTCCTCCGCTGTGACTCTCACGTGCCGCAGCCAAGGAGCCATCAAGCGGCGCCCTAGCAGAGAAACCACGCTGCGTGGACCAGTATTGCTGGTGTGCAACAGCACACGTGAAGAGTTCGGCTCGGCGGCGGCCGCAGGGAGATTTGATCTTTTCTTCATTATTTAATTAAGCTGAGGTTGTTTACGCTTTTCACTAATGATCCTTTTTCATGCACTTTTCCGTGGAGCAATCAACTAGAGTACTAGTTGTGACACATCAATTGGTTTGATTGATGCAACGTGCTAGCCTACGGCTATATCCGGACTCAAGTGGAATTATTCGAGCTATTTGTCTCCGCCGGGAGCTCCGCACAATGAGTTCGGATTGCCCCGCAGATTCCAATCTACGTCGGCACCGCTGCGCTCCCACTCCGCCGAGTCGTCCTCGGCGCTCAGGCCATATTTATTTAATTATTTACTTCACTTAATTTAATTAAGTAGAAGATTTTTTTTAAATGTATATATTATTCCCTTTATTTGTTATTACTTTTGGTTTGCACTCTTTTATGTGCACAGGTAAACCGACGTCGACTGGTCTGTGTCGCCACCTCGGAGATCCGACATCGTCGTCCTTCCAGCATCGACCAAACAGTGTCGTCACTGCGGCAAGCCGCCCTATGCCGGCATCGCCGCGCCGTCGTTTCTCCAAGCCAACGTCCACAACATCGACCTGTTTTCGACACATCGGCTGACGTGGGGGCTCCGGTGTTGCCCCGCCGACCTACTCTTTCACCTCGGCTAGACCAGGCGCTTCGCCCTCGCTTCATCAACCTACTCGGCCCGGGGCTTCAACGTCACCCCGCCGACCTACTCCGTCACCCTGGCTGGACTGGGGGCTTCGCTTCACCACATCGGCCGTATTGTGTTGCCACTTTGGAGTGCCGAGCTCCTCGCTCGGTCACCTCGGGACGGGCTTAGGGGCTGGGACCTCGGTCGAGCCGAGGACTACGCATCATGTTGGATCTGTCAAAATTCGATGGACGTCTTCGTCCCGCCACAAGCCCGGACCGCATCATCAACACCGAGCATCTTAACCAGCTAAGTTGCTTTCATGCTCAAATTTTTTAAATGTTTAATTTTTGTTCGGTTCGACCAAGCATTATATTTATGTTAAAATCTGTTTGTTAAAAACGAGGTTCGTTAAAAACCGCTGCTTTTTCACATGTTAACTGGGGGCTCTTAAATTTATATGAGCCGTTTTATAATAAATGTGTTTTCTTCTTAGTCGTTGCAAAGTCTTTTTCTACTACTCCTTTTTCCGACGCGAGTGTATGGTCAATAGCTGGGTAGCCTAGTTTCTCTCTAAAGCCACTCGAGTTTAGTTTGCTAAACTGGCCTGAGAAGCACTCCGCCTTCGGGACAGGAGGTTGAAGCCGAAGGCTTACCCGCTTGAAGTCTGGAGATCGGATGTATCATGTTAAAGCACGACGGAAGCACAAACTAATTTTAAGACCAACTTTCAGATTGGCACCAAAAAACTTGATTTAGTTTGGACGTAAAGTTTTTACATAAGTTTTTTGGCTTTTCGAGCTTATGGAACTTTTAAGCTATTTGTATGTTTTTCTTTCAGGAGGCGGGACATCTTCATGAAAGAGGTGCCCTGCGTAATAATTCAGCTCGGGAGATCTTTTCTGACCCGCAGCTTGGCATCTTTCCTGCCGACCTACGCCTCGGCATTGGCGAAACACACATGACATCTGGACTAGTTCTCGAGGAGATTCGATCCTCAGGTTGGTCGGCCGCACCCAACCTGAGTCTCGGGGGATACTGTGTGTCTGTAGCATAACTCTCGCAGTACAATGTCGGATGCCTTTAAAGCATTGGCAATATCAACGGGGGGCTGTGACTAGAGCCGAACCCACCAAAAGCCAAGGTACTCTATGGAGTCCTCGGCCAAACGTTCTTGGATATTGCTTTATATGCATCAGTTTCGAATTGTGTCTTCGATCAATAGTTGGGTTGCCCGGCTCCTGTGCTTGCCTCCTACGTTCCGCTTTGTTCGGCTAGGTGTGCAAAGGGAGAACCACTGCGATTGTACTTCCGATTTAACTGGTCAAGTACCTCAGTGGAGAAAGCCAAAAACTGATTGTCACAATCAGCGCAAACTGGTCAGCGATCCGTTGACTATGTCAAACTATAGATCGATAGAGGTTACCTCGTGGGCCTTTCATAAAATTGGCCGAAGTGTTAATGGCTTGACCTCGGCTGACGCCGAACACTAACCGGGGGCTAGTAACTGGCCTCCCAACTTTAAGCTCCTATGACTAAGTGAAAGTTATAAAGCCTGGATATTTGATTGCCTCGTTTTCGCTAACACAACTGCCTCCGGGCATCGAGATGTTGGCTAAGAGTTGTCTTGTTACTGCGGAAACACCATGCGTAGCATCTACAAAGGGGTAGAAGCCGACGATGGGCCACTCTCAAATGATAATCGGTCACAAAGGAGTCAAAATAGAATATAGCATAAAAGCGTTTGTATTCAATATACAAGCGCTGCCTTCCGTAATTATCGTTATAAAGCCATAAATATGCATTAATTTGACTTAAGATTTTGGCCAAGCTGGGTTGCCTGGCTCCTGTTCTTACCCCCTACGTTCCCGATTGTTCGGCTAGGGGGTAAAGGGAGCACCTCTGTGATTGTTACTACCGGGTCATCCGGGTTCGTACCTCAGACTGGGTGAAGCCAAAAGCTAGCTGTCTTAAGAATATAATTGGTCGGCAATGACGGAAGTGAAAATTTCGGTTCATTAAGACCACAGAGTTCGGGAACTTTCCCCAAACTAAATCCTCAATATTTTCCTCCCACATTGATCGGAGGTGAGGTTTTATGATCATGGTCAACATGACAGCCTGGGAAAAGTAACTTATACAGGAACTATTTTTCCCAGAAGATGTTTCTTGCGTTAAATAGTAATATAACATATCTCTTCGCGTACCTTTGTTTAAAAAACCGTATGGCCGGATTGCCTTGTTTTCCGTAAATCTTTGCCCTTATAAAGGCTATATAAAGTAGGACAAACACTCCCTGGCTACTGGCCAAGGAGGTTGAAGCCGATGGTCGGTCAACAAAGTTTTGTACAATGGGGATCCGAGCATTAATGATGTAAAGTACTTGATACATAGAATCATTACACATAAATTGTGATTGAAGTCAATTTACTCCGGATATCGATCCTTAGTTCGGCCACCCTTGCGCAAATTAAGGCTCGGGGGCTACTGGGCTTCGCACTTCTCACTTAAAAGCCATTAACGGGTTACATCGATCCCCTGATCTGGTGTTGCCACCCGACCAGTGGCTCGGGGGCTACTGCATCGATGATTCAAAGCAGACAATTTACAAAGTGCGAAACAGTTTCCGAGGAGATTATGATCCTCAGGTTGGTCGGCCGCACCCAACCTGAGTCTCGAGGACTATGCACACCGCGTTTCCATTCCAAAGTATGCTGCCGAGCTAGGAGTTGATCCTCAGGCCGATTTCGTGAATCGACCTGAGTCTCAGGGGCTACTGGGATCAGCGGTTTTATGTTTTCCTTCAGGTGCATCCCGGATTTTAGGCCAGCACACACCTTGAGGGCTACTGGCTATATATCTCGGCAGAGAATAAATTGCACCAATCGGAAAAAAATATTCGCAAAAAATCAGCCCAAGTCCGAGGTGGTGCACCACCTCGGAAGCAGTTCGGCATAAAGCTCGGCTGCGAGTGGCTGGCTCCATAGAGAACTTTTTTGGCGTTAAGCTCGGATAACCTCCTTCAAACTTTTTCAAAGACGAGGTACTCTATGCCTCCTCGGAGGCAGTCTGACATTGGAGCTCGGCTGCAAGAAGGCACCTCGGATGCAGTCCGGCGGTGGAACTCGGATACAGACCGGCGTTGGAGCTCGGCTGCTAAAATGTACCTCGGATGCAGTCTGGCGCTGGAGCTTGGATACAGACCGGCATTGGAGCTCGGCTGCTAAAATGTACCTCGGATGCAGACCGACGTTGGAGCTCGGCTACAAGAAGACACCTCGGATACAGTCCGGCGCTGGAGCTCGGATGCAAGAGGACACCGCTGCACGGGAAAAACTTCAAACCCGAGGTGTGGCGTAAAAAATGACACGGCATTGATAAAGGCCAAGAACCTAAAGGGTCTCCTCGGATGCCCGACGTGTGGACTCTTCGGATACACCTCAGCGATCCTCGAGATCAGAGATGCGAATATTTGTTGAACCAGCTTTCAAGACCGGCGACCGAAGATGAAGAACAGTTCGGAAGAACCGAGGAGCGTCCCCAACTTGAAGACCAGTTCAGGGGGCTACTGATGGTGTCCGGGACTAGGGGGTACTCATCAGGTCGTCTCCCGACCAGGTAGATCGGGCCGAGGACCCCCATGGCGGTTCACTCATGGGCCACTTCGGGCAGTCCATGACGAATACAAGGAAGACTCCACATGACTTGGCACCCAAGACGAGGACTCTCCTAAACCTTAGGCCTCCGGTGCATATCTAAACCGAGGCTAGGCTAGTCAATAGATCGACTGATATTCATTAGAACAATCTCGTGGTAGATACATGTACTCTGTACTATATCCCATATGAATACAATCAAAAGCAGGACGTAGGGTATTATCTCTTCAAGAGAGCCCGAACCTGGGTAAAATCCTGTGTCCATGTTACCATCGCTCCAAGATGCCTAGCTTAGGACCCCTACTAAGAGATATGCCGGATTTAGAACCGACACAAAGGGAGCCCCCTGCTCCCGCCATTCCGGCAAGGAAGCCTCGCGTCCTCCGGAGAGCTGTCTCCAGAGAGCCAGTCCATGGAGCCTCTTCAAGCACCGAAGTAGGCGACAAGGAGGCAGCCAGCAAGGCCACCGGATGGCAAGGATCTCGACACCAAGCCCCTGAACAGCAGCGAGTGCGGTGTACCTCTATGAGGAAAACAACCGTACTGGCTGCCGGAGGAGGTGGGTCTTCTCGACTTGCCGTGCCCGCGGCAACCAAGCAGGCCAGAACTTCTACACCGCCCCCTCCTCCAGCACCAGGCCAGAGAGCTTATACGATCTCTCCATCCTTAGTGACAAGGAGGAGGAAGAAGAGTACGTATCTCCGTCCATTTCCGTAAATTCTTGATTTCTTATTCGTGTTGATCTGACTTGCCTCGCCTTGTCTTGACTTGAAAGTGACTGGGAGACCTTGGCGCAGAGGATGGCCAAGAGGGCGAGGACGGCGGCAGAGGATGAGCCAGCAACAAGCACGGCGCCAGGCGATGACGTCGTGGATACCAGCCCTCAGTGCAGCCCCCAGCATGAGGCAACTATTCAATTTCCTTTGGCAAGTGTTGGTGTCAAGATATTTACTGCTATCATCGGCACGGGAGCAGGAGAAGCGCACCACGAGGAGGAACGCCTGGAGGCAGATCCAACTGGGGCGTCTCCGTCAACCGCTGCTCCGGCAAGCGGCTCTCCGGCAAGGACCTCCACAGACGAGCCTGTTCGCGCTGATGACGTGCCGACAACTGAAGCTGCCAGCAATCAGGCGATGACAACCGAGGTTGTCGGAGAGGAAACTGTCCCCCCTCTACAGTTTCAGTCTGGTAAGCCTTCTGTCGTCGAGTACTTTTCTCTCTTAATCTTCTTTTTTGTTTTCTTGAACTTGATCTGAGTCTTGATTTTCTCTCTTCTCCATCCTTTTAGATCTGCCTCCATCTGATGAAATGGACATCGACTCCACCAACGAGGAGATCACGAGGGACGCCACCGACGAGGCCAGCAACATTGCTGCTGGTGAGGCCACCGGGAGGACTGATGAGGAGGCCACCGGGATGATTGATGAAGAGGCCGCCAAGGAAACTGCTGAGGAGGGTGGCAACAAGAGCGCCGAGGCCACTGAGAACATCCCTGTCTCAGGAGTGCCAAGCGCTGACTCGGCCATGAGGGCGTTCTTAACCGGTAAGGCGGCTGTCGTCGACCACTCCTTGACATCTGAAGAGCCCTTCTCGAGCAGGTATCTGAAGGTTGGCGACAACCTATTCGTCAGCCTCCCTGGGACGTCAAGCATCGGGGCACCCACGGAAGGAGAAGTCTTGGATGGAGAGATCATTGCCGCTGCTGGGCTCGAAGTCGTCGATGAGCCGCATGCCAACACCAACGAGACCAAAGAGCAGTAGCTCCTCAAGGCCATGGGTGTGAACTTCCAAAAGCTCCAGGCATGCTACCTTAGCCGTACCGAGAGCTTGGATTCCAGGGCTGCCGTCCTTGACAAGGCAGAGGAGGAGTTCAAGAAGCGTGTGGAGGAAACACAGATCTGGTATGCGGAATGCCTCTAGGACCTCCAAGAACAGCACACCCAGCTCGCCAAGGCCAAGGAACTGTTTGTCCTGGAAAAGGCTGAAGTCGACAGGGCACATGAGGAGGCTGCGCAGAGGATAGCAGCAACCGAGGCAGGGTTGAACGAGCGCAAGGTTGGCCTTGACGCTCATGAAGAAGAACTTGCCGCTCATGAAGCAGAGATTGCCGCTACACTTCACGGCAAGGATAATGAGATCCAGGGCTTTATTTCGCGGTAGACCCAGGAGCTGGAGCGCAAACACAAAGAGGCCATCGAGGCTCAAGCTACAGAGCATGCCAGCAAGATCAAGGAGGCCGTCAATGCTGCCGAAGCCGCAGAGGCCGCCAAGATCGAGCTGGAAGGCGAGGTGTGAGCGCTCAAAGTAGATATCGCCGGTAATGGCAAGGAGATCTTGGCACTCAAAGTAGATGTAGAGAAGGCAACTCACACATTGGCGGAGCTGCAAACTTCAGTATCCGCCAAGAACCAAGAGCTCACCAAGGCCAACGATACGATTGAAGATCACAAGATGAAGCTGACCGCCTTGGAGAAGTCTCTTGATGAGGCCAAGAAGTGTGAGAGAGTTCTGACGAAGGATCTCGAGAGCGAGAAGGCCCTGCTTACAAGCGCCGCAAACTCCTTCAACGAGCTCAAAGGCACCTACAAGCTTTGGATTGATCGCCTTGTGGTTGCCGCGGAGAACCTTTCTGCACAGCTGTCTGCCATGGGCTTGCCGGAATACCACTACTCCATCACCGAAGGGGACACCGCCACCGCCAGGCTCACTCTCTTCTTCAAAAGCTTGATCGAGGCACTGGGAAAGCACCACGAAGCTTGAGCCGCATATCTTGCCAGCGAATCCCTCAAGCTTTGCCGGGACGTCCTCTTCAAGGTGCTCGTCAAGGTGGTGTACCGGAACCCAAGCGTTGATCTCTTCAAAATCTTCACAAGCCTGCCAAAGGGAGCCGACACCAAGGCCACCGAGGAGCTTGTCGCGCCCATTGCCGACTGGGTCGGCCAGATCTCCAGGACAGAGGGCCAGCACAGGCACTAATTCTTCTCGCACCATCTTGTCGCAAGTGCAGTCTATGTACCCGGCATCCAAAAATGTGGTAAGAAAAGAAATAATACGCCTCCTTGATGTGGGGGTAATTTACCCTATATCTGATAGTAAATGGGTAAGCCCGGTTCATTGCATTCCTAAGAAAGGAGGAATTTCCTTAGTAACTAATGAAAACAATGACTTAGTCCCTACCAGGGCTGTAATTGGATATGGAATGTGTGCTGACTTCAGGAAATTAAATACATATACGAAGAAGGATCACTACCCATTGCCATTCATAAATGAGATATTGGAGAAATTGGCTAACAACTCTTATTTTTGCTACCTTGATGGATATTCGGGGTTCTCTCAAATACCAATCCGTCCTGAAGACCAAGAGAAGACTACCTTTACCTTCCCATACGGTACTTATGCATATCGTAGAATGCCATTTGTTCTATGTAATGGACCGCCTTCATTTCAAAAATGCATATCTAATTTTTTTCCTGATTATATTGAAAAAATTGTTGAAGTGTTCATGGACAGTTTTTTGTCCAAGGCACGTCTTTTGATAATTGTCTCTATAATCTCACAAAGGTTTTGCAGAGATGTGAGGAAACAGGTTTTGTGCTAAATTGGGAAAAGAGTCATTTTATGGTCACGAAAGGTGTGGTGCTGGGACATAGAGTCTCAGGAAAGAGTATTGAGATATAACAAGATAGAATAGAGGTAATAGAAAATTTACCCTACCCTCAAGATGCGAAAGGTATGCAAACTTTTATGGGACATGCTAGTTTCTATAAAAGATTTATTAAAGATTTCTCTAAAATATCGAAATCTCTAACTGACCTGTTACACAAAGATGTGCCTTATTGTTTTGATAAGACTTGTGTGCAGGCTTATGAGAAATTGGGAGATGCCTTGACCACAGCCCCCATCATCCAGCCTCCAAAGTGGACTGAACGCTTTGAGATCATGTGTGATGCTAGCAATTATGCTGTCGGTGCAGTACTAGGACAACGGGCTGATAAAAAACTTAACGTGGTCTTTTATGCTAGCAGGAGTTTGGATGAAGACCAAGTACACTTGGCAACAACTGAAAAAGAATTGCTAGCTATTGTTTTTGCTTGTGACAAATTTCGTCCTTATATTATTTACTCAAAAGTGATAGTCCACACCGATCACCGTGCTTTACGTTACCTTCTTGCAAAGAAGGACGCTAAACCCCGATTAATTAGGTGGATATTATTACTTCAGGAATTTGATCTGCAGATAGTAGACCACAAAGGGGAGGACAATCCCGTAGCAGACCACCTATCAGGCATGGAAAGAATACCTTATTATCCAGTACCTATAAATGAATCCTTTCCGGGTGAGAGTCTAGCTATGATTAAAAAGATAGAACCTTGGCTTGCAAATTATGTTAACTTTCTTGTAGGAAAGTACATGCCGCCAGACATGAGTTATCATCAAAGGAAAAAGTTCTTTAGTGATCTGAAGTATTATTTCTGGGATGACCCATTTCTCTATCGGCATGGACCTGATGACATGATAAGGCGTTGTGTCCCAGAGCATGAAATGAATGCTATATTGGAAGGGTGCCATAGTAGCCCTTATGCAGGACACCATGCTGGAGATAAGACCGCCGCCAAGGTGCTCCAGTCAGGGTTTTACTGGCCCACACTCTTCAGAGATGCTCACAGGTTTGTTAAAAATTGTGACGCGTGTCAACACACAGGTAACATTGGGAAGAGACAAGAAATGCCTATGAACTATAGTCTGGTTTGTGAACCTTTTGATGTTTGGGGATTGGACTATCTAGGACCTTTTCCTATCTCAGATGGGTACACTCACATTCTTGTGGCTGTAGATTATGTTGCAAAGTGGGTTGAAGCTCTACCAACCAAGCATGCAGATGCGGCTACTTCGTTGAAGATGATAAAGGACATCATACTGCCCAGGTTTGGAGTTCCTAAAATTCTTATCACCGACGATGGATCTCATTTTATACAGGGAATATTCGGAAGAGTACTTCATAAGTACGGGGTGACTCACCAAATAGCATCACCATATCATCCACAAACTAGTGGGCAGGTGGAACTCTCTAACAGGGAAATAAAGACGATATTGCAAAAGACGGTGCAGAAGTCCAGGAAAGATTGGGCATCAAAGCTGAATGAAATACTTTGGGCTTATCGCACCGCTTATAAGAACCCCATGGGGATGTCACCATACAAAATGGTGTACGATAAGGCTTGTCATCTACCCTTAGAATTAGAGCATAAAGCGCTTTGGGCAATCAAAAATATAAATCTAAATCTTAAAGAAGCTGGAGGAAAAAGGTTGTTAGATATGCATGCTCTGAGTGAACTTCGCAACAGTGCTTACTAGAGTGCCAGGTTGTTCAAAGAAAAGGTCAAAATGCGGCATGATCGTAAGATATTGAAACAAACTTTCACTGCGGGGGACAAGGTCCTCCTATTTAACTCTCGTCTAAAGTTGTTTCCAGGGAAGCTTAGGTCTCGATGGGAAGGGCCCTATGAGATAGAAGAGGTGTACAATTTCGGAGCTGTTTGTCTTAAAGGAGGGAAGAACGGTCCTTGGATCGTGAATGGACAACGCTTAAAAATATACCTTGCAGATGAATAAAAGGAGTGGGATGTAGAAGAGGTAAGTTTATTCACAATCGAGCAAGCCGAAGCCCTCCGCAAGGAACAATGAGTATAGATCAACACACCAGTAAGATAGATGTGAATACCTAGATAAAAATTATATTGTTTTAATAGGCTTGTTAAAATTAGCATCTCAGAGTTTGGAATTTTTGTCTATAGTTGGGAGCTTTGCTACTAATCTTTCATGGATGAAATTTTTTCTAAGGAAGAAACTGGCCCAGTGCCAACAGACCAAAAGACGGTGTACCAAACAACCGCGAGCGCCCATTTGGGCGGTCATTTGAAAAAGAAATGGAAGAGCCGTGGAGGAGCAGATCCAAATACGGAGTATCATACGGACGTGGGCGCTCGTTTGGGCGGTCATTTGGAATGCCTCGGTGAACGCTCCGGGGACAGAATCAAAGACGGTGTACCCGATGACCGGACACGCCCGTATGAGCGGTCGTTCGTTCCAATCTCTACGACAGGTAAAAAAAAGAGAGAGAAGAAAATCCAGTAGCGTTTTAAATGACCGGCCATATGGGCACAAGCGCTCGTATGGAGGGCTGTCGTTGACATGGTTGGCGTGATTCTTTGCCGGTTTCATTTTGATTTCTTTCTAACTAACTCTTTATCTCATATCTCATGATTACCCATAGGATTAGCCTTCATAAAAGGGAGAAAGGGACGCCCATAAACCTAAAACCATGTAATCTCTCATCTTCTTTGCCTCGCATCTCCTCCAAAAAGCTTTTAGTTGCAGGTAACAAGCACGATCGCCGCCATGACCTCGTCCACCTGTGCTCGCATCATCCCCTTCCCCAACTTGGATGATGTTGAGCCCTCGAGTTGGGAGGACCCGAGGAAGCTTAGCATCAAGGAAGAACCTCGTGAGGAGAAGAAGGACATGCATGTTTGGCGGACTACTGGAATCAGCTGCTTTGCCATCTGCCAAAGCAGACGGCAAAGGCATGTTTGGCGGACGGCAAAGCCTTTGCCGTCCGCTAGCAGACGGCAAACATTCCGGCAAAGAAGCTGCCGGTAAAGGCTGCTTTGCCGTCTGCTGGCAGACGGCAAAGAAGCAAGCTCTTTGCCGTCTGCTGGCAGACGGCAAAGAGGTTTGCCATCTGCCAGCAGATGGCAAAGAGGCCAAATAGGCCAGCCCAGTTTGCACAGGCTGCTGCCACGTAGCCCTCTTTGCCGTCTGCTAGCAGACGGCAAAGTGGCTATATAGCCCATGTTTTTTCTGTTTTTTGTTATATCAATTCATTTTCACAGAAATTCAAACATATATATATATTCAGAATCACATAGTTTCAGACATCAAACATCAAACATAGTTTCACCATCATCATCAAACATCAAACATCATACATTCAATTCATATATATATACATAGTTTCACAAACATCCAATACATCAAACATCTAACAACTAAACAATAGCATTCTACCCTTCCATGAAGTGATCTTCCAAATCTTCAACAGCTTGAAGATCTTCCAAACCACCATCAACTTGTTTACCTTTGGGAAACCTGCAACAGATCAACCGATCGGAAACTCAAAATGGAGCTCTTGTTTCAGATTTTAAATCGACACATTAAAGGTTTTGACGTGTTGCAATTTAACTCATCGGCATAAATAAAAATCTGCTAAATGTGCTACACTAAATCATCATAGCAAGCAATATGCTCACACTGATGGCAAGGCATGGCTGCCCACACTGAGACATGTATGTGCCTTTTTGATTTGCAAACTTATGCTAAATGTGAGGCTTTTGTTCTCTGTATGCTCTCTGTACACAGTTAAATATGAGTTGAGGATGTCGTGGCTGTGGTGGGTTGCCGAACAGGCCCCAAGTAATTAGATCACTTTGATTTGCAAGAATTAAGTTCGGAGAAGTAAAACATTAGTATAAAAGCTAACGAAATAGATGTCAACTAATGTATTCTGTTTTAAAAATTCTAAAACATTACTAAGGTACGAAGTTTTGTAGGATTCTCAAAATCTCATCCTTGTGACAAAACATAGAAGCTTGATACAGAACTTTTTCAACTGCAGAGAAAACAAAATCAACATCTATGAACTAACAAAATTGTAACATCAAAACAAGAAAAGATAAAAACACTGAATAAGGGACAAAGCAACGGATATGGCAGCTGACATGTATATTTACTAGAAAATTTTCAGACTTTCAGTGTGTATATATCTATAGCAATATTACTATGGCTGATTATAAATGACAAATTTTGACACTTCCAAGTACAATTTTTTTGCTGCTACACACTGGCATTAAAGACAACAGCCAAGAACTTAAAATGTCATCAAAGGCCACTAGCATGTGAGCGCCTATGGAGTTCACGACAATTAGAATCCACAATTATTAGTACAATTCATATCAAAACCTTAACATCTTTGTACAGGAGCTTGTTATTTGCAAACCATGACATCTTCATAAATGGTTCTATGGCAGGCAGACCAACGACTCTGTGTCAAGTATTGCCCAATAACAAAAGACTAAGCTTCAGAATAAACATGATATGCTTATCAGAAGATGCACGCTGATCACAGAACAAACAATCGAAAAAGTTTATTTCATCAAAGGCACCCAGTGAAAATTAAAGAACAGTTCATAAGAATTACATATAGGAGAAAAGACCTAGGTACTCAACTAGCCTCATGACTTAGCTAGCCTTATAACTAGAATCCACGATTATAATTATTGTACAATTTATATCAAAACTTTGAGATCTTTGTACTGGAACTTTTTATTTACAAGTTGTTATTATTATTAAGCAAAGAACAAGAGCTTGTTATTCAATTTACTTTGAGAAGGCAATACCTATCTTCTTCATGAATGGTTATATGCTAAAAAGCATGGATACGGGGACACGGACACGGCGACACGCATACGGGGACACGGGATACGGCATTTTCTAAAAACAGCCCATCGGGGACACGGCAAGTATATATAAAAATAAAAATAAATATGACATGTAATATACAGTTAAAGACAGAAAAAAGAAAGAGATACTGCCCCATTTGTTGTCTGACTGTATGTTGCCTCATATTTCAAGTGCTTGATTGATCCAGACCACATCCATGTCATTGCAACTTGCAAAATATATCAAACAACAGTCTAGTATTAGTATGATAGTATCAAATCTGAAGTGGTACTTGACATTTGACAAACAGCAAAGAAGTCAGTCATATTAGTTACCAATGAAAGGAACATTACGTAATGATTTGGCTAATACGCAGCAGATGAAACAAAAGGTGTTTGCTTCAGTGGTCAGATAGGCATGGCAGTTAGGTTAGATGCAGCAAAGGCTTTGTTCTACATGCCTATGTACCATACTGGTGACTCCTTAACACAATATAGGGACAATATTCAAACCATGTAAGTAAGATTTGTGACGTGTCAGCCATAAACATGATACAATGCATGGTAGCATGATAGCGTAAAACAAAGTTGCCAGCATAGTTCATGATAGAAAAGCAAGATATATAGGTAGCCATAATGTATCATATAGATAGATAGCTCTGGTCTTCCAGCCTGATGTTTAGTTTTTTATCTTCTGCTGGTATGTATGACCAAACCCAGGCGAGGAGACATCATACCTGGCCATAGAGGACTCAGACTCAGAACTCAAGCAGGGTGGACTTAGACTCGCGCAGGGAGACCTCGAACTCGGGCATTGAAGACTCAGACTCTAACTCGAGCATGGAGTCAAGACTTGTCCATTCAAGACTCAACCTTCGGCATGGAAGCCTTATGCTCGGGCATGGTGGACCTTGAATTTCCCACTGGCACCTACCATGGTAACAGTGCCCATTTTCTTGAATGCTTCAACTACAGAGGTTTTCATTGTTGAAATTCAAGCACAGTCACCATAAAGAAAGTTCGATAAATAAGAGTCAGTTGTTAGAACTATCCTTTGACTATGTAGTCGTCCTAGATTGAAGCAAATATTGGACACGAGAAATCAAATTACATTGTTCAGTTCTTATCAACCTAGGAAGAAAATATGAGGTGAAATTCATATGTACAAAGTTTAGTAAACCCACGCCGGAAAGAAAAACAGCAAACGATGTTCACTTACACTACTCACCAGTTAGTCCTCATATTTATCCTAGCAGCTTGGCCAACCTATCTTCTTTGTTGTCATCATTAGCAAGCTACCAGGATCACATCCTCATCCCGGACAGCTCTGGTTCTTCTACAGCGGTAATTGACAGCGAAGCATAATCTAGAATTAAGAAATTAAGGAAAGAGCAGGGAATTAGTGAACTGAACATCGAAAGCGAGCAGAGGTAGCCAAGACTTATAACTCAAACAACAATTTCTTTTGCCCCAACAAATTAAAAGCATTTTCTGTTTGGCAGCATACATCGAAAGGAACAGACATGTTGTCTGTTTTATTCCCTTGGCACACATCTACCACCGATCAAATGGTTCACACCATTTTTTCTTCTTATGATACATATCTCCTCAATAATCAAATGGTCAATCTCAAAGTACAGCAGTCATATTAGCGTGCCCGTAGTATCAGTTTTATGATTGAAATACGGTCTCCCTGCGTAAAAGCAGACCCAAACAGCCAAGCCAACTGTCCAAAAAGTCTATGTATGTAACTAAATCATAATCTAAAACCAGCAAGCAACATGCTTGCTGGGAAACACATGCTACTCTCCCAAGCATGCTTTGGTTCACAAGAATTAGATACAAATTATTTAAATAAACAAATGGGAAACACATGCTACTCTCCCAAGCAAAACCAGAAACTGACTAAATGAGCAGAGGCCAAGTTCACATATGCTCCAGCCATTATTTCCCCCAATTTTCTGCAACTAAATGAAAGTGCATGATTAATTTAGCAGCAGGTACAAGCACACACTTAACAAAGGACAATACAAACTTGGGTTTTAGAGGCAAGAAACATTCGAAGATCGAACATGTGTGCATGACTAATTTAGTAGCAGGTACAAGGTACAACCACATACTTAACAGGGGACAATCCTAACCTAGGTTTCGGAGGGAAATGGTTGAAGAACAAACACGTCATCCTTCCGCCTTGTTCCATTCATCACTTCCCACTAAAAAAACAGATTGACATAGTTCAGTAATAATAAAAACAGAAAAAAACAAAGAAGGGGGGATGGTGGACATTGTCCGGGCAGAGAGGGGCACTGGACGCGCGCGTGGCCGGGCTGGCCGTGGCGCTAGGGCCGGCGGCCGGGGCGGCCGGCGGCGCGACGAATGGAGGGGGCGGGCGGCGGCCAGGTAGAGGCGGCCGGAGGCGGCCAGTGGCCTGGGCGGCGGGGTCGTGCGGTCCAGGGCGCGGGCGAGCGGGGCACGGCTGCGGGGTGAGCGGGGACGCGACCGCCGGCGCGGGACGCGCGCACGGGCGCGCCAGGTGCGACGCGGGGTCGGGCGAGCGCGGCCGGGGCACGGCTCGGCACGCGGTCACCGCGACGAGGACGGGGGCGAGCGGGGGGGGGTAAGCTGGCGGCGGCAGAGCGGCTCACCGAGGGGGCCGGGAAGAGGCGGCGTTCGGCGAGGCAGGGAGGTCGGGGAGGCGGGCCAGTAGGGGAGGCAGGGGGGTGGCGCCGTGGTGGCGGCCGGCGGTGGCGGGGGCGGCCGGTCGGCGCGGTCGCCGGGCGCCAGGCGTCGGCCCCCCGGCTCGATCTGATCCAGACCGGGGGGTTGGATCGGGGAGAGAGTGGGGGAAGTGGGGGGTGGCTGCGGCTAGGAGAGAGAGAGGCGCGAGGGGGCGAAAATTCTTTGCCGTCTGCCGTATGCTGGCAGACGGCAAAGATTTCTTTGCCGTCTGCCAGCAGACGGCAAAGAGGTACTACCCTCTTTGCCGTCTGCTGGCAGATGGCAAAGAAATCTTTGCCGTCTGCCAGCAGACGGCAAAGAAGTGGCCCGTGTGACCTAGCCAGTACAGTACCCCGTGGGGCCCACTGTGGTCTTTGCCGTCTGCCAGCAGACGGCAAAGAAGTGGCAGATGGCAAAGACCCTCTTTGCCATCAGCTGGTTCTTTGCCGTCTGCTTTGGCAAGACAGACGGCAAACAGCCTCTTTGCCATCAGCTGGCAGACGGCAAAGAGCTGGCAGATGGCAAAGACCCTGATTCCAGTAGTGGATATGGAGGAGAAGGTCGAGGTGGTGGAGATCGAGGAGGAGGAACCAACAAAAGAAGGAGATGATGGCACTATTCCAGATCGGTATCCTCCTAATCCCTATCAATTCAATATCCACGGATCTATTCTATTATTTCCTCTGGGGCCTCCTCAATCTGAGTGGGTAAAGGAGCCACTAACCTCGGAGGAGATGAAGGAAAAGATTCAGGAGTTGGAGAAAGTTTCCAAGGCTTGTGTTAATGTCATCGGAGATGGGATAGATTCTTACTGGTTGATGAGCAAAGATCTGGAAGCAAGAGTAGATGGTCTTTTTCATAAGATCGGGCTTATGATTGATACTCTTAACAACAACACTGCACAACTTGAGTTTCTGACCCAGGTTGAAGATGATCAGCAAGCCGTGATCAAGGAACTGAAGAACAAGCTTAAGAGCATCTGCGCTGCCTTCCAGGAATTCCAGGAGTGAGCGTGAAACGCTTTGTGCCTGGATCTCCCCGGCTTGATTGTAAGCTTGGGGGAGATTCATGTGCACTTTGTATCTTTACCCTTTATACATTTACCTTTCCGCGAGATTAGATAATAAGCTTTATTTTCAATAAGGTTGAACTATCGATTTTCCTCTTGAATAAGGAATGATCCCTTCCAATGAGTTTAAGGATATCTTGATGTGTGAGATCGTTACTTTTGTTTGAAGAACGTGCTTGATAGTTGTTGTGATCTAAGTAGTAGTGCATATTTACTCACATGATGATTATAAGTCCCCCACATCTTGGTTGTATAATTTTTTAAAAGGAGATAAAACAACTATATATGCTAGCTCATTGAAAGGTTCAACTTAATTAAGGGCAAGCAAATAAATTTATCCTCTACTAAAATGCCATGGGAAATGAAGTCTCTCTGAGAATAAGGCTGGCTTACACTTAAAATTTTCGTTGAGCCTTTAGTATGATTCAATGAGGGGAGACTGAACCCTTTGACAAAAACTTTTTACAAGCAAAATGAAAAACTACTTGCCCGGTTGAAACAACAATGAACTAGGATATGAATTTGTTACTTGTCCTCAACAAAATTAAATAACGAGATGTGGATGTCTGCATGATCATCACCAGATTGAGTATGGGCTATTATTTGCCACATATTCGCGTCAACAAATGTTCCTCTCGGGAGTAATGGACTCATACCTTTTGATATCCGTACCTTATAAACACAAGGTGACCTTGATCTTTACAAGCCACAGTACTTGCTCGGGGACGAGCAAGACTTAAGATTGGGGGAGTTGATGAGTCCAATTTACATGACATTTTTCTTAAATATTTTGTGCCTACAAGGTGGGCTTTGTGGAATTTTACCGGATTCGCGCAATTCTTTTTGTTGATAATCTCACAGGTAACGTCTTTTGGAGCAATATCCATTTAATGGAGGAAATCTTCAAAAATGGCAGTGGAATCACACATTAAAGGTGATAAACACTTTCCATAAAAAAATAAAGCAAGAAGGCCAAAGAAACAGTCGTCGTCGCGCTTTCAGAGTGAACGACGGCGTTCCATGCGACCGCGCGCGCTTGCATGAGCGGTCATTTGGCGCGCCGCCGCCTCTGGGAGATCGACTACTTTCACCCCGTCGAAGGGTTCGACAGGGAGGACGAACAGAGACTCCAGAAACTCATCCAGAAGGCAGAACCCTAGCCGCCGGAACCCAGCCGGAGGGAGGATCGACCGGGAGAAGAAGGGGATTCCTCTCACTGTGAGAGGAACGACATCATCATCCACATCTACATCATCACCACCTTCATCATCATCGTCATCCACATCCTTATCATCTGCAACATCAAGAACCCTAGTGGATCCTTCGGTGTATTGGTTGAATCATTCCCCCATGTATTCCATTACCATCACCATGATGATTGTTGTTCCTATGTGTGAGTAAACCCCTAGTTCTCAGGGATATGGATGAACCTTGGTATGTGTAGGATCTGAAACGTTTATTATGGATATGAGATCCTCTGTTGAATGCTTAGTTTAATAACTTCGTGAATGTTGTGAAGGGGCCCCACTCAGCATTTGTGCCTATGTTGGCCACAAAGTATATCACTATCTTGCATAGGTTTAGGATGTGGAGGTAATTCGAGGTGACAGTAAAAGCCTACTGCTCCTAGCCTTTACATATGACCGGGGATTTACGGAGAACCCTTAGTGAGGCCGCGTCCACATGGAAACCCTTAATTATCATGAGTCGTAACCCACAGGGGGAGACTATGATGGTGGCGTGTGTGGCACAAAGTCTACCACGAGTAGAACATGATCTGTACCCGGCTCCGCCCAGCATAAACGTCAATAGTGGCTCAAGTATCCTTTCCATGCTATGCTTATGCATAGTAGTATTAGAAGCATACCAATGGGGATTCCAGACTCCCTGAGAACACCTTTTTAATTCTGTTGTTTCACCGTTATTTACCATCCTTGTCTTTCATTTATTTTTATGTTATTTAGTTACAAGTCACCATTTTACTCAATCCTTACTTAAATCCGCCATCACTCTGCTTCAAGTCTACAATTATCTGCAGGCACAAAGTTACATAATTCTCTACAAGGGGCAAAAGTCTGATTCTTGTGCTCCCTGTGGGAACGATACTCTTACTTCGAAAAGGCTACAACTAAACCCTGTGCACTTGCAGGCTATCAGTAACCCACGCAAATAAAGTAGACGAGTAAGTTTTTATTTTTGTTTTTAATAAAAAGAGTGATTGAAGTTCCATATGAAGAACTGAGTTTGGAAGAGTTGTTCTAATGAAGGCCTAGCCTTGTGCAAGGTGATTTATAAGTTAGACTGATGTTTGAATGCCTAGAAATGTGTCTATGTATTGTCTTGGAACTAACCCCGCAGGAGAGCAAAGAAAAAGAAAAGTTTCGAAAGAGACAGATCAAAAGACGGCGTTCAAAACGACCGCCAGCGGTCGTATGAGCGGTCGCATGACCCGCCGGCGGTTCCAGTGCAAAACAACCAGAGGCAGCAAGAGAAAAGACAGTGTTCCAAACGGGCATGAGCACCCGTTCGAGCGGTCGTTTGACATCTTCGACCAGAAGCACAAAAAGAACAGAATGAAAGACGACGTTCAAAATGAACGCAAGCGTCCGTTTCAGCGGTTGTTTCATCTGCACGTAGGCAAAGGTGAGTTAAACCGGGTTGAAGACGAAGTTCCATATGGGCGCTCACGCCCGTATGAGCGGTCGTTTCGCACGCTGATAGCTCCAATAAGCCCGAGGAAGGAGGTATTTCGCCCCCATCTCTCTCTTTTCTTATTCTTCTCCCTCCAAACCTCTCCATATCCTAGCAAAACTTTGCCGATCACTCTACTCGTTTGTTTTTAGTTCGAATCCTTCCATGTGATCGATCTACGGTACGTTTCTCCTTCGATCCCCAATTTATTTTCCGTGAATCCACGTTCTACATGCCTAGCATTGCCATGTTTATGATATGCATATTTTTGATTCAAACTTGAGTTTGGCATGGATTTGTTGATGTTTTTAGAGGAGTATGATGTCATGAGTCCCGTAGGATCATTATTATTTCATTATAATTGGACTGGAAATTTGTTTTATAGATGTTTACACGGAGGTCTTATCACGTACTTAGTGGTTCGAGTTCATCCACCACACAACCGCAACAAGTTTTCACTCAGTGGATCGTCTTCACCGACCGTGGAACAAGGAAGAAGTTCCAGAAGCTCTCCACAAGGAAGATCAAAGCAACCAAATGGGCTTGTGTGAATACTCTCGCCAAGCTAGGTATCACTCATGATTTTAATTTGCTTTGTCATAATGCCGGGTTGCATCATTTTGTTTATCAGGGATGTGAGACTTATGAATGATTGATGCTTGAGTTTCTTAGTACTCTCTCGCACAATGTTGGTTTAGTGACAAATGCATATGAGGACGAGAGGATCACTTTCCGTCTCCTTAACCAAGACTTTAACATCACTTTTGTTGAGTGGTGTAACTACTTTGGCTTCCCCAACAATGATGATGATATTAGATATGTTTATGATTTCACTGACCCGCACCCAAGGCAATCCTTTCATCGGATGAGTCACCATGGCTCTAAGCAAAGAGCCAGTTGCATTGAAAGTCCTGCTATATGTTATTTCTACTATGTTATCACTAACTCGTTGCAGGCACGAGGAGAAGTTTCTAAGGTGAATGATGAGAACATGCTAGTTCTCGGGAAAGCAGCAAACCTGGACGTCGGTTATTCGCCCAACCTAGGGGAAATACTTTTGACACACCTGACGCATCAAGCAAATCATGCACAAGGAAATATCATGTGTGGAGGAGTGATCACCATGTTGGCCAACTCCCTTGGCCTCAACTACAATCATCTCCGTCCCATTGTCGGTAACACCCTTGTTAACATTCGTGTTCTTACTAGCGCTGGTATGGTAGTAGTTCGTAATGGCCGTCATTGTATCAAAATTCCTAGAGTGGCGTACTTGTTACCCACACCTATGCCTAACCATTTCTCCATCGAGAATGGATAATTGCATTATGTTGCATAGGAAGGGGATGCAGCTTTTGACCAAGAAGGGCCAGAACCTGAACAAGTAGATGAAGAAGAACTTGTCACCGACGAAGAGGAGGAGTAGCCCCAGCAAGACTACACCACCTACGCGGACTTCAACAACCTCCAGAGCTCTATCCATGATATGAGCAACCTCGCATCGTCCCTAAGAGGCACGGCCGCCAACATGAACATGAACTTCTCCAACTGGAGGCAGGAGTGGGCTCCTGACCAACCGCCGCAATGATCTCCCCAGTTTGGGCTTGCAAGAGCCTAATCTTGGGGGAGGTTATCACCACTTCTACATCAAGATGTGGCGGTATTTGAATAAGTTGTAATGAGGTTGTACTTAAGCTCGAGGAGCTTCAAAACACTCATGTTGGTTTGTTCCAACACTCTGCTTTTTATTTGCTTTTATTTTTTTATTTTTGCCATTGCGATTTTTTGGTTGCAAGTTAGTTTTCAAAAACCCAAAAACCAACAAAATAGAACAAGCTTTGCTTTGCTCTTGTTCTTTATTTAGCCCCTTGGAGTTCGTTTGCATTTTGTTTTCAGAGGAGTTGATCTATGCCAGGACAACGACGAATGCAAGAGTAAGGAAGAGAAGTGTGTAAATTCGCAACCGTGAAGGTATGTCCTACGACCCCCGTCCTTTGCACTTGGATACTTAGAATATATGTGGTAGTTGTATGTGTGATAGGTGCAGATGGGAGTAAGTCTTGATAGTTGATACAAAGGTTTTGCTCTAGTAGCTGAAATAATTTTGTAGCCTTTGTTTTCTTTAGTTTAGACTACTAAGACTTGCCGTGGGATAGTTTTTGAATGAAATGTTATTAACCAAGTATAACTTTGCACAAGAGAAAGTATCTCAAGACTTGGGAGTTGAGAAATTGTAGTGGAAGTGATGTTTAACATGCTCAACCCCATGTTGTTAATCTTAATAGACTTGATAGCACTTGTGGATTAAATTGTCTAGAGGAACTTAGTTGAAAGGTGGGTGAGATTATGCCAAAAAATCTGGGTTGTATATCTCAACATGGTGTTACAGCCTCCGGTTGGTGCCATGGCCTTTGCTACTATATACACATTTACGTGTGTAAATGTGGCTTCGTCACTCTTCTTGATGTTATGCTGAGGACTCCGCTGGCCAATGAACAATCCACTAAGAGTGACATCTTGGATTTCGGCTATGAGTTTGTTACCGTACGTAGTGGCAACAATACAAACGAATATTATTCGGCTTTCTCTTGAGTGGGTGTGTATGTGGTAAATAAAGGGGACTAATCAAAGGAGCTCGAAAGAGACATTATTGCTAAAGGTCCATAGTTCCCAAACATTAAGCCACAACGAAAACCTATGCATGATCACGTATTTGGCATAATCTCCTTCATGTAACAATCAAAGTTCTAGCAAACAATGATTGAAACAAAGTGTTTAAGAGCCTAGAAGAGGAGACAATTGTGGGTGTGCTCATGAGCACTAGAGCATCATATTTCACTACATGCTTTCTAGTCCCTAACTTATGTTTTCATGGCTCTATCTAAAGAAACTCTTCCGTGCATTCCCAGCAAGCAAGTGTTGTCTAGATTAAATGAAATGAAGTGTTGCAAAGTTGTTTTAACTAGTAGATTAGAAACTTTGTGTTGATTATCTTTGCTTCACTAACACTTGCACTATAACCATGCCACCGCTATATCTATGATAAGTTTTTAGGTCAAGAATCGGAGGGCTATCTAGGCATACCGATCGTGAGTGAACCAAAACCTTCTCGTTATTTCGGTTTAAACAACTGAGTTCCTTATACTTCGGATTTCTCTCTATGTTGCTCCAGGACGATCAGGTTTAAGCTTGGGGGAGTTGATGAGTGATATTTTTACACTCATTTCAACCTTGTTTAAACTGAGATATTTCATTAAAAGAGAGATATTCACTCTGATATTGCCACTTATGACTAATGAATGCATAGGATTCCACAAATCCTCTCTTTGATATTTTTCCACAGGAAATGGGCTAAAAAGGGAAGAAATCACGTGGGAGAAAGGAAAGGAAGGAAAATGGAGAAGAAATAAGTCACCAGGAGGCGCCAGAAGGCAACCAGTGTCAAATACGGCGTTCCATGCGACCGCACGTGCTCGCATGAGCGGTTGTTTGGCATGGAAACCGAGGTAGGTCGTCCACCTGAACAACTTTTATAAAGGGGACCCCATCGAAATGTCAACAGAACAGCGTCGAGGGAGCGTCGAGCACAGCCAGAACCTCTTCATCATCATCATCTTCATCCACAAACCCTAGCCGCCGCCATTTTCATCTCCATAGCCATCTCCACTACCATAGTGCTCTTTCATCTAGTTCATACTTGTAATCGTGCATCGCACAAGGCATCCATTGTAAGACATATTGCAATCAATCAATCCCAAGATGTGTTCTTCAATGTTTTCTTCTCGCGATCTGATCTCCATGTGTGAGTAGTTCGGTAAGGTATGGGGTGAGGCATGAGCCTTGCAAACCCAGGTATTTGGTGAAGGGATCAATGTAAGCCTTTGACATAACGTCTCGTATGTGTGAAATAAAATTGTTTTGTTAAGTGTCCCTTGTCTTGTCCACGATCTTCATCCTAGCAGGTACCCAAGATCATGGAGATTGAGCACCGGTGAGGCTAGGAGCAAGGGGACCATGAAGTGTTATACCGAACACCAGTGACAGTAAGGTTTAGTAGGGTAACATGGATCATAACCTTGGGGATTCATGAGGCGTAGTCATTAAACGCCCAATGCTTTTGTCTGATATTATTATCTTAATTATCGGGGCAACCCCGCGAGATGGATAGGGCCTTTGGTAGGACAACTGATTCTTGATGTAGGACTCGTGTCGGTTAAGATGTTATTTGGACACATCCCCCACTCCGATACGAAGCAAGCACCTCTTGATGGGTGACTTCCTGAGCACAAACTAATATCATTTTTTATCCCAACACCAATACATGGTTGTAAGCATTAAGACCTCATCCCCGTACCTTGTTTTTATTATAAGTGTTTGAATCACAATTTTCTTGCTGATCTGGTCAAAAGCTGGATTTGACACTTTGGCAAAAGCTTGCTAGAGACCATTGCTTCAAGGGAGTCTTCCTCTCGTGGGTTTGATACCCAGGGTCACCTCTGGGGAAATAGGTGCGGGATACCCTTTCTTGTTCCAATACTGGATCAATAAAAGGAGATATCAGATGTTATCCAACGGTCACTGCCGCTAGAATTGTTTGTTGACTAAGTTCACAAAGCCCTGCGTACGCGTCAACATAGTAGGCCCACAAGTCAGCCTCCAAATCTGTGGCAAACAGGATATAGCCCATTTGCCATTATTTTTAATAATTTATAGCCCATTTGCTAATTCTTAAGGATTTTGTGAAGCCCATGTTCTTTTTGTTAGCATTACAGCCCATATTCTGGCCACGGTTAAAAAATTCAACGAATTTTTGCATATTTCGGTGGGGTTCGAACTGTTTTTAATCCCAAAATTTCGAGTCAGATTCAAACTAATTTGAAAAATAAATTTATATTAATTTAAAATCCAACAAAATTTTCCCCGTAAAAAATCAATGAAATTTAAAATATTGAAATCCTAAAAAAATGTAATTTGAAACTAATTGCCGGTTTGGTGTGTTGTTTTTAAAATTTACAGCCCATTTCTTATTACTTATAGCCAATTTTCTAGGCAAGGTCCGAATACATCCCTCCTTGTCTTGAAAGATTTGCAGCCCAGCAGGGCTGAGAAAAGTAAGTAGCCTCGGTTGGGTATTCTGCCAAAAAAATAGAACTGGGCTAGCCATTTTCAGAAAGAGAAAAAAACAACTGGGCTAGTCATGTGGTAAACAGAAAATAAAAGCCTGGGCTAGACGGGCTACAGCCCCCGCACAGCCCAGTTGATACCCTGCTCCATCTCAAAAACAAAAAACAACTGCGCGAGCTGCTGGGTCCCTGGTGTCAGCCTCTCGTTGGGCAATTCTCTCGCTTATTGACTACGTTGGCAATGGCGTGGGACCCAGATGTCAAACCATTAGGAGGAAACATTTTTTTTGGCTTGTAATAAGGAGGCACTTGCTTGCATACAGCCATGACCCTCGTGGGTCCCTACTGTCATCCTCTCCATGTACAGCATCTCTTGATTCCTCTCGGTTATTGACCATGTTGACAACGCCAGACGGCAGCACCGCGGCGAGCGAACCAAGGAAGAGGACGACGGTGAGGCCTCAGATGGGAACGAATAGGAGCCGTGGAAGATGCGGCAGTGTAGCCGCAGACTCGCAGGCAAAGGGGAGTACGAGGGTTGACTTGTTCGGGTGCGGGTGCGGGTTGGGGCTGACGTCATCGGAGAATAATAGGACGCGTGGGGGAGTGGAGGGATGGACTGGCCAACGTTTGAGGGTATGGTGGGGTGGCAATGCGTGGGCAGAGGTGCAGCCAACCGTGGGAGGCGGGGGCAGGCAGGACCGATGGCGTGGTTTCGTTTGGGCATCTGGAGGAAGAATACAAGAGATAGAAGAAACACGACAGATGTTGGATGTCAATCCAACGACTGGCAGGCAGAATCGTTTGTTGACAACACCACCTTGGATAGGCTTTTTCCTTGTGGGTCCCAAATGTCAAAATCCAAATCTGTCATGGCGATGCAGCCTTTCTTATTAGGAATTACGGCCCATTTGGTGTGCTAGCTCAAAATAAGTTTGTGGCTGCTGGCGGGCTCTAAGCACTTGGGTTCTGTAATGCACAATGAGCTCAAGGAGCCAGCGAGAGTGATGTTATTTCCCTTGGTTGGGATTTGTTACAATATTTCTCTCTTATATAAAGAAATGGCAAGCCATTTGCTTTGTTTCCAAAGAAAATATGACAGCCACAGCCTAGTTGAAAGGGGCAACAACATCTAACTCCAGCTTACAAACTGTACAAAAGCATGAGGGTTAATTGTTCATCAGGTTCAGACAAAATCCAGATTGAAAAGGGCAACAACATCTAACTGCAGCAGTGTTTTTGGCAGTCATGATCAAATGGATCAGTCAGATCCATAAAATGAACATCCCGGTTCCTAAAATTTAATGGAATATGACCACAAGATGATGTAAAAAGAAGACTAACACGTTCAGAAGCCCATTTGTCCACCGGAAACTCCTTTTTTTCTCTTCGACATATCCATCCATCAAAACTTCGTTGTTAATAAATTTAAGTCTGATAGCAATAGTACCCTCGCATTTAGCAGGAAGAATGTGACAAATCTAGTGTTTGCATGGGTGGCTACATATCCTTCCAGCGTTATTGTCTTCAAATGAATGTCATGAGAATTGAGAAAATCCCGGTGCTTACGATGCCACCGATTGGTTATACCTTTTGTACCCCGTCCTGCTGCCTAAATAGACATGAAGATTGAAAACAGTTAAGGTCTAAAAAAAGAGTATGTCGAAAGAGCAACAACTGAACGGTTAATTCTAGCACACTATATATGGGCTTCCAATGTGCGTGAAATCATCACCTTTATATACAACTTCTCCAGACATGGAAAGCATCGCAACAAGCCAATAATCTTGTTCAGATCAAAAGTATTCATACTGATATATAAGATCTTGACAGAATCCAACATCACTGATAGGCTATCCATGGACAAACTCTTCATTGAGCATAGAACATAATATTAGTACAAAACGTGTACTACAAGATGATATAAAACTTATGCGCACAAATGAAAAATGCAACTTATGATTACAAAAGTGTAGATGATAATATACAGTACCTGGATAACTATGGAGCCAAACACCATCTTGAAATGATCACAGAGATCATGAATTACACCCAAGGTCTCCAGTTTAGGCGCAGAGATGACAATTATTTGCGAAGGTGAATAACAAGAATCAAGGATCAACCTTGGAAGTGAAGGGGCATCTTCGATGATGAGCTCCCCTACGTCAAAAGAAACTCCAATTCTTACAAGGTTAGGCGATTTTATTAGGAGACAACCGATTTTAACTGTCAAAAGAAGCACTAAGCACTCCAGGGCAGGGCAACTGGATTGGATGATGCCGTGCAGTGAGGCCTCCAGCATACGAACCACCACAAGTGAAAGTTTTTTGAGAAGTGGGAGTCGAAGCTTTTGTACCAGATTGTCTGGTAGTTTGCACAGGGCAAAGGTGGTGGTGTGGAGAGAGGAGGAAAATTGCGAGATGGACATCGGTGTTGAGGGCACAAGTACATGGCGTTCGGAATGTGGTATGTGATTTATGTGGGAATAGTACAACTCAAGCAGCTGGAGTTTTTCGAATTTAAGGAATTTCAGCCAGGCGTCCACCGTGCAGGGTATGCACAGGTAGCATGCCGGGATGCAGAGGCATTGAACGGAGCCCTGGTGGGAAGAGATGATGGCTCCGAGGAGTTCAAAATCATTGAACAGAGATAGGCCACGACAGTCAAGATTAAGAGGCGTGGCACACCATAGAGGGCACCACCGAGATGAGAGGACTTGGGTGCGGCAGCAATCCTTGGTCGGGAGAAGCAAGATGATCTCCCCAAGGATGGCGTCTGGGAGATCGCTGATGCGGTCCGCCATAGATTCTTCGGGTTCCTCAGATCCAGGGGGGAGGCTCGCCGCTTCTCCCAGCGCTGCCGGGTGCGTGAACTACAACCGGCGTCACCGCTGGCGGGAGCCTCATCTTCTTAACGATGGGGCCGGCCGACTCCATTTTCCTTGCGGGCGCCGCATCGAGCTCATGGGTTTGAATAGAGTAGCGAAAGACGAGCCTGGTTAAGGGGGGCTAGGGTTTTCTGTAGGAGTGAGGAAGAAGGGGAGCAGGGGTTTTCTGTAGGAGTGAGGAAGAATGGGAGAGGGGGTTTTCTGTAGGAGTGAGGTGAGGAAGAAGGGGAGCAGGGGTTTTCTGTAGGAGCGAGTTGCAGTGAAGTGGGAGCGAGGAGGAATAAGGGTTTTTTTGGGAGCACCCCTCTTCAAGTAATATGGGCTTTTCCTACAAAAATATGGGCTTTAAGATGGATTGGCTCTTGTACTGGTCGGTCTTAACACTAGAGACATCCCATTAGAGACACTCTCCAGCTCTCCAGCTTATGGCCCATTAGCAAAAAAATAGACGCACTCCAGCTTATGGCTCCTGCTCGGTAACCTTTTTCAACTTGAAAAAAACTTATGGCTCCTCCTCGGGACCGCTTGGCATCCACCAAATTAGAGGGTGCGGTAATGCATGCAGACACTCACACTGGTCGAAGCGCGACACAAATGAGGTGTCAAATAACAGGCCCACAATATAGATTCTAAAGGTTCACATGCTAGTCAACATTCACATTAAACTAAGCTTCACAAGATACAGTATGCATACTAGCTAACATTCACAAGCACATAAGTTCAGCATGTTTATGCATCTCAATGATTCACCAGACTATAACCAAGACAAAGTTGTGAGAAGGTGTAGAAATCAAGAAAAAACGATCGATGCTTCTCAGAGAAAAGGGCCTCCCTACACATTAATTTCCTAGGCATGATTCTTTCTTCTCAATGTTGAGTGCACTTTGAGCATGTTGGCAACTCCACAGCTAGCTCGCTGGCTCATCTTGCAATTGACGCCGACACATTGCAGCAAACAGAGGAGGCAATAGAGATCACTCAACATCAGACCATTTTGTGCAGTTCTACTGAAATCATCTTCATTGTCCTGAAAGTGAAAAGATAGGAAAACAATAGCTGTACTTAAACGGTGTTGCAAAACAGTAGCACATATCAATAGCTCAGCATGACAAAACATGATCATCTGGACGAAGGGGTACTGACCTGCGTGAGGAAGATTATCCATAATTTTGTAAGTGTTTAGTTGATTTCCACCTTGCACTACAAAAAAACACTTCCGTGATGATACGTCTTTGTCATAGTAGGTCATGTTTTCTGTCATGCATGTACATCCATGACGATTTTATGACAGAATCAAGATAGTCATACCTGTGCTGTCGTAGAAGTGTTCCATGACAATACTGAAATTATCATCATGGAAGTGTCCACTTCCATGACGATAAATGTCGCGTCATGGAAGTGTTTTCGTCAAGGGTGACCGACACGTGGCATCCACCGTAACAGGTCGCCGTTAAGCTATCGGGTGCGGGTTTGGATCCGATAACCCGTTATCAGCCAGGACCAATGGTGATTTTCCACGTGTAAAATTCTCATTCGCCAACGGAACCACGTGTCAGCTCGGTGTTGGGACAGATGTCATCCATTCCTTGGACGAGAGATGCCTATGATACGTCGACACGTGGCATGGCCCAATAGTGGCTGATTCAGGTTAAACGGGCCGACCCAGCTGAAGGTCCATAAGATTTTGTCAGATACTAGTGGACCGGCTAACAGCATGCCATGTTTTGGGCCAAATTATGGCCCATATCAGATATGGCCCGTTAACAGTGCACTGTGTTTTGGGCCCATCTAAGGCCCGGTTTGTATTATGGCCTGTTAAAGGCCCGTTGAACAGTTTGACCCAGTTCGGCCCGATGATAGTTTCGGCCTGTTAGCGGCCCTTCACGCAATTGGGCCGTTTTCCGCCCAGTTTAACTTTTGGCCATTTCACGGCCCGTGCGGCATTTGGGTCCATTTTTGGTACAAGTGACTTTCGGCCTCTTAACGGCCCGTGCCGCATTTCGGACCATTTCTGGTATAATTTACTTTCAGCCTCTTAACGGCCCGTGCATTATTTGGGCCCATTTCTGGTACAAGTGACTTTCGGCCTCTTAATGGCCCGTCGTCTTCGTGTATAAATTTAAGCCCACTTTGACTATCGGCCTGTTAAGGGCCCGTGAAATAATTGGGCCTAATTATGGCCCGCTTTGCACCTGGCCTGCTTACAGCCCACCATGTTATTGGGCCAACCACGGCCGGGATAAAATTTGGCCTGTGAATGGCCCGTCATATAATTGGGCCAATCATGGGCCGAGGTATATTTAGGCCTGTTGTCGGCTCATGAATTGTTCGGCACAATTCAGGCCCGATCTAATTTTTAGCCTATTAAAAGCCCATGGTATTTTCTGGCCCAACTAAGGCACGCGGTTTACTCGGCCTGTTAAAGGCCCGAAACTACTTGGGCCCGGTTTACGTTCAGGCCTGCTAACGGCCTGAGATGATTGTGGGCCCACGTTTTGACCCATATATAGAGTTGCGGGCCGGCCCGTTTGCGTAGTCTAATTTTTTATATATATAGCACTGACGGACCAATAGCATTTTGGCCCATTGATCTCCATCGAAGCTTATGGCCTAGCGACGATAGCATGTACAGTAAATAAATTCTCCTAAAAAAGTAAATAAATTACAGCATAGTGACTACGAATAAACCTAGACTATACAATAAAGAAATAATAGGATATTACATCGACTGGGCATCAAAGTTCGCCACTAGTGATAATAAAGCGCAACCAGACAGCAGATTACATACACTGGGCATCAAAGGTCGCCAACAGTGCAAATAAATGCGCCAACAAAATAATATACAGAACCAACAACTCTTCAACAGAGTTAAGAAAGGTTAGGCCTGCACGGCAGCTGCAGTGCAAGCAACTGAGCAAGCTGATGAGACTGCGCTTGTTTGACGCTTATATCCTCCAACTCTAGCTGCATAGCATCAGTAGACGTCCTATAATTCTGGTTAATCTTACATAGAGATTGGAGTTCCAGTATGAGTTGAGCTAAAGCATGTCTTTCTGATTGAATTTGAGACTGAAGAAGTCGAACAAATTTAGGCGGTAACTTCATCGAGCTTGTGTCACTGCTATTATCGAGTAACTTCAACACTACATCAAGACATGACTTTGGGGTTGTATCGCTATCCCGAAGATGTGTTGCCTTCTTCCCTGCAATATATGTTATAGGGACAAGCAATGGGTTCGTCTCACTATCATTGTGGCAGTTCTTCCTGGCGTCAGTGATATCACCCTGAAACATAAACAAGCAGAGAGATAACATGTTTCGCACGTATAAGCATCAGTGTTGTCAATTCATCCCATTTCTTAGTGGCAAATAAAGAGACACAGTTTAAAATAGCATTAACATAATAAGACATGCCAGGAAATGGCATTGTGTAGGAGTGGCCAGCTTAACCACACCACTGGATTGCAGATCAAGAACACAAGCATACATGCAGTGCTAAAGAACGTATAAGCATCAATGGCGAGTCTACTGCCAATTTATCCCATTTCAGATTGGTAAATAAAGAGACGATTTAAATAACATTAACATAATATGGCCCAAAGAAATGCTATTCCCTGGTCTCTCTACATGTGGCCACATGCATTTGGAAACTCAAGTGGGAGCATTAGCTGACCAATTAAATGTGTGTCTGTTAACTAATATCAGTATCATATCACATTCGTATTTGAACAACTAAGCTTTGGAATTATGATTGCTGTGTTGTTTAGCTTCAAGGGTGGACTGCTGCTAGTACGACACAAAGCATCTACGCAGATCGCAGTGTATATATAATGGGAAAACCCTAAGCATCACGAGTAAAATCAGGAAAGTGGAACTTGCTGGAAAATATGGCTAGTATTGCCGGTAAGGCTAGAAAGCTTCGAATACCAGCTCTCTTCAAGTGAAGGCGCAATACTGTTACTATCAGTCTAACTCTCAAAGGTGACACAACTCTTCCTGGATATTATGGCAGACCAACACGAAGAGTTGAAAGCATCCATCACAAGCGACCGAATAGACCTGTATACTGCAAGTGTCCCTGCTCCTCTTCACTACGAGGAACATATTGTACTACTATACTTATTAAAGAAGAACAGAAGAGGAACATGTTAAAGAAGAGCAAGCAGATTTTGGATAATAAAATGTTCGTTGCCCACCCATGATGAACCAGAGCGCATAAAGAATGCAACTCCATGCTATCTCTCTATATGTGGCACACGTGCTTATCGAACAAAAGAAGGAACATTAGTTGACCAATTAAACGGTCTCTGTTTTAGTAATATCAGCATCATATCAGATTCGTATTTGAACAACTAAGTTTGGAATTATGAGTGCCATGTTGTTTAGCTTGATGGGTCGAGGAGCAGTGCTAGCATGTCACGAAGCACCTAGGATGATGGTAATGAATATAAAGGGAATGGCTACATGCAAGTCGCCTGACTTTCATCATTTGGGTCAGTCGACCATTTCAGGCTGTTGGATGAAGATCCTACGTCTCCTAACCCTTCTTCTTCCTCACCTTTTCTTCTTCCCCAATAGACCACCACACGGGCCACCGGTCGAACCATCGGCCCTGCCCCCCCGCGGCCGGCGTCGCTCCCGCGACCGGCTCGCCGCCCCGCCCTCCCCTGAACCGCCCCCACCACCGCGCCCACCCGAAACCCTAAGATAGATAATGGGGTAGCCCTCCGGCGAGCCCCTTCCTTATCCTTCCTTCCCTACGGCGAACTCTCAAAAATCGACTGACCCCAATTTGAAATTTAGTCGACTGTCATTTAGCTAATGTGGAATATAAAAGGGGAAAACCATAAGCATTGCGAGTATAGTGTTGAGCGTGCCATGGCAGATCTGAAGGTGCAAACCGGACAAAGGCTACTTCACAACCAATGTTTGCTTTCAACTAACAAGTAAGATTCTAGGAGATGGACAAGAAATCACAGTAAAGCAGTGGCGATCTATTTTCTTGCTGAGATAAATAACTTGAGCTGATACGAAAGAGTACCGCCTCTGGTGCGGCGCCATGTAAGCATCTGCTGAGACGTTGAGGGTGCTGCGGTAGCGATGGCTGTCGGCGGTGTGGAAGCAAATCTGGGAGGGCAGACAGTGGGGGCAGGGGATATATCCCGGCACGGTGGACGTCGTAGGAGCGGCCCCGGCAAGGTGGATGACGGCGCGGATGAAGCGAGAGGACGCGATGCAAGGATCCTAGTCCGGAGCCGTGGATGAGAGACGTCGATCTCTTGTAATGGACGACGGCGTTGGGGTATCAGCTCTGGCATGGTGGAGGAGGACGGCGGTGGATGGGGTGGCGGACGGAGGAGGCTGGGGTGGAGAGGTTGTTTTGGCGCCCACCGAGTATGAATGGGGAAATGGAGGGAGAGAGGTAGGGGGAACCGTGTCTTTGGGACGCGCTTGTCTCAAATGCAGGGAAAGTTACAAACTTAGCCCCCATTTAAAATTTCAGATATCAGAGCAATATTGGTCGGTTGGGGATAGGACGGTAATCTCGCATACCCCGAATATTTGCCGAGAGCGATTTTGGCCGAGGAGAGTTTGTTTTGGCGCCCACTGTTGGTGCCCACCGTGTATGAATCGGGGTGAGAGGCGATTTCGGCCGTGGAGAGACTGTGTTTTGGCGCCCACCGTGTATGAATCAGGGTGAGAGGTAGTTATGTCATGTTTGACTGAAATCACAAAGCTACCCCTATGGAGGCCTATAGAAATCGAGCCGATAGGCTTTGCGTGTCAGGGATAGGCAGTAATAGAAAATATCCATCTCCCAAAATTTCTTTTCGAGTGGTTACGACCGAGGAGGGACTGGGTGTTTCGCCGCTTCGTTCAAATTTTAGGAGAAAGTAAGTTTCACGTTTACAGTGCCAACTAAATTCAAATCCATTTTGTATTCTTTTTTTTTCGGGAAGGATCCAAGATATTTTATACTACATCGCACACGATTCTTGCTAATAAACTGTTTGCGGTGTACTTGATTATTTCATTTTGCTTTGAAAGACAAAATGGGGTTACGGCAGGAAAGGTCGGTGTTTGAATTGCTAGAACATTTATCTGCAGTGAACATGCAACTATAGGAGTGTCGTGCTAAAATTTGGAATTATTCCGGGTTCGTTTAGCGTTTGTATGCATTAATTGAGTTTTCTAGGCATTTAATGTGCATAATTCAAATTTGAACTACAGGCACATGCTATAGTGCACCAAAATGGGTTGAAAAATCGTATATATGTCCTTGGGTGAATGTTTAGATCCCATACAAGAAATGGGAGTCAATTTCAAACATCTGGGCGTCGTGGCTCGGCCGAAAACATTGAGAAAATTGGTTTTTAAATTCATGTAAATCCAAAAAAAACCTAAAAATCACGGAACTTGGCATGGTGTCTTGAGATGGCACCAACATGCTGTGGTAAATTTTTTGTTCGATTTGGGACAAGTTTTGGTATAAGCTTCTTACAAACCGGAGCTTCTCTCAAGAAGGCTCATGGTTTCGATAGGGAATTTGTCACCTTTGTGGGCGAAACGACATACGCTGCCTCTTCCTGCCTTGATGTTTTTTACAGAGGCAACAAAGACCAATAGGAGTGTCGTGCTAAAATTTGGAATTATTCCAGGTTCGTTTGGCCTTTTTTATACATTTATTGAGTTTTCTAGGCATTTAATGTGCATGATTCAAATTTGAACTACATGCACATGCTCCAGTGCACCAAAATGGGTTGAAAAATCATATATGTGTCCTTGGGTGAATGTTTAGGTCCCATGGAAGAAATGGGAATGAATTTCAAACATCCGAGCGTTGTGGCTCGGCCGAAAACATTGACAAACTTGGTTTTTAAATTCCTATAAATCCAAAACTTGCCTGAAAATCATGAAACTTGGCATGTTGCCTTGACATGGCACCAACATGCTATGGTAAAATTTTTGTCCGATTTTTTTGAAAGAGCGCACATTAACAACCAACAAAGTCATTTTGGAACAAAGAGCTGCCACGTTACAATCGGAAACACAAGTGTTATTCAAACCGGGGGCGTTGTACTAACCATTTACATGCCGCCACACGTCCCCTTTTTTCTTGGCTAGGAGGTGCCGTGCGGGGTAGCTATTTGAGTAGACGGGAGGCGTGGAGCAGACCGCTGCGCAGGCTCTCCGGGAGGCAAGCCCTTTGACCTCCAACCGCCGCCCACCTCGCTCCCAACTTCTCCATGAATGGCGCACGAGCCCCTGTTTTATAGGCACTTAATGGTGTGGCTAGGTCTCAGTCGACTGAGATTTAAGGGAGAAAAAAGAAAATTTGAAAACAAAATTTTGCACGGATAACTCATGACATAGCCTCGACTGAAACTTAACGAAGACTTAGCAAGATTGATATATATATATATATATATATATATATATATATATATATATATATATATAGGGTGGGTCTATTCTACCAACACCCTTAATAGTCTTATTCTACCAACAATTTCTTATTCTGCCAACACCACCATCTCCTACGCGAGCCCACGATCCCCCACTCCTCCCCTGATCCCCTCCACGTTCTTCCTCAAGGCGCCGGATTCGGCCGGCCAAGGCCTCCCGCGATGCACACCACCCCCTCCCTCCCACCTTCCATCGCCACCCCCGCCGCCCAACAGCGCGCGCCTCGGCCTCGCGCCGCCGCGGCCGTCCCCGCCTTCTACCACTCTGGCCTCGCGCCACCCCGTGACTCCCTGGCCTCGCACCGCCCCGGCCGCCCCCACCTTCCACCGCCTAACACCATCCCCACAACACCGGCGTTCCACCGCCCCGCACGGTCACCGAGTTGCTGCACCTACTGGCCTCCTCTCCGGCGAGCTCCTGCAGCGCTGCGACGGCCGACTCCACAATCCCCAAGTCCGGATCCCATCGTCGTCTCTCTTGCCTTCTGCACCGACGGGCTTTACCTTGCTGCTCTGCGCCAGTCCTGCGGCGGAGCACCCCCGACCCGCAGCGTCCCCGCGCCGGATCTCTTGATCCATGCCGTCCCGCCGCCCCTCATCCTTGCTGGCTGCCGCGGCCCCGCGCCAGAGAGGGGGGTGCTCCACTGCACCGACGCACTTCCGTGCAGGACAGCGATGCCCGCAAGGATCCCCGCGGAGCCCGCGGCCGAGATCCGTGCTCCTCCTCCGCCCGTGGCTGCAGGGGACCACCCGAGCTCCTCCGCCCGAGCTCGGGAAGGTCGCTTGAGTCCCTTGATGCGGTGCGGTGCCTCGCCGGCGTTCTGTTGCCATTCCGTGCCTTTTTTCCCTACAGATTTTAGCTGGGCACAACACTGCAGTACACCTGAGTCCTCGATGCGGTGCGATTGGGCATTCTGTTGCAGTTTTTTTTCCGTGTCTTTGTGTAGCTCGGCGGCGTGGCGCTGTGCACTCTGGTGGTTCACCTCGTGTGTGTGTGCAGTCCGGCGTTGGTCATCTCCGTTGTCGTGATTTGCTCCCCGTCGACTGTGTATGGATGTGCAGTGCGGTCAAAGCGATGTGTGCGGGCACTCTGTTGGTAAACTTATATTAAACGTGTGTTTTCAGTATTATTGCATCATTCATGCAGTGCACTTATGTCCCCCATGTAGTGCGCTGGACCGTGGCCATGCAGTTCGGCAGCCCCACGCCCGAGTGGCATTTTAATTTGTTATTAAATTTGTTCAGAAAAACAAATGCAGTTCATTTTGAAAAAGGTTCGGTAGAAGGCCCTTGCGGTGACTATTCTTGTTTTCCCCGTGCAAGTTTGTTATAACAAATTTGGTGGTTCACTAAAAAAACTAATGCAGTGCATTTGCCTCGTCTTTGCAGGCCAGCCGCGGTAATAACAAAATGAGAAGAAGAGAAAAATGTTAGGTAGATGATAGAAAAATAATGCGGTTCACTTTCGGCAGAGTCGCGGTTCACTAACGCCCAATGTGAAGTGCAAAAAAATGTTAGGAAGATTAAAAAACTCATGCGGTTCACTTTCGATAGAGTCACGGCTCACTATTGATAGTGTCGCGATTCACTTACTCCCTATATGAAGTGCTGAAAAAATGTTAGAGAGACGACAAAAAAAGTAGTGCGGTTCACTCATGCCCGATGTGAAGTGCGGTCCACTCTCGTTCATAAAAAAAGTTAGGAAAAACAACAAAAGAAATCATGCAGTCCGCTTGTTCGTCTGATGCAGTGTGGTTTTTAGTCTGAAGCAGTGCAGTTTTCTGTCTGATGAAGTTCACGCGTCGATTTTGGTTCCGCGAAAAACGGAGTGTCCGCATTTCGGTAAAATCAAAACTGCTCTTAAACCGTAAGGAATTAGAGAGAGTGTTCTACATGAAAAAGTTGCGCCTCGTCGATATCTTTCCAACGACGTATCATTTGCATCATTCTGACCAGCGGTTTGTAAAAATTTGCGAAAAAACGGCCGCTGCCACCCGTCGTCCGCCGCACCATTTTCAAAATTAATTTAAAACCGTAAGGAATCTCAAAAACATTTCTACATATGAAAGTTGCGCCTAGTCCGTAGCTTTCCAACGGCATATCACACGCCTCATTTCGACAAACGGTTAAAAAACTGGAGCGAAAACAGTACTGAAAATTGCAATTTTTTTGAAAAAACGTAATTCCGCGATTTAGTAAATTTGAAATTGCTATTAAACCGCAACGAATTAGAAAATGTAATATATATGAAAAAGTTGCGCCTCGACGATATCTTTCCAATGGCGTATCATTTGCTTAATTCCGACAAGCGGTTTAGAAGAAATCGCGAAAGTACGCTCGCTGCCACTCGTCGTGCGCCGCACCATTTTCGAAACTGCTCTTAAACCGTGACGAATCTCGAAATTTTTTCTATATGGCGAAGTTGCGCCTAATCCATATCTTTCCAACGGTATATTACACGCCTCGTTCCGACAAACGATTTAAAAACTGGATCGAAAACAGTACCAAAAAAACACCACGTGCAGTTTTTTTCGACGAGCAGTTCACTAGTGTTTGTATTGCAGTACCTTTGCTTCAGAAAGTGCAGTGCCCTCGCGTTGAGCGTGCAGTTCGGATGTGGGCAGAATAACTATTCTGCCAATATTGGCAGAATAGACGGGCTGTATATATATATATATAGGGTGGGTCTATTCTACCAACCCCCTTAAGACCTTATTCTGCCCACAAAAATCTTATTCTGCCATCCCCACCTCCCGCACCACACCCACTTCCCTCCTGCCTCGATCCAAACCCCCACCTCCCTCCACCTTCTACCGCCGCCGCCGCCAGACCACCACCACAGATCTCTGTCGCACCGCCCCGCCCCAGTCCACCTTCTGCCGCCGCCAGAGCACCACCCTAGGCTGCCGCCGCGCCGCGCCACCCCCTCCCCTTCTGCTGCCGCCCCTCCCAGGCACCACTTCACCCCACCCCCGCCCCTTCTTCCTTCCAGGCAGCTGCATGAGCGCGAGGTCGCCAGATCCGCCCATCCCCGGCCGCATACCTCCCGCCGTCCCCGCGCGAGCACCACGGGGAGCGCTGCTGTCCGCCGCGTCCACCCCGGCGAGCCCTGCCGCTGACATCTTCCCCTCTAGCCTTCTCCCCCCGGCGGCCTTCCCTCCTCCCAAGCGGTGCCACCCTCCAGCCTCTCCTCCCCAGCAACTGGCCGCACGTGTGCTTGTGGAGGCCGGATCCCGCGCTGGGAGGGGCCGGTGGCCGCGCGTGTGCCCAGGCCGGATCTCGCGCGTCTGCCCCATGGAGATGGGGCCACGGCCATGGAGCTTTTACTCCTAGTTAGGGAGGAGGCCGGTTGGCTACGCGTGGGGAACCCGCTCCCTCCCGGTCGGTCAACGACGACCTGGAGCACTGCAAAAAGCGTCATGCGCATCCAGGGAGCTTCGAGAGGTTGGGGTCGCCGTGCAGTTCGGTCGGCGTCGTCGTGCATTTTGGTGGTCTCCCATCGACGCCCAATCTGGGTCCGCTGCCCGTCACCGCTCGCCGGCAACCGTCCAGCCCACAGCTCACTTCCAGCACAAAAACGCGCAGTTGGATGCGCGTGGTGTTGCGGTTCACTTCAAGATGGAGTGCGGCCCAGGTCGCCGCTCGGTGCAGTCCACTGGCGACGAGAGGCCAACAGGCACTGTGAAGCAGTTCTGTAGGCGCACGCATGCAGCCCAGAAAATCCACGGGACTGATTTTGGTCTTTTTTTGAAAAAAAAGTCAAGTGGATTGCAGTTAGTTCAGTTTGCTGTGAACACAAAAGTTAAAATGCGGTTCGTTTGATTTTTGTGCAGAGAAAAAATTTGGAAGAAAAAATATGGAAAAGGTTGATTTTTTTATGCAGCTCACTCTGTTGCTGTGTGCAGTAGAAAGAAAATTGGAAGAAAAAATAGTGCAGTCCACTCACCTCGTCCCCTGCAGTACATACTCGTTGATTTTAAAAAAATGCCTTGCAGTTTAGTTTGGTTCGTGCTTGCGGTTCAGTTTTTCATCGTGCAGTTCCCTCCGTCAATATATTGTTTAGAAGTTCACTTCGATATATGTCGCGGCTCGCTTGTCCTCGTCTCTGCGGTCCACTTTCGTTTATAAAAAAGTTAAAAAAAGACAAAAAATCATGCAGCTCGCTTGCCCGTCTGATGCAGTACGGTTTTCAGTCTGAAGCAGTGCAGTTTTCTGTCTGATGCAGTTCTCACGTCGATTTTTGTGTCGCAAAAAACAGAGTGTCCGCATTTCGGTAAAATCAAAACTGCTCCTAAACCGAAAGGAATTAGAGAGAGTGTTCTACATGAAAAAGTTGCGCCTCGTCGATATCTTTCCAACGGCTTATCATTTGCATCAATTCGACGAGCGGTTTGGAAAAAATCACGAAAAAACGCCTGCTGCCACTCGTCGTCCGCCGCACCATTTTCAAAATTAAATTAAAACCGTAAGGAATCTTAAAATAATTTCTACATATGAAAGTTGCGCCTCTTCCATAGCTTTCCAACGACGTATCACATGCCTCGTTTCGACAAACGGTTAAAAAACTGGAGCGAAAACAGTACCAAAAATTTGAAAAAAAATTGAAAAACAGAATTTTCGTGTTTGAGTAATTTTGAAACTGCTCTTAAACCGTAAGGAATTAGAGAAAATAATATATATGAAAAAGTTGCGCCCCGACGATATCTTTCCAACGGCGTATGATTTGCTTCATTCTGACAAGCGGTTTGTGAAAAAAAATGCGAAAATACATTTGCTGCCACTCGTCGGGCGCCCACCGTTTTCGAAACTGCTTCTAAACCGTGAGGAATCTCGAAAAAATTTCAACATGACGAAGTTGCGTCTAATCCATAGCTTTCCAACGGTATATTACATGCCTCATTCCGACAAATAGTTAAAAACTGGATCAAAAACAGTACCAAAAAACACCGCGTACAGTTTTTTCGACGAGAAGTTCACTCGTCTCAGTACTGCAGTGCGCTTGCTTCAGAAAGTGCAGTGCCCTCGCGTTGAACGTGCAATTCTCAAGTGTTGGCAGAATAACTATTCTGCCAATATTGGCAGAATAGACGGGCTGTATATATATATATATATATATATATATATATATATGATGATGATGAAGATGGCAATGGATAGTAATTGTCTTACATATTCAGGAAGATAATTTAAAATGCCACACGTGGCAACGCCCGAAAGACACAGGGGCAAAAGAAGAAGGAAGAAGATGCAGACAACAATCTGGGTCGCTGCTCTCTATTCCTTCTTGATGGGTTGCTGCAGGGCACGGAGTTCCTCCAACTCCTTCTTCATCACCTCCACGACCTTCACCTCCTTTCACCTCTCCTCTGCCATCTTCATCATTTCATCCATGGCGATGGAGTTCTCGCGGCGAACGGCAATAATCTCTTTCACATCCTCAATACCTCGCTTGACAGCAGCTTTGGATTCCTTCACCAGCCTTTCGCGCTCGATGTGGAGGTTGGCATTCTCGTCCATGGCGGCCGTCTTCTTCAACACGGCAGTGCTCTGCTCGTGATGCTTCGCACTGCCGGAGATCTTCGCCCTCAGCAGGTCGCGCTGGGTGCGGAGCTTTGCCTTGTCATCCCTTAGTCCCCGGATGACGCCGATCGCCTTATCAAATGAGGCATTGATCTCCTCGTGCAGCTTCGCCCAGCCAAAGATCTTATCCTTCAGCTTATTAAGCTTAGCGCGCATGCGCCTGTGAGAGCCCTCACCTTCCCGGAAGAGATCTTCCAAGGCCGCCACGGCGCGGCAGGACCTCTCTGGTGATTCCGCGGTGCAGCAGGTCATCCTTGCTGCTTCCACGGCGCGGCCGGACCACTGTGCTTCTTTGGCGGCGTGGCAGGACCTCGTTGCTGGTTCGGCGGCACGGCGGGACCTCTGTGCTGCTTCGGCGGCGCGGCGGGACCTCGCGGTTGCTATCGCAGTGAGGCAGGACATCTCTGTTGATTCCTCTTCCATGCTGGACACTCCCTGGTCAATTCTCGACCAAGAACTCCTACAGGCCATGGCAGACGTAAGGAACGATGAAGAAAGACTTGTTTGTTTGTTGATGAGGAATTGAGGAGGAATGTGCAGTCATTTTCGAGTAGGTGGTATTTATAACCTAGTAATAAGCTGCTAAGTGGGAAAATGTTTAGGTTTTGATCGGTGTGAATAGGTTTGCAGCTAAATATAGCGTGGTAATTTGGAATGACGGGAAACAAGCTCAAAATTTATTGACGGTTCCGGTTTCGAAGTGCGGCATGATTCCCGGATGGCGTAACATGGGCAAGCGTTCTTGGATGCATACGTGGCATGTGCACCGCAATCAGTGATGTCAGCACATGACTTGTTCCATCAACCGTGTGCACTTGTTATTACCATCGCGCACAATTATTTTAATTAGAATGTGTGCCAGTATATCGCAGAGTCCTTGATCTGGCTGACCATTTCTATTGTTTTGGCTCATCGGAAACAGTTCATCCGAGTGAACTGTTTGTCGTCTATCGCACACACCTTGATCTAGCTGACCATTTCTGTTGTACTAGATCATCGCAAATAGTTTATCTGAGTGAACTGTATGCCGTGTATTGTACACACCATGATCTGGCTGACCGTTTCTGTTGTTCTAGCTCATCGTAAACGGTTCATATGGATCAACTGTATGCCACGATTTGCACACACAAATCTTTTCTGAATCGTGCTTGATGGACCCGCGATCGCACGCAGTTCGTTTTATTGGTGATGGTTTTAGTACGACACCTTTTGCGATTAATGCATCGCACACAGTTTGGTCGAGGGGTCTCTAATGCATGTGTCGCGTTAGGACCATCCTGCAGTAGTGACAAACTCAGTCTCCCGGGGTCTCAATCCTCTCCACTGTTCCCGTGTATGCCGCTCACACACACCCTCTCTCCCTGGGGATATATGGCGCTCCCTATGTCTCTCTAGCTACGACACTCCCTCTAAATATCTTTCCCTTTCACAAACACAAACCCCGTCTCTCAGGGTCTCATTTCTCTCTAATATTCGCTCGTATGTCGCTCACATGCACCCTCTTTCTCTCTCTCTCTCTCTCTCACACACACACACACACACACACATAACTCACCCTTCCGATCCACTCGACTATTATCTCTCTCACACACACACACACACTAGCCGATCTCCCTCTAGCTAGCGATCTCTCTCTCTATCTCTCTCTTTCTCTATCAACCTTCTTTCTCGGAGGCACTCTCGCTTCCTATCATGCACACTATATCTCTTTCTCTCTACATGCATCTATAGGTTGATCTCTTTTGCACACACATTGTGTCTCGCTCTCTCTGCTGGCCTTATATGCATACTCCAACTCACGTCACTCTCTCTTAAAGACAAAAACACACGCTCCATCACCGAGCCTTCTTCCCTCCACATCTCACATGCATGCGTCGAGCTCTTTTGCACACACATTGTGTCTCGCTCTCTCTGTTGGCCATATTGTTGGGGAACGTTGCATGGAAAACAAAAATTTTCTACGCACACGCAAGATCTATCCATGGAGATGCATAGCTACGAGAGGGGGAGTGTGTCTACGTACCCTCGTAGACCGTAAGCGGAAGCGTTAGAACAACGCGGTTGATGTTGTCGAACAACTTCACGATCCAACCGACCGAGCACCGAACGTACGGCACCTCCGCGTTCAGCACACGTTCAGCTCGGTGACGTCCTCGACTTCTTGATCCAGCATGACGGTGAGGTAGTGGATGAGTTCCGGCAGCACGACGGCATGGTGACGGTGATGGTGATGCTATCTCCGTAGGGCTTCGCCCAAGCACTGCGAAAATATGATCGAGGGACGGAACTTTGGAGGGGGCGCCACACACGGCTAAGACAATGTTGTGTCTCCTTTGGGGCGCCCCCTCTCCTCTATTTATATATGTGTAGGGGCTTGGAGTAGAAGGAATAGTGCCACGTGAACAGTAACCGTGAATAGTACACACGTGGACTTGGACTCCAAAGTCCAATCCTATTCCTACTAGGACTCTCCCTTTTTTCCTTCCCTAGCTGCGTGGGCTTTTGAGGACTTGGTGCGCCTGGCCCAATAAGGCCAGGGCGCCTCCCCTTAGCACATGCCATCCCTTGGGACGCGGTGGACCCACTTGTGGACTTTCGGACCCCTCCGGAATCCTCTGGAACCTTCTGGAAGCTTCCCGGTACAATACCGAAAAAACTGCACCTTTTTCCGGAACCCAAAATATGACTTCCCATATATAAATCTTTACCTCTCGACCATTCCGAGACTCCTCGTGACGTCCGGGATCTCATCCGGGACTCCGAACAATATCCAGTTACCAATTCACATAACTCATATAACACTATATCGTCAACGAACGTTAAGCGTGAGGACCCTACGGGTTCGGGAATGATGTAGACATGACTGAGACGCCTCTCCGGTCAATAACCAATAGCGGAACCTGGATGCTCATATTGGTTCCTACATATTCCACGAAGATCTTATCGGTCGAACCGCAATGACAACATACGTAATTCCCTTTGTCCGTCGGTATGTTACTTGCCCGAGATTCGATCGTCGGTATCTCCATACCTAGTTCAATCTCGTTACCGGCAAGTCTCTTTACTCGTTCCGTAATACATCATCCCATAACTAACTCCTTAGTCACTTTGCTTGCAAGCTTCTTATGATGTGCATTACCGAGAGGGCCCAGAGATACCTCTCCGAAACACGGAGTGACAAATCCCAGTCTCGATCCATGCCAACTCAACGGACACCTTCGGAGATACCTGTAGAGCATCTTTATGATCACCCAGTTACGTTGTGACGTTTGATAGCACATAAGGTATTCCTCCGATTTACGGGAGTTGCATGATCTCATGGTCTGAGGAACATGTATTTGACATTCAAGAAAGCAGTAGCAATAAACAAAACGATCATATGCTAAGCTAACGGATGGGTCTTGTCCATCACATCATTCTCCTAATGATGTGATCCCGTTATCAAATGACAACTCATGTCTATGGTTAGGAAACCTTAACCATCTTTGATCAACGAGCTAGTCTAGTAGAGGCTCACTAGGGACACGGTATTTGTTTATGTATTCACACATGTATTTAAGTTTCCGGTCAATACAATTCTAGCATGAATAATAAACCTTTATCATGAACAAGGAAATATAAAATAATAACAACTTTATTATTGCCTCTAGGGCATATTTCCATCAGTCTCCCACTTGCACTAGAGTCAATAATCTAGATTACATAGTAATGAATCTAACACCCATGGAGTCTTGGTGCTGATCATGTTTTGCTCGTGGAAGAGGCTTAGTCAACGGGTCTGCCACATTCAGATCCGTGTGTACTTCGCAAATTTCTATGTCTCCATCCTTGACATATTCACGAATGGAGTTGAAGCGTCTCTTGATGTGTTTGGTGTTCTTGTGAAACCTAGGCTCCTTGGCTATGGCAATTGCTCCAGTGTTGTCACAAAGGATTGTCATTGGACCCGATGCATTAGGTATTACACCTAGATCGGATATGAACTCCTTCATCCAGACTCCTTCATGTGCTGCTTCCGAAGCAGCTATGTATTCCGCTTCACACTTAGATCCCGCCACGACGCTCTTCTTGGAACTGCACCAACTGATAGCTCCACCATTTAATATAAATACATATCCGGTTTGTGACTTAGAGTCATCCGGATCAGTGTCGAAGCTTGCATCGACGTAACCCTTTACGACGAGCTCTTCGTCACCTCCATAAACGAGAGACATGTCCTTGGAACTTTTCAGGTACTTCAAGATATTCTTGACCGCTGTCTAGTGATCCACTCCTAGATTACTCTGGTACCTCCCTGCCAAACTTATGGCAAGGCACACATCAGGTCTGGTACACAACATGGCATACATAATAGAACCTATGGCTGAGGCATAGGGAATGACTTTCATTTTCTCTATATCTTCTGCCGTGGTCGGGCATTGAGTCTGAATCAACTTCACACCTTGCAAGATAGGCAAGAACCCTTTCTTTGACTGATCCATTTTGAACTTCTTCAAAACTTTGTCAAGGTATGTGCTTTGTGAAAGTCCTATCAAGCGTTTTGATCTATCCCTATAGATCTTGATGCCCAATATATAAGCAGCTTCACCGAGGTCTTTCATTGAAAAATTCTTATTCAAGTATCCCTTTATGCCATCCAGAAATTCTATATCATTTCCAATCAACAATATGTCATCCACATATAATATTAGAAATGCTACAGAGCTCCCACTCACTTTCTTGTAAATACAGGCTTCACCGTAAGTCTGTACAAAACCATATGCTTTGATCACCTCATCAAAGCGTATATTCCAACTCCGAGATGCTTGCACCAGTCCATAGATGGATCGCTGGAGCTTGCACACTTTATTAGCACCCTTAGGATCGACAAAACCTTCTGGTTGCATCATATACAACTCTTCTTTGAGAAAACCATTAAGGAATGCAGTTTTGACAGCCATTTGCCATATTTCATAATCATAAAATGCGGCAATTGCTAACATGATTCGGACAGACTTAAGCATCGCTACGGGTGAGAAAGTATCATCGTAGTCAACCCCTTGAACTTGTCGAAAACCTTTTGCGACAAGTCGAGCTTTGTAGACAGTGATATTACCATCAGCATATGTCTTCCTCTTAAAAATCCATTTATTCTCAATGGCTTGCCGATCATCTGGCAAGTCCACCAAAGTCCACACTTTGTTCTCATACATGGATCCTATCTCAGATTTCATGGCCTCAAGCCATTTGTCGGAATCCGGGCTTATCATAGCTTCTTCATAGTTCGTAGGTTCGCCGTTGTCTAACAACATAACTTCCAGAACAGGATTACCGTACCACTCTGGTGCGGAACGTACTCTGGTCGACCTACGAAGTTCAGTAGTAACTTGATCTGAAGTTTCATGATCTTTATCATTATCTTCCTCTCTTATTGGTGTAGGCATCACGGGAACGGTTTTCTATGATAAGCTACTTTCCAATTCGAGAGAAGGTACAATTACCTCATCAAGTTCTACTTTCCTTCCACTCACTTCTTTCGAGAGAAACTCCTTCTCTAGAAAGGACCCATTCTTGGCAACAAAGACCTTGCCTTCGGATCTGTGGTAGAAGGTGTACCCAATTGTTTCTTTAGGGTATCCTATGAAGACGCACTTCTCCGCTTTGGGTTCGAGCTTATCAGGTTGAAGCTTTTTCACATAAGCATCACATCCCCAAACTTTAAGAAATGACAGCTTAGGTTTCTTGCCAAACCATAGTTCATATGGTGTCGTCTCAACGGATTTAGATGGTGCCCTATTTAACGTGAATGCAGCTATCTCTAATGCATAACCCCAAAACGATAGTGGCAAATCGGTAAGAGACATCATAGAATGCACCATATCCAATAAAGTACGGTTACGACGTTCGAACACACCATTACGCTGTGGTGTTCCAGGTGGCGTGAGTTGTGAAACAATTCCACATTTTCTTAAATGAAGGCCAAACTCGTAACTCAAATATTCGCCTCCGCGATCAGATCGTAGAAACTTTATTTTCTTGTTACGATGATTCTCTACTTCACTCTGAAATTATTTGAACTTTTCAAATGTTTCAGACTTGTGTTTCATCAAGTAGATATACCCATATCTACTCAAATCATCTGTGAAGGTTAGAAAATAACGATACCCGCCGCGTGCTTCAACATTCATCGGACCGCATACATCGGTATGTATTATTTCCAACAAATCAGTAGCTCGCTCCATTGTTCCGGAGAACGGAGTTTTAGTCATCTTGCCCATGAGGCATGGTTCGCAAGTATCAAATGATTCATAATCAAGAGATTCCAAAAGTCCATCCGCATGGAGTTTCTTCATGCACTTTACACCAATATGACCTAAACGGCAGTGCCACAAGTATGTTGCACTATCATTATCAACTTTGCATCTTTTGGCATCAATATTATGAATATGTGTATCTCTACGATCGAGATTCAACAAGAATAGACCATTCACAAAAGGTGCGTGACCATAAAAGATGTTACTCATATAAATAGAACAACCATTATTCTCTAACTTAAATGAATAACCGTCTCGCAATAAACAAGATCCAGATATAATGTTCATGCTCAACGCTGGCACCAAATAACAATTATTGAGGTCTAAAACTAATCCCGAAGGTAGATGTAGAGGTAGCGTGCCGACGGCGATCACATCAACCTTGGAACCATTCCCGACGCGCATCGTCACCTCGTCCTTAGCCAATCTTCGCTTATTCCGTAGCTCCTGTTTCGAGTTACCAATATGAGCAACCGAACCAGTATCAAATACCCAGGCACTACTGCGAGCATTAGTGAGGAACACATCAATAACATGTATATCAAATATACCTTTGCTCACTTTTCCATCCTTCTTATCCGCCAAATACTTGGGGCAGTTCCGCTTCCAGTGACCAGCCCCTTTGCAGTAGAAGCACTCTGTTTCAGGCCTGGGTCCAGCTTTGGGTTTCTTTGTGGGAGCAGCAACTTGCTTGCCGTTCTTCTTGAAGTTCCCCTTCTTTCCCTTGCCCTTTTTCTTGAAACTAGTGGTTTTGTTAACCATCAACACTTGATGCTCCTTCTTGATTTCTACCTCCGCTGATTTCAGCATCGCGAAGAGCTCGGGAATTGTCTTCTCCATCCCTTGCATATTATAGTTCATCACGAAGCCTTTATAGCTTGGTGGCAGTGACTGAATAACTCTGTCAATAACACTCTCAACCGGAAGATCAATTCCCAGCTGAGTCAAGTGGTTGTGGTACCCAGACATTCTGAGTATGTGTTCACTGACAGAACTGTTCTCCTCCATCTTACAGCTAAAGAACTTGTTGGAGACTTCATATCTCTCAACCCGGGCATTAGCTTGAAATATCAATTTCAGCTCTTGGAACATCTCATATGCTCCGTGGCGTTCAAAACGCTTTTGCAGTCCCAGTTCTAAGCTGTAGAGCATGGCACACTGAACTATCGAGTAGTCATCAGATCGAGCCTGCCAGGCGTTCACAACGTCTGCAGCAGCTCCTGCAGCAGGTCCATCAGCTAGCAGTGCATCAAGGACATAATTCTTCTGTGCAGCAATGAGGATAATCCTCAAGTTACGGACCCAGTCCGTGTAGTTGCTACCATCATCTTTCAACTTAGCTTTCTCTAGGAATGCATTAAAATTCAACGGAACAGTAGCACGGGCCATTTATCTACAACATAGATATGCAAAGAAACTATTAAGACTAAGTTCATGATAAATTAAGTTCAATTAATCAAATTACTAATGAACTCCCACTTAAATTAACATCCCTTAAGTTAACTAAGTGATACATGATCGAAATCAACTAGCCCATGTCCGATCCTCACGTGAGATGAGATAGTCATCAATGGTGAACATCTCCATGTTGATCATATCTACTATATGACTCATGTTCGACCTTTCGGTCTCTAGTGTTCCGAGACCATGTCTGTACATGCTAGGCTCGTCAAGTTTAACCCAAGTATTCTGCTTGTGTAAAACTGGCTTACACCCATTGTATGTGAACGTAGAATCTATCACACCCGATCATCACGAGGTGCTTCGAAACGACGAACTTTAGCAACGGTGCATACTCGGGGAGAACACTTTTATCTTGAAATTTAGTGAAGGGATCATCTTATAATGCTACCGTCGTTCTAAGCAAAATAAGATGCATAAAGGATAAACATCACATGCAATCAAAATATGTGACATGATATGGCCATCATCTTGTGCTTTTGATCTTCATCTCCAAAGCATCGTCATGATCTCCATTGTCACCGGCTCGACACCTTGATCTCCATCGTTGTGTCGTGGTCGTCTCGCCAACTATTGCTTCTACAACTATTGCTAACGCATAGCGATAAAGTAAAGCAATTACATGGCGCTTGCATTTCATACAATAAAGAGACAACCATAAGGCTCCTGCCGGTTGCCGATAAAGTACAAAACATGATCATCTCATACAATAACGTATATCACATCATGTCTTGACCATATCACATCACAGCATACCTTGCAAAAACAAGTTAGACGTCCTCTACTTTGTTGTTGCAAGTTTTACGTGGCTGCTACGGGCTTCTAGCAAGAACCGTTCTTACCTATGGCACAAAACCACAACGGTGATTTATCAAGTTTGCTGTTTTAACCTTCAACAAGGACCGGCCGCAGTCAAATTCGATTCAACTAAAGTAGGAGAAACAGACACCTGCCAGCCACCTTTATGCAAAACAAGTTGCATGTCTGTCGGTGGAACCGGTCTCATGTACGTGGACATGTAAGGTTGGTCCGGGCCGCTTCATCTTACAATACCGCCGAATCAAAATAAGACGTTGGTGGTAAGCAGTATGACGATCACCGCCCACAACTCTTTGTGTTCTACTCGTGCATATCATCTACGTATAGACCTGGCTCATGATGCCACTGTTGGGGAACGTTCCATGGAAAACAAAAAATTTCTACGCACACGCAAGATCTATCCATGGAGATGCATAGCTACGAGAGGGGGAGTGTGTCTACGTACCCTCGTAGACCGTGAGAGGAAGCGTTAGAACAACGCGGTTGATGTCGTCGAACAACTTCACGATCCAACCGACCGAGCACCTAACGTACGACACCTCCGCGTTCAGCACACGTTCAGCTCGGTGACATCCTCGACTTCTTGATCCAGCAAGACGGCGAGGTAGTGGATGAGTTCCGGCAGCACGACGGCGTGGTGACGGTGATGCTATCTCCGCAGGGCTTCGCCCAAGCACTGCGAAAATATGACCGAGGGACGGAACTGTGGAGGGGGGCGCCGCACACGTCTAAGACAATGTTGTGTCTCCTTTGGGGCGCCCCCTCTCCTCTATTTATATATGTGTAGGGGCTTGGAGTAGAAGGAATAGTGCCACATGAACAGTAACCGTGAATAGTACACACGTGGACTTGGACTCCAAAGTCCAATCCTATTCCTACTAGGACTCTCCCTTTTTTCCTTCCCTAGCTGCGTGGGCTTTTGAGGACTTGGTGCGCCTGGCCCAATAAGGCCAGGGCGCCTCCCCTTAGCCCATGCCAGCCCTTGGGACATGGTGGACCCACTTGTGACCTTTCGGACCCCTCCGGAATCCTCCGGAACCTTCTGGAAGCTTCCCGGTACAATACTGAAAAAACTACACCTTTTTCCGGAACCCAAAATATGACTTCCCATATATAAATCTTTACCTCTCGACCATTCCGAGACTCCTCGTGACGTCCGGGATCTCATCCGGGACTCCGAACAATATTCAGTTTCCAATTCACATAACTCATATAACACTATATCGTCAACGAACGTTAAGCGTGCGGACCCTACGGGTTCGGGAATGATGTAGACATGACTGAGACGCCTCTCCGGTCAATAACCAATAGCGGAACCTGGATGCTCATATTGGTTCCTACATATTCCACGAAGATCTTATCGGTCGAACCGCAATGACAACATACGTAATTCCCTTTGTCCGTTGGTATGTTACTTGCCCGAGATTCGATCGTCGGTATCTCCATACCTAGTTCAATCTCGTTACCGGCAAGTCTCTTTACTCGTTCTGTAATACATCATCCCGTAACTAACTCCTTAGTCACTTTGCTTGCAAGCTTCTTATGATGTGCATTACCGAGAGGGCCCAGAGATACCTCTCCGAAACACGGAGTGACAAATCCCAGTCTCGATCCATGCCAACTCAACGGACACCTTCGGAGATACCTATAGAGCATCTTTATGATCACCCAGTTACGTTGTGACGTTTGATAGCACACAAGGTATTCCTCCGGTATCCGGGAGTTGCATGATCTCATGGTCTGAGGAACATGTATTTGACATTCAAGAAAGCAGTAGCAATAAACAGAACGATCATATGCTAAGCTAACGGATGGGTCTTGTCCATCACATCATTCTCCTAATGATGTGATCCCGTTATCAAATGACAACTCATGTCTATGGTTAGGAAACCTTAACCATCTTTGATCAACGAGCTAGTCTAGTAGAGGCTCACTAGGGACACGGTATTTGTTTATGTATTCACACATGTATTTAAGTTTCCGGTCAATACAATTCTAGCATGAATAATAAACCTTTATCATGAACAAGGAAATATAAAATAATAACAACTTTATTATTGCCTCTAGGGCATATTTCCATCACATATATGCATACTCCACCTCACGTCACTATCTCTTAAAGACAACAACACCCGCACCATCATCGAGCCTTCTTCCCTCCACATCTCACATGCATGCACATTGTATTATCGATCCATGCATCTCTCCCATCCTTGATCTTATGACTTATGTCTCCTCTCTTTTATCTCAATCATGCGCGCGCGCACACACACACCCTCTATCCACGTATATATGTATACCTCTCGCACATGCATGTTCTAGGTCTCATCTCTCTCCATATGTAGTCAATTACCCCCACCCCCAGCCCCACCCCGCCTCGAATCTCTCTCTTCTTTCGTGCACATATGACTTCTGTTTGGATGTGTCTCTTCTCTAAAACACACACTCACACTTATCTATCTCCCTCTAGCCATCTCTCTCTCTCTCTCACTCCCTCCCTCTATATCCCTGAAACCAATAAGACCATGCATCCCTTCGTTTAATTCCCACACCTTAATGCACCATTGATAGTACTCTTTTTCGGTGTCTCTCGAACGAACGCGTTATCTCGATGTCCATCCCTCTCACGCGCACACACCTTCTCTTCCCACTCTCCAGTCCTCTTATCTCTCGCACCCCCCGCCCCTAGTTGGAGGCCTCTGCCATACACATCACCTCTCTATGATGAAGCCACACACACTTAATTACTTTCCCTACCGAAGACTCCATTTCACACACACACTGATACGTCTCCAATGTATCTATAATTTTTTATTGTTCCATGCTATTATAGTATCAATCTTGGATGTTTTTATATGCAGTTATATATAATTTTTTGGGACTAACCTATTAACCTAGTGCCTAGTGCCAGTTGCTGTTTTCTGCTTGTTTTTGGATTTTTCAGAGAAACAGTACCAAATGAAGTCCAAATGCCACGAAACTTTTTGGAGATTTTTTCTGGACAAAAGAAACCTTGGAAGCTTCGGGAGGAGGCCAGAAGCCTCATGGAGGCTTCACAAGGCAACAGGGCGCGCCCCAGGGGGGGCGCGCCGTGTTGCCTTGTGGGGCCCACATGACTCCGTTTGACCTAATTCCACTTCTATAAATTCATAAATATTGGCAAACCATCAGAGAGCCAGAAGAGAAAACCTTTCCGCCGCCGCAAGCCTCTATTCTTCCGCGATCCCATCTGGAGGCCTTTTCCGGTACTCTGCCGGAGGGGGAATCGATCACGGAGGGCTTCTACATCAACCTTGCTGCCCTTCCGATGATGTGCGAGTAGTTTACCACAGACCTATGGGTCCATAGCTAGTAGCTAGATGGCTTCTTCTCTCTCTTTGATCTTCAATACAATGTTCTCCTCGATGTTCTTGGAGTTCTATCCGATGTAATCTTCTTTTGCGGTGTGTTTGTTGGGATCCGATGAATTGTGAGTTTATGATCAGATTATTCATGAGAAATATTTGAGTCTTCTCTGAACTCTTTTATGCATGATTGTTATAGCTTTGTATTTCTCTCCGATCTATCGATTTGGTTTGGCCTACTAGATTGATTTATCTTGCAATGGGAGAGGTGCTTTGTGATGGGTTCAATCTTGCGGTGCTCAATCCCAGTGACAGAAGGGGACATGACACGTATTTGTATTATTGCCATTAAGGATAAAAGGATGGGGTTTATTCATATTGCTTGAATTTACTTCTCTACATCATGTCATCTTGCTTAAGGCGTTACTCTGTTTTTATTAACTTAATACTCTAGATGCATGCTGGATAGCGGTCGATGAGTGGAGTAATAGTAGTAGATGCAGGCAGGAGTCGGTCTACTTGTCTCGGACGTGATGCCTATATACATGATCATTGCCATGAATCCGTCATAATTATTTGCTTTTCTATCAATTGCCCAACAGTAATTTGTTTACCCACCGTATGTTTCTGTGCTCGAGAGAGAAGCCTCTAGTGAAAACTACGCCCCCCGGGTCTATCTTTATCATATAAAAAACCTAAAAATACCTTGCTGCAATTTATTTACTTTTATTTTAATTAGTATTTTAGTTTATCTATTTACCTCGATAAGATTTAATCCTTGCAAATAACCGCTAAGAGGATTGACAACCCTCTTATTTGCGTTGGGTGCAAGTGTTTGCTCTTGTGTGTGCAGGTGTGCTTAACGGAATTTTGCTTGGTTCTCCTACTGGATTGATAACCTTGGTTCTTAACTGAGGGAAATACTTATCTCTACTGTACTGCATCATCCTCTACTCTTCGAGGAAATACCAACGCAGATTACAAGTAGCATCATACACACACACAAACTCTCTCTCTCTCTCTCTCTCTCTCTCTCTCTCTTCTCTCTTTCACACAGTCTCTCTATATGACCAGACACGCACACACATGCTCTAGGTGGAGTATTTCTTTGTACCACACCTTTCGTCCAACCTTCCCCATATGATTATCAATCACCTTAGTTTACCTATAACATGGACAAATTCCATTGGAATTTAGTTAGCAAACTTCTGATCAAAATATGACGCAAATCACGAGCAGGAATTGAGAAATTTTTATTTACACAATCACATTAATATGGTCAAGTAAATCACTAGCTAACGTACGATTATACTAATATTTATATCTCGTTGCAACAGGTGGAGTACATATCCGAAGAGTAGAGGAGCACACACACTCCATCTCTCAAAATCTCGCACACACACACTTCGTCTCTCAGAATCTCACACACATGCGAGTTACGTGACGCACCCAAAACAGACCCGTATGTGTACAATTTCTGCACGCGCAGGTACACGTGATGGAGCGCATTTATTTAAGCCGGACGGCGAACCCAAACAGGAGACACATTCATTCCCCGCTACCTCTTCTCCGCTCACCGTCGCCCGATAACCATGGATCGGCAGAAGGTAATGACATACGCTATGCTCGTGCCGGAGCGGTGCTTTGAGCTGCTTCCGGAGATCTGGAGGCGGCGCGAAGCCCCGATCGCAGCCGGCCTGCCTCCAGACTCGCCGGAGCCGGAGGAGGAGGCGGGGGAGGCAGAGCAGGACGCGGCCATGGAGGAAGCAAAGCCGGACGAGGAGAACGACGACGCGAAGCTGGAATAGGTGGATGACGATGCGGGCGAAGTGAAGCCGAAGGAGGAGGACGACGACGACGCGGCCGAGGCGGAGCTGGCTCCACTGGCTGCAGGCTTCGCCATGGCCGACGCCATGGCGGAGTTGTCCGAAGTGGTGCGCGCGGCGGAACAACAGTCCATCCTCGAGTCCATCCAGTCGGTGGCCGAGGTGGAGGCCAACCACCGCTTCCTCCGCCAGCAGGAAGGGGGGATCAACGAAATGTTCGCCGAACTGGAGGAGGAGCAGGAGGAGATGGAGTTGCAGCATGCGGCCGCCTACCCATCTTCGACGATGAGTATTGTGGTTTAGCTTAGGTTATGTGCGTAGTTCTACGTAATATTGCATGCTTTGTATGGATTTGAGATATCTAATATATGTGGTACTCCCTCTTTCTGGTTTAAAGGGCTCATCTAAAAAAATAGATTTCCATTATATTAGGCTCATGTTGAGTCCAATTAAGTTAAAAGGGCTTTGAGTCTCACGCCACATTTAATTAATCTAGATAAGAGAAAGGAAATTAGTGGTCATGCATGCATCTTTTTGTAGTACTGTACTGTACTTGGATGTGGTGAAGGAAATACTCCCTGCATTTTTATTTAGTCCGCATATTAGGTTTGTCTGAAGTCAAACTTTATGTACTTTCAACAAGTTGGTAGAAAAATATATTAACATATACACCACCAAATCAATATCATTGGATTCATCAGTGCATATATTTTCACATCATATAAATTTGTCACTGTAAATTTTCATATTGTTTTCTACAAACTTGGTCAAACTTTACAAAGTTTGACTTCAGTCAAAGCTAATTTGCGGAGTAAATAAAAATGGAGGGAGTACTATCTTAGGGTTGATCGGTCGCTGCCCGCGGACGTGCCCGGGAGGTGGAAGAGGAAGGAGGAGAAGCGGGCTATGGAGTACACTAGCTGCAGCACGAGCTCCAAGGAACTTTCGTGCCAAACAATGCATATTTAACTATTAGTACTACGTACACCCAGGCCTTTAGGTTGCATGTAGATGACATGGCTACAACATGCATGCTGACAGCCTACCACTCTGCCTCGCACGTTTTTTTTTGCCATGCAAGATTTGCATGCAGGCATGTCACGCACGAGAGAGTATCTGCTGCTACCGAGGCTTAGGTGGTACCGTGATACGAGCTCCTGGGCTTTTTTGCAAATGTTGTTGAGTGACCAGGAGCCGTTCGATCTTGGAATCTGACGGCCCAGAAGCCCGTATCACGGTAGCACCTAAGCCTTGGTAGCACTAGATATTTTCCGTGTCATGCACGTAGTTGTCGAAGTCGAGCTCGAAAAAGGGCGACGAGGTTCGCTAGTCCGCGTTGGTCGGTGCGCCCGGAAAACAAACCAATCCTAGTCATCGTAAATGTTGTGCGTGCTTTAATTATGGGAAGGTGGATGGACGCGAACGTGCCGGACAATGAACCGTCCGCCGGCTCCCAGATCTCAAATATAAATCACACTAGCACACTACTACTAATGCGCACCCGCAGAACATCCTTTCTGATGGGACGAAGCCCTGCGGTTACCATCTCCTCTCGTCTAAACTAGTTCCCAAAGGGAGAAGGCAGTTCATCGCCATTGCTATGGATTCCCAAGGCGGTGGTGTTTCTCGTCCTTGTCGAGGTTGGGAGACCTTGGACGACGATGCTTTGGGGGAAATCGTAAGTCACTCCGACTTCCTTACATCCGCAAGACTTAGCGGTTCTTGCACCAAATATTTCAAGACGGTGCGTAAATATGCGTGGGAGAAGGCCATGCTAGTTGGTCTGCCATGCGTCCTTGAGGACGAGGATGTTTCCTGGGGGGTCTCTCCAGCGCGGCGTGGCCGTAGTTGCAAGTTGACGCCCCTTGAGATGCCGACGTTGAGGGGCACTCGGATTTTGCCCGATGAGCAGGTTAGTGATGAGTATGATCACGTAAATGTATTCTAAAGACTACTTTCATGTTCCATTTCATAATTACCCCGCTGCCCAATGTTGTACAGGTTAGGCTTCGTGCCAATGGAGATTGGCTTGCATACTTACGGGAGGGTACCAACATCAATTTGCACAACATTCACACCGGTGAGACTGTTCCCGTCGAACCTTTGTCCAACATTGGGATCGGCCATGCAATGGGGCCTGAATTGGTACAATGAAACCACGGTGAGTTTGAAGAACATAGCAATCCCGGAAGCCCCGACAAGGTCGTGTGGCAACAAAGATTACTCTCTCATCGTGGTGTTTGACATCGTGATTGCTTTCATGAAACATCCTGCACGTGGCGGTCAAAGCTGGACCATGCTGTCTACGGCCGATTTGTTGCCGTACGAGTACAAAGACGCCGTGCTCCTTTTAAACCACATCTTCGCGGTGACAAACCAGGGGACTTGTTTCGTATGGGACACATCCTACGGTATACTCCCTCTCTTCCGGTTTAATATGATTAGTTTTTTCATTTTATAAGTTTCAAATTTATTGCTCCCCATCACATGTCCAGATTTTAAGGTGCATTAAATCGTTACATGCAAGAATTAAGAGAAAACTCACCAATGCATTGGTCGGGCTCTCCTGCTGGGAGCACTGCATGCACTATGCTGCAGGGCCAACCGGTGGCCAACACCTGTCCACATAGGTCCCACCGGCTACTAAACCATGTTTTAGTTTTTCTTAATTTATTTACTAAAAATTCTCCTCTTTCCTTACGTTGGTGGCGGCTTGGTCCTCGGCTCGGCCACATCCCAGATGTGCCACGGTTACCTCAACTCCATCATCTTCAAGGTCGGGTACTGGCTGTGTCAGTTGACTACCGCCTCGCGCCGGAGCAGCCGTTCCCGGCAGCCTATGAGGATTACTGGATGGCACTCAGCTGGGCCGCGTCGAGGGGCGACCCATGGCTGTCGAAGCATGGTGATGCCGGCTGCATCTTCCTGGCCGGCGACAGTGGCGGCGCAAACATCGATCAAAACATGAAAATCATGGCCGACACACTGATCAGTAAGGTTTGCCCGAAGGGGCGCTGGTAGAGTGGGCGATCCTGCTTCACCCTATGTATGGACTATGGAGGGAAGGAGCTGGTCGACGGTGAGGTGATCAGAAACAAAGAAAAATGGATATGTGAAGTTGGACACCAAGACATCAGTACGTACATATGTGCTACCTTCTGTTGATGTTCTTCCTATGTTTCTATCCTAGGGGAATAGCGACATGTGAGCAGCTCGCACTGCCTTGGCCCAGGCTCGGGCTCACGGGAGGCTAGCTACGAAAGCTCCTGTCCTGCCGCCGGGCATGGCCACGATCACGGGCTGCGGTCTTCACCTTGGGGAATTCTCTCTCATGGAAGCTCAAAGTCAGAAGAATAATGGCCGCTTAGTGGCTGCTAGAAGAGTCCGCCGGTGGGATAAGGAAAGAGATGGAGTTTCCAGTAAATTAAGAAAAACAAAAATGAAGTTTACTAAGTGGCGGGACCTACGTGGACATGTGTTGGCCACCGGTTGGCCCTGCAGCATAGTGCGTGCAGGGCTCCCAGCAGGAGAGCCCGACCTCCAATGCATGTACTAGTTTTTGTGGTCATTTATTGGCCACGCATGATGCGTGCATTGCAATTAACGTTTTTAACCACAATTATTTAGAAAATTAAGTGTGTTAACTGAGTACTTTTGCAAACTACAAAATCAATACCACCACTCCGCGTCTGACCGCCCTGGCCCACCCAAACCCCCTCCCTCGCCCGCGCGCACTTCCCACCTGAAACAGTCAGCGCCGCTCCAGAATAGAGCGTCAGTGCCGCAGTCATGCCTGGGCAAAGCGGACGCGACCTCTCGCTGGCGCCAGCTTTGAAGCAGCGCGACGGCCGAGAGAGCGCCGCTTCCCGGTGCACGCGACTGCTCCGCGTTGAAACGACACCACGACCGGCCGTCTGTTCGTCTGTCGCCCACATTAATGACACGCGGTTGCTGAGGAACCAACTCCGGCGCCACCCGTCCGTCCGCCTGCCGCCGCTCATTGCCATTCCCCGCTATATAAACTTCAGCCCTGGCCATAGCCGCAATCATCGTCCTCTGGTCCCTTTCTTCTCTCGGCACCACTCACATCATGGCCTCCTCGCGCTCCAAAGCTCTCAGGGACGGACTGTCGCCGGAGCGGAAGAAGGACATTAGCAGCTCCGCGCCGGCCACGCTCCGCTTCCATGATCACGAAGCCAGCACGTCTGCACGGTCGCCGCCGGCAGCGAGGAAGAGTAGTGCATGGTAGGTCGCCGCTTCTCGGGTCCCAAGAAGGCCACCGCTTCTCCGCTCCCATCGAAGCTAAGCTCGTTGGGCACAACAACAAGGGCCGATTTTCCAATTGGCGGTGACGTGGATGCGGAAATCTTCACTTCCTGGAGCTTCGGAGGAGGAGGTTACGGAGGCGGGGCTGGAGAGCACCGACTCGGAATAGGAGAAGGCGAAGGCAATAGCCAGAGCTTTAGTTCTCGGGGTCATGGCCGGATATGGGGGATGGGCGCCGGCGATCATTTAGAATAGGTTTAGAGTAGGTTTTAGTCCGGTTTGTATGAAAAATGTAATTAATTTCGTCCGGTTTATATGAAAAGTTTTCGAAATGTAATGAATTTCGTCCAGTTATTCATATAGTTGTCAAAAGGTATGCCCACAGTGTTGGATGGCAGCCTCCGGCATCAGTGTCCACGGACAGATGCCGGAGTAAATTTGGGGGGTCAGCGTTGGAGATGCCCTAACCATCATGGTGTAATCCCTAACAGTGCTCCACTATTTTGCAAGGAAAAGTCATCCCCCGATCAAAATTAGATCACCGATCTTGGATGTGCACGGGGCATTCGGTCTCACTTGGAACCTTGTAACTGACGACACCTAGTTGGGACGTACTATCTTAGCAGTCGTTACCCATGGTACCATTGAAGGGCAGCAAGGTGCCACGATCTATCACGATCGGACCCTGATCATGTACCCAGGTAATCCATTATCTCTGATCTAAGACTAGTAGAGCCAGGAGCTAGAGTATATCTTATTGCCATGTCATCTTATAACATTTCAGTACATGTCTCGTTATACTCCATGAGGAGTAGTTCTTTTCTTTTTTTGATTGATTGGGATAGTCATCGACGCAACATTATAATACAAGTTATAATTAGCAATTTCAATTCCGCAATGTACTGGCTAGTGAACCTGAATCCCATCTAATAAAAAAGTACTACTACTACTACTAGGACTCCTCCTACTTTAATTAATATACATCGCCCACGTCACACTCTCAAATTGTTTCTTCTAGCCCGTGCCGCAGCTGGCTCTAATCTACTCCTACTAGACTTCTTCCCTTCCCTATCATAGAAATAAGCAAATATAGAATATATTATTTTAATCCTTATCCTCTGCTTACGTGACCTTATTGTACTTGCTGCACAACATTTATCCTGCATGGACCTTGACCATGCTAGTCACCATGTATCCAGGTTTGAGATGCCAGGTGTACCAGATGAACGGCTGCGTGTTCGACCCCCGTGATGCTGCCTGGGCACGGAGGAACACACTTGGAGAGTACTCGGTTTTCATTGGGGGCAGCTACCCCATAGTGAAAATGATGCCACCTTCCGTGCACGACGCCGACGGCCTGCCGTTCATGAAGAGTGGGTGCGTTTTCATTGCGCACCACCGGATTAATATCTTGAACGCCCCTATCCCTGACTTATGCCACTTCAGCTTGGATGATTCTCCATCGTGGGGAGCCACACTAAAAAGCTGCGATGATATGTATTCCCGTTGCCCTCCGTTATGGATCATGCCATCTATGAAGAACACCTGGGAATGGAACTACGAAACAGACATGTACCCAGGCACGTACGAACCTGAGTAATGTACCGCAGTAAATATAGGTGAAGTAGCCAGGCACAAATAGTATGAACCTGTGTGGCATGTTGGCATTTGTCTTTTAGAACTTACTAGCACTAAATGTTACGTGCAATGCACGTTGATATTATGATGTACTTCCTAAGTACTCTACTATATTAATTGCAGGCACATACTCCGTATTAGGTTGGATATTTGTTTACGTATATGGTCCGAGACCTTACAACTAGACACGTCTGTCTCTCCGGGTCGCACTTTGTATCGTTATGTACTACGTGTGGTCTCCGACCCTCCAACTACACAGTCAAATCACCCTCAAAGAAAAACAGGACGATCATATCACCTGTGCTGCCTTGTTTCGCACTCCTCCCTCATAGAGTGGAGACGATTGCTTTCATAAAAATGGAAGAAGGGGAGATGCCTTCCCACGCTGTTCCTGTCCTCGTCCTTTCGCTGGCGTGTGGGACATCCAGCATGTGCCAAGCAGCAATTTATCCCCGTATCTTGAACTCTAGGCTACGTGCCGGACTTAAGACAAGTCTGTCGTATGAACCACTGCACACCAAGCAACATGCGTGGTGAGCAATCTTCAAATCATCAAGTCATTAAAAAAACAGTATGAACCACTGCACATGCAAGTTCACTGGGCTGCCGTGTTTCGCACTCCTCCGTCGTAACAGTGGAAACGCTAAAAATAAGAAATAAATATAAAACAGCAGTGACACTCAACCACGCCGTTTCCTTGCTTCTCCTCCATAGCGGGTAGAATACTTTTGTTCGCCGACATGTGGGACATCCACCATTCGGGTCCACTTGCCATGCACCAAAATTAGAGTGCATCACGCAGAACTGCAGGGGAGACTCACCCCGGTCGTAGTGCCGCAGTAATAATGACTAATGAGCTGTCAAATCACAAGGCCCCACCTATCCAACTGTAAGTTGCTCGGACGAAGCAACCATCATTTCACTCTTTGTTGAATCTGCTTCTTCAAAAAGCTATTGTAGCATCAATACCGCTAGCACACGCCAAGACTGGACGGCACTGTGGCAGCACAACATATGAACATTGTCTGTGACGTGAAGGGAGGATGGTTCTAGAAAATAATATTCCCTCACTCGTCTTTTCTAACCGGGTTTTGTATCGATCGTTCATATGAAGGTGCTAAACCAAGTGTTGCACTTACAAGTTCAAAACGAGAAAGTGGACCACTCATGGCACGCCTATCGCGTTCGGCCCATCGCTCAACGCGCTTCCTCACGGCATATCACTGACACGTGGGAACGTATGTGAGCAAACCGACTAGGCCAAACTAGCCCGCCTAACGCATGGGAAAGCCCCGCACTTGTCTTTTCTATCTGGATTTCTACCGATCGATCGCAAAGAAAATCTTACACTTTACAAGTTCAAAAGGAAAAGGCGGCACACTTAAAGCACGCCTGTCGTGTTCGCGTCGCACCCCCCACGGTCAGTCTGGCACGCCGCTCACCAAAGGGAACATGCACGCGTTGTCTTGCATTTTCAATGACATGTGAGACTGCAATTGAATAAACCGACGATACCCAAAATCTAATCGCCCGCCGGGTGCCGGCTGAGAAGAGAGAGACGAGAAGGGAGAAGAGGTAGAAGAGATCGCCTGCCAGCCATGCATGGACTCCTAGAAATATGGTGATAATGTGAGGTGGGCCATGTTTTAATAAAGTTGGAGCACTCCTTTGTATTGCTTGCAGAGTTGATTTGACGCATGTCCAGATTTGACAGAAATGTATTAGTATAAAATGCACCGTTTGAAAGTTTTTGTACGCCAATGTTCTAGGATTCGTACATTTCTGTATGATTTTGCTGCCGACTAAAAAGAAATGGAGGGCAATTCTCTCTCTCGGGTCTCTCTTCATCCCACAACCCCTCCCTAACACACGCACACACACACTCTGTAGGCACTGCTACTCGTTCACGCTTACTCCAAAAGATCGACGGCCAAACCTATTTGTATATTTGCAAAGTGGAGAGGCTACTTGCTATAATTTTACAAAGCCTACTTAAGTGGTCCTAGTCATATTTTTGTCTCAATGACCGGTGGGCCATGTATGCCGCGCGCGTGTGTGCTGTGTACGTGTGTTGTGTGCACGTGTATGTGTGATATGTGTATTATTTTTGCATGCCGCATGTGTGCTGTGTTGTATACATTTTTTTGCATGGATTTTTTCGTGGAGTGTGTACGTGTACGTGTACCCGTGTGTGTTGTGTGTGTATGTGACATGTACGGTGGCGAGTTGCGGTAGTATATGTATTCATGTACGTAAGTTAGTGTGTAGTGTGTATGGCAAACTGTCCCCACATGTCATTGTCTGTTTTGTACAAATATAGCAATCCAATATACAAAGGGTGCGAAAGCAAAAAACATGTTGGCTTTGTAAACCTTCTCTCTCCTCTTGCTATAACAACTTTTTAGCAATCCAATATACAAAGGGTGTTGGAGATGCTCTTAGTGTAGAACGAGCTGATCAGCCCCAACGTTTCTCTTCGGTCAGTGTTTGCAAGTAGTAGTATAGCTCGCAAAGTAGCTAGCCTACTAACACAGCGCGGATTTAGACGAGGTTTGACACCAAGAATCATCAAACAAGCCCTCCTTATATGATAGATAGTGCAAACATACGTCTCAGCATGCCATATATTACATCAAAAGCTGGTGAGGATACATCTGTTTCCATAACTCGAAGAGGGTTCGCATGATTCACTAACAAACAAAAGTATCACGTACCGCCCACATAGAACCTACAGGGTTTGATAACACGCATCTGGTAATTAAACACAATGCAAACTATGTTAAAAGATTAGCCCGACCAACTATTTCGTGTCATCGATCTCTGGGGCAATGTCCATAGGACGGACCGCGGCATGGGAATCATCAAGGACGTCCACCGGTAGCTGCACAATCCTAACATATTAGCAAGCACATTGCAAATAAACAAAGACCACAATTATGGTAATTAAGCGAATATTTTTTTACCTCGGGCAGCTCACCGGGGGATCCCATCCCTCCAGGGGCCATCGTCTTGCCAGGGGAACACTGCTCCTCGACGGCGACTATCTCCTCAAACCCGACCTTGAGCCTCTCATAGGTGGCCATTAGGGTTTCTGGGGAGGCACGGTTCGGGCCTTGCTGTTGTTGGAGCTCTCTGTGTTCAGGAGTTCGTCTGCCAATGTCGTCAACTCTTTGGCCAGTGCTTGTTTCTTGGAGATCTTTGTCTCCATGGGTTTGCCCGCCAACATCTCCAACTCGTTGGTCGATGCTCGCTTCCTGGAGATCTCTGTCTCGAGTGGGTTGTCCACCGACAACTCTTTGCCTAGTGCTCCAGGATCCATGAATAAACTGACAAACAAAAAGGAATCGACAGGAAACCATAATCACAATGACAACGGAAAAAGAATAGGCAGTGAGGATCGGTCGGTGCTTCACAAAAAGAAGAATCTTGGAAAGAAAATAGAGCAGCATCAGTGATTTGCTCACCTTTCCTTCGTCGGTAGAGAAGAAAAATGGCAGAAGTGAGTAGCCTGGAGTGTGGTTTTCTTCAAGATAGAGGGGAGAAAGGGATTGAGCGAGTTTTTCAGTGAAATGATGGTTGCTTCGTCTGTCCAACTAACCAGGCCACTTTACTACTGCTAGTAAAGGTATGGGTTTTGTGATATGACGGGTCATGACTGCCACACCGGGGTGACTGGTGAGTCTAGCCTGTAGCACCTTGCTATGATTTGGCGAATGGTACTCGGGCCCGGATGCTTGATGGCCCGCATGCCCGTGAAACAATGGAATAGAGCGGCTTGTCATAGAAACAGTTTCGATGACCGAGGGGCTACCAAGCGGTCAAGCGTGTCTACTGTTAGACTGGCCATAGTGGGAGTAGTCCCCTCATATTTTGTGTTATATTTTGACCATAATTTTAACTAATAAAATATAAATTGTATGTAGCAAAATCAATACTCCATAAAAATAGGAATCCAACAATATAATTTTTGGTGACATGCATTAAAAGTTTGCTACTTATATATGTGGTCAAACTGTACATAGAAAATATAAATAATATTGCATGTTGGTGCAGCCCATGTTTCCGATAATTTGAGCCTGGGCTTGTTCATAAAACATATATATGTGTTTGTTCACTTAATGGAGGGTCGAGTACCACATGTGAACGTTACAAAGTGTGACCTAGCACGTACACAATTTTAAACGATCGTTTTTATGGAGTGAAAGAAGAAAACTACTCCACTATATGTATATATAGGCAGGAGCTCCGCGCTTGCTTGACAGGGTTGCTCTCTTCACACACTCTCATCCTCTCTAGATCTAAGCAAGATAGCGGTGGTCACTCTCTCTCTCTCTGCTCACCGCTGGTCACATATCCGGACGCATCCCCTCCGCCGGGGAAGGGGAGGAGGTGCAGCGTTTAGGCCGTCGTCGACGCCAAGGGAGGAGTCCCACTGCCGGCCGCACCGTCATCTCTGACCGAGCACCGGCGCAGGAGGTCTTCCTATCCCTTCGTCGCTGACGTAGTGTTGGCGGATCCGGACTCCCGCCCCCACCTAGCCACACCCCGGCGACCTTCTAGTATATCTTCCTTCGAAACCGGCCTTGCTCTACAACCCTAGCTTCCCACGTCGCTGCATGTGCATCATTTTCTACCTCTCAGCCCCCCACATAGCTAGGCTCGATCATCTGGTCCAACGCCACCTAATTTTTTTTCTATTATTAGAGGTAAAGCTACTTCATGCAGTCGAATCTTGTACTTGGTTCAAACAGGAAAGAAAGGGGGGGGGGGAAGATGTAGTATGTATATAGGACTTGGTTCAAACAGGAAAGAAAGGGGGTGAAAGTAGTAGGGACTGGCTATCCAACTGGTCTCTTGGTCGAAAAGGGAAATATAGGGGAAACGCTGTATACACTGGATAAGTGATACGTCCAATTTGCATCATGATTTCCTATTGTTATTTATAATGTATTTGATCATTATTTCACTTTATGATGCAATTCTTATGCCTTTTCTCTCTTAATTTGCAAGATTTATATGAAGAGGGAAAATACCAGCAATTGGAATTCTGGACCTGAAATAGCTATAGCAGAGATACCTATCCTACAGAGCTCCAATTGACTTGAAACTTCACGGAGATTTTTTATTGAATATATAAAAAATACTGGAGAAAAGAGATACTAGAGGGGATCCACCAGTTGCCCACAAGGCAACAGGGCGCGCTCCCCACCTAGGTGCGCCCTGATGCCTTGTGGGGCCCCTGGCTGGCCTCTGGCCCCCTCCTTCTGCTATATAAGCTCATTTGCCCTAAAAAAATTATAGATAAGACTTTCAGGACGAAGCACCGCTGTCTCGAGGCGGAACCTGGGCAAGAGCAATTTGGCTCTCCGGCGGAGCGATTCCGCCGGGGATACTTCCCTCCGAGAGGGGGAAATCGAAGCCATCGACATCACCAACAATCCTCTCATCGTGGGAGGACCAATCTTCATCAACATCTTCACCAGCACCATCTCATCTCAATCCCTAGTTCATCTATTGTATTCAATCTTTGTCTCAAAACCTCAGATTGGTACCTGTGGGTTGCTAGTAGTGTTGATTACATCTTGTAGTTGATGCTAGTTGGTTTATTTGGTGGAAGATTATATGTTTAGATCCTTAATGATATTCAATACCCCTCTGATCTTGAACATGAATATGATTTGTGAGTAGTTACTTTTGTTCTTGAGGACATGGGAGAAGTCTTGTCATAAGTAATCATGTGAATTTGGTATTCGTTTGATATTTTGATGATATGTATGTTGTTGCTTCCTTTAGTGGTGTCGTGTGAATGTCGACTACATGACACTTCACCATCTTTGGGCCTAAGGGAAGGCATTGTGGAGTAGTAATTAGATGATGGGTTGCTAGAGTGACAGAAGCTTAAACCATAGTTTATGCGCTATTCCGTAAGGGGCTGATTTGGATCCATATGTTTCATGCTATGGTTTGATTTATCTTAATTCTTCTTTCATAGTTGCGGATGCTTGTGAGAGAAGGTAATCATAAGTGGGAGGCATGTTTAAGTAAGAACAACACCCAAGCACCGGTCCACCCACATATCAAATTATCAAAATAGCGAACGTGAATCAAACAAACATGATGAAAGTGACTAGATGAAATTCCCATGTGTCCTCGAGAATGCTTTGCTTATTATATGAGTTTGTTCCAGCTTGTCCTTTGCTATAAATAAGCAACCAATATCTTGGTTGAAAAAGGAAATAAAGTGGGGGCTGGGTGTGACAAGGCACTAGAGTATGACTAGGACTAGATTTGCTATCCACACATAGGAATAGGTTGCTAAAGAGAACAAAAATGGGACCAACCCAGATATGTTGCTTGGATGTTTGTTTCTCTTGGGGCAACAAACTCTGCATCACCACTTTATGCCCCGGTTGAGGTACATGGTGCTGGTGCACCCACTGTCCCATGCCCTTATAGCAACTATTTAGCTGTTCTTAATGTAATGCCCCTGGTAAAATGAAGCCATGCCACCGTTATTAGTCATGAAAAGTTTAACCAATTGTTATTGCCAGTAATTTTCCTTTGTAGCTTTTTGTGCAAACAGGGATATCCATTTCACCTCATTGCTTTTGCGACCTTTTGGTGTACTACACAAAACACTTCTTAAAAGAAGCGAGAAGTGCTTTGTGCAGTTCAACTAAAATGTCACACCGGAACCGTTGGTCGATTTCAGTGGAACTGCACAAAGGGAGATCTGTGTTCCAATCCTCATCATCCATATTGGCACCATAACCTTCCCTTAGGTAAGTGTAACACCCTGGATTTTTGCTTTCCTTTTATTTGGATTTATTGAATATTTTAATTTGCATTTAGGTTTTTCAGTCAATTCTTTTGGACTTGCCACTTGGAATTATTTTTGATTTTCTTCCAAGTGGGTTCTATCATCCATAAACCCACCCTAGACCTCATCCCTCTCACCATAATGTCATTGGATATTTTTATTTAGTGGCATTATATTCTTTTTCCTCCTGAAAATGCCTATTTTCTCAATGAGCTATGAAGCAACCCTCATTTTTATTACTCCAAAAATTCCAAGAAAATTCCCAAATATTCTTTGGATCATGCCTCACCTCCCTATGCAAAAATATCCCATGGTCATTTGGAAATTTTCAGCTAAGGAAAATGTTTTTGCTTCTGGACAAAATGGGCACTTTGTGAAGCAAGTACATTTTTCCTTGATCTGTTGGAGCTGAAATTTTTACCACATGACTACCCTCCTAAGAGATGCTTAACCCCAAAATCTCAGCTCTAAACTCCTAGCCGTTTGTCCCTAGCACTTGGCACAAGTTTCTGTCCAGAAACTTTGCATCTAGCTCAAGTCATGTCCAATGCGCCAGATGGCAAGCCAAGCGCAGTTCTAGGCACCGCGTTGAAGGGACTTCACGATGGACACGGTTGGGCAGTGCCGAAAGCACCGCGTGTGCCAGTGCACGCGGTGACCGCGTGAGAGCACGGTGCATTGCATGCGCTCGCCGCGCTCTGTGCACCGGGTCCCTCTGCCGCCGCCCATTCACTCTCCGTTCGCCACCGCAGCATGTCCCAGCCTCGCAGTGATCTCCAGCGCGCCATCTAGCCTCGCCCTGCTCCTCCCCGACACCGGCAAGCTGATCGCCGAAAGCGGCCGAACGCTACCCGGCGGAACAGTGGGCGCACATGCTCTGTTTTCTCCTCGTAGTGCGCCGCACTGTGCTTGCACGCGTGCACCGCGTAGCTGTGTACCTCTACTCCTCCCTCACGTCGCGACCGAGCTTATCTCCCTCTCTCTTCTTCTGCAGCACCTCGCTGGTGGAGTCCCGAGCACCATCGACCTCCATCTATAAATAGAGGCATCCCCGAGTCATTCTAGCCATCCCTCTCACCTTCTCTGGCCACAAATCACTCCCCAACGAGCGCGGCAAGGTCGGGAGGGCCTCCTGCCGTCGTTCATCGCCGGAATCTGCCGCAGATCCCCCTTGAATGTGCACTCATTCCAGCCACCCCCAGCTTCGCTCTCTGCTCCCCTCTAGATCGTGGTGATCTCCCGAGCTCGACGGTGCCACTAGCTCGCCGGATCATCGCCGGAATCGCCGAATCCGACAAGCTCCGCCGCCGCCGTTTCTGGAGAAGAACCTCCCGACGCCGTCCGTCCACCCCAGCCGTCCCCTCGGGTACGTGCGTGCTCGCCGTGCTGAGCTGAGTCCATCCCGCCCATCTCCGGCGACTGCCGTGGCCTCCTCGCCGGAGAACCACAGGTGACAGCGCCGCTTCTCCTGTTACCCCTCTCTCTCTTTTAATCCTGACAGTCGGACCCCACTGTCAGCCTCTCACTCTCTCCCCCGAAGCGGTATAAGTGGAGGCGTAATCCAGAAATACGCCTTCGACGTGGCCTATTCTGGAAATTCGGTTAAATTCATTTAAATGAAAATTTTGACCAGCTTCTGACCCCAACTTTGACCAGCTCTAACTTTTATTCTATAAGTCCAATTGAGTTGATTCTTTTTGCTACTAGTTTGTATTGAGCCAAAGTTTATGAATGCCAAATTTCAGAATTTTTCTTGCTGTTGATAATTTCTGGTGAAATAAAAGGCTTTATGTGACATTTTCTTTTTGCATTTAAAATATTTTCAGAAGATCCTAGTTGTGTTGGAGAAGGCCAGGAGTATTGTGACACTCCTCTGAACCAAGGCAAGCCACAACATTCATATGCAAGGATGGAATTGCAATGGCAATGGTTTATTTGAATTAAATTCATCATATAATCCACTATTAAAATGATTTACTGTATAGAACTTATTGCATAGAATTTGTTCCATGTCATTTGATAGTATGCAGTAGGGTATATGCTTTCTTGCTAATGTGTGAAGTAGAGATCATGTCCTATACTCATATGGTAGCATGATGCATTCGTTATTCATGATCGTGACCCGTGCATCCATTCACACTATGGCTCGAATCATTTTATTTCAAGTTAAACTTGATGTTAATTCAACTTGAACATGCTGTTGATCGAGTCATGGTGCCACCAAATCGAGCTCACCAGTGCAACCACACTTGCCTGGATGGGGAGGCCCTAATGCGGTCTATTGTCATGCCTCTCGCCGGTGCCTCCTACGAGGGAAGGTTGTGCACTGGCGCTACCGTGGCCCGATAGGCAGTCACAACCTTGTGTGCCCGAGGTTTACGGTACCGAGGTCCCTGTTTGGGATGATGTTTTTGTTTGGCCATGACGGTGGCAGCCACAGAGGTGGCGGATGTCACGAGTTGGCATCGGGGCCACCCATGACATAGCCCAAAGGGGAGTTTGTCGGAGTGGCCGGGGGAGTGTCATGCAATAGATTGGTTTTGTCGGAATGTTGTTGGTCCACCCGGATGGGAGCACGAGGCCATGAGTTCCGTAGTGTGGGTATAGTGTACTAACCTCTGCAGAGTGTATAATCTATTGATAGACACGTCCTCGGATATGGACACAGTTCGTAGTAGGTCACACTGTGGATCAACAGATATAATTACTTGCACACTAAGACTCACAAGATGGCACATGCAGAAGTGGTGATCGAGTGAGGATCACTATGAAAGGTATGGATGTGATCAAGTGAGGATCACGTGGGTAAGTTATGAATGGTGGTTACGTGGTAACCCTGAAATGGTAATTTGGTCCCAGGGACCACGGCAACATTTCACGCACACCTCATGTTGGGTAGTATCATGCTCATGCATTAAACCTGTTAAATGCCTTGTTGTTGTTTGTCGTCCTTGTTTTGTTTGCTGTGAGCTTGCGAGTACATTCAAAGTACTCACCTGGCTTATCATGCCAGATGCAGGAGAAGCCGTGCATGGTGTGGATGTCGAGCAGTATGTCGTGCTCTTGGCCGTGTCCCAGCAGTGTCCCGGTGGAGTGGAGTTCCGCTACCTCGTCATTCCGCTGCCGCGTAGTAGTCCCTTTATCATCGAGGCCCCTGAGATGTCTACTAAATAATGTACATAAGTGCAGCCGCACCGTGTGTTCCGCTTGGCCTCGTTTATCATGTAATATTTGGAACCTATGTATCCGCTAGAGATCAATAAAGCGGTTGTTATCTGGACCAAGTTGTTGTGTATTGCCAGAAGACTTGATCTCTGGGCTGGCAATGCAAGGTAAACCGGTTGCTCTGAGCCGGGGTGCCACAACGCTTGGTATCAGAGCCGTGCTAACTGTAGGACGCCCTAGACAGCCGACGCATTAGAAAACGGTAGTTCTTAGCCTTTGTAGTGAGTTGAGGCTTGACTTTGCACTTGGGTGTTGCATTGCATGCATATAGTTTACTGTTATTACTGATCAGCTAATTTTGTGAGTGTAGATGGCACCAGTCCCTTATCTGTATCAGCCTGAGCCGGCACCTTCCACCTTTCCGCATTTGCTTAGCAACGTGTGGCGCCGACTCTACCCCGATGGCGATGACCCTGTGTACCAGGTGTACCGAGAGCAGCTTGCAGATGGTATTTACGAGTATCACGCGGAGGTCGTCATGCATAACAGTACTATGGTGGGTACTTACATTCGTTCCACCAAGGGCGGGACTGCTTCTACACCCGACCAGGCGGTCCAGTTTGCAGCATTCGAGGCTCTCACTGACTTGCGCTATAACGAGATTCAGATGCAGACTCACCCAGGTTTCAACTTCTATCCGTCCCTGTTTGAGTCAGGACAGATCCGTTTCCCTTACATTGATCCGGAGTGTGACCGGTCAGCCAGCCACCTGTCTCGTTACATAATGGCTGGATACTTTCTGATCGTCAGCCTAGCCCAGGAGCTGAACCGCATTCGAGACGAGCTAGCTGCCGCTCGATCTGCCTTCGCTCCACGTTTACTTATCCATACATCGCTTGTTCCTCTAGTTACCTTACCATCACCTGCACCAGTGACTCCCATATCTTCTCAGAGTAACTCAGGTACTTCGGTAGTGACTCCCCATGAGTCCCCAGCTCAGTGGGCTATGCTTCTCGCTACCCCAGCCGCTCCGATGCTACGGAGCCACCCTGCTCCAGACCCTGAGGGAGAGTCGTCCCGTCAGCGTCGTCATGTTTCCTTTGCTCCGGAGGTGTCCGTTATCAGTTCCGATTCGGAGTCCGACACCGAGGAGACACCAGCAGGACCGTCAGAGTGCCAGTGCGATCGCTGTCGTTGCGAGTAGACGAGGATGATGTGGTGTTTGGTTGTATGCATGTAGTAGTACTATCGATGCTGTTGTCCTGTTATGTTTGCTGGATGATGTATTGTATAATTATGTTGTTTTCTGTTATTCGCTTTGGCTTTTCTCGATTTCTTTTCCGGGTTTGTTGCTTCACCTTCCTATTTTTCCCTTATGGATGTTGCTCATCTCGATGCTTCGTATTGGGAAACATATATAGGATGACAAGGTGTGGCAGTAACTATCATGGTGGCGACGACACTCCAGTTCGTCGGTCCGCCAGGCAAGCAGGACATTCTCTAGAACCATATCAGCCACCACCTCCTCCACCTCAAGCACCTACAATAGAGCAGATTATGTGAATGTTTGAGGAAAAGAGAAACCAAGAGCTGATGGAATTCCTGAGAAGCATGCAGACTATGGTCGGGCAGAATAATCATAATGGTAATCACTCCAAGCTGTCAGACTTTCAGAGGACCAAACCGCCAAGCTTCAGCCAAGCAGTGGATCCGATAGAAGCCGATGACTGGTTGAGGACCATTGAGAAGAAGTTAGAAATTGCTCGCACTGAAGATGCTGATAAGGTACCCTTCGCCACTCATTATCTGGAAGGACCAGCTGCTATATGGTGGGACAATGCCAAAATTATGTGGCCTACTGAAGACGAGATTACTTGGGATAAATTCAAAGATAAATTCCACAAGTATCACATTCCCGCCGGTATCTTGAAGGTCAAGCAGCGAGAATTCCTCACCCCTACACAAGGAAACTCGACTGTAAGTGAGTATTTAAACAAGTTCAATCACTTGGCCCGTTATTCCACACATGATGTGGCCACCGAAGAACGGAAGATATATCGGTTCCTCGGAGGACTCAACCTTACCCTCCGATGTGCACTCAGCATGCTGGATTTCCCTAACTTCCAAACTTTGGTGAACAAGGCACTCATTGCCGAAAGGGAACACAAACTGGTTAATGATCATAAGACTGCCTATGAATACCGCAAGCGCAAGTTCGAACCCAAGAAGGAAGGGCAAGTTTTTCAGAAGGTTCGTACTTGGCAGCAACCCCAGTTCGAGTTCAAGCCAACCTGGCAGTAGGGGAACATCAAGAATGAAAGTCAGATTAAGACTGTGGTTGCCAAGCGAAACAAGGAAGACTGTCAGCGTAATAATGCATGTTACTCATGTGGACAAATTGGGCATTACGCTAGGCAGTGCCCCAAGAACGGAAAGTCGCCAACCAACCTGAAGCCTCAAGTCAATTATGTGGGGCAATTCCCCAACCGGAAGTATATTCAAGGACAAGTTCATCATATCTCTGCCGAAGAAGCCTCTGAAGTTCCCGATGTGGTCATTGGTATGTTTCTTATTAATGACATACCTGGAACAATTTTATTCGATTCCGGGGCTTCCCATTCTTTTATTTCGCGGAGTTTTGTTGCCCAACATAGACTTTCCTATACTCTTTTGGACAAAGTTATGGTGGTACAATCCCCCGGATCCAGTCTCAGGACAAATATTGTATGCCGAGGATTGAAAATATCAATCAATGGAGTTATCTTCCTCGCATCCCTAGTATCCATTGAATCTCCAACATTGGATATTATTTTGGGGATGGATTGGTTGACAAGACACCAGGTTTGCATCAACTGCGCAACAAGAGAAGTCATGCTAATAAATCCCTTGGGCCAGTCTGCTCGGTTCTTTGCCGGTCGAGCCATGCCAAAGAAAGGGATGGTTTATGCAGCAATTACTACAGATATGAATCTAGTCCCAGTGGTCTGTGAATTCCCAGATGTGTTCCCAGATGAATTGCCAGGCATGCCACCTGATCGAGAGCTTGAATTTTCAATCGAGCTTGTGCCCGGGACAACACCAATTTACAAGAAATATTATCGTATGCCTTCATCCGAACTAGTGGAGTTGAAGAAGCAATTGGATGAGATGCTCCAAAAGGGATATATTCGCCCCAGTTCATCTCCTTGGGGTGCACCTGCAATGTTTGTGGGCAAGAAGGATGGCAGTCTCCGGATGTGTGTTGACTACCGCGCTCTCAATGATGTCACAATCAAGAATAAATACCTGCTGCCCAGGAACGATGATTTGTTCGATCAACTCAGTGGATCCCAAGTGTTCTCCAAGGTTGATTTGCACACCAGGTATCACCATCTGAAAATCAAAAAAGAAGATATCCCCAAGACATCATTCACTGCACGATATGGGCTGTACGAGTATACGGTCATGTCCTTTGGGCTGACCAATGCTCCTGCATTCTTCATGCACATGATGAACAAGGTGTTCATGGACTTCCTGGACAAGTTTGTAGTGGTGTTCATTGATGACATCCTCATATATTCCAAAAGTGAAGAAGAGCACAAGCAGCATGTCCGAGCAGTGTTGGAGCGATTACGCGCTCATCAACTCTATGCCAAGTTTAGCAAATGTGAATTCTGGCTTAAGGAAGTGGGATTCCTTGGGCATACTCTTTCCGCTCAAGGAGTGGCCGTGGATCAAAGCAAAGTCAGAGAACTACTAAATTGGAAGACACCTGTTTCATTGACAGAAATCAGGAGTTTCTTGGGTCTGGCAGGTTATTACCGTCGTTTCATTGAAGGCTTCTCAAAGATTGCCAAGCCAATGACTGAACTACTCAAGAAGAATCAGAAGTTCATATGGACGGAAGCATGTGAGAACAGTTTCAATGAGCTAAAGACCCGTTTGACCACCGCTCCAGTGTTGACTCTACCAGATATCTACCGAAGCTTCGACATCTATTGTGACGCAACCAGGCATGGCATTGGGTGTGTACTTATGCAAGATGGAAAGGTCGTGGCCTATGCATCAAGACAACTCCGACCGCATGAAGAGAATTATCCTACCCATGACCTGGAGATGGCAGCTGTGGTCCATGCCTTAAAATTTTGGAGGCATTACATCATTGGAAAACGATGCCAAATCAACACCAACCACAAGAGTCTCAAGTATATATTCACGCAACCGGACTTGAACCTCCGACAAAGAAGATGGCTTGAGTTGGTCAAAGGCTATGACCTTGGTATCAACTACCACCCAGGAAAAGAAAACGTGGTTGCTGATGCTCTTAGTCACAAACCGGCCACAGCAAACTCATTAATCGAGCGTCTGCACCTAGCACTTCATGAAGAAATAGCTCAGCTCAATATGATCCTATGTGATGCAACTTGCTCGGTTACCTTGGAAGTAACCCATACTCTGGAATATGAAATCCGTAAGGCTCAATCTGGTGACCCAATGTTACTCAAGGTAATGGCCCAAGTACGAGAAGCGAAGACACCAGATTTCAACATTGATGATAAAGGTACACTCCGATTTCGGAATCGAGTCTGTGTACCGGACCTCAGGGAATTAAAGCAGCAGATTCTGAAGGAAGCTCACGAGTCTGCATACTCCATTCATCCCGGAGGCACCAAAATGTATCAAGACTTGAAACAAACATTCTGGTGGGAAGGTATGAAGAAAGATATCGCCTATTACGTCGCCTGTTGCGATATATGCAACAAGGTGAAGGCTGAACATCAGAAACCCGCCGGTCTACTTCAACCCTTACCCGTTCCGCAATGGAAATGGGATGATATCTGCATGGACTTCATCGTGGGGTTACCAAGGACACCACGAGGTAATAATGCCATATGGGTCGTGGTCGACATGCTGACCAAGGTGGCCCACTTTATTCCAATAAGAACAACTTACCGTGCAGACCAACTCGCTCAACTTTACATATCCAGGATTGTCAGTCTGCATGGCATACCCAGGACTATCACTTCAGACCGAGGGTCTTTGTTTACCTCGGCGTTCTGGCTCCGTCTACACCAAGCCCGGGGAACCGCTTTGAAGCATAGCACTGCTTATCACCCTCAAACCGATGGGCAGACAGAATGGGCAAATCAGATCTTGGAAGACATGCTTCGGGCATGCGCTCTTGCTCATGGACCCAAATGGGACGACAGCCTGCCATACGCTGAGTTCTCCTACAACAACAGCTATCAAACTAGTCTCAAGATGTCACCCTTTGAGGCTCTATACGGACGTAAGTGTCGCACCCCGCTGAACTGGTCTCAAACAGGAGACAGTCGAATCTTCGGGACTGATTTGATGATGGAAGCAGAAAAGCAAGTTAAAGAAATTCGAGACAGACTACAAATAGCAAAATCTCGTCAGAAGAGCTACTATGACTCAAAGCATAGGCAGATCAGTTTCGAACCAGGTGAATATGCATACCTCCGAGTTACCCCCATGAAAGGAGTTAAAAGGTTTCATACTCGGGGAAAGCTTGCACCAAGATACATCGGTCCATTTCCAGTCATGACCATAGTGGGAAAAGTGGCTTATCAGTTAGAATTACCTCCAGAGCTATCCGAGGTTCATGATTTTTTCCATGTGTCTCAGCTACGGAAATGCATCGCACCACGTGCAAAACAGACGGATATGACAGAACTAGAGCTTGCCAAAGATTTAACATATGAGGAGAAACCCTTGAGAATCATGGAAGAGATGGACAGAGTCACCCGTAGCAAAACCATAAAGTTTTACAAGGTCCAATGGGAGCACCACACTGAGGATGAGGCCACCTGGGAAAGAGAGGATTTCTTAAGGACTGCATACCCTTATTTGTTTCCTAAGCAACCAAATCTCGAGGACAAGATTCATCCTAAGGGGGGGGGGGATGTTTGTAACACCCTGGATTTTTGCTTTTCCTTTTATTTGGATTTATTGAATATTTTAATTTGCATTTAGGTTTTTCAGTCAATTCTTTTGGACATGCCACTTGGAATTATTTTTGATTTTCTTCCAAGTGGGTTCTATCATCCATAAACCCTCCCTAGACCTCATCCCTCTCACCATAATGTCATTGGATATTTTTATTTAATGGCATTATATTCTTTTTCCTCCTGAAAATACCTATTTTCTCAATAAGCTATGAAGCAACCCTCATTTCTATTACTCCAAAAATTCCAAGAAAATTCCCAAAAATTCTTTGGATCATGCCTCACCTCCCTAGGCAAAAATATCCCATGGTCATTTGGAAATTTTCAGCTAAGGAAAATGTTTTTGCTTTTGGACAGAATGGGCACTTTGTGAAGCAAGTACATTTTTTCTTGATCTGTTGGAGCTGAAATTTTTACCACATGACTACCCTCCTAAGAGATGCTTAACCCCAAAATCTCAGCTCTAAACTCCTAGCTGTTTGTCCCCAGCACTTGGCACAAGTTTCTGTCCGGAAACTTTGCATCTAGCTCAAGTCATGTCCAGTGCGCCAGATGGCAAGCCAAGCGCAGTTCTAGGCACCGCGTTGAAGGGACTTCACGATGGACACGGTTGGGCAGTGCCGAAAGCACCGCGTGTGCCAGTGCACGCGGTGACCGCGTGAGAGCACGGTGCATTGCATGCGCTCGCCGCGCTCTATGCACCGGGTCCCTCTGCCGCCGCCCATTCACTCTCCGTTCGCCACCGCAGCATGTCCCAGCCTCGCAATGATCTCCAGCGCGCCACCTAGCCTCGCCCTGCTCCTCCCCGACGCTGGCAAGCCGCTCGCCGGAAGCGGCCGAACGCTACCTGGCGGAACATTAGGCGTGCATGCTCTGTTTTCTCCGCGTAGTGCGCCGCACTGTGCTTGCACATGTGCACCACGTAGCTGTGCACCTCTACTCCTCCCCCACGTCACGGCCGAGCTTATCTCCCTCTCTCTTCTTCTGCAGCACGTTGCCGGTGGAGTCCCAAGCACGGTCGACCTCCATCTATAAATAGAGGCATCCCCGAGTCATTCTAGCCATCCCTCTCACCTTCTCTGGCCACAAATCACTCCCCAACGAGCGCGGCATGGCCGGGAGGGCCTCCTGCCGTCGTTCATCGCCGGAATCTGCCGCGGATCCCCCATGAACGTGCACTCATTCCAGCCACCCCCAGCTTCACTCTCTGCTCCCCTCGAGATCGTGGTGATCTCCTAAGCTCGACTGTGCCACTAGCTCACCGGATAGTCGCCAGAATCGCCGAATCCGACAAGCTCCGCCGCCGCCGTCTCTGGAGAAGAACCTCCCAATGCCGTTCGTCCACCCCAGCCGTCGCCTCGGGTATGTGCGTGCTCGCCGTGCTGCGCTAAGTCCATCCCGCCCATCTCCGGCGACCGCCGTGGCCTCCTCGCCAGAGAACCACCGGCGAAGCGCCGCTTCTCCTGTTTCCTCTCTGTCTCTCTCTTTTAATCCTGACAGTGGGACCCCACTGTCAGCCTCCCACTCTCTCCCCCGAAGCGGTCTAAGTGGAGGCGTAATCCAGAAATACGCCTTCGACGTGGCCTATTCTGGAAATTCGGTTAAATTCATTTAAATGAAAATTTTGACTTGCTTCTGACCCCAACTTTGACCAGCTCTAACTTTTATTCTATAAGTCCAATTGAGTTGATTCTTTTTGCTACTGGTTTGTATTGAGCCAAAGTTTATGCATGCAAAATTTTAGAATTTTTCTTGCTGTTGATAATTTCTGGTGAAATAAAAGGCTTTATGTGACATTTTCTTTTTGCATTTAAAATATTTTCAGAAGATCCAAGTTGTGTTGGAGAAGGCCAGGAGTATTGTGACACTCCTCTGAACCAAGGCAAGCCACACCATTCATTTGAAAGGATGGCATTGCAATGGCAATGGTTTATTTGAATTAAATTCATCATATAATCCACTATTAAAATGATTTACTATATAGAACTTATTGCATAGAATTTGTTCCATGTCATTTTGATAGTATGCAGTAGGGTATATGCTTTCTTGCTAATGTGTGCAGTAGAGGTCATGTCCTATACTGTTATGGTAGCATGATGCATTTGTTATTCATGGCAGTGACCCGTGCATCCATTTTATTTCAAGTTAAACTTGATGTTAATTCAACTTGAACATGTTGTTGATCGAGTCATGCTGCCACCGAATCGAGCTCACCAGTGCAACCACACTTTCCTGGATGGGGAGGCCCTAATGCGGTCTATTGTCATGCCTCTCGCCGGTGCCTCCTATGAGGGAAGATTGTGCACTGGCGCTACCCTGGCCCGGTAGGCAGTCATAACCTTGTGTGCCAGAGTTTTACGGTACCGAGGTCCCCGTTTGGGACGATGTTTATGTTTGCCCACGACGGTGGCAGCCACAGAGGTGGCGGATGTCACGATTTGGCATCGGGGCCACCCATGACATAGCCCAAAGGGGAGTTTGTTGGAGTGGCCGGGAGAGTGTCATGTAATAGATTGGTTTTGTCGGAATGTCGTTGGTCCACCCGGATGGGAGCATGAGGCCATGAGTTCCGTAGTGTGGGTACAGTGTACTAACCTCTGTAGAGTGTATAATCTATCCATAGCCGCATCCTCAGATATGGACACAGTTCGTAGTAGGTCAAACTGTGGATCAACAGATATAATTAACTTGCACACTAAGACTCACAAGATGGCACATGCAGAAGTGGTGATCGAGTGAGGATCACTATGAAAGGTATGGATGTGATCAAGTGAGGATCACGTGGGTAAGTTATGAACGGTGGTTACGTGGTAACCCCGAAATGGTAAGTTGGTCCCAGGGACCACGGCAACATTTCACGCACACCTCATGTTGGGTAGTATCATGCTCATGCATTAAACCTGTTAAATGCCTTGTTGTTGTTTGTCATACTTGTTTTGTTTGCTGTGAGCTTGCGAGTACATTCAAAGTACTCACTTGGCTTATCATGCCAGATGCAGGAGAAGCCGTGCATGGTGTGGATGTCGAGCAGTATGTCGCGCTCTAGGCCGTGTCCCAGCAGTGTCCTGGTGGAGTGGAGTTCCGCTACCTCGTCGTTCCGCTGCCGCGTAGTAGTCCCTTTATCATCGAAGCCCCTGGGATGTCTACTAAATAATGTACATAAGTGCAGCCGCACCGTGTGTGCCGCTTGGCCTCGCTTATCATGTAATATTTGGAACCTATGTATCTGCTAGAGATCAATAAAGCGGTTGTTATCTGTACCAAGTTGTTGTGTATTGCCAGAAGACTTGATCTCTGGGCTGGCAATACAAGGTAAACCGGTTGCTCTGAGCCAAGGTGCCACAGTAAGAATGATATTTAGCGCATCTGGTCACCTCTATTTTGATACGGTCATGAGAAAATAATGCTATTGTTTATTAGTATACTTGTACCCCCTCACTTACAAAACCAAATCTGACATTGAAGGCCAATCATGTCCTTGGTTTCACCAATTGGTGAGGAGAAAGAGAAATAGACCAAGAAGACAAAGACGAAGAAGAAGGAGGAGGAAATGAAGAAGGATCACTCGCTGGTACCATCCTTTCTTATCCTTACAGGTGCTTTTACCTCTGAAAACAATGTGCTCTTAATTTTTAGTGATAAATAAAATGACCTGGGCAGATAGTACACATAAAAATGAGCAACACATCTATATGGCATATATTTATGTGCTGCATGGGTATTTAGTTATGATTTTTGTTAAATGCTAAGTCTTACTGAAACAGGGTAAAACACAGATTAACAGCATGATGCCTACTTTGAGCAGATCAAACAGTGAGTAAACAAAATGATAAAATCATGCAAATGACATGTAGATGCGACCCCACCTAATTTTGAGCACTAACCCCATGTTAAGTAGTACTTTTGAGTACTTCCTTGCCAGTACTACCTAGTACTACCTATTTATCTACCGTTGGATCAAGACAAACGGACAGCTTATAAAAATGCCAACTACCGTAAAACTTGTAAATATGCTATTGTCTTTCTGTCATTTCTCACTAAGCTAATGAAGGTATCACCACGTTCCTACTTCTGCAAACAGGGATCATGTTGTGTCAATCGTACATTTTAGTGGAACTGCACAAGAGGATACTATGGATTGTATTCCAGCTGGTGCTTTTACTCTGCTGCAAGTGCTTGATAATCTCTGGATATAATCTCACAAGAGGATACCCTTGAATGATTCCTGTCAGTGCTTTATCTTCTCTTTTGGAATTACTTGAATAAATTTCCTCGCGCAGGTTGGTACCGGCCTACGTCCTTAATCCAGATTAGTGTGCTGTCATCTCTATTGGTATCGTGCTTGCTACTGTCATGAGAAAGTGCTTTATCTTTGCACGTTAAATCTTTACAACCGATGATACATGGCAATGCTTTGCGTGTTGAGCTAATTGGCATTGATAAAATAATCTAATACCTCTGTTTAAGCAAGGCTACTATGTTGCTATCTTTACCCACTAAGATAATGAGGATGCTTCTATTTGTTAGTGTATGTTTCATCAACCAGTGCCACTATTACAGTAATCTCACTTTCTCAATATATGTGCCAGTAGGGATGCTCGATTTTAGTGAAACTGCACAAAGACTTTGGGTGGTTCATTGCCTCAACTGCCTCCTTACTTTCCTGTCAGTCGCTTTTCTCTGCTTCCAGTCAAAGGAAGTACTAATTGATAAGCTTCCTCACACAGGTTGGTACCGGCCTACAGCCTTCATCCGGATTATTGTTCTTTGTCATATCTATTGGTAATTTGGTATTGTGCTACTGTTTGCTACTGTCATGAGAAAGTGCTTTAGTTTTGCATGTTAATCTAATGCAACTTATGTACACGCCAATTCTTTGTGTGATGAGCCTATGCCAGTGATAAAATAAACAAATACCACCCTTTAAGCAAGGCTACTATGTTGCTATCTTTAGCCATTAAGATAATCACAATGCTTCTATTTGTTACTATATGTTTAATGAACTAGTGCCGCTATTATAATAAATCTCACTTTCTCAATATTTGTGCAAACAGGGATGCTCGACTGCTGGAAATATTGGCACCTTTTCGATTAATCTAACCCACGAGTAGATAATAAGCATGGCAATCATAGTGGGTGGTTCATTGCCTTCACTGCCTCCTTTCTTACCTGCAAGGTAAGAGTCTTGTCGAGCTACAGACCCAAGATGAGGCAGCATAGCTTTATATCTTTATAAAAGGAGTAACTTGGAGCCTCAACTCGCAGGCAACATTAAGCGTATCATCTCATAATGTTCCATGTCAATCTTGGAACTGAGAACTTACCCCATCCAAACTGCATGTAACATTAATGGGAAGACCCTACAAGCAAAGCGTTACATTGCCGATTTTAGTAGAACTGCACAAAAAGATCAGATGGTCAGATACTTATGTTGGCTCCTATGTACTCCAAAGTTCACGCAGACAAGCATCGATGTTGACAAGAAGAAGTGCCAGAGTGAACACCACTTAACCAGTCTGCACCCCAGGGATGCTCCATTTCAGTTCAACTGCAAAAAAACTTTGGGTGGTTCATTTTGTGCACCGCCTCCTTGTCTGCACGGTAGAATTTTGGCGAGCTACAGGACCAAGATGAGCCAGTAAACTAGTTGGATGAAAGTAGTCGCCAAGATGCTCAAACCTCTCGCGGCATCGAGGCCACCATCATGACGATAACCTACAAGCAAAGTACAAATGGTCTGTGCTGCCTCTTATGTACTCGAAAGTTTGCTCAGACAAGCACTAATTTTAGCAAGAAGTACCACCGAGTGAACACCACTTAACCAGTCTACACCCCAGGTAATTAAAGTGTGTCGATGGAGGATATTGGCTATGATCTCTCAATCATTTGGATGCATAAACATGCTGAACTTGTATACGAGAATCTTTTGAGTTGTTGATTGTGAATGTTTGCTATGAATATTGGTTTGTGATCTCTCAATCATTTGGATACATAAACATGCTGAACTTGTGTATATGTGAATCTTTTGAGGAGTTGATTGTGAATGTTGGCTATGAATATGAACGTATCATGTGAACCTGAGTTTGATCTGAATGTTTACCTTTTCTGTTGTACTTGGTGTGTGAACTTGTTAGAATGTATGATGTGGGCTTGTGACGTGTGAGTATCACACGGCACACCATCATCCCGAGAAGAATGGCACCTGCTTGTTAGGGTTGCAAGGGCGCATCAACTCTTATTTATCTTTTGCTCAATCTTTACAAGCACTGATAGCCTGCAACACACGAACACTACATGGGATCAGATCGACTGTATCCTACACGAATGACCCAGCGCATCATCACGCTCGAACACACAGGGTACCCAGCATATTTTAGACTGACATCCGGTACCCGGTTGAACCGCCCCGTTCAGCCCTCTCCATATTGTTTTCGGCCTCTAAAAAAAGACACTACTGCATTGTTTTTGGGCTTTGACAAATGGTGTTTTCTGTAGCTTGGGCGGCCCAGCAAATGGGCTGCTGGTCTGCCATGGACTAGGAGGCTATAATAGCAGGTTGAATCATGGAGAGGCAAGCTAAAAAAATACCCCGTCAAGAGCCACTGAAAAACAAATTCGCGTCTGACGTTTTTCTTCAGTCTTCCCTGTGCTGGTTGTCCCGCCGCCCAAACTAGCGCGGCTGGACTGCCTGCTGCCGCCCAGGGGCTGATGGCACTGCCTCGCGCCGTGCCCCCCACCCCTCTTAAATCCAGCTTGCTCCATACCCCAACCGCTAGCACGGGACGGAAGTTTCATCTTCTTCCCCCTCGGCCCTCGCGCTGCCGGGGGATTTAAGAAGCGCGGCATCAAATGCACCACCGGCGATGGCTGCTTGTCATTAATCTCTCCAATTACAGAGACTGTGACGCGTCATCCCTATGCATCTGGGAGGCATGCGAACCAGCGGCAGCAGCTTTTCTCACCGTGAGGCATGCCCTTTGATCGCCTGCTACCGCTCTTACCTCCTCCTTAATGGCGCCCGCGTCAGCCTATAAGACGCCGCCGCCATACCCTCTATACCCCAAAACCTCTCTCTGGCACCTCCCATTCCCATCTCCAATCCACCAGCACTCCCTCATCAATGGCGCAACCGTAGGAGCACCCACTCGTGTTCAATTTTGGAGAGGAGGAGGATGAGCATCCCGCGAATCCTCTGGATCCATTATGGGATGAGATGGACCTGGGCTTGGAGATAGTTGCCCAGAAGAAGGCGGAGGCGGAGCAGCTGTTTGGGGCCCCCGCACCTGCCGCGGACGAATGGCCTGCCTTGGATGCTGACGCCGCCGAGGCATATTTCCACGCCCTCCACTCCAACTTTGCCCGATTCCACGCATTTTACCACGGTGGTGGCGGCGTTCGCGGCCGTGGGGGTGGCATTGTCCTTGGCGGTGGCGGAGGTCGTGGCCGTGGGGGTGGCGTTGGCGGTGGCCATGGCGGTGGCGGAGGTCGCAGCCATGGGGGTGGCGCTGGCGGTGGCCGTGGTGGTGGCGGTGACCGCGGCCGTGGCGATGGCGAATGTCGTGGCCGTGGCGGTGGCGCTGGCCGTGGCTAGTGTCTGGTTCTGCTTCAGCTTCTTAAAATGTAGTCATGGTGGAAGCAAATTAACTAGTACTACTACTGCTGTTCGTCTAAATGAATCAACTGTCAAAGGGGTGTTTTCTTTCTGCCAATGGTTTGATTCATATCGAACGGCTGGCGTGCGTTTTCTCTTACATCTTCTATCTCCCGTCTTCTTCTTCCTCCAGCCTCCCAAACCAGCGCCGGCTGGACCGCATGCTCCTGCCACCCTGTGCCGGCGACTGATGCGAAACAAATGTTCTACCAGCAGAAATATAAATAGTAAAAGCGAAAAAAGAGAGTCTCACCTCCAGTAAAATACTGACATCTCGGACCCACCAGGTTGTCAACGTAGTAAATAAATGAGTGAATTAAACAAGGAGAGGCAGTCACCAAAGACTGTTGTTTAGGTCGAGTAAATATAACTGGGCTTTGTCCTGCCCAGCCTATTATATGCGCAACCCACGACATGCTGACACCAGGATCGAGCAGGTCTCGAATGGGCTGTGGGACACCAAGTTACCTTTTTTAAAGAAAAATCGCATAGCTAAGTTCTTATTTTCTACTCCCTCCGTATAAAAATATAAGACGTTTTGGTAGGCTAAAATAGCCTAAAAATGTCTTATATTTTATAAGAATGTTGTGGCCAGACCAACATTACTATTTAACCCAGAGAAGCAAATGTGTGTATTTCTAAAAAAAAGGTAATGGCTGTAAATTATCCGAAAATATTAAATGGGGCATGTCCACAACATTTTTTTAATCCAGCCAAGAAATTGGTGTATTTCAAAAAAACTATTGGGCTTTAAATTCTACTAAAAAGGTTAATCGGTTGTAGTTCGCAACATTATTTTTTCAGCCATCCCTTAAATTATTAAAGAAAATCTCGTCCAAACGAAATGCCCAACCCAGTTTTATTTTTTATATCATTGCTCTGTCCAGCAAGCCCAGCAAATGCGTGTATTTAGCAAAGAAGCAAATGGGCTGTAAGTTCTAAGAAAAAAAAAATAATTATTGGTTGTAGCATGCCCGCAACATTATTTTTTCACCCAGCCCAGCAAATGGGTGTATTTCGATTTTTTTTTAAAATGGGGTGTAAATTCTAAAAAATATGAAATGGGCTGAATGTCAGGCAGAGAATAGGAAGCTCGCATTGTGGGCCCACGAGGGTGAAGCCCACGCAAGGCGTTGTCAACTTGGTCAACAAAACGATTCTGATAGCCGAGGCGTTGGATGTAAATCAAACGGCCAACATGCTTCTTCAATCTCTCGTCCTCTTCCTCCGGCGCTGGCGGGACCGTGCTGGGCTACAATTGCTTTTTGTGAATTGCTGGGCTACAAATCTAGACAAGGAGGCATGCATTTGGCTTGCCCAGAAAATTGTTTGAAATAACTAATAAGAAAAAGGTTGTAAATATAAAAAAACACAGCAAACTGGCATTTAGTTTCAAATTTAGGTTTTTTTTTGGATTTTGAGATTTTAAATATCATTGGATTTTATTTAATCTAATTTTTTTTATTTTAAAATTAGTTTGAATCTAACACAAAATTTCAGGATTAAAATAGTTTGGACTACACCGCAGTATGCAAAATTTCGTTGAATTTATTGACTGTGGTACCGGGCAGAAAATGGGTTGTAACAAATTCCTTAAGAATTAGCAAATGGGCTGTAAATTATTTACAAAAATAGCAAATGGGTTGTATGTTGTCTACCACACATTTGAAGGCTGATTTGTGGGCCTACGAAGTTGACGGGTACGCAAGGCTTTGTCAACTTAGTCAACAATCGATTCTACCAGCGTGACCGTTTGATGTTAATCCAACGGCCGCTGTGCTTCTTCAATCTCTGATTTCTTGCTCCAGCCGCCGAAACCAGCGCCGACGGGACCACCTGCTCCCGACTCCGATGGACGGCTGTGCTGCCGCGAAGGATTCACCGCCCCACCCTACTACCACCGCTGGCCAGTCCATCCCTCTACTCACCCACACCTTCTGTTGTTCTCCGGTGACAGCAGCCTCACACCGCAGCAGAACCAGTCAACCCTCGTACTCCCCTCCCCGTGGGCATCCACTGCCGAGTCTTCCTCGACTCCGGGTCGTTCCCACCCTTAGCCTAGCCGTTGTCCATCGCCTTGGTGCTCTCGGCATGGCGTCGTCAACGCGGTCAACGAACGACACCCATAGGAAGAGGACTGTACGTGCAGAGGCTGACAGTTGGGACCCACATGGTCCATGGTCGCCTCCTTAGCACGCCCAAGAAAAATTATTCCACCCCTGACATCTTGGACCCACCAGCTACATCTTCGCACGCAAGAAAGTGCCTCCTTATTATGCGATAAAAAAATGACTCCTCCCCCTAACGTCCGGGGCCCACAAGCTACATCTTCACACGGAAGGAAGTACCTCCTTATTACGCGAAAAATAAATGATTCCTCCACCTAACAGCTGGGACCCACTAGCTATATCTTCGCACGGAAGGAAGTGCCTCCTTATTACGCAAAAAAACGACTCCTTCCCATGAAAACTGGGACCCACCAGATTTGGAGGCTGACTTGTGGGCCTACTAAGTTGACACGTACGCAGGGCTTTGTCAACTTAGTTAACAAAATATTCTAGTAGCAGTGACCATTGGATGTTCATCCAACAGCCGTGCTGCTTCTTCAATCTCTGATCTTCTTGCACCAGCCGCCCAAACCAGCGCCGACGGGACCGCCTGCTCCTGCCTCCTGTGGTCGGCTGTGATGCCACGCAGGCCTCACCGCCCCACCCTACTCCCACTGTTGGCCAGGCCTTCCCTCTACTCACCCACATCCCCTGTTATTCTTCGGTGACGGTAGCCTCACACCGCAGTCGAACCAGTCAACCCTCATACTCCCCTCCGCGTGGGCATCCACTGTCGCGTCTTCCCCGGCTCTGTGTCGTTCCCTTCCTAGGCCTCGCCATCATCCACCACCTTGGTGCTCTCGGCATGGCGTAGTCAACCTGGTCAATGAACGACAACCATCGAAAGAGGACTATACGCGGTGAGGCTGACAGTTGGACCCACTAGCTACATCTTTGCACACAAGGAAGTGCCTCCTTATTATGCACACAAAAAAAGATTCCCCCCCTGACAGCTGGGACCCACCAATTATAGCTTCACACGCAAGGAAGTGCCTCCTTATCCTCCCTGACAGCTGGGACCCATCCGGTCGAAGCGTACGTAGCGTTGTCTGTCTGGTCGCGAACGTGTACATACATACTGGTCGATTGGTCTTTCTGCAATGATGAACCGTGGGCATGTAAGGAGCGGCATGTGTCCTAGTAGAGCCCCCGACGTAGTAGTTCAGGCAGCCCCGTCTAAATCGTGTACACGTACGTACATCCACACAACAAAAAATACTGCCACGTACATACATATACGGGTGGGGTCTCGAACGCGTACTTGTGCATATGTACGGCCAGGGCTCGTGTACATGGAGAGAGGCAACGGACGGTAGCAACGGCCTCCTATTCATCGGCAGCCAACTGGCTGGGTCAGAACGGAGGAAACAACGTCGTGTTCATCGGGAGCCAAGCGACTGGGTCGGAACGCGTCCTGTTCATCGGGAGCCAACCGGCTTGGACGAAACAGCCGAAACGGGGTCCTGTTCATCGACTCGGGGTCTGGCGTACCACAAAACGGAGGAAACGGCCTTCTGTTCGATCGCCTACAGTCGAAACGGGGTCCTATTCATCGGCTGGGGGTCCGACGTACTGCAAAACGGAGGAAACGGACTTCTGTTCGAGCGCCTACGGTCGAAAGGGGGTCCTGTTGATCGGGAGGGCTCTGGCGTACCGCAAAATGGAGGAAATGGACTTCTCCCCAACTGCCTACGGTCAAAACGGGGGTCCCGTTCATCGGGAGGGTAGTGGCGTACCGCAAAACGGGACTCCACGGGCTACTGTTCATCCACGGTCGACCTCCTCCAGCCTCCACCAGCTACTGTTCATCCACCGTCGACTTCCTCCAGCCTCCACCAGCTACTGTTCATCCAGCCTCCACGGGGTCCTGTTCATCCACCCCCAACCGGTTGGGGTGTGGTGGCCTCCTCTCGGGGTCCTGTTCATCTAGCGCCAACCACCTTCACATGGCCAGGGTACTGTTCATCCACAGCCAACCCACCGGCTGGGGTGGGGCATACGAGCGGGCGGCAACAACAGGAACTGTTCATCCATAGCCAACCAACCGACTTGATCGATGGAAGTCTTAACTCGTTCTACGTGTATCGCGCGCGCGACAGCAACGGGCACTGTTCATCGAGAGGCAACCCAGCACCGGCTGGCGATGTCTCGCACGGGGGCTCGATCGGCTTCAGTAAGCAGCGAGAAGGATCGATCGGGTTCAGTTAGCACTGAAGGGATCGCTCGGGTTCAGTTTGCAGCGAAGGGATCGCCCGGGTTCAGTTAGCAGGGAAGGGATCGCTCGGGTTCAGTTAGCAGCGAAGGGATCGCTCGGGTTCAGTTAGCAGCAAAAGGATCGATCGGGTTCAGTACGTAGTGCGAGGGATCGATCGCTCGTGTTCAGTACGTAGTGCGAGGGCGATCGATCGCTTGGGTTCAGTAAGCGAACGTACGCCTCGCTCGGGTTCAGTTAGCGAGTGCCTCACACACATGTGTGCGTACGAGAGAAACGCGCAAACCACACTGCATTGCTCGGCCCCGACCACCCACCGTAACCGGGAACTCCCCGAAAATTTCCTCGCCCTCACTTCTACCATGATTTTTTACGTCATGGACGGCCCAAAGAATGTCATGCGGGTGCGTCTCCTGCCCGCCAAGATGAAAAGCCCATTTTCTATCATAATTTTTTGTCATAGAAGTAGGTGCCCACCACATCTATGATGATACGTGTTTTGTCACAATTATTGTCATAGAAGTGTCACAACCATGACAGAAAAAGTTTTTGTTCGGGCCATAATGGCATTACATTGATAGTATGAAAAAGTGCCATTAACTAAGAAGTGCCATCACATCAGATCAACACGCGCACTAGATTAATGGGGGCTTAGATTAACATGCATAACAATTGCATTATAACTCTGTGATGACAGTAGCACATGATCAGTAGCTACGTGCACGGTTAACAGGAACGATCATTCTAACAAAGGGTGATACGGAAAGGAGAAATACATCATCGTGTCAACCAAATGTGCAATTAAATTTGTGCAGTTCCACTGAGATGAAGCTATGTTACCGGCGTGAGATTTAAGTGTAACACCCCAAAACACTCTTCATGGGAAATAAAGCAAGACAGAAGCATTTCATAAAACGGTGGTGGCATTGCTTTAGTTTATCAATGGCAATATATTGACAACAGCATTACTTAAGAGTGACATCACATTAACAGTGGCATTGTTTCATTTTACCAGATATTAGATTAACAGCTGCAGTAAGGGCATAGGGACAGGTGAGGCACAAGCATGTTTTACCTCCACGGAGGCATAAAGTGGTGAGGTAGAGATGGTTGCCGAGAGCGGCAAACATGTTTGGATTTGTGCCATTTTTGTTCTCGTGATCTCGTCAATGACCTTTTGCTACGTGACCACAGGAAATCTAGCCATGCACATTCTCAGTTGCGTTGTCCACCCAACACCCCCTCACATTCTTTCCTTTTTCGACCAAGAGACCGGTCAGGACAGAATCTTACTACTAGTACTTCCCCTCACCATTCGCCCCCACCCCACTTTATTGCCCTTTTCAACAAAGAGATTGGTTCGTTAACCAGTCTTTGCAACCCCGCCCACCCCCAAAAAAAATTCCACATTCAAGGAGGCCATCTATTTATCTTCATGCAGTAACTTTTTTCATCTAATAGTAAAAATTTAGGTGGTGTTCGAGTGTTTGACAAGCCGACGGGGCTATCTAGATACACGGGGAGCTTTGGACTGAATAATATCCACATGCAGGATGCAGCGACATGGGGAGCAAACCAAACTTGATGGGAAAAAAGGATGCAGCGACGTGGGGAGCTGGGCCATTAGATGAAGGCCGGTTCTAAAAGAAGTTATACCTTCGGTCGGTGGGATGTGGCGAGGCAGGCGGCGGGATCTGCCAAGACGATGGTAGTGAGCAAGGGTGCGGAGGACCATCCATGCCGGCCCCAGGTCAGAGAAGACGGTGCGCGTCGGCTTCCTCCCTCACGAACGGCGAACGCGTCAACGTTGCTCCTTGTACCCTACCCAGCGGAAGGGATCCGGCCGGATCTGTGACCACCAGTGAGAAGAGAGAGAGACAGAGAGAGTGGACACCGCCGTCTTGTTTAGATCTAGAGAGGGTGAGAGAGTTAGAAGAAGAGAGCAACCCCAGCAAGCAAGTCCCGAAGCTCCAGCCTACATATATAGTGGAGTAAGTTTTTTCCTCTGTGTAGCAATCATTTTAAATTGAATACGCGCGGAGCCATCTTTTCATTTAACATACCAGTAAAAAAACTCGATCAATAACCACGCCACCGCGTTCAGGTCACACTTTGTATGGCTCACATGTGGTCCCAGACCCTACATTAAGTGGACAACTAGATGGGTCAAATTATCATAGCTTCCTCTTCGTGTGCAAATGCGCTCCACCGTGTACCCGCCCGTTTGCTTGAGGGAACGAGTGTGTGCATGCGCCTCTTCTCTTCGTGTGTGTGTGTGTGTGTGTGTGTGTGTGTCTCAGAGACAACGAGACATTGACCTAGACAGAGATGGTGTGTACAAAAAGTCACGAGTGTGTGTGTGTGTGTGTGCGCGTGTGTGTGCATGAGAGCGAACACGGATACGGGAGGATGCCATCCAACCGTAGCCGCATACATTTTGACAACAGTTCGAACCAACCAGACGAAATTCGTGCAAACACGGCCAGATTTCATATAAACATGACGGATTTTCATATAAACATGACAGATTTCATTACATTTACATCAACTAAGTGGTGCTAGTCCGGCTCTAGAGGTATAATTAATACCTAATCTAAATGGTCGCCGGTGGCTCCTTTTGTCTTCCTCATGTCCCACAGCCCGATCACCGGACTGCCAGGAGCCCCGAAGGTATGTGCTTCAGCGCAAAGGGTGGCTTGCTTCCCCACCGCTCATCGGAGTGAAACCCCCGGCTAATGCTTCGGCCAGAGGGGAAGGGGGCACCTCCGCTTCCGTGGAGCCCATGCGGGGTCGATGACGGTCTGTGCTGAAGAAGAACAATGCAAGACACCAGCTGTGTACACCGGCGTCACCTCGGCGATGGCCCTCATGGGATACAAGCGGCGGCGGCCTCCCGTGTTCTACTTCTCCTCGATGATGGTGGCGAGCGTAGACGTGCTGGCCGCTACCTCATCGACATCCGTGCAGCCGACTTCTTTCTCTGCCTGCATGGTCACAGTCACTTGAGGCGCGGTACGACACGATGTCGTCGACGGCAGCGACGATATCCGTGCCGCCGTGCTCCCCGCCATGTGGGCGTGGAGCAACTCGCTAGTCTTCCTTGAGCTGGCCTGGAGCAGCGAATTGTTGAACCATGCGCTGGCTTGGGGTGGCAACTGGCTCTGTCGGGCTAGGCGAGGAAGGTGGAGTAGCGAGCTGCCTTGCTCGTAACCGCCGGACTAGGTGGGCCACCCAACCGGCTTTTATGCCGAAGAACTGCTCTTCCTGCTCGTCGAATGCCATCGAAAGAGTGGAGAAAATGGTGGAAGGAGGAGCTTGGCCGGCGTTGCGTTTAATGCCGACTTGCTCATGAATGGATGGGTGGATGTAGTAGGTTTCTTGGCTTCCATGTGGGTTTAATGGAGGCATTTGAATGTGGCGAGGAGGCGCGTTTAACCGAGCGGCCCCCTCGGCCGGCGCGCCGCTTCAATGGCGAACGCGACCTCTCACTCTCACTGCGTCCGCCCTGAGCCGCCTTCAATGTGGAGCGGCGCACTCTACAGCGGCGTGAATGCGGGCAGCTGGCGCCGAGTGGGAAGCGCGTGCGGGAGGGGGAGGGGTTTTTGGTAGGCCAGGGCGGTCAGAACCTCAGAAGCGGGCATGGGATCGGTCCGGACTCCTGATTTATGCCGCTTCACCTAGGATGAGCCTCCATCGTGTGGAAGCACACTAGAAAGCTGCAACCATGGTTCCCGTTGCCCGTTATCGGGCCCGTGGAACCCAGGGTATCCAGGCCTGTCTGCCTTCGGCCCAGGGCGCAACGCCTGGCATGGGCCCAGCAGGCCGTCATCACCAAGCACCTCACCAAGACCCCTCATGAGGCCCTGGCCTCCTGAGGACCCCTCCTCAGGGAGCGGCAAGCTAGGCTCAGCATCACCACCAACGGCCTCGCGAGGTCCTCTCGCGAGGCGGCCTCCCAAGGCCCCCTCCCACAGGCGCTCAAGACGAAGGCCGTTCGACGTTGTCGCATGGTCTGGGGCCCATCACGTGGGTGACGCGCGCGGCGACGACCGGCGGCAGAGGCCGCGCCAGCAGGCGCGGATGAATATGGTTTCCCCTTTTGTGTTAAGGGAGCAAGGCTAGCTATCTACTCCCCAAAGCAACCCCAAAGGTTGCCCGATCGGCGAAGGAAGACCAAGACGGCGGGCACGCAGGACGGAGGTCATCACCGAGTCCACCGGCGCGTCATGGATCACGCTTTGGCAGGCGAAGACCACCTTTAGTCAGGATAGCCTGAGCGCCTATCCCGTTTCAAAATCGCCAAGTGTGGCAACCCTTCCCACCTAAGTTTCTAGGGGGAAGAGGACCAAGGCTGATATAAAGGGCAGAGCAGCCAATGTAGAAGGGTAGACCCAGAGAGCTCGGATTCCGATCATCCCCAACCTTGTACTCTCTCTCTCTCTAGCACCAAAGCAATACCAACCAAGCAGGAGTAGGGTCTTACACCGCAAGGTGGCCCGAACCTGGGTAAACCGCTGAGTCCATGGTCCGTTCCTCGCTAGCGCGCTCTCGCCGTAGCCTCGCCGTCGCTTAGCCGTGGTAGGAGACGAAGTGGTAGAACGAGCTCACCCCAGTGTTCGAACCTTTGGGTCCCCGGAGCCCGACTTCCGACATTTGGTGTGCCAGGTAGGGGTGCGTTACTGTTCTCCTGCTCCGGCCTCTGCTCCACGAACCCCATGGCCGACGCACGTCACGAGCGCGCTGAGCGAAGGGCTGGCCATGTGGCCCAGACGGAGCCGGTGGCCCACGGCAACCGCCGCCGCCCCGACGCCGAGGCTGCCGACGCCGAGGCTGCTCGCGAGCGGCAGGACTCCTCTCTGCACCCCTCCGTGCAGGCGAACGGCCACACCGCTACGGCCTCCTCCCCCGCCCACCGTGGGCCGCCGAATCCGCAGGCCGCGCTGCTCATGGTACACGAGTTGCTCCACTACCGTCCGGCTGACGCCGGCTATGATTCCTGGCTTGGTCGAATCACCGAGCTCGTCAACGCCGCCGGGGACGCTCCGGCACCTTCCCACTCGCTCCGCCCTCCGCCGTCCCGCGCTGGGGACCTGGCGCACGGCGCTCCCCCGCCGCCTCCTCTACACGACGAGCAAGGCGGGCCCCAGCGCAACGTGCGGGCTCATGAGCTATACCGCGGCGCCTCCTCGCCGATCCGAGACGAGGCCAGCTGCCAGATCATCCGCCGCGCGCCCCCTGATGCGCGAGTGCTCCTCGAGTGGCAGTGCCAGCGCCAGGACGAGGCCGTTCAAGACGTTGCGGTGGCTGGGCATCAAAACCGCGCCGCCCTCGCTGGTGGCATCCCCTCAAGCGGTGTGGGCTGCTGTGCCTTCACCCGCGAGCTGCGTCGTGTGGTCTGGCCCGCGAAGTTCAAGCCTGAGTTGCCTCCACGCTACGACGGCACCCCCAACCCCGCGGAGTTCCTTCAGCTCTACGCGCTGAGCGTCGAGGCGGCGAACAGCGACGACAAGGTCATGGCGAACTGGTTCCCTATGGCCCTCAAGGACGGCCCGTGCTCCTGGCTCATGAACCTCCCCGAAGCGTCCATCTCATCATGGGCCGAGCTCTGCAGCTAGTTCGTTGCCAACTTCAAGGGCACTCAGGACCGCTCCCTCACCATCAACGACCTGCGGCGCGTGCTACAGCGCCCAGACAAGACCCTCCGCAAGTACATCCAGCGCTTCAGCCAGGTGCGCAACAAGATCCCGCGCGCCTCCGACGCCGCCGTCATCTCTGCATTCTCCACCAGCGTCATGGACGTCAAGATGCGCGAGAAGCTCGCCATCAACGGTGAGCTCGACTCTATGGTTGAGCTGCTCGACCTCGCCGACAAGTGCGCCAAGGCTGAGGAAGGCCGCCTCTTCATCCACAACGACCCTGACGCGGCGCTCGACGCCACCAAGGCCAAGAGCAAGGACGTCAACCGTAAGGGCCCTGCCGTGCTCGCGGCGGAGCCCGAGCAGAAGCGCGACCGTGAACACGACGAGCCTAGGAAAGACAGCCGGCCGCTCTGTGCCTTCCACAACGTGCATTCCCACAGCACTGAACACTGTCAGGAGCTCAAGCTACTCCGCGACGAGCGCCAAAGCTGCCGAGACGACCACAATGGCCGCGGCGCCGACCGTGGAGGTGGCCGCGGCGGCAACCGTTGGGACGGCCTCAACGGCAACGGCAACTTCCGCCAGGACTGGCGCGACCGGCCTCCTGTGGCCGCCTGGCACGACCAGCCTCGTGAGGTGCATCCTAAAGCCGATGCCGCTCTTCCGCCGTTGCCGCCGCCACCCCGGAGAAAAAATGTCAACCAGCCTGACGAGGGCGCCGGGGGCTACCAGGAGCCTTGTGCGGTCACCTGCATCCTTGGCGGGTCCCAAGCCCCCGCGTCCATCCGCCACTTCAAGCAACTCTCTCGCGAGGTGTATGCCGCCCTCTCGAGGCCCGAGGCCGTGCGGCCCCTCTAGTGGTCGCAGTACGCCATCACCTTCGACTCCAAGGACCACCCCAAGTCCACGGCCTCCGCAGGCGTGCTCCCCATGTTGTGCACTCCCACCATCAGCAACGTCGCGGTCACCAAGACCCTCTTCGACGGGGGTGCCGGCCTCAACGTGATCTCCATCGAGACCTTCGAGACGCTCCAGGTGCCCTACGACCAGCTGATGCCGACCAGGCCCTTCTCCGGAGTGACCGATGGCTCCACCATCCCACTGGAGCAAGTGCGCCTCCCCGTCACCTTCGGCACCCGCAAAAACTACCACACCGAGCTCATCGACTTCGACGTGGCGCACATCGGCCTGCCTAACAATGCCATCTTGGGCTACCCAGCTCTCACCAAGTTCATGGCGGCCACCCATCACGCCTACAACGTCCTCAAGATGCCCGGCTGCAGCGGCATCATCACCGTTGCCTGCGACGAGAAGGACGCGGCCAGCACCTTGGAGCGTGCCTACAAGGCCACCGTTGTCGCGCACCCGACCGACGAGGACGCGGCCGAGCCTCCTGAGGCCGCGCCCGCGAAGAAGAAGCAGCTGTTCTCTCAGGACCACGCCGAGACGAAGAAGGTGTCGATGGATGGCAGCGGCTCCGGCCCTGCCTTCACCATCGGCACAGGCCTCCCTCCTGCATAGGAAAGCGCGCTGGTCACCTTCCTTCGGGCAAACTCGGATGTTTTCGCCTGGAAAGCATCTGACTTGTCCGGTGTGCCGAGGGAGGTGATCGAGCACCACTTAGCGGTGTGCCCCAATGCACGCCCCGTCAAGCAGAAAGCATGGCGCCAGGCGCAGAGAAGCAAGATTTCATCATCAAGGAAGTTCATAAGCTCCAGGAAGCTGGGGTCGTTCGTGAGGTGCGCCATCCCGAATGGCTTGCCAACCCGGTTGTCGTCCCCAAGAAGGGCGGCAAGGAGCACATGTGCGTCGACTTCACCAGCCTCAACAAGTTCTGCCCTAAGGACCTCTTCCAGCTGCCGCATATTGGTCAGGGCATTCGCCCCGTCGGCGGCGGCATGCGCATGCTTTTTGGGCTGAGGAACGCTGGCGCCTCTTTCCAGAGGCTGGCGCCATTCGTGCTAGGGCCTCGTGAGCCTCCTACTCCTCGCGAGCCCCCAGGGCCTCGCGAGCCCCCTGGCCCCGGAGGAGCCGACTCCCTTGGCGCGCCCCGCCAAGCGGTATGACGTCACCCCAGCGCGGTCCTGCCAGGTGCGCCCGACGCGTCGCCCCGCGCGGCCCGCATTCCTTCCCGCCGCGCCTCCCCGCGCCTCGCTACCGGAACCCTATCCTTTTGATTGTGTAATGAATTTTGCTGATTTTACCTTGATGAGTTATGTCACCTGCTTAATTGCCTGTTAAATTCGATGCTGCCCGAGGAGCGCCATACACTCGCGACCCCTCCCCTGGCCGATTCCGTGAGCGGGGGCTAGGCATGGTGCCTGTGCTCGGGTCCGTCCCTGGAGTGCCGCCAAATCCAAGCGACTGAGCTCTGGCTCGCGGGCCTGCTCCCGTGCATGCCACCTCACCAAGGTCCTTGGTGCCTCATCTCCTCACGCAACGGCCGCGGGCGAATTAGCGAGCGCGTGCCGCTCCCCCCGTCGTGAAATCTGTTGACATGCAGTCCCTTAGGAGACAAGCTCGTGAGGACCTCGCGGGCGGCCTCTCGCGAGCCGGCCTCGCGGAGCTCGAAGGCATTTTGAACGCCGAGCCCCGTGAGCACGCCTCGTGAGCATGACTCGCGAGCGGCAGGGGCTGGCTCAACGAGCTGCAGTCCGTGCTGTGGTCCATCCGCACGATGGCAAGCAAGCCTACTGGTGAGACCTCCTTCTCCTCGTCCACGGCGCTGAGGCGGTCCTCCCACTGGAGCATAAGCACGGCTCCGCGGGAGCTGCGTGAGCTCCTCATGAGATGTGGCTCGCCCGACGCCGCTCTCCGCCAAAAGCTAAGTCCGACTACCTCGCGAGATGCCCTTGCAGTCACTCAAACTCTCTCCCCTCACGATTCCACTGGGTGCTAGCATTTTTCTTCTGCGTGAGCCGCTTGCACGCCAAAGGGGGGCTCTTTGAGCACCGCACCTCGGGAGCCCTCACTAGCTCCCGGTGCCCCTTACCCCCTGGCCTTGTCCCGGCATCGCGACCGGACATACCAGCGGTGGCTGAGGCCCGCTCGGGGGCTGGGTCCTGACGGCGTAGAGCGCTGGGGCGAACAAAGAAAAAAACCAGCCTCACGAGAGGACGTCGGGAGAGAATGCATACATCCCGAATTACAAAGCATTAAGTTAAGCATAGAAGATACTATTTTCACGACCCCGCGTGGCTACATCGGTTCAATGCAGAAAAGTAAAAAGAAAGAAAGGGCCAAGGCGAGGCGCCGTCTCCCCCAAGACTCCAGCGCAGGGCGCCGCGCGCGTTCCCAAGAAGGCGCTGCAGGCAAGTGCGGCTCCGTCATCGTGCGCACAATGCCCGCCGCCAGGGGTTCCGGAGTCGTCGCCGTGCGTGCCTAGTCGGAGTCCTCATCCTCGCTCTTGATGCTGGGGGAGTTGTCGTCGCTTTCGCCCCTGCCGGAGGGGGCGGCACCGCTGGAGGAATCATCCTCGCTGGAGGAGTCGCTGTAGCTGCCATCCTCGCTCTCCAAGCAGCACTCCAGGCGGCTACCGGAGAGCCCGAAGATCTTCACGAAGAGCGTGGCGGCCCCGTCATACTTGAATTGAAGGACGTGCCCCCGCTTCAGGCCACGGGCAAGGGCGAACGACTTCCACCCCTGCTTCAAGAACATGAAGCCCGAAGGGGTGAACTCCGTCGCCACCCAGGAGGGGCCGTTGCAGCAGCCGCCGGCCTGCACCCACAGGCCCAAGGGCGCGCGGTCCGTCATCGCCGCCGCGCAGGAGTCCAGGAGCCGGAGCCAGGTGCAGGGGCCGCGGTGCATGTTCACGATGAATTCATGCGCTGCCTCCACCGAATGGCTCCCCGCCTGGGGCGGAAGCGCGGCCGCCTCGGCCTCGCGTGCCTCGCCCTCCGCGCCCGCGAGTGGCGCCCCTTCCGTGACTGCTGGGCCCGGCGCCGGTAGCCGTCGGGGAGCGCCCGCGCCCCCAGGGCAGAACCTGGGATGCAGCAGCAGAAGTACGGCCGCGCCCTCTCCCCCTCACCATCTCTGTGGCGACTCTAGCAAGAAGACGGAGGAAGTTGGAGGAAGGAGAAGATGGGTGGAGGGCTCCGGCTTTCCTCTCCCCCTCTTTATGCTCGGCGCGGAGCCCCTCCCGTCGCTCCGCCTTCTACGGCGTTGGGAGTTGGAGCAACAGCAAGTATGAAGGAAGGCAATGATGGCCTCGCGTCGCCCGCGGCAGGTTTTATGTCAGCGCGGGCAGTTACCGAGGCGTCGTGGGGAAGTGGGGGCGCCCCCCTTCACATCATGCACCATGCATCGCGCCAGGCCGCAGGCGTCTTGGGCCCATGACGTTTCGCCCCCCAGTAGGCGGGAACGTGCGCGCCGTGGGCCCGGGGGCTTCTGTCGGGCCGTGGAACCCAGGGTATCCAGGCCCGTCTGCCTTCGGCCCAGGGCGCAACGCTTGGCATGGGTCCAGCAGGCCGTCATCACCAAGCAACTCACCATGACCCCTCATGAGGCCCTGGCCTCCTGAGGACCCCTCCTCAGGGAGCGGCGAGCCGGGCTCAGCATCACCACCAACGGCCTCGCGAGGCAGCCTCCCGAGCCCCCCTCCCGCAGGCGCTCAAGATGAAGGCCGTTTGGCGTTGCCGCGCGGTCTGGGGCCCATCACGTGGGTGACGCGTGCGGCGACGAGTGGCGGCAGAGGCCGCGCCAGCAGGCGCGGATGAAGATGGTTTCCCCTTTTGTGTTAAGGGAGCAGGGCCAGCTATCTACTCCCCAAAGCAACCCTAAGGTTGCCCGATCGGCGAAGGAAGACCAAGACGGCGGGCGCACAGGACGGAGGTCATCACCGAGCCCACCGACGCGTCATGGATCACGCTTTGGCAGGCGAAAACCACCTTTAGTCAGGATAGCCTGAGCGTCTGTCCCCTTTCAAAATCGCCAAGTGTGGCAACCCTTCCCGCCTAAGTTTCCAGGGGGAAGAGGACCAAGGCTGATATAAAGGGCAGAGCAGCCATTGTAGAAGGGGAGACCCAGAGAGCTCGGATTCCGATCATCCCCAACCTTGTACTCTCTCTCTCTAGCACCAAAGCAATACCAACCAAGCAGGAGTAGGGTCTTACACCGCAAGGTGGCCCGAACCTGGGTAAACCGCTGAGTCCACGGTCAGTTTCTCGCTAGCGTGCTCTCGCCGTAGCCTCGCCGTCGCTTAGCCATGGTAGGAGACGAAGTGGTAGAACGAGCTCACCCCAGTGTTCGAATCTTTGGGTCCCTGGAGCCCGACTTCCGACACCCGCCGCTATGGATCGTGCCTTCTATGAAGAACGCCTGGGACTGGAACCAGGTGGTGTACATGGAGTCCATCAATAATGTTTAAGTGGAGTAGTCGTGCACAAAATTATGGGAGCGCTGTTAATCTATGTAGAGTAGTCGTGCACAAATTTAATACAGGAATGGGGTATGAACTTGTGTGGCATGTTGGCATATGTCCCTTATAACTTACTAGTAAATGTGTACGTGCTACTTGTGTGGCTGTTGCACGGGCTCCGACACGCTTTGTGAGATTACTAAAAGGTGGCACAGCTTTGGCTATAGCTGACCTTGCGCTTGGCTCTTCGCCTCTTCCGGATGTCGAACAATGATGATGGTACTAGTACTGTATATAGTTCTGGCAATCTTACACCGAATGAACTGCTACACATCCACCGCATAGTAAGCAAAAGCTTCTCCTCGTCCCGCGAGCCACTGCGCGCGCATGGGCGAGGGAGAGGGCGTAGTAAGCCAGCTTCTCCTCATTCTGCGAGCTGACGGGATACATCAAAGTAGTACTAGTAGTCTCCAAAAAGGGCGGACCATTTCCATGGCTACCATCCCGTGCTCCGTCATTGAGTACGTGCATGATTCACGTGCCATTGAAGAAAAAAAAATTGCGTACGTGCCATTGAAGAAAAAACTTTATTTATAATTAACGTGCCACCACGTCATGGACAAACTTTCATTCGTTCACGCATGGTTTCCGACCCTCCACTTAAGTGTACAACTACTACACGCGTCAAATTATCACGTGAGCTGCCTCTTCGTACAGAAATGAGCTCCACCATGTACCCGCGTGTGTGTGTTAGGGAAAGAGGCAAAGAGTCGTACGTCGGTGCGTGGACCTCTTCTCTTCGTGCACGTACTCCTTTTCTTTTTTGCGGGTGATTCGTGCATGTACTCCACCTACATTGGTGACCGTTGGTGAGTCTCACTTATACACTACTTATCTCCATTTTCTTGCATGACACGTGGACCTGGATGCTGGATGTCCCACGTGTCGGCAAAAGGAAGAAGAACGATTTCCGATGATCGAGAAGGAGCCAGGAACCATGCGGTGGAGCTCTGCACTCTTAATATTTTATATTATTAGATAAAATCAACCCAATCTTCTCAATATACTAGACCGGAGGAGTCCGCAACACGGTAGCCCAGTGTAGTTACATCATACATGGCCCACCTCACGCTATCACCATATTCTCGGCCTATATGCGACACCTAGCTCTAGTAAGACTGGCCATAGTGGGAGTAACTTCAAGAGTAACATCGGGTCCAACTCAGCAAATTTGCTTATGTGGCAATGAGTTAATGAGGAGAGAGGTAAATTGAGTAACTTAGCTAGTTACCGTAACATCACATATCCCAATACAATATGAGTCTATAACCTAATAAATGAAGCTTTGCATGACACCACACATATGTTACTACCCACTATGGAGGTAGTAACATAGCCTAGGGTAGCGTGTATGTTACTAGTGTAAGTTACTCTCCACTATGGCTAGTCTAATCCACCAGCCTGTATCGCTTCTAGCTTCTAGGTCAAAAAACCAAGAGTTCAAAAAAAGTATATAGAAAATAGATTTTCCCTAATTCCCTGTCGTTTATAAAAAAAGTTGACTGAAGTTCAAATTTAATAAAAAGAAGTTTATAAAAGAATTGTTATCAAAGCGTCACCCATAAAAAAAATTAACTCTAGAAGTTCAAATTCAATAAACCTGAGAGTTCAAGAATAATATAAAAAGCAAAAAGGAGACACCTAGATGTTTGTACAGATTTTTCCCCATGGATTTCCTTTTTCCTAATAAAACATAAAACCAAGAAGTTCAAATTAAAAAAATAGAGCAGTTGGATATTTATAAAAATCTTAGATTTTTCTCTTTACCAAAGAATACAAGCAAGAAGTTCAAATTAAAATAGCAAAAGAAGTACGATGCATAACAAAACTCAAATTCTCCCTATTTCTAGGCAAAATACAAATATGAAGTTCTATTTTTTTTAAAGAAATGTTGTCGGAAGTTTACTTAAAATCATGTTTTTCTAAGAAAATAAACCAAGAAGTCCAAATTAAAAAAATAGTGCAGTTCAATATTTATAAAAAACTCAGATTTTTCTTGTTACTAAAGAAACAAAATCAAGAAGTTCAAATTAAAAAAACGGAGTAGTTCGATGTATACGGGAAACTCAAATTCTTTCCGTTCCAAGGAAAAATAAAAGTATGAAGTTCAATTTAAAAAAAATGTTTGATGCTTATTTAAAAACCATATTATTTTAGGAATAAAACTAAGAAGTTCAAATTAAAATAACAGACAAGTTCGAAATTTATTAAAATAAAAAACAACTCTTTATTTGAAAATAAAAATGTGAAGTTCAAATTAGAATAACATAGAAGTTCGAAGTTTATAAACAACACAGATTTTTTCTCGTTACTGAAGAATAAAATGAAGAAGTTCAAATTAAAATAAAAGGAGCAACTAAAAAAAGTTTAAAAGGAATTTTCCAATTTTTTAGAAAACTAGAAGTTCAAAATAAAATACCGAAATGGTTCGATGTTTATTAAAAAAATCTAGGATTTTACCAATACGAACGGGTGAGGAATCACGAGCAAAATACGTGACAGAAGTTCAAAGTGAAAACAATGAGCAATTCAACTACTACACGGAATGCATTTCGGAAGAGAATAAAAGAATAAAAAATAAAAGCCTAAAAGGGTTGTTGCAAGAAGTTCACGTTCTTGTAATGCAGTTCAATATTTATAAAAAACTCAGATTTTTTCGTTACCAAAGCGAAACAAAGAGAAGTTCAAGTTGATAACTGCTGGAAGTTCACGTACTGCATGGTGTGCATTTCGTATGAGAAAAAAAGAATAAAAAGGTAAAGTCTAAACAATTTGTTGCTAGAAGTTCAAGTGCTCTGCCCAGGGAAGTTCAAAAATTCTTGAGAGAGAGGTTCACCATGTATTCAACAACTTTTCAAACGGTATATCGTATGCTCTATTCCAAAGGGTATATCGTATGCTCTATTCCAAAAAACGGTTAAAACAAATTGATGTATGTTGTTCGAAACAAAAGTTTAACCATATTAGAAAAAGTTGTGTCTTTTCAACATGTTTCTAAAAGGTATATCATTTGTGCAACTCTGACAAACGGGTGAGGAACTATGAACAAAAATACGAGACCGAAGTTCAACGTGAAAACAGCGAGCAGTTCAACTACTATACGGAATGCGTCTCAGAAGAGAATAAAAGGAACAAAACTAAAAGCCTAAAAGTGTTGTAGCAAGAAGTTCACATGCTTCTCCCTGCATGGTTCAAAATTTCTAGTGAGAGAAGTCTGTCATTCATTTACATGTTAAAAAAAGGCAAAACAACGTTGTTTTTCCCATTTTTAAAACTGCTCGCAAACGGCAACGAATTTGTGACAACTATCTACATGAAAAAGTTGCTCCTATTCATAAGCTTTACAACTATATATTATATGGTTCATTCCGATGAACGGTTTAAAAGTTTCATGTATACCGTTAAAAACAAGTTTTTGTGTATTCAAAAAAATATCTTGATCCGTCGCGAATATGAAAAAATGATCAACACATGGAAGTTGCGCGTTTTCAACAGCTTTCAATCGATATATCATTCGCTCAATTCCGACAAGTGGTTGGGAAGTTACGGGCAAAAAAGAGCACGTGAAAAACAGAGTGAAGTTCAATCTGAGATGTACGAGAAGTCCAACTTCTTCACAGAGTGCAGTTTCAAAGACTTTGTATCGCGATGAAGGCAGAACGCATGATCTCGCCGTTTTCAAAATTACATAAAAACGGCAGGGAATTAGAGAAAACCTTCTATATGAAAAAGTTTCGCATTTTCCATAGCTTTCCAACGGTATATTATTTGCCACATTCCGATGAAGTTTGCGAAAATTACAGCCAAAAAACTATTTCGGCCATATTCACAATTGACATAAAACCGTAAAGAATTAGGAGAAACATTCTATACATGAAAGTTTCACATTTGTTCAAGATTTCCAACGCCATATCGTTTTCTGCATTCTGACATACCATTTAAAAATTGACGTGAAAATACCATCTCGGTGGAACTTTGGCCATTTTCTAAATTACATTTAAACCGTATAAAATTAGGAAAAACTTTCTATATGAAAAGACCAACGCCGTATCATTTGCCTCAATCGGATTAGCCCTTTTCAAAGGGCGCCAAAAATATGAGCTCGGCTGTTCGGTTTGAAAAATTCCGCTATTTGTGAAATTGCTCTTTAACCGTAAGGAATTTGGGAAAACTTTCTATATGTGGAATGAGCGGATTTGCAGCAGCTTTTCAACGCCATATCATTTGCCTCATTCTGATAAACGGTTTAGAAATGGGCTCGAAAATACGATTCGCATTTTTGTGTGTGAAGAAAAATGGTTTTCAAAACTGCTCTTAAATCGTTTAGATTTTGACAAAAATTCAACTTAGGTCATGACCCTCGTGTCCACAGCTTTCCAACGATATATCGCAAGCCTCATTTGGACAAAGTTAGCGGAAGTTCAACCTGTCACCAAGTGAAGTTCAGGTCGAACAACTCAGGCAGTTCAACTAAGAATCAGAATATTATTCTGATCCCGTGATCAGAATAGTGTTTATGTACATATATATATATATATATATATATATATATATATATATATATATATATATATATATATATATATATATACATCCCAGCTATTCTGCAACTGATTCCTGAATAAGCTATTCAGGAACCCTTCCAAACTGCTCGAAAATACATAAGCTAGTTGCACTCTTCCATAATACATAACTGCCGATTGGTGCTCCTACACCTCCATCTTCGTCGCGCCGCCGCGAGCTCCCAAGCCCATACCGCCGCGGGAGCACCCACAAACGGATCCCGGCAAGCCCACCTCTCCATGCTCCTTTCTGTCCCCCACGGCCCGGCGCCATCCGTTCCCTCGCTGAAACGAACACCGGCTTCCTCCGCCACCGTTCGACCAAAACAGCACTGCCACGCCTCGGATCCATCCATCTTCTCATCCAAATCCATCAAAGCCACCTCGCTGCCATCTACCGTGAGCCCTCATGACCCCAGGATCCCCCTGCCTCTGCTTCTCCCAGCGTCGGTCGTCGTCCCCGGCGCCACTCAGGGAGATGGCTGTAACGATCACGACCTCCCGATTCGTGCGATAGCAAGCACTATCTGGGCCGCGCCGATGGTGGGGCACTTCTCCGTGGGATCCGGCAGTCGTGACATCCCCGCTCCTCCCATCCTCCACCAGCCCTCCCTGTTGATGATTGCCGTAGGGATGCGCTCGCCAGTGTGGTGCTAGTGCCGGTCCTTTCTACGGCTAAAAAAGGGACATGATTCTGGTCTGCATTGCTCGAAGTGATTTCTGGTCAGCTGCGGCGCCAAGATCCACTAGGGCGTGATGATGGCCACGAGCTAATTTCCACATTTTTTTGTCAGCCGCTAGACCACGTTGCGCTCCTGTCCGGTCCTCTGCTGCCGTCCGACGCCCTTCAGCTTCAATTTAGCACACTCTGAAACCAACAGTTTTAACGCGTACTATACAAGTGAGTTGATGCTAATGGCGTCCCAGGGGCGATTTTAATTGTCCCACGATGCTAACTGCATCCTCGAGTTATGCCAGCTGCAGCGTACATAGGAAGAATTGCTGCATTTTTTTTGCAAGAGCTAACTGAAGGTTTGTGAGAGGTTAACTCCAGAAATTGAGCATCCGTCAGCTAACTGTGTTGCATGCTAACTGACTGAATGCAACTTATTTTGTTTTGTTTTTGTTGTATGCACATAGTACACAGAGGAACATGAAGCAACAAGTTATGAGAAAACATTTTCCCATAAAAAAGAAATGAATACAGTAACAGGTTGAACACTACTAGCAACAATTGGAAGATTCAAAATTCAGAATTTACAACCATCCTTTTTCCCCAAACTGCTCTCTGTGCCCGCTATCATTGTGTGTGTGAGAGAAGAGAATGGTGGATGCATTGTTTGCATAGGCTTGCTGCATCTGCTCATAAATTAGTAGCTAACTCAAGATAACGGCTGGGACTGAACGAGTTAACTGTTGGTATTGCGGAAGTTAACTGCAAATTAACTACCGGGGTTGAAGATATTAAAAAATCATTATTTTTTGCACACAAATTAGTAGCTAACTGTCAAGGTAACGGTCGGGACTGAATGAGTTAACTGTTGGTATTGCGGAAGTTAACTGCGAATTAAGTACCTGTGACTGAATATATTAAAAAATCATCATTTGTTTGCACACAAATAAGTCGCTAACTGTCAAGGTAACGGCTGGGACTGAACGAGTTAACTGTTGGTATTGTGGAAGTTAACTATGGGGCTGAAGATATTAAAAAACATTATTTTTTTGCACACAAATTAGTAGCTAACGGCCAAGGTAATGTTCGGGACTGAATGAGTTAACTGTTGGTATTGCGGAAGTTAACTGCAAATTAACTACCCGGGACTGAATATATTAAAAAATCATTATTTGTTTGCACACAAAGTAGTAGCTAATAACGACAGAGAGTGAATGAGTTAACTGTTGGTATTGCGGAAGTTAACTTCAAATTAACTACCGGGGCTGAAGATATTAAAAAATCATTATTTTTTTGCCCATGTAACGTTGACTGCTTGGACTGAAATAGCTAAAATACTATTTTCTTCCTTTTCTCATTTTTTTTGATTGGGGTCACGCTAACTGATGGGTATGAAATAGTTAGCTGCCCGGCTACTACAATTGTCCAAGTTAACTGTTACAGCCACGCGAGGTTAACTGCTACATTCATTAAAGTTAATTGCATTTTTATTTAATACATTATATTGAACTTTTAAATTTTTTGATTAACTATTGCGGCCATCGAAGTTAACTGCCTTTAAAAAATTTGAATTTTTATACACAACAAAACTGCTTAATCTGGATGCATTAACTTCCACTTTTTCTTATCACAAAGCTACTTGTCCCTAATATACCGCCATGTTTTTTTTATCGAGGTTAACAACACAATCTACTGTTGTTAACTGCCATAAACCGGCAAGCTTAACTATCACTAATTAAAACCCTTTTTTCTCTGCTAGCTAACTACTGTATTACTAATTCCGAGAGTGAGCAGCTAACTGATCCTGTTTGTAGAGGTTAACTGCCAAAACCTTATTTTTTTGGCCTGAGAACTTGGACCTTTTTTCACAAAGCTAGTTGTTCCTAATATACTATACGAGACAAATCTAATTGTCCCTAAAACTATAACTCTTTTTTTCCTTTTTAACTGAGAACCGGCGAGAGAGCATTTGAATCGTACAAGAAGCTAACTGCTTTTGTTCTCAAGCAAAAAAAATTAAAACAAGCTAACTGCTGCTGTTGTACATGAAACTTTTTTTCTAAATCACAGCAAGTCGCTCCAACTGTCAAAAGAGGAAGAAGTTAACTCAAGTTAACTACTAACGATCTACTCTCTCTGTCACAGGAGAGAGGGAGGGGGAATTTCCGACACAACAACACAAACAGAATCAGTAGCAGTCGACAACAATTAGGAGTAGCAGTTGACTGACAGATGCACAAACAAAAACTGCTGCAATTTGTTAGAGTAAAACCATCCATGGGAGCGCTGCGATTCACCGATGGTGGAGCTGCATGGGGATGGTGGAGAGGTTACAGGAGGGGGAGGGGCACGGCAGGGGCTAGAGCTCCTGCTTGTCAGGCCATCGACGGCTCGATCTGGATCGAGGCTGACCATTGGGGAGAGGTGGCCCAACCAGAGCACCTAGGCGAGCAGATCGCCGCGGCTAACTGCCGTCTAGGCCGCAGCCAACTGACGCCGACAAGGGGGTTGACGGGACAAGCAGCAAGGGCGGCCGTGAGCATCAAATCCAGCACGTCCCACTCACCTGCATGAGCTGGATTGCTTCTCCTCCACCTCGTGACAGTCTCCAACGCCCAACGATGCAACCTCTGCGACTTCCAGGTCGGCGAGAGGATGACAGAAGGGATATCGACCAGCTCGACGGCGTGTTGTGGAGGAATACGGAGACGGCCGCGCTCGCTGGCCGGGGAAGAGCTGCCCAAGCCCCCGGGGAAAACCGCTCCAGACCGGCGCCCCTATTTCTGACCAACGTCAGCTGATTGAGGGATTTGGGCGTAGGTAGCGGTATGGGGTAGGTGGTCGGCGGCGGCTTGTAGTCGCGGTTATCGGGATGGCGCACGCGCAGTGGTAGTTGGGGGCTAGTGGCGCTCGGCGGCGGACTAGAGCTCGCTCGGTCCCTCGCGGTGCTCCCGCACCGCTCGCTCGCTCGCTCGCCCCCTTCGGGAAAAGAAACAGGTAGGAGGGGGTGGGTTGCTGAATAAGGTTATTTAGGAACTCTAGAGGGGGGTTCCTAAATAGTCCCGCCCTATATATATATATATACATACATATATATATATATATATATATATATATATATATCTCGAACAATCTCACATTTATTTGAATTTGTGATAATGTGTGGCTTTTGCAGCTCACAGCTAAATACTTGTAGGCGTAGAGGGCGGGGCACTGTACATTGTGTGATAAACACATTATACATATGAAACAAGGTTTAGATTATGAAGATCTAGCTAGAGCTGGAAATGTACTATTATTTGAAATCAGCATAAAGTGGATTCAAATATTTAAATTTGAGTTCATATAGTACACATAGTTCATATCTAACTTGACAGTAATCATGTGGTGTGGTGTGAAGATAATATACAGATGATGGTTTAACTTGACAACAATCATGATTCTAGATTCTTATTCAAATAGTGTAAAGAATTCAAATTTAGTTCATATTGCAGCAGTAGTATATACATTTGGAATGCACTAAAATGTTCATTTGAGTAGGTTACATGCATTATACACCCAGCCAAATATTTTACTTGAACATAACATGGATTGAAAGTTTTGAATGACATTTCTAGTAATTTATACAGTAAAACGGGACAAGACCCTCTCTTGTGGTGCGAATTGATTTATTATTTTTTTGGTTGAGGGAAGTGCGAATTGATATGCTACCGTACACGTTACCTTGTCCCAAAATTTCAACCAGCGCCTTGTTATGCCGAAATTTCAAGATATCTCTTTGTCTCTTTGTGCTCTGAAAACTCCCTCCTTCTCAACCTGCGCCTTGCTATCCCGAAATTACAACGCACGCGAAAACTCCCTCCTCCTGTGAAATCCCGACATGTGAAATCCCCGTTCTACCCCTGAGCGGAAAGAGCCGCTAGTTCAAATTGGTGGGGGTACTTTTGTAACTTACCCTACATTTCGGACAAACGTGTCCTAAGTCATGGTTCCCCCCTCCCATCCCCTGCTTTTCCCCATTCAAAAACCGAGGCCGCCAAAACCTCTCTCCACCAGCCGCGAAACCCCACACTCCTCCGTCCGTCCCCCCCACCGCCGCCCAGCCGGAGCCTCTTCGTCGATGGCGTCGTCCACCGCAATAGCTCGACGTCCCTCATCCACCGCACCGGATGAGGACCGGTCGTCGATCTCGTCGTCCCGCCGTGTTGGGGATATTCCCCGCGCCCATAACCTGGCTTAAGGTGTGGCTGAAGGCCCATAAGATGACCCGGCCACGGGCCGGCTAGTAAAGGAGCAAGTGGACCGGCTTATGGAGAAGGCCCCAGTAGAAGAATCTCTTTAACTTGGGGAGCAAGATAAGTAGGAGTTAAGGTAGAATACGGGTTGTGACTACGACCGGGAATCTGTTGTAAACCTAGGGACTCATCCTGTTATATAAAGGGGAGCCCCTGGGAAGAAAAAAGGTTTAAGGTGCAATCTCTTGAAAGCTAGGTTAGCGAATCCGCACCCTTGTAATCGAGATCCAGAGCAATATCAATCAAGCAGGAGTAGGCTTTTACCTCCACCGTGAAGGGCCGAACCTGGGTAAACCCGTGTCTCTCTTTTCCGTTCAACCCCATTCAAGCTTCCACGCAACTGCGATGGCCTCACAACTAAGTCCTTTCACGAGGACATCTGCCGTGACAAAACCACAACAGCTGGCGCCCACCGTGGGGCCAGCGCACGGTGGAGTTGAGTTCTTGGCGGGAGCTCCTTCAGGGATCGAGGGATACGCAATTGGTCAGATGACCAAGAGTCGCCGTGGCAAGCTCTACATTGATGATTCTGGCTGGGGCCCCGAGGCCGACTCAATCGAGTACTAGTACCGGGTCCCCTTCAGCAAGATCCATGTCTTCATCGGCGTCATTGGCGAGTCAGGCGCCGGGTTGGACGTGATCATCAACACTGAGTCAGTCCATCGTGCCAGACCCGGCCAGGCAACACGCGGCCCGCCGAAAGCCGGCCGGAGGCATGCTTTTGTGGGCTTCACCCAGGGGATGGCCCTGTCAGAAAATTCCACATCTGGTGATGACACGCTTGTCTACTCTGATGGCAAGTCGTCAATGGGAGAGATGGAATCAATCCGTTCCCTGTTTGATGGCAAGTTGGGAGGTTACTCCGATGATGAAGTTTCTCTTGAATCCCATGAGCCAGCTCGTTTTGCTACGGTCTACATGGCTGGAACCCAGAATCAGCCCCGTGACCCGGCTGATCCCGCGTCAGGTCAGAATCTGGATCCTGCCAGGTCAACTGCCGCTGGCTCTCAGAAGACCGGGGCGCAGGCACTCTCTGAGATGATGGCTACTCTTGGGACTCTTTTGGTGAAGCCGGTGACTGCTGAGAACGTTGACGCACGCAACGCAGAAATTACAAAGTGTCGCGAGCAGCTAGCCAAGATCTAGGAGGATATCAATGCAGAAAACACCCGCATGGCAGAGACGCAGGCTCGCATCATCGAGGAAATGCAGCGTCTGGAAGCGGAGGCCCTTTATCTCAGCCGCCGCCAAAGTGAGTCAGAGGTAGTACATCAGAGGAGGCACCAGAGCTGGCTCCCAGCGGCCATTGAGCCAACCCAACTGTTCAGCTCGCCGCACAACTTGCTCGCCCCAGCAAGCTGGGGAGTCGGTGCTGGATCCCCAGGCGGAATTCCAGTCATACCCCAGTTGACTCAGAACGTGCCCCCTAGCGCAGCGTAGTAGCAACAGCCACCGGTTTGGCAGCAACAACAGCCGCCGGCTCAGCAGCAGCAGCCGCCGCTGGCTCAACAGCAACAGCTGCCGCCGGCTCAGCAGTTGCTGCCTCATCGTTTCCAGACACCAGTCGGGCATTATTCTAACCCGGTTGATAATGTGTTGGCGGTGACTCACAACTTAGCAACAATCCCTCTTGAAGGGAACAGTCCAATTGAGATTGAGGCTAGGAATGCTATTGAGATGCTGAAAACAACGGTGATGCAGCAAGCGAACTACTCTCATAGTTAGCACCGACTTCACTCAACTCCACATCCAAGCCGCAGTAGGAGCCGACATGCCGAGTCACCAGAAGTTTCCAGTAGTGCACAGTGTAGAAGAGCTCAGCAGCCGCCTCTAAATCAGCCACAGCCTAAAATCCCAGACGCACAGGCGATCGTTGATGCTACTCATGCTTTACGGAGGTTAGATGCAGGAAACACAGGCGCATCATATGGACAGCCTATCGTACAACTCTAGCCTGCCTCAACCCAGTCAGCTGTCCGCACCAGTGGCATAACAGGCCGGTCTATCGGAACTCCATGTTTAGTCCAGGCATTACGAGACGCACGTATGCCCCTGGATTTCAAGGGTCCTCGTAAGGTTCCTAATTATACAACCGATTTGGACCAGCTGAATGGATCGAAAGTTATGAGCTAGCTATGGATATGATGGAAGCCAGTGATGTTGTTTGTGCTTGATATTTACCTGTAATGTTGGAGGGTCCAGCACGCACTTGGTTGAAAAATCTGCCCGCAAATTCCATTAACACCTGGCAAGAATTGAAGGAGCGCTTCATTAAGAACTTCCAGGGGACGTGCAAGCATCGAACTACAATCGTTGATCTTGAGCCCTGTGTTCAGCGTGATGATGAGTCAGCACATCATTGGTCTCACTGGATTGCAGAAGTAATCCACTCTTTGGATAGCATCACAGCTCAGCAGGCTGTCCTTGTCTGGGAAAGAAATTGTAAATTCCAGCCCTTGGTTCAGAAGTTGCGGCGTCTCAAAAGGAAGGTCAAAGACATGTGTGATCTAATGGATGTTTTAACTCGGTATGCCGAGTCTGATAGTACAAAGGATCCAACCTCTGATGATGAGAAGTTTGGCAAGGGCAAGAAAAACGGTGGCAAGGGTCAACAGCAAAATAATGGCAATGGAAACAACAATAACAAACACAAGCGTAAGAATCACGAGCGAGGTTCTGATCTTGCTGCAAACACCAACACTGGCCCTAAAAGTCAGCGCCAGAACAATGGCTCCATGAAGCCCTTTTCTGGTAATCGCCCTCATAGTTATGAGGAGGCTCTCAAGGGTCCATGTCCAAAACATAGTTTTGATGGTAAGTCGACCAACCATTCGTGGGAAAACTGCTTCATCATGCAGGAATATTCCAAGCGAATCTTTCAAAATCATCACAATGGTGGCAGCAATGGTGGACATCCTGGCAATCTTGGACTCGGCAACTCCAGAGCCGGCTTCCAGGGAGCTGGCTCACAGGGACATTTTGCAGGCCCCGGGTTCCAAGGTAACAACGGTCAAAATTCTGGGTTTCAGGGGGCAGGTAATGGTGGAGGCAACAATCAGCGCAATAACCAAGGAAATCAAAATTAGGGAGGTCAGTCCAGATTTCATAGTAATCCTAAGCAGCTGAATAGTGGACAATATCATGTATTCACCACAAGTACGTGTAAGCGCGACCAGAAGCTTCAGAGACGAGATGGCAATACGGTTGAGCCGGCAGTCCCTTACTACTTAAACTGGTCAGAGCAACCAGTGACTTGGAGCTAGGAAGATCACCCCCCACGGATTGATAATCTAGGGGGTCTTGCTTTGGTGGTCGCTCCACAAGTCGGCGGCTACACCTTAACAAAGGTACTCATGGACGGTGGAAGCAGCATCAATATCCTCTATTATGATACTTTCAGATTGATGAACTTGTCCGAGAAGCAGCTCACCCCTTCCACTACAGTCTTTCATGGCATTGTCCCTAGCAAGTCGGCTTACCCTATTGGCAAGATTTCTCTGGAAGTTGCTTTTGGCACTGAATTCAACTATTGCTCGGAATTCTTGTCATTTGAGGTGGTCAAGCTTAAGAGTCTGTACCATGCTCTCTTCGGGAGGCTGGCTTATGCGCGGTTCATGGCACGTCCATGTTATGTTTATCTGAAGCTGAAGATGCCTAGACTAGGGGGCACTATGACTGTCAATGGTAATAGGAAAGTCACCCTCGAGTGTGAGGAGGGAGATGCGGCTTATGCTGAGACGGCTTGTGCGGCCGAAGAATTGAAATTCTACAAGGCCAATGTTGATCCGGCTGATATGACTTCTCTGAAGAAACCGACCACAGAGTCTGATCCTTTGCTCAAGTTCAAGTCAGCAAGAGACACAAAGCAAGTGGACTTTGCCCCTGGTAATAATTTTGAGCAGTTCACCATTGGCGCAAATATGGATCCCAAATAGGAAAGCGCTCTCATCGAGTTCATCCGTGAGATTCGGGACATCTTTGCATGGAAACCTTCTGACATGCCGGGTGTACCGAGAGAACTCGCTGAGCACTCCCTTAGTGTGGATCCTAAGTTTAAGCTTGTACGGCAATACCTCCGTCGTTTTAACGAGGAGAGATGCAAAGCCATTGGAGAGGAAGTGGCTCGGCTCCTAGCTGCTGGGTTCATTGTTGAAGTATTTCATCTGGAGTGGTTGGCAAATCCAGTTCTTGTCTGAAGAAAAACGGGACTTGGCGGATGTGTGTTGATTACACGGACTTGAATAAGGCCTATCCTAGTGATCCTTTTGCTCTGCCCCATATTGACCAGATCATTGATGCTACGGCTGGTTGCGAGTGTTTGTGTTTTCTGGATGCGTACTCCGGTTATCATCAGATCAAGATGAAGGAGGAGGACCAGGAAATGACAGCTTTTATCACGCCCTTCGGAGCTTTCTGTTATATGTCGATGCCATTCGGTTTGAAGTGTGCACTGGCGACTTATCAGCGTTGTGTCCAGAATTGTTTTCACAAGCAGATCGGGCATAACGTTCATGCTTATGTTGATGATATTGTGGTCAAGTCTCGGAAGAAGGAAACTTTGTCGGATGATCTGAAGGAGACATTTGACAACCTGCGAGTTTACCAGATGAAGCTCAACCCGGCCAAGTGTGTGTTCGGTGTGCCAGCTGGGAAGTTACTTGGTTTCCTCGTCTCTGAACATGGCAATGAGGCTAACCCAGAAACAATTAAAGCTATCACCACTCTGAAGAAGCCGACCAACATCAATGCTATCCAGAAATTGACAGGCTGTGTTGCGGCCTTGAGCCGGTTTATCAGCCCGCTTGGTGAGAAGGCGATTCCTCTCTACCAGCTTATGAAGAAAATAGATAACTTTGTCTGGAATGATGCTGCTGACAAAGCTTTTGAGTCCCTCAAAATGAATTTATCTGAGCCGCCAATCCTTGCTGTTCCTCAGGACAAGGAGCCAATGTTATTATATATCGCTGCTAACAACAGGGCTGTCAGCATTGCTGTTGTTGTCGAGCATAAGGAAGAAGGAAAGGAATACCCAGTCCAGCGACCGGTGTACTATGTCAGCGAGGTTCTAACAGAGTCCAAGCAATGGTACCCGCATTGGCAGATGCTGGTTTATGGTGTGTTCATGGCGAGTCGCAAATTGAAGCATTATTTTCATGAGCACCCAATTACTGTTGTTAGTTCCGCACCTCTTGGGGATATAATCCAGAACAGGGAGGCGACAGGCCGAGTTGCTAAGTGGGCTATTGAGCTTAGCCCACATCATCTCAAATATGTGCCATGGACTGCCATCAAATCTCAGGCTTTGGTGGACTTCATCAATGACTGGACTGAGTTGCAGGCTCCGGAGGAAAAGCCAGATACCACACACTAGACAATACACTTTGATGGTTCCAGGCAGTTGGAGGGCTCGGGGGCTGGAGTTGTGACAACTTCCCCACGAGGTGATAAGTTTTGTTATGTTTCCCTGTACTAAAAATGCAACAGAATATGAAGCCCTGCTTCATGATCTCCGTATGGCTAAGGATATGAACTTAAGCCGGGTCAGATGTTTGGGCGACTCAGATTTGGTGGCCCAACAGGTCTCTGGCACTTGGGATTCTAAGGACCCCCTCATGGTGGCTTAAGGCATGCTGTCACTCATATCGCTGGACACTTCAAGGGAAACCAGGTTGATCATATTGATCACCGGCTTACCGAGGCAGCAGATGCACTATGTCGCTTGGGGTCTCAGCGTAAGCCTGTGCCACCCAATGTTTTCCTGGATGTTCTGCACAATCCGTCAGTCAAGTTACCAACGGAGGAGGACATTGCTATTCCTGACCCAGAAGCAGCATTGGTGGCTGCTATTGATGCTACCCCAGACTGGACAGTACCTTATCTGGCATATCTTACACGTGGCGAGCTCCCTGAAGAGGAAATCATCGCTCGACAGATTATAAGGAGGTTTAAATCTATGTCCATAGTCAATGGCGAGTTGCACAGAAGGAGTGTTACAGGTGTTTTTCAATGTTGTGTTTCTCCTGAGGAGGACCGAGAAATCCTTAATGAGATACATTTAGGCGATTGGGGACATCACGTTGGCTCACAGTCTCTGGTCGTGAAGGCTTTTTGACACGGCTTTTACTGGCTTACAGCTCACGCAGATGCAGAGGAACTTGTTCGCAAGTGTGATGGTTGCCAGAAATTTGCTCGCCAAGCGCATGTGCCGGCTCAAGAGTTGTGGACGATCCCAGTTACTTGGCCTTTTGCAGTAATTGCCCCCGCCAGTACCGGAAGTGATAATAAAAGTAGGAATGCTGTCACTAGAATGGACCACTGTCTGGGGGCTGGATATGGTTGGACCTTTCAAGCGATCCAAGAATAAGCATACTCACTTGTTGGTCACAGTTGACAAGTTTACCAAGTGGGTTGAAGCTGAGCCGGTTAGTCATTGCGATGCTGCTACAGCTGTCAAGTTCCTGAAAAAGTTGATTTACCGTTACGATCCACATAGCATCATCACTGATAATGGCACCAATCTGTCTAAGGGAGCTATGAAGCAGTTTTGTCAGCGAGAACATATCCGGCTTGACTTGGCGTCAGTAGCGCATCCTCAGTCCAATGGACAAGCAGAGCGAGCTAATCAAGAATTGTTACGCGAGATTAAACCAAGACTTATGGTACCTCTTGAGCGAACCCCAGGGTGCTGGGAGGAAGAATTGCCTGCAGTGCTTTGGAGCATACAGACTACTCCCAATAGGTCAACAGGCTATATGCCGTTCTTCCTGGTCTATGGTGCAGAAGCAGTGCTTCCAAGCGATATTCGGCATGATTCCCCCAGAGCAACAGCTTATGTGGAGGCTGATAATGAACAAGCTCGCCAAGATGCTCTTGATGTTCTGGAAGAAGAACGCAAACTTGCCACGTCCAGATCTGCGATATATCAACAAGACCTACGTCACTATCACAGCCGTAGAGCTCGATGCCGTACCTTTTAGGAAGGTGACTTAGTGCTCCGTCTGATACAAGACTAGACATGCATGCATAAGCTCTCGCCTCCTTGGGAAGGACCCTTCATCACCAGCAAGAATCTCAACAATGGATCATATTACCTTGTTGACATACGTGAAGCAAATAAGTCTCGTACCTCTTAGGAGGAGGGCAACCGACCCTGGAATATTGCACATCTCCGGCCATATTATACTTAAGTTACAGTCTTGACAGTATATCTTCTGTACATACATTACAAAAAAAAGACACATCCGTGACATTATGGCCCGAACAAAAACTTTTTCTGTCATGGTTGTGACACTTCTGTGACAATAATTGTGACAAAAACACGTATCATCATAGATGTGGTGGGCTCCTACTTCTATGACAAAAAATTATGACAGAAAATGGGCTTTTCGTCCTGGGCGGGCCGGAGACGCACCCGCATGACATTCTTTGGGCCGTCCATGATGTAAAAAAATCATGGTAGAAGTGAGGGAGAGGAAATTTTCGGGGAGTTCCCAGTTACGGTGGGAGGTCAGGGCCGAGCGATGCAGTGTGGTTTTGCGCGTCTCTCTCGTACGCGCGCATGTGTGCGAGGCGCTTGCTAACTGAACCCGAGCGATCGATCTCGCCTTCGCACTACGTACTGAACCCGAGCGATCGATACCTCGCACTACGTACTGAACTCGGTCGATCCCTTCACTGGTAACTAAACCGGACCGATTCCTTCGCTACTAACTGAACCCGACCGATTCCTTCACTGCTAACTGAACCCGAGCGATCGATCGCTGCAGCTACTTACTGAAGCCGATCGATCGATGCGTTGCATTGAGCCCCCGTGCGAGACGTAGCCAGCCGGTGTTGGGTTGCCTCATGATGAACAGTGCCCGTTACTGCCGCGTACGTGATACACGTAGACACAAGTCGAGACACATCGATTGAGCCAGTTGGTTGGCTGTGGATGAACAGATCCCGTTGCTGCCGCCAGCTCGTACGCCCCACCCCAGCCGATGGGGGTTGGATGAACAAGACCCCGTGGTAGTAGGCGGTTGCCGCGCGCTGGATGAACAGGACCCCGAGGAGGCCGCCACACCCCGCCGGTTAGGGGTGGATGAACATGACCCCATGGAGGCTGGATGACCAGTAGCCGATGGAGGCTGGAGGAAGTCGACGGTGGATGAACAGTAGCTGGTGGAGGCTGGAGGAGGTCGACCGTGGATGAACAGTGGCCCGTGGAGTCCTGTTTTGCGGTACGCCACACCCCTGCCGATGAACAGGACCCCCGTTTCAACCGTAGGTAGTTGAGGAGAAGTCCGTTTCCTCCGTTTAGCATTACGCCAGAGCCCTCCCGATCAACAGGACCCCGTTTCGACCATAGGCGCTCGAACAGAAGTCCGTTTCCTCCGTTTTGCGGTACGCCAGACCCCCAGCCGATGAACAGGACCCCGTTTCGACCGTAGGCAGTCGAACAGAAGGCCGTTTCCTCCGTTTTGTGGTATGCCAGACCCCGAGTCGATAAACAGGACCCCGTTTCGGCTGTTCCGTCCAAGCCGGTTGGCTCCCGATGAACAGGACGCGTTCCGACCCGGTCGCTTGGCTCCGATGAACACGACGTTGTTTTGTTCGTTCCGACCCAGCCGGTTGGCTGCCGATGAACACGATGCCGTTGCTGCCATCTGTTGCCTCTCCATGTACACGAGCCATGGCCGTACGTATGCGCGAGTACGCGTTCGAGACCCCGCCCGTATGTGCGTACGTGCCCCCTTTTTTTTGCCGTGTGGCTGTACGTACATGTACATGATTTAGACGGGGCTGCCTGAACTACTATGTTGGGGGCTCTACTACAACACATGCCACTCCTTACATGCCCATGGTTCATCGTTGAAGAGAGACTGATCAACCAGTATGTACGTACATGTTCGCGACTAGACAGACAACGCTACATACGCTTCGACCGGGTGGGTCCCAGCTGTCAGGGAGGATAAGGAGGCACTTCATTGCGTGCGAAGATATAGCTGCTGGGTCCCAGCTGTCAGGGGGGAGGAATCATTTTTTTTGCGCGTAATAAGGTGGCATTTCCTTGCGTGCGAAGATGTAGCTGGTGGGTCCAGCTGTCAGCCTCACCGCGTATAGTCCGCTTCCGATGGGTGTCGTTCATTGACCACGTTGACCACGCCGCGCCGAGAGCACCAAGGCAGTGGACAACGGCGAGTCCGGGAAGGGAACTATGCGGAGCCGGGGAAGATGCGGTAGTGGATGCCCATGCAGAGGGGAGTATGACGGTTGACTAGTTTGGCTGCGGTGTGAGGCTGCCGTCGCCGGAGAATAACAGGGGATGTGGGTGAGTAGAGGGAAGGCCTGGCCAGCGGTGGGAGTAGGGTGGGGCGGTGAGGCCTGCACGGCAGCATAGCCGGCCATGGGAGGCAGGAGCAGGCGATCCCGCCAGAGCTGGTTTGGGCGGCTGGAGCAAGAAGATCAGAAATTGAAGAAGCAGCACGGCCGTTGGATTAACATCCAATGGTCGCTGCTGCTAGAATCGTTTGTTGACTAAGTTGACAAAGCCCTACGTACGTGTCAACTTAGTAGGACCACAAGTCAGCCTCCAAATATGGTGGGTCCCAGCTGTCATGGGGAGGAATCGTTTTTTTCGCGTAATAAGGCGGCACTTCCTTCCGTGCGAAGATATAGCTGGTGGGTCCCAGCTGTCAGGGGGAGGAATCATTTTTTTTCGCGTAATAAGGAGGCACTTGCTTGCGTGCGACCATGGACCATGTGGGTCCCTACTGTCACCAACTCCACGTACATCCCTCTTTCGATGGTTGTCGTTTGTTGACCACGTTGACCACGCCGCGCCAAGAGCACCAACGTGGTGGACGACGGCGAGGCCCAGGAAGGGAACGACCCAGAGCCAGCGAAGCCACAAAAGTGGATGCCCATGCTGAGGGGAGTACGAGGGTTGACTGGTTCGGCTGCGGTGTGAGGCCTGTGTCGCCGGAGAATAACAAGAGGTGTGGGTGAGTAGAGGAATGGCCTGGCCAGCGGTGCGAGTGGGAGGGGGCGGTGAGGCCTGCGCGGCAGCACAGCCAGCCATGAGAGGCGGGAGCAGGCGGCCCCGTCGGCGCTGGGTTGGGCTGCTGGAGCAACAAGATCAGAGATTGAAGAAGCACGACGGTTGTTGGGGATGTATACTAGCATATAGACCCGGCAGGGTGTTAACCCGGCCATAACGCAAGGCTCAGCGGGTCAACTCACTGCGGGGCTGAAGGACTCTAGGTGGGCCGGCTTAACGAGGCCTGGCAAGGATAGGCCGGCTTAAGCAGTAGGCCGGCTCACGAGAAGATGAGTGGTGAGAAGACCGACTTGGAGAACAAGTAGGAGGCGGGTCAAAGGAGGATCCAGACTCTCATGTAATCTAGGGTTCCACCTGTGTATATAAAGGGGAGCACCTATACGAAAAAGACTAAGTTGCAACCTCCTCGAGAGCTTGGTTAGCGAATCCGCATCCTTGTAATCGAGATCTACAGCAATATAATCAAGTAGGACGTAGGCTTTTACCTCCACCATGAGGGGCCGAACCTGGGTAACCCGGCGTCTTCTTGTTCCCGATCAATCCCGTTAAGCTTCCACACTCGTGCGATGGCCTCATCTCTAAGTCCTTTCACAAGGGCATCTGCCGTGATAAAACCACGACAGTTGGCGCCCACCGTGGGGCTCATGCACGGAGGAGTTGAGTTCTTAGCGGGATCTCTCCCAGGGTTCGGGAGGTACGCGGTTGGCATGATGACCAAGAGCCGCCGCGGGGAAGTTCTACATCGACGATTCATACTGGGGCCCCGACGCCGACTCAATCGAGTACGGGTACCGGGTCCCCTTCGGCAAGATTCACACCTTCATCGGTGTGGTCGGCGAGCCGACCGCTGGATTGGAGAATATCGCCAGCGCCGAGTCGGTGCGCCACGCTGGTCAGTGCCAGGCGAGACCCGGCCCGCGTCAAGCCGGCCCAAACCACGTCTTCATGGGTTTCACCAAAGGGGTGGGCTTGTCGGAGAACTCCCTGTCTCAGGATGACACCCTCGCCCAATCTGACGGCGAGTCCTTGACGGGGGAAACCGAGTCAATTCTTCCGCTGCATGATGGAGGGCTCGGGCACACGGACGACTTTCCGGAGAGCCCTGACCCACCTCGTTTCGCGGCGGTGTACATCTCGGGTAGGCAAGATCCAGTGCGTGACCCGGCCAATCCGATGGCGGGGCAGAACAACCTTCTGGCTGGCTCAGGAGGAGCTGGCGCCTCAGCCTCCGGCTCTCAGAAGACCGGGGTTCAAGCACTCGCGGACTTGATGACTACACTGACAGCACTGTTGACCGAGCCGGTCACTGCAGAGAATGCGGCGGTGCGCAACACGGAGATCACGAAGTGTCATGAGTAGATGGCCAAGATCCAAGAGGACATCAATGCGGAGAACGCCCACATGGTACAGGAACAGGCCCGGATTGCCGAGGAGCGGCAGCGGCTAGAGGCGGAGGCGAGTTACCTAAGCCGCCGACAGGCCGAGTCGGAACTTGTCCACCGGAGGCGTCATCAGAGCCGGCTTCCGGCCAATCTCGAGCCGACTCAGCTATTCACCACACCACTGGCTCCGACGAACCAGGGGGTTGGAGTCATCCCCATGGGAGAGCCACCTTCGCAACAGCCGGTTCAGCAACGGGAGCCGGTCCAGCATCGCATGCCAGACCAACAGCAGCAGCCGCCGTCTCACTGGTTCCAGACCCCAATTGGACACTATTCTAACCCGGTTGATAACGTGCTGGCAGCGACCCACAACTTGGTAGCTATTCCGATTGAGGGGGACGGCCCGATTCAGACAGAGGCCAGGAACACTATTGCGATGCTCAAGACCGCAGTAGTGCAGCAGGCCAACTACTCGCATAGCCAGCACCGTCTTCACTCAACCCCTCACCAGAGCCGTACCAGGAGCCGGCATCCGGAGTCAACAGCGGTTTCCAGCAGCGCGCATCGCAGAAGGGCCACCCCACCACTGGCGGCTCAACCTCAGCTTAGGATCCCGCAGGACGTTGCGGACGCGGCTCGAATTCTATGCACGTGGGAGGAAGAAAACACATGTGCAGGGCATAACTCGCCGGCGCACGTCAACACGCCGATGCGAGTCAACCCGCTGGAAGTGCATCACTCGCCCAACGTCACCCGGACAGATGGCCGACTTGGGGGCTCTTTGAGCCGCTTGATCGGAACTCCCTGTTTGGTACCAGCGCTGCGAGAAGCGCGCATACCCCCCGACTTCAAAGGGCCTCGCAAGGTTCCTAACTATACAGCGAATCTGGATCCCACTAAGTGGATCGAGAGTTATGAGCTGGCAATGGACTTGTTGGGCGCGAGTGAGTTAGTCTGTGCGCGTTACCTGCCTCTGATGTTGGAAGGCCCTGCGCGCACCTGGATGAAAAATCTGCCGGCGAATTCTATCAACACGTGGCAGGAGCCGAAGGAGCGTTTTGTCAAGAATTTCCAGGGAACCTGTAAAAGGCCAACCACAATTGTTGACCTCGAGCGTTGTGTCCAGTGTGAGGATGAGTTGTCCCATCACTGGGCTCGCCGGGTTGCGGAGGTTATACATAGCTCAGACAACTTCTCGGCCGCACAAGCAGTGCTCGTTCTAGAACAAACATTGCAAGTTTCAGCCCCTGGTCTAGAAGCTTGGGCGGCTCAAGCGAAAGGTCCAGGACATGGGAGACCTCATGGATGTCTTAACCCGGTATGTGGAGTAAGATAACACCAAGGATACGCTGTCAGACGAGGAGAAATCTGACAAAGGAAAGAAGGCTGGTGGTAAGGGTCAGCAGTGGAACAACAGCAATGGTCAGAACAACAACGGTGGCAAACGCAAGGGCTACGATGGTAGCTCTGATCTGGTGGCGAACACAAATACAGAGAATAAGGGTCAGTGTCAGAACGACGGGTCTCGAAGGCAGTCCTCTGGCAATCACCCTCTCACTTATGAGGAAGCTCTCAAGGCTCCTTGTCCGAAACACAGTTACAATGGTAAGCCATCCAGTCACTCCTGGGAAAATTGCTATGTCATGCAAGAGTTTGCCATGCGGGTCTTCCAGAATCATCATAATGGGGGCGGCAATGGCGGACAACCCGCCAACCAAGGACCCGGCTTCTCAGGAGCCGGCTTGCAAGGGCCTTCGCAAGACCCGGCTTCCAGGGGAATAGTGGCCAAGGCGGCGGGTTTCAGGGGACTGGTAATACTGGAGGTGGCAATCAGAGAAACAACCAGGGAAATCAGCATCAAGCTGGTGCGGCAGGGTTTCAGAGTAACCCGAAACAGTTAAATAGCGGACAGTATCATGTTTTCACCACCAGTACCTGCAAACGGGATCGGAAGGTGCAGCGACGAGCCGCCCACGCGGTTGAGCCAGCAACTCCTTACTATCTCAACTGGTCTGAGCAGCCGGTTACCTGGAGCAGGGCAGATCATCCTATCCTCCTCGATCACCCTGGCCACCTGGCTCTGGTGGTTGCGCCACAAGTCGGCGGCTATACTCTGACTAAGGTGCTCATGGACGGGGGCAGCAGCATCAACATTCTGTACTATGACACGTTCAGGCGGATGAATTTGTCCGATAAGCAGTTAACTCCGTCCTCTACAGTCTTTCACGGCATTGTTCCTGGCAAGTCGGCCTATCCCATGGGAAGGATTTCCCTTGAGGTGGCCTTTGGCTTAGAGGATAACTAGCGTTCTGAGTTCCTGTCCTTTGAGGTGGTTAAGCTTAAGAGCCCATACCACGCTTTATTTGGCTGGCCGTCTTATGCACGCTTCATGGCACGGCCGTGCTATGTTTACTTGAAAATGAAGATGCCAGGACCAAGGGGAACCATCACAGTGGAAGGCAACCGGAAGATTGCTCTCGAGTGCAAGGAAGGAGATGCAGCTTATGCTGAGACGGCTTGCGTTGCAGAGGAGTTGCGGTACTACAAGGACAATGTTGACCCGTCTGACAGGACATCCCTGAAGAAGCCCACCACGGAGTCTGATCCTCTGCTCAAATTTAAGTCGGCCAGAGACACGAAGCAAGTTGATTTCACCCCAGGCAATTCTTATGAGCAGTTCACTATCGGGGCAAATATGGATCCCAAATAGGAAAGCGCGCTCATCGAGTTCATCCGTGAGAATCGGGACATCTTTGCATGGAAACCTTCTGACATGCCAGGTGTACCGAGAGAACTTGCTGAGCACTCCCTTAATGTGGATCCCAAGTTTAAGCCAGTTCGCCAGTATCTCCGTCGCTTTAATGAGGAAAGACGGAAAGCTATTGGTGAGGAGGTGGCCCGGCTCCTAGCTGTCGGGTTCATCGTTGAAGTTTTCCATCCCGAGTGGCTAGCTAACCCAGTGCTTGTTCTGAAGAAAAACGGGACTTGGCGGATGTGTGTTGATTACACAGACCTGAATAAGGCTTGTCCTAGTGACACCTATGCCTTGCCCCGTATTGACCAGATCATCGATGCTACGACTGGTTGTGAGAGTTTATGCTTCCTGGATGCTTACTCTGGCTATCATCAGATCAAAATGAAGCTGGAAGACCAGGAAAAGACGGCTTTCATCACACCCTTTGGAGCTTTCTGTTATACAACCATGCCATTTGGTCTGAAGTGTGCGCAGGCGACTTAACAGCGTTGTGTCCAGAGCTGCTTTCACAAACAGATCGGGCGGAACGTTCATGCTTATGTTGATGACATCGTGGTTAAGTCCCAGAAGAAAAAAACTCTGTTGGAGGATCTCAAGGAAACATTTGACAATCTCCGTATCTACCAGATGAAGCTTAACCCAGAGAAGTGTGTCTTTGGTGTCCCTGCAGGAAAGCTCTTGGGATTTCTTGTTTCTGAGCGTGGCATTGAAGCTAACCCGGAAAAGATCAAAGCCATCACGACCCTGGCTAAGCTGGCCAAACTGAATGACGTGCAGAAGCTGGCTGGGAGGGTTGCGGCGCTAAGCCGGTTCATAAGCTGGCTTGGGGAGAAGGCAATTCCGTTGTATCAATTGCTTAAGAAATCAGATAACTTCGTCTAGAGTGATGCTGCAGATCAAGCTTTTGAGGCCCTTAAGAAGCAGTTGTCTGAGCCGCCAGTCCTTGCGGCCCCTCGCGAGAAGGAGCCAATGCTGCTGTATATTGCTGCCAATAACAGGGCTGTCAGTGTGGCAGTCATTGTCGAGCGCAAGGAAGATGGCAAGGAATATCCCGTCCAACACCCTGTGTATTATATCAGTGAGGTGTTAACCGAGTCCAAGCAGCGGTATCCACATTGGCAGAAACTGGTCTACGGAGTGTTTATGACTAGCCGCAAGCTAAAGCATTACTTCCACGAACATCCAATCACGGTGGTCAGCTCAGCACCTCTTAGGGATATAATCCAGAACCGGGAGGCGATAGGTCAGGTTGCTAAGTGGGCCATCGAGCTCGGTCCGCATCATCTCAAATACGTGCCCCGCACAGCAATCAAATCTCAGGCGTTGGTGGATTTCATTAATGATTGGACAGAGTTGCAGGCTCCTCAAGAGAAGCCCAACACAACATACTGGTCCATACACTTTGACGGCTCAAGGCAGCTTGAAGGCTCGGGGGCTGGAGTTGTGATTACTTCCCCACGAGGAGATAAGTTCTGTTATGTTTTGAGACTCATGTTCCCCTGTACTAACAATGCAGCAGAATATGAGGCTTTGCTTCATGGGCTTCGGATGGCCAAGGAGATGAACCTGAGCCGGGTCAGGTGTTTGGGCGACTCAGACCTAGTGGCTCAGCAAGTTTCAGGTACATGGGATTCTAAGGATCCCCTTATGGCGGCTTATCAGCATGCGGTCACAAATATTGCTGGACACTTCAAAGGTTATCAAGTTGACCATATTGATCGCCGGCAGAATGAGGCGGCAGACGCACTCTCTCGCTTGGGTTCTCAGCGCAAGCCAGTGCCACACAATGTGTTCCTGGACGTTTTGCACAACCCATCTGTCAAATTACCAACAGAGGAGGACTTGGCTATTCCTGACCCGGAGGCGGCTCTAGTGGCTGCTGTCCACGCTATCCCTGATTGGACGGTCCCCCTACTTGGCTTATCTAAGCCGGGGAGAACTGCCAACAGAGGAAATCCTTGCTCGGCAGATCATCAGACGATCTAAGTCTATGACTATTATCAATGGCGAGTTGCACAGACGAAGCGTCACTGGTGTTTTTCAGTGTTGTGTTTCACCTGAAGAAGGCCGCGCAATTCTCAATGAGATTCACTCTGGCGATTGTGGGCACCATGCCGGCTCAAGATCACTGGTCGCAAAGGCTTTCCGGCACGGTTTTTACTGGCTCACGGCTCATGCTGACGCAGAGGACATTGTCCGTAAGTGTGATGGTTGCCAGAAATATGCACGCCAGGCCCATGTGCCGGCTCAGGAGTTGAGGATGATCCCGATCACTTGGCCGTTCGCGGTCTGGGGGCTTGACATGGTGGGACCCTTCAAATGTTCTAAGAACAAGCATACGCACCTACTGGTGGCTGTAGACAAGTTTACCAAGTGGGTGGAAGCAGAGCCGGTCAGTAACTGTGACGCGGCTACAGCTGTCAAGTTTCTGAAAAAGCTGATATTCCGATTTGGCTACCCGCACAGTATCATTACAGACAATGGAACCAATCTGTCCAAGGGAGTCATGGAACAGTTCTGTCAACAGGAGTACATCCAGCTTGATCTAGCATCGGTTGTGCATCCTCAGTCCAACGGACAGGCAGAAAGGGCCAATCAGGAATTGCTGCATGGTATCAAACCCCGGCTCATGGTGCCTTTGCAACGCATGCCGGGTTGCTGGGAGGAAGAATTACCTTCGGTGCTTTGGAGCATACGGACTACTCCCAACAGGTCAACAGGCTATACGCCGTTTTTCCTAGTCTATGGGGCAGAAGCTGTACTTCCAAGCGATATTCGTCATGACTCCCTTCGAGTGGCGGCCTATGTGGAATCAGATAATGAGCAGGCTCGCCAAGACGCTCTTGATGCTCTGGAGGAAGAGCACGACCTTGCCGCATCCAGATCAGCAATTTATCAGCAAGACCTACGTCGCTATCATAGTCGTAGAGTTCGAAGCCGCACTTTTCAGGAAGGTGACTTAGTGCTCCGTCTGATACAAGACCAGACAGGCATGCATAAGTTTTCACCACCTTGGGAAGGGCCCTTTGTGGTCAGCAAGAATCTCAACAACGGGTCATATTACCTGATTGATATACGTGAGGCAGATAAATCACGTACCTCTGAGGAGGAAACAAGCCGGCCCTGGAACATTGCCCAACTCCGGCCATACTACACCTGAGTCATTGACTGGGTCACATCGTTGTACATACCTTCTATCATGTATATACCTCTTTTTCGATCAAATAAAATAACGACCAGCATCACTGTATAAAAAAGTGTTGTTTTGCCTCAAAATTTGTGTGCTGGATCTTTATTTGTTGATCTTGGTTACTTGGGGGGTTCCAACTCAATTGAGTTTAGCTTACAAAACCCTTTAACCCGACGAGATGCCACAACATTGGTTAAACCTGCCTGTTAGCAAGATGCTACTCCCTAAAAAACGACCCGGCGAACGTCTGACGAGTCAATCACATAGGTGACCCTGAATTCGTCAGAGTTAAAACGTCCGATTGGTTGTGTGAGAGCCGGCTTTCAGAAAGGGAGGATAAACCAACAGGCCACAGTGCCAGCTTCATGAAAGCAAAATCAGACTCGCGCTTTACGAGCCGGTCTTTCAAGCTGGGTTTGTAAAAACCAGCTTATTTCAGTTATGTTTCTTTTTTGTATTTCATACCATCTCTGCATACATGCATACATCCATGCATAGCATTTACTTTCGTTACTTAGATATTCTTGATTCATTGCAAACAGTAACAAAGATTACTCATTTATGTGATTTCATCAGTCACCATTGCATGCAGTTGTTATTGTTTCAGCGGAATCACTCTATTGCAAAAACCGGCTCTCGAAGCTCAAAAGAGGATTCACAGAAGCACAAGTATTGGTATAGGCAGTAAGCAAGCACAGTACGCGATGGCACTAGCATCAGTAACAATTGTTTCAAGCTACGCTATTACAAGCCGCCCATCAAACTGCGGCCACGACAATTTTTTTTACAAGTTATGCCTGCAAAGGAATAAGCCAGCGTTCTATGTTCCCGGGTCAGAGCTGGCGCCAGCGCCCGATGAGGCACCCTGTACCGGCTCTTCACGGCCGTCGTCATCCTCCGCCTCTTGACTTGAGTCGCCGGTCGACCACCGAATTGAGCGCAACGCTTCAAATAGGGCATCGACGGATATCAGGGAGGAAGGGTCGACTTCAGGAGCAAAGGATGGCTTACACGTGCGGGTCAGGGCCACCGGCTCATGGTTTGGTGGCTCTATCCGCTCATTCTCCTTTGAGTAGGGCGCCTGGTACTTAGTCAGATCAGCTTCTTTTGCGATCGCAGTGGCTGCAACCCGGGTTTCTTTGATGCAGCATTGGAAGTCCTTTTTGGTAAACAGCGAGTCGTCCATGTTGAACTCTGGATACCCACCTACAATCTAAGCCGGGTCAAGCTCTGGCACATATGCTTTGGCTCGTGCAAGCGCTGTCAGGGCACCAGTGCAGCAAGCCGCCTTTTTCCAATCATTGAACCACCTAGGCACGATGGATAGTTCTTTCAATGTGTCAGCAATCAGCTGCGGCGGTGCTTTGGTGTTCTTTGCAGCCATTATGCAGCAACAGCCGCCTATATACAGTTGTTCTACAAGAGTGTACACTGCCTTCAACTTCACCACTGGTTGCTGCACAAGAGTTTGGTTCTTCCGACCTGCAAAAATAAGTATTTACGATCAGCCGGCTTAGCATATGTAAGTCGGTATTGTTGGTACATGGTGGTCTGATTTGCTTACCGAAGATGGCTCGACACATGGCGGTAATCTGACCCTTAAGAGTTGCTAGCTCTTGTGTTACCGGCTCTAGCTTGGCTTCGGCCTCTTCAGCACGCGTGGCTAGGGCGGCTCTTGCCATTTCCGTCTCTTGCAAGGTGTCCCTCACAATAGCCAGTAATTTGCTGGCTTCAATAGCAGCTTCTTCAGCATCCTTGCGCAGCTTCTTCTCCTTCCTTGCTTCCTTTCGGAAGGAGGAAGCCTGGGCCTCCACTTGATCCAGCATTTCCTGCAGGGCAGTCTATTATACATCATATACACATGACCCGAGCCGCCCTAAAGGACAACCCGGCATATGGGGGCTACATGTTTTCGAACTTAATATAAACAGCAAGGCAAGTTCCATGCAGCTGCAGGCACTCTACACGGCACTTGGGGGCTAATGCACAAATTGATCTATCGTGCTACATTATGAAGACTCGCCTGTCATAAATGACGAGCCGGCCCTTGGGGTCGCCGGTTGAAGTTCTACTTACGAGTTCAATTTGGAAGTCCCAGGTCATCATTCCCTAATGACCCGGCCCTTGGGGGCTACATATATATATATATATATATATATATATATATATATATATATATATATATATATATATATATATATGGTACAGAACGAAGGGAGCAAATTACCTTGTACTTCCGTTTCAAAGATGTTATCATGGCGATCTCTGTGTCCCGGCTTTCAGACAGCCGGGTCAGCACAGCCCGGTGCAGGGTACTGGCATCTTGGTCTTCAAATGTAGAAAACTCAAGAGCTGTCTTCCCCTTGTCCTTCGGGGTCGGCTCAGGCTTGGCCAAAACTTTGGTAAGAGCGGTGGAGGATTCTGGTGCAGCTGTTTGCCGCTCACTCATCACCACTACTTCTTCTTGAGCCGGCGCCTCGGGCTGAGGTGCGGGTTGGTCTGCAATTATATTTTCCCTCTCCTGGGCAGGAGAGGATGCGTGAGCCGGGCTTGTGGTGTCCAGGGGCGGCGGGGTGTTCCGGAATGCCGGCTCATCCTGAGTGACCAAGGTGGCCTCTTCTCGAGGGCCTGTTGGAATGACCGGGTCAGATGACCCAGCAGCTGCTTTCTTCTGGATGGCCTTGGCACTGTGCAAGGAGCAAAGAGTTAATTCAGTTAAGGGTTAGAAGGTGAAGAGTTGTGCAATAAAGGAATAATCAATATGCTTACCCCGGGTTGATGTTGAAAGCCGGCACCTGAGTGGCGCTTGATTCATCCGAGGAGGGGGACGTCTGGTATGCCGAGTCATTTAAATGTAAGGGTTCTTTGAAGCAACCAGCTAGAGGAAAGGAAGGAGTTGGACTAAGAAGCACCTCTGCCCGTGCTCTACGGGATGGCGGCTCATATGGAAGCCCGCCACTCAACTCGCCCTCACTGCTCCGGGTCTTCCGTTTGGAGGTGCCGGCTTGCTGTGTTTTCTTCAAAACAAATTTGGGATCCAAATGAGCGTCTTGATGTGAAAAGGGGACTTTACGGACAGCAACCCGGGGTTTTCTTCGGACTTTGCGGATTGCAGCCCGGGTTTTCTTTCGAATTGGTATTGGGGAATCAGAATCTGAGGAGATCAAAGTTACCTCTGGCTCGGCGTGGTGACTAACTTCAGCTTCCTCCTGAGATGAGTAGACATCAGCAATCTGATTAAAAAGGCAGCCAAGAGAATCAAGTTCTACCTCATTGTCTTCTTCATTGTCCGACTCTTCTTCATCATCCTCTCGAAGAGCCGGGTCTTGAGCTTCAACCCGCCACCAATCGTCATTCTCTTGTGTCATGGCGGGTCAATTAAGACGGGTCTTGGACTTCAACACAGTAAAGGCAAAGTAACTGACATGGCTTACCTTAGGAGCCGGGTTGGTGACACTGAAGGGGGCGAGCCCCACAATCTTGATGTCATCCTTGGTTTCACCAAGAAGCTTCTTGGCGGTTTTTAAGACTTCCTTCTCCTTAAGATTGACCAGGCTGAATCGGAGCGGGTGGTCGTGGTGGCCGGTGTAGGTATGCATAAGCCGGGTTCTGGAGCTAAGCGGTTGGATTCGCCACTCGACCCAAGTCCGGGTCAGATCAGCACTGGTGAGGCCATGCGCGATTAAGGCGCTCATCTTCGGGTAGAGGGGCTCGAAATTCTCTCTCTCCTCTTTGGAAGGAAGACTCGGGAAGGCTGCAGTGATGACAAGCCGGCCTGCCCGATAACCCGGCAATTTGTTCTGGCCTTCGGGGGAAGTATCTTTGCAGTAAAACCACGTCCTGTGCCAACCTTTGGGATGGCTAGCCGGCTTGGCGTTGGGGAAGATAATATTCTTTCGGCGTTGAATAGAAATTCCGCCGAGTTCCATGCATGCTTGGACCGTCCTTGTGCTCTGTTTGGCGGTTCAAATAAAAGAGCTACCGGAATAAGCTAAGAGACGGCTCGAGCTGCAAATAAACTTCGCAAAATACTTGGAATTGACACAGATTGAAGACCGAGTTGGGGGCCAAGTCTTGAGGCCTGATGTCGAACAGACGCAGCACGTCCCTAAAAACCTTTGAGCCGGGCGGACGAAAACCCCTTGTGACATGATCAGTGAATACGACGACCTCATTTTCGCCGGGTTGGGGGCGGATCTCTTCTTCAGGAGCTCGCCATGAGATTATCTTATCTCCTTAGCTGGCAGCAACCCGGAATCTGTTAGGGCTTGCAGGCTCAGTTCGGCAATGCTGGACTTGGCCCAGTTGACGATCTTGGGCTTGGAAGGCATGGTTTCGTCTGCTCTGAAAAGGAGAAGGTATCACAAGCCGGCAATGTGAGTTTTTTAAACAAGTTATGAATGATACAAACGAGCCGGCAAGTAAGAAATTCGGCCGGGTTATGAAAGGAAAGGGGATCAGTTGCCGGGTCAAGATGATGAGCACAGATAAGCCGGAAACAGCGTGTCACAAATTTTCACAAAGTGTTGAGGCGTGGCCTGAGCTTCGAGTCCGCAAACAGAGTTATATAAGGTAAGGAGATTTTACGGATCTACAAATAGGTAAAAATCAAGAAATAAAAGGATAAATGTGTTCTTCGCCCTACTCGACGAACCGCAGTGGAAGCGGTGCAATGGATCTAATAAGAGAGAAATGTGGCGAGGTGGCTGTATGAACTAAAAACAACAAAGAGCCCCACGCATTGGTGATCTATGGCAGTGGAGATGAAGAACACGAAGAACAGCAAGGAGTTGCAGCAATGGCGTGCGCAACTTACATATCTGGATTGGAAGAAACTTTGCCGACGATGAAGTGCAGCGGTGTGGCTGGCGTTGATGAAGAGCTCCGGCAATGAAGAAGAGGCGTGGTGAAGTACTGGTTTTGGCGGCGACGGGCTCGAGCGGCGCGGTGGTGTTGCAGAAGAGCGAGAGACGAGAGGCAGTACAGGAGAAAGGGAAGATGATGGTCTATTTATGAGCGCCACTGGACTCTCAAACGGCATGCACAAAAACCTAGGTGACACAGTAACAGTGGCGAAAAGAGCTCCTCGATTTTCGCGCCTGACATGACGATTCAAACCCACTCAAGGATATGGCATGATGTCATCTCGGATTTTGCGGAGGTGGATTGTGATGTCACGAGAGAAAAGAAGTGCAGAATGCTAAGTCTAAAACTAAAGGAATGACCCGGCGATCTACTTAACCCGGGAAATTGAGCAAGTCAGAGATAGCATTCTAAAGGACCGGCTTGGGAAGCACTTGGAGAGTATATTACTAATGTTTTGCTTTTTTAGGATGAAGTTTAACGTGAATAAATTCAAGTCAAACTGAGGGCTAATGTTGGGGATGTATACCAGCATATAGACCCGACAGGGTGTTAACCCGACCATAACGCAAGGCTCAGCGGGTCAACTCACTGCGGGGCTGAAGGACTCTAGGTGGGCCGGCTTAATGAGGCCTAGCAAGGATAGGCCGGCTTAAGCAGTAGGCCGGCTCACGAGAAGATGAGTGGTGAGAAGACCGACTTGGAGAACAAGTAGGAGGTGGGTCAAAGGACGATCCGGACTCTCATGTAATCTAGGGTTCCACCTGTGTATATAAAGGGGAGCACCTATACGAAAACGACTAAGTTGCAACCTCCTCGAGAGCTTGGTTAGCGAATCCGCATCCTTGTAATCGAGATCTACAGCAATATAATCAAGCAGGACATAGGCTTTTATCTCCACCGTGAGGGGCCAAACCTGGGTAACCCGGCGTCTTCTCGTTCCCGATCAACCCCGTTAAGCTTCCACACTCGTGTGATGGCCTCATCTCTAAGTCCTTTCACAAGGGCATCTGCCGTGATAAAACCACGACAACGGTCGTTGGATTGACATCCAACGGTCACTTCTGCTAGAATTGTTTGTTGACTAATATATATTAAGTAAAGAATTCTTGCATATGCCTCAACTTATTAGGCCCACAAGTCAGCCTCCCAATCTGTGGCGGACAGCATACAACCCATTTGCTATTTTTTTAAATAATTTACAGCTCATTTGCAAATTCTCATGCAATTTATTGCAGTCCATTTTCTTTTTGTTGGCCCGGACCAGGGCTAAAACTTTAAACGAAATTTTGCTTATTTCGGTGGGGACCAAACTATTTTTAATCCCGAAATGTTGAGCCAGATTTAAAGTAATTTCAAAATATATTTAAATTAGGTTAAAAACCAATGAAATTTGAAATCTGAAAATGTGAAAAATATTAGAAATTTGAAAGTAATTGCCAATTTGTTGTGTGTTTTTTATAATTATTACCCATTTCATATTACTTTTAAGATTTGTAGCCCATTAGTGCGGAGAGAAAAACAAGTTGGCCTGGGTTGGGTTGGTCTGGATTGGGTATACATCAGAAGAAAAAAAAACTGGGCTAGCCATTTTCACAAAGAAAAAAAATAGCTGAGTTGGTCATGTGGGAAACGTAAAATAGAAGCCTGGGCTAGACGGGCCACAACCCAGTTGATACCCTGGTCCGTCTCAACAATAATAATAAAAACTGCTTGAGCTGCTAGGTCCCAGGTGTCAGCCGCTCTTGTGCAGTTCTCTTGCCTATTGACTATACGATGATAATGTCGTGGGTCCCAGATGTCAGCAAACCACTAGAGGAAGCATTTTCTTTTTTTCTTGTAACAATGAGGCACTTGCTTGTGTACACCCATGGACATGGTGGGTCCCTACTATCATCCTCTCCATGTACAGTCCTCTCCCAATTTCTCTCGTTTGTTGACCATGTTGACAATGCCAGCCGGCGGTGCCGCGGGGAGCGCACCAAGGCACACGGAGGACGACGGCGAGGCCTCGGATGGGAACGGACATGAGCTGGGGAAGATGCGGCAGTGAAGTCACGGGCAAAGGGGAGTACGAGGGTTGACTGGTTCGGGTGCGGGGTGGGGCTGACGTCACCGTTAACAATTTAGGAGACGGTAGGGCGGCGATGCGTGCGCGGAGGTGCAGCCAGCCGTGGAAGGCGAGAGCAGGTGGCCCCGCCGGCGCTAGTTTGGTTTTGGCAACTGGAGGAAGAAGAGACTGAAGAAACATGACAGACTGTACAAGCAGCAGGAGTACTTAACAACGTTAACTGAAAGCAGCAGGAGCACTTAACAACCAAAGCTGAAAGTTGTATGAGTACTTATACAGGTTCAACCGTACAAGGCACGCCTCGAACAGTGCCACTTTGCCTACAGTTAACGAAGGGTGAGGCCACCAAGCCCCAGGACAAGGCCCAGGTGCCACCCCGCACATCCACAACTTTCTGAAAGCGGCTTCATCTCGCAGTGTGGTTAATAAACATGATATTCGCTTCAGAGCCATGGAAAAGCATGAACATAACCTTCTGTCCTATTCTCCAACATCGACGGGCCTTCATGATTTGAGACCACCCATGAATAAGTATCTTTTCACCTCTAAGGGAAATGGAGTAGGTCAACATAAGCATCATGTTGTGACCAAGCGCAAGTCTGACTCGACCATGGCCATGCATCTATATAGGAACAATAAAACTGGGCAGTTTCTGTTTCAAGAAGAAGAACATAGCTGTAAAACTGTGTATAAGCAAGAGTTTATGAACAACATATATAGCATAAAACAGCTCGTACCATCAGTTTCTTGACACAGTTGGACCTGTTCAACGTGTGCACCAGTGGCACACATATCCCACGTGGCCTTCCACCATTGAAATGCCCCACAAGGTCCTCAAGACGATCAATAAAGTGTAGGAATTGGTGGATGTCGTCCTAGTCGACTTCGGTGCCATCAGTAACCGTCGAGTTCTTATCAAATAACAGACGAGTAGTGTCCTCCACTTTGTAATAACCTACGCGTGTCACCAATTAAAAGAAATGTTAGTTAGAAGTAGCATCATTGTGAGAGAAGGGAATCACAAATTGTTGCTACTTCTAAAGTCAAATTGTGATCAGTTAGACAGAATAGGTGGATTAACAAGTAAAAGAGGCAACATGCAAGAACCAGATACAAAACTAACATGGATGAACCACTGGAACGACGTTGGGGTGGAAGGTCACAGGGAAGAGAAGACCAGGTTCTGCTATTTCCATGAACATTGGTGTGCCAACTTTCAGTCCGTAACACTTGACAAAGTTTATCCAAGTTTGGCCATAATAAAGGAGCAATCTTCTTAGTTAATGAACCCAACTGTGAACTTATATCCATGGCATGTCTCCAATGTGACCATTATACTGGTGTATTCAGTTATGGCAAGGACGGCCTTCTTGAGTACATGTGTTCTAGCAGAGCAAGGGATGCACTGCAGGAAAAATAATATGAGAACACAATGTATTCGCTATCCAAATCTAGAAATAATTTCCTCTTTCATGTCAGTGTTGAGCATGGTACTAGTACCTTTTATTCAAATATAGCAATCCAAATTTCCAAATTAGTTGACAGCATGTTCAAAAACCCCAACCCTACCGGATAGAAAAGACGATTCTTGGAACATACTGTGCGCTTTTTGAAATCCTGTGTTAGGATGAGAAGGAACAAGTCTAGCGTCTCGCCGAGGGAGCAGAAACCTGTAGGGTCCTCGCACTTTGGGCACTGCAAATGAAGCACACTAGATTCAGTATGAAGAAAAATGCATCAACGGCGGCGATTGCCATCCTAGGATTACTAACGACAAAGGGACAAGGATTTATCAGGGATGGATGAAGATACGTACCTGGTTCTCCATGAGAAAACCCTAAGCAATCGCCGAGAGGTGGTTTTCTGTAAACAAGCAGACAAGGGAGAAGGGGATTCAGATTGAGTGAAATATTGATGCTTCGTCCGTCTAACTTACTGCTACTGCTGCAAAGGTGGGGTTTTGTGATTTGACGGCTCATTGGGCATTACTACGGCGCTACGACCGGGGTGAGTCTACCGTGCAGTTGTGCACTCTAATTTGCTGCATGGCACGTGGACCTGGTTGCTGGATGGCCCGCATATCGGCAAAATGAAGTAGAAAGGCAGGAGTAACTAGTTACACATAAAAGTTTTTTTGATAGAGAGAAACTCCCTCTGTAAAGAAATATAAAAATCTTTTATATCACAACTTTATACATAATAAAAATCAAGGGGAATATATATACATAAATATGGGGTTCATATATATATATATATGTGTGTGTGTGTGTGTGTGTGTGTGTGTGTGTGTGTGTGTGTGTGTGTGTGTGTGTGTGTGTGTGTTTGAGAATAAAAAACTCAGATAGGCTGACGACTCTTGACTTTGGGCCACAGGCCGGTGGGCCTACATGTTTGGTGGCCCATGTGTTCTAAGTCAGCGCATTTCATCTGATAAATATTGCATGCGATCGGGACGGTGCTGGTTTTAGATGTTGTCGCAAGGAGAAGACAGAAAATTGAATAAAGCACGGCATCTGTTAGACTGAAATCGAACGACGGTTCCTAACCAGCAAATCAGAGTTGCAATTCTTTCAGGATGTCCTACGTGATATACGTTAGTACTACTTATACACACAGGACACTTGTTTCACCATGGCATATATTACATCAAAAGCTCTCGGAGGATAGATCAGTTCGGCAGTTGCGTGCTGCTACTGAAGAATTTCAAAGTTGATTAGGACCAGCTCTTCTTGCAGAGAAACTTCAATTCTGACATCATCCCCAACCGCAAGATTTGATTGAGTTTTGAACCTTGACCATCCTTTAGCATCAATCATCATGCGACCATCCTTTCTACTTACGGTATATTGCACAGGTTCATTCACACCATGGTTGCGCATGGTAAGAGAAACTTGGCCATGGTCGCCTGGATTATTGAACGACTCCCTCATTGCTCTAGGAATTTTCTGTTTTGCAAACAAGAAGACATACGCAAATAGTTAGATCAACAAGGTGAATCATGTGAAACAACATGGGACAAAAGAACGAAGCACTTGGGCTGCCAATGCTTACCAAAAAGGTGGAGATGTCGATTTTTGTAAGGACTTTGGTATATGCAGTGCGAACTGCAGCCCAGTCTGTTGCCGGTGCAAGTGCTGGTTCCGTTGCCGCTGCACGGGCCAGAGCAGATGCAAGTGCAAGTTCAAGTGTTGGTGCAGGTACCGGAGCCATTGCTGGTGCCTGTGGTGGTGCGACTGGTAGTGCCACTGCTGCTGCCGGAGATGGTGCTCCTTCTGGAGCTGGTGTCAGTGTTGGTCCTCGATCCTTTGGTAGATCAGCCTGATCCGCTGATGTAGTCGGTGCCCAATCCTCTGCTGGATCAGACTGAGATGCTACCGTTGTCAGGGCTAGAGCCAGTGCCGGTGTCGGAGTAGGTGCCGGTGCTCGATCCGCCGCGGCTGCCGATGCTGGAGGTGGTACCTATGTGCGAGACAGTAGCGCTCGTCTCTGATCTGCTTTGATTTCAGACTGCAGCTTTGTAACTGTGCTACACATCCTTCTTATGCGAGAGTGCACGTGAGCAATTCGAACTTCCTCCGGCTCCGTGACACGGATCCAGTCTTTTTCTTTCCTTCTTTTAAAGGCAACAAGGACTAATTCTGGCGTGTTTGTTAAAGTAAAATGCAGTTGATCAGAGGGCTTCAGATTGTACTTAGACAACAGAAGGATCCAATTGTGTCCACTAATACAAGTGATGGACAGTGCCTTCATTATTGACACATCATAAGAAGTGAACCTGCTAAAATAACCATCATAGAGCAAACCAAACAGTTTATTCTGTAACGAATGTGACATGGCAAAACCTGCATCGTAAAATTGCAGCAAAAGTAAGAAAACATGATTGTTAATCAATGAGATTTACTTTATGTGACACGACTTAATCCTTACCAGGAAATCACTATCTTCAAGTTCTAAATTGAAGGTTGTTCGTCCAATTACGGGTGGCATGCAGGGCCCCTCCTTACTCCCACAAGCAGGACAGTCCAAAGGTTGTGACAACTCGTATGGAGAGATCATCGGTAGGAATGGAAATCCTGGTGGGTACGATAAACCCTGCAATGCATACATATATTGGAGTGTGACCATAACTGATATATACTCCCGCCGTCCACAAAAATAAGATGATCTGGATATTTCAAAATATACAGACTGAATTGAGTGGACAAACACACCAAAACATGTCTAACTCTATATACATCTGATTCACAAAAAATGTCAACATCTTATGTCTTTGAACAGAGGGAGTATTGTACTGGCATGAAAAAACACACATATCAGACAACCGAAATTGGGATTATAGGTTCACCATTTCTAAAACATTAGCATAGATTGTTCTCAGGATTCACCACAAAACAAAAGTGGCAGTACTAACCCATACAGGGTTCACACACACAAATCAAGTACTGAACAATATTACTTACTACAGACAAGCAAAGTTGCACTAATTAAACTCTGCAGACTATTTCTTGCCACCGACCTACGGGATGTGCCCCACAAAACTAACTAGGCCATGGACATCATGAGAGATGTCTATCGGCACCTTCACCATCTCGTCAACCTTGGAGAACCTAACAGTGTGGTCTTTCCACTCATAAACATGACGATGAAGACAGGCCGCATCAGATTTGTTGGGAAGCTTTACAAGAACAACACCCTTCATAATCGCAGGCACAACTACGAAATTGCTGTGGTGAAGTACACCCTCGAGAACACGCCTGACAACAATGCTACAGGAAAACACTTGTTTACGAAATGTGGCTACAAGGACACGGCAGCTGGATAGTTTAGTAGTGCACATCCTCAGGTCTTCCAGTTCACACAGCATGACTTTGAGAACTCCATCTCCACAGCCGACCTGGTTCTAATTCAAACAGAAACCAAAAATTTATTACTGCCTTCATTCACAAATATAAGATGATTTTCTATATTTTACTACATATAAGAGTACATATAAGCACAAAAATGAGTGAACAAAGACACTAAAACATGTCTACATCAGATACACAAAAAGGTTAGAAAATCTTATATTTGTGAACAGAGGGATTACTTACAATACCCATAACACAAGTTACTGAGGCTACTAGGGGCTAATTGGTTTGATGACAACATTTGGCATTGCCAATACTTGGCAAGCCAACAATTGGCAATATCAGAAGTTGGAAAGTAAAATTGGTAACCAACCAAACACTACCCAATATTTGGCATTTGGCGAATGTTGGCATGCCAATTTTTGGCATCAAACCAATCATGCTCTATATTCTCTTCCTACAGCTAGCGTTGATGTTCATAAAGTAGTTGAACGTAATCTATAAGAAATATGTGTTATGTGCAAAAATCATATGCATGTCAACCTCTCCCATGTTCTGGTCAAAAGAGACATTTAGAACCGTCATTTGGCACACAAAAATCACATGCAAGATCGCCCAGAAAGTTATACTACTAGTACTACGTGTACATTACACAAACCTCTCATATTAGCAAGCACTTTGCAAGTTAGATCAAAAAACACGATCAAGATCGCCAACAAGATCGTCAACAAGAGATATTACCTCGACCGGCTTAATGAGGGATCCCGGAGAGGTGGCCTTGTCCAAGGCGATGGCCTTGAGCTTGTCTGTGGTCATCTCGGTGTGGTGATTGCACTTCTTTAGACTCTGAGCCTCGACGGTTTTTGCCAGAGCCATAGACATCACTTTGGCCGGTGCTCCAGGGTCCATCAAGAAACTATCTTATATAAATAAAAGGAAAGAAAACGATAATCAAAAACCCAAAAGAAGAACAGAGAGGGAGTTAGGATCGGTTGCAGGGTTGCAAAAGATGACTGGAACAGAAGTATAGCAGCACCATTGATGCGCTCACCTTTCCTTCGTTGGGAGAGAAGAACAATGGCAGAAGCGAGTTGGGGTTTTCTTGAAGAAATGAGGAACAAGATAAGGGAGAAGTGAGTTGGGGTTTTCTTGAAGAAATGAGGAACAAGATGAGGGAGAAGCAAGTTGGGGTTTTCTTGAAGAGAGGAAGATGAGGAAGAAGAGTGAAATGATGGTTGTTTCGTCCGTCCAACTTATTGCAGGAAAGTTGGGGTTTTGTGATTTGACGCCTCATTGGGCATTACTGCGGCGCTACGACCGGGGTAAGTCCACCGTGCAGTTGTGCACTCTAGTGCGGAGTAATTTGGTGTATGGCAAGTGGACCCCGATGATGCCTGTCCCACACGTCGGCGAAAGTGAGTAGCAAGGTTCCCGACGACCGTGGAGGAGGATCCACGCGGTAGAGTGTCTCCACATTTTTTTTAAATTTTTTTATTACAGCAAGCATTTCCACTCTGACGACAGAGGAGTGCGAAACACGTCAGCCACTTGAACTTACACTACTAGTACTCCTACTACTAGGCATGTGCAGTGGTTCAAACAGCAGTCTTATCTTGTTGCCAGTGTAGTAAGATATGACGATAAAAAATGATGTATAGTAAACTAATTATACCACCCAAAGAAAAGTAACTGATTATAAATAAATCTATGATGAGGGATATTGTTGCAAGTGTTTCAGCATAGTTTTGGTTTACATCGCGGCTAGTATTCATGAATACAGTCCTGGGAGGGTCCCCTGCGTGTACGTGCCTTCCATCCCGTGCTACCTCGGCGTACAGTCGACCTGTGGTGTACTATTATTTTTAGCAGAAAAGGCAACCGGAGAAGTAGAGTCAAGGGACGGAGGCGGCAGCCGCTCCGGAAGGGTGTCTCCGGAGGATTGACATCCAGTGGCATGCTGTGCGCATGTCACCTATGAACAGCAGTGTAACATGCCCATTTTTTAACGTCCGATCGAGAATGAACAGTGAGATCAATGTCAACAGTACTCGGGGTAAAGTGCACGGAGAGTATGCTGCTACAGTACTCGGCCAAACAGGAACCATACGAAGCACGCCTCTATAGTGCTATGTGCTACAATGACTGTTCTGGACCGTCTGAGTTTGATCCAACGGTCATGTTACGCCATGACATGCCCATGCAGAGGACGCCTAAACAGCACCGAAGTCCCTCTGCTTCTCCAAGCGCACGATGGTGGTGATGCAGGGTGCCACTACCCGCAGAGCCCGCTCCCGGTCGACGGGAGCCAGATCATCAAAGACGGCATCCAATGGAACAAATGGATTCCGGTGACGTAGCCCGGAGAGGATTCGCCCGGCAACGGCGACGGCCACCCGCACCCCCTCTTTGTCAAGCGCCGCCCCCAACACCACGCGGAGACGGTTCAGCTCCTCGAAGATATAGGTGAAGAAGGAGACCAGGTCAGGAAGCCACAACTCATTGAAGTCGATGGGGTGGTCGAACGGGTTTAGCCCGACGGCCGACATGGTCGCGCTAGCATGACAGTTGGCATCGCGCAGCTGTAATACTTGCGTGGTAACATGGTCTAACAAGTGGTTGAGGTGATCCTGGACCGCATCACGATCGGCCCGCTCGCGCTCCAGCCGGCTCGCCATCAGGGCAACCTGGCCACCTAGGGTATCTCCCACTTTCTGCAACAACGCCGCCGATGCCTCAAGCATCTTTGTGGTGGACTCCTGCTGCTTTTGAAGCTCCGTGAACTCCCGCTCATAACGGAGGAGCATGGAACTCTTCTCCTCCCTGAGCTCACGGATCTCCACGTCCTTGGCCCTGAGCTCCGCATCCTTGGCCTGGAGCTCCTCTGTCAGGCGCCTCACCTTAGACTCTGTGATCTGGTGCGCCGCCATGGAACCCGGTAGAAGCAATGGGGAAAGGAAGCAAAGGGGGCGAAATAGCTAGAAGGCAATGCAATCTATGGGAAGGCGGAGGGATCGGAGTAAATCTTTTGGTTTTCACCATGGGAAACCCCAGTCGATGCCTTTTCACATCAGGGAGCAGTGGGTTTTACTAGCGGAGTCATCATGACTAATTCCTGCAGCGCCTGCTCCCGTCAAACAAAAGAAGAATCCTGCCGCGCCCAAGGACCAAAGTAATGCAGTGGTGGATAGTATTTTAACTTACCTAGCGGCAAGGAGGGAAAAATGCTTGAAAAAACAAATGTGGCGGCGGCCTAGCTGATCGGTTGCACTAGCCCAACTAGCTAGCCACCGTGCTTGTACTCGGCGGGAAAGGTGGGGTTTTGTGATTTGACGACTCATTACTTTGGCGATACGACCAAGGAGGACCCAGAAACCATGCGGTAGGGCGTCCCACACTTCCACCGTCCCACGTCTCAGTAAGGAAGAAAATATGTGTGCACCACCGGGGAGGACCCAGAAACCGCGCGGTAGGGTGTGCCACATCTCAACATGGAAGAAAATATGCGTGTAAAAATATATGAGATGTAGCTATGGTAAGAACTCGGGACCCAGCCAGTCGGTCGAAAACACCCCACTAGCCACACAGCTTCATCATGCTAACATGGCACAGAGGATAGGTGTGGTTAGCTCCGTCTTGACCAGCCACGAGGTCTCTTGTTCCTAGGGGATTCATCTATTTTCCAAGCATTTTTTTAGTTATAATAACACCACGGCCAGCTCGCGCTGCCCTTCATGTTTGCCCGTGCGTCTAAAGGTTGTAGATGGAGAGGAGAGAGAGATCGCAGACATGGGACCAGCCAGTAAGTGAGTCAACATTCATGCACGTGCTGACGAGCCACTCCCTCTACTCTACTCAATGTGATACAGTATAAAATCAAGTTATGCGACAAAGCCAACAACCATTGCTATTTCTGGCTATCGACGTACGCTTTGTAGTCCAGGTTGCCGGCTCGAATGTCGTCATTCTGATTTTTTTATTTTTAGGTCCAAATTTGTTCCATGATGAGTTGGACCCCCGTGTGTTGTTCCGATATTTCTGTGTACGAGGGATTTTTTGCACAAACACTTTGCGCGGTTAGACAAGTTACGGCACCAGTTACACGTATTTTACAAGTTTAGGAACAAAAGTGACAGCGGCGGAGAATATCACGTGCTCCCCGCGGCTTAGATGCTACGGTGATACAAGATTCTACGTCGTTGGATCTGATATCCAATGGCATGTGAGTAGTCTTTGTACTTTTGCGCAATTCCCAAACTCTTCGAGGGCTTTTTTGCAAAAAAAAAATATAGACCTTTGTGAGCCGATGGATCTTGGATCCAACAGCTCCCAGGAGCTCGTATCACGGTAGCATCTAAGGTGTGGGTGAACCCGATATTCTCACGTACGAGAGAATATAAGGTGCTCCCCGCGGCTTAGCCACTACGGCGATACAAGCTTCTAGCAGCCGTTGGATGTGAGATCCAATACCATGTGTGTAGTATTTGTACTTCTGTGCAATTCCCAATCTCTTTGAAGCCTATATTGCAATAACATTCAGACCTCCTAATGGGAGCCGTTAGATCTCCCGGGAGCTCATATCATCGTAGTATCTACGGTATGGGAGCACCTCGTATTCTCCCGCACGAGAGAACATCAGGTGCTCTCGCTGCTTGGATGCTACGGTGATACGAGCTTCGAGGCGGTTCAATCTGAGATCCAATGGCATCTGAGTAGTCTTTGTACTTGTGAGCAGTTCCCAAACTCTTTGAGGTTTTTTTGTAAAAACCATTCGGACCTACTAGGACCTGTTGGATCTCAGATCCAACGGCTCCGAGGAGCTCGTATCACCACAGCATCTAAGGTGTGGTAGCACGTGATATTCTTATAGATGAGAGAATATTAGGTGCTCCCACAACTTAGATGCTACGGTGATACGAGCTTCGAGGCCGTTGGATCTGGGATCCAATGGCATCTGAGTAGTTTTTGTACTAATTGTGTGCAATTCCCAAACTCATTAACATTTTTTTGCAAAAATATTCGGACCTCGTGTCAGCCGTTGGATCTCAGATCTAACGGCTCACAAGAACTCGTATCACCATATAGCATCTAAGGTGTGGGAGCACCTAATATTCTCCCGGGGGGGCGGGTGTGGGGGCACAACCCATCGGTGTTTGGGAGGGTGGGGCCAAATGATTAAAAAATATAATCTAAACCCTCCTAAAAAGACCTTCACAATTTTATCTAAGGTTGGGGGGTACCCCCCCCCCAAAAATCTACATAGCTTCGCCTATGCAAGAGGCGTAGAGCGAGCGTCTATGTGTGAGAGAGATGGTGCGAGGTCAATCGAGTCATATATAGAGGGAGAGATTGAGTGAGTGTGGGCTAGCGTACACTCGAATGTGAAAGACGATACAGAGAGATATCGTTCGACGAAGCTGTAGTGAGGGCTGGAGGGAGATAGTTACTGAGAGAGTGGCCTAGATAGACTTTGTGTTTGTGCACGCGGTGTGCATGGAGTTTTTTTACAGAGGCAACGTATGTGTCTAGAGGGGGAGAGAGAGCTCATCATGGAGGGCACGGCGAGGTTGTGTGTAAGAAATACATTTGTTGTGAGTGTGAGGGTGGGTGTGAGATAAATGGAGATCGAAACATGGAGAGAAATAATGAGCGTGTGTCGGATACCAATAGCTCTATTAACAAAGAGATGAAGATCGATCAATACAGGAAGTATGTGTGGTGACGGGGGGGGGGGGGGGCGATGGAGAGACCTATACACAACATTTGAGTGTACATAGTAGTAGACTTAATATTCCTGTTTCAGTTTAGTGTAAATTGTAAACATTCAATTGAGGACCATGTATGGCTTACATTTTATTTTTGAATTCGTGCCATACATGCATTGATTGGAAAAGTAGATGCACTATACTGACTCGTTTGTTGTTGTATTTGTGTGTGTGTGGTCATATGCTTGAATACATACAAAGTTTTCTCACCACCATACCGTTCATCTTTTAAATTTGAATTTGCATTCAAAAACTTAGTGTGGATACCATGAAATGTGAAATCCACGTTGAGATCACTATATCACAAACTCACTCTAATTCCAGAACTCATCATAAATCAATTACCGTCCCTTTTGGAATGACCAATTATTTGCAAGGAAAATACGGGCATTGTAATACATATAGATTCATTCACCAATTGTAAAAAAGATTCCTTTCATATTCTCGAATGGTAGCACCCGACGGTGTACCAACCAGACCGGGCTCGTGTCGTGGTGGTGGCATGCGTGGTACGCACATTAGCCAACCCCAACCAAAAGAACCGCGATAAAAACTTCACGCCTCCACTCGAGCCTCCGTGTTTCGAATCAAAATATCTAGCGGCCAGAATTCTAGCCCTGCGAAATTCCCCTTATGTCCCCGGTCCAAGTCTACCGTGCTGAGCACGTTCAAGTCCCTCGGTCGCCACTACCCAAGGTCACCCGTCAACTCCATTGCCTACTACACTAGGATGACTATAGAATGGAGCTTCGTTTGTTCGTGCCTACTAGAGTATGACACAATGCACTGGTATGGAGGGAGTATCTTTTTACTCTGCATATATAATTTGTTTTAAGTCTAACTAAGCAATGTTTGACCAAATTCTATCTTAAAAAATATGAACATCTACTACAACACTAAAGATGTATCGCCTGAAAGTTTATTCATGATGCATGTAATGATATTGTTTCGAATCCTGGTTTTTAAATTCCAAAAAATCCAAAACTCACCTGAAATTCATGAAACTGCGCATGGTCTCGTGATACGGCACAAATAGGTTGTGGTAATTTTTTGTTCAATTTGAGACAAGCTGCTTATGAAAAGTTGCACACATGAATAGCCAAGGTATTTTGGAACAAAGAGCTGTCACGTCAACGCGAACGGTTCACTATTGTATTCAAACCGTGGGCATTAGACAAGCGTGCCACCACGCGTCCCGCTTCTCATAGGCAGGTGCCATCCGAGCAAGCGTGTGAGTCGACGGGAGGCGTGCCCTTTGACCAGCCTCCGCCACCCACCTTCATCCCAACCACACCCACTTTTAATGGCGCCCGCGCCGCAGTTTAAATCAGCGCCGCACTCCCCGCTCTCGCTACAATCTTCTCTCTGCCTCTCCGATTCTCCCATCATCTGCCTGCAATCAGCCTGACCTCACCGTACACCATGGCGCATCAAGATGGGCTGCCCCTAGTCATCCAGTTTCCTGAGGAAGACCCTAAGGAGGTTTCGCACGAGCTTGACCTGGCCGTCCGGGAAGTGGCCGCGTCTGTCCCCGCGCCTATTCCAGCTCCTGTCGCCGCGCCAACGCCAGCGCCCATCCCCGTGGCATTGATGGGCTGGGAGCCGCACACTGTCGCCCAGCTTGAAGCCGCCGGGATCCACGAGGTCCCCGCTGACTTGCCCGTGCACACGAATCTGTCCGCCACGCCATTGCCAGCGCCTGTCCCCGCGCCGGTGCCAGTGCCCCCCTCAGTGGCATGGGTCACCTCTGTCAACCGCTTCCTTGCAGCGACACCTGTCGCCGCCTCCCACCGGTTGACTAGCTCCTGGAGACCGAAGTCCAGAATATACTGGCCTTCCATGAAGCTTGGGCCAACGTCCAGGAGTATGCCAACGCTGGCGCAAGACGCCACCGTCGCCGCCGGCCAATGGCCCAACAGCACACAGGGCACGGCAGAGGAGCCGCTTCCCACCGCAAGACGCACCCGCCGCCGCTGCAATTAGTATTATTCATTTATTTTTTTAGTCCGATCGTGGTATGAATGTAAAGTCATAGTCAGACTGAATGAAATCTATGGTTTGATCGATTGAGTGTTCTGCTAGAGCCCTATCAAATTAAATAAAAAAAGTCATCAAGCGACATGTATTCCTTCTCATCGCAAACATTTCATATTAAATACCTGCGTCAATTCCAAATACTTGTACGGCGCGAGCAGGTGCCTTCGAGCACTAGGCGATACATACATTTATCCACGCATTTAATTATTACTACTAGTTAAATACACCACGGGTGCCTGAACTTGCCCGTCACGGTCACTTTTTTCCTATACTTGTAAAATACTAGTAGGTGAAACTGGTGCCGTAACTTGTGAACGCGTCCAGATACGGTCGACGGCATTGGGCATCTGCCCCGGGTGGCGCGCGATGTTTACTAGCTCGCGTTCTTCGTGTTTGCCCGTGCGTCTAAACGTAGAAGGGGAGGAGGGAGAGAGAGCAGACATGGCACCCACCAGTAAGTGGCTCAACGAAGGGGAGTAGTACGTGCTGACGAGCCGGTCCCACTAATGTACTGAAAGTAATATAAAAACATGTTATCCATTAAAGATACAACAAACGCGACAATCCATTTCTGAGTCCAGGCTCATCTTCACCCACGCTGAAGAACAAAATGAAAACAAATACTAGAAAAATTCAAAAAATTCCATTTTTTTTGCATGGTAGACAATTTGGTGCGTGATGTCCGCTCCAATTTTCATATCATTTGGACATCTGAGTAGCTCTCGGCAAAAAAGACAGATTTGGGGTCTGTAAAAGAGTGTACTGTTCATGTACTGTTCTGACCCAATTTTCTTTTTTGCTGAGAGCTACTAAGATGTTCAAATGCTCTTAAAATTGGAGCGGACCTCACGCAACAAATTATCTAGCACGCACAAAAAAAATTGGAATTTTTTCATTTTTTTGAATTTTTTGTGAATTTTTTGAATTTTTTTTGAACTTTTTGTGAATTTTTTCTTGACCGGGTGCAGATGAGCCTGGGCACCGAATCACTGACGTGCGCCAGGAAGGACCTGGTCGCCTGTTCGATCCTCGTCATTTTCATTTTTAATTTATATGGGTCCAAAATTGTTCCATGACAGGTGAGTCCCCCTGTGTGTAGTTTGTAGCATTTTAATTTATGGGTCGAAATTTGTTCCATTACAGGTGGACCCCCGGTGTGTAGTTTGTAGCTTTTTTGTAATAATTAAAGAAAACACGATAGTTTTTTTGCAAAAATACCATGGTGCGACGGGAAAGGTGAGAAAGAGCGTGCGAGAGAGCGGTCACAGAGCTAGAGGGAAATAATTGGGGGAGGGGCAGGGCCGGGGGGGGGCAACGGTGTTTGGAGTAGTTGTGGGCCAAATGCTAGAAAAAAAACTAACCTAATCCCTCCGAAATAAATGCCTTCACAAATTAATCCAAGGATGGAGGCATATTTCCCCTGGCAATGTAAATAGCTCCGGCCCTGCGAGAGATGGAGAGGTAGCGTCTATCTATGGGAGAGACGGCGAGAGAAAGCGAGGTCAATCGAGACATTGATAGACAGGGAGATAGGGTGAGTGTGGCCCGACATTCGGTCAAAAGAGAGATATGCTCTGGAGAGATATCATGCGATCGAGCTTTTGGGGAGGGTGAGGGCTATAAGGGAGATCTTGAGAGATTGACCTACATAGACAATGTGCGTGACAAAGTATACATAGTGTGGATCGAGGCCCAGACAGGGAGATATATCGTTTGTGTGTAAGAGAAAGCAAGGTCAATTGAGACATAGATAAAGAGAGAGAGATTGAGCGAGTGTGGGCCACCATGCGGTCGAAAGAGTGAGAAGTATGGGTTGGAGAGAGTGACCTAGATAGATAATGCGCGTGAGAGAGTATATACAATATGTCAAACTAGGCCCAAACAAGGAGATGTATCGTTTGTGTGTGTGAGAAAGCGAGGTCAATCGAGACATACATAAAGAGAGAGGGAGAGATTGAGCGAGTGTGGGCCGCCAAATGGTTGAAAGAGTGAGATGGTTTGGTGAGAGTGACCTAGATAGATAATCTGTGCGACAGAGTATGGAGTGTGTCGATCGAGTCCCAAACCGGAAAATATAATGTTTGTGTGTGAGAGAAAGTGAGGTTAATCGAGACTTAGATAAAGAGAGAGAGAGAGAGAAAGATTGAGTGAGTGTGGGCCACCATGCGGTCGAAAGAGTGAGACGGTGTGGAGAGAGTGACCTAGATAGACAATGTGTGTGCATGTGCGCGAGAGGGGGGGTCTAGAGAGCCAATGTATGTATCTAGCGAGAGAGGGTGGGAGGGAGAGAGAGATAGCTCGGCATGGAGTGCAATGGCGGGTGTGTGAGAGAAATACGTTTGTTGAGAGAGTGGGTGAAAGGGGTTTGTGTATTTGAGAGAATTAGAGATCGAAACATGGAGAGAAAGAATGAGCGGGTGTCGAAAACCAATAGCTCTATAAGGTGGTTAAGAGTGGAAGATTGATCGATAGAGGAAGTATGTAGTGTGTGTGCCGGGGGGGGGGGGCTAAACACAACATTTGAATGTAGATAGTAATAGACATAATATTGATGTTTCAATTTAGTGCATGTTATAAAATTTGAATGGAGGACCATGCAAATGGCTTCTGTAATTATTTCGAACTAGCGGGGCTACCCGTGCATTTGCGCGGCTAGACTATTTATTAGATTTTCTTTGACTTTTGACTTAATTTGTGCATTTAACATTATGATGTGATATTTTTAGCATTCATTAAATATTTTAATATGAAATTATTTTTCTTTGTATGTGTTCATTTTTTCCATTATATGAAAATTATATATGATTGATTTATTGTAAATATGTTTAATGTATTTGTGAGTGTGTCTTAGAAGGTATTAAGTATTGTCTTTTATCTTGTGAACCAACTTGTGGTTGATGTGCGTTCAGTGGGAGGAGACGTACCACGACTACGAAGACGTTTGTGGCAACTTTGTCAATCTCAAGATGATGTGCCGAGTCAGTCTCTCGAAGGTGCTCATAGGTGTAGGGTGTGCGTGTCTGTGTTCATAGGGGTGAGTGTATGTGCGTATATATGAGCGTCTGCGTTTGTATTGTGTTAATTTTTTTTTGTCTTTTTATATAGAATTCAGAACGAAACCTACGACCATGTGAAGTTATGTTTTAGAGATCTACGCATTTGTGTGGCTAGATTTTTTTTAATTTATGATTGGATTTGTTTTGACACTTGACTTAATTTGGTAATTCTTTTACTCTTGTTTCTCAAAAAAAAGGAATTTAACATTATCATGTGATATTTTAGCAATCATAAAAGATATTGAAAGGAAATAGTTTTTCTATTTATGTGTTCATTTTCTCCATTACATGAAAATTATGTATGATAGATTTAATTTTTTTGACCCCTCAAAAAAAAGATTTGATTTATTTGTGAGTGTCTTTTAGAATGTTAGAAGTATTCCCTTTTCATATAGAACTGTACGTCTATCTAAAGTTTTAAGTTGATTCCATGCGTACTTTGATCCGAGCCTGGACGAAAATATCGTCTAAACAAATGACTGGACCAAATTATTATTTTTTTGAACACAGTACAAACGCAAGCGCTCATATACACGCGCATACACTCAACCCTATGAACGCACACACGCACACCCTACCCCTATGAGCACCTCCGAGAGACTGAGCCGGCATATCATCTTGAAATTTACGAAGTCACCGTAGGCACCTCGTCGTCGACGGGAACGTCTCCTCCCACTGAATGCACATTGCCGGAAATCCTGAAATAAATCCAGGAATAAATGCGAGCACCAGGATTTGAACCCTGGTGGGCTGGGGATACCACAGTCCCTCTAACCATCCAACAAAATTTTTGGTTGTTTTTTTTAGCACACAACCTTAATTTTGTAAATGGTCGAACCAAGATGTTTTCCCTCGGGGGCTCTAGCGCAACTCTTCTTCCCTTCTTTTCTGAGAGAGCACCAGCGCATGCGCCCGTCTCTGGCTGCCTCGCAGCGGTGTACCGCCGCCAACCATAGCTTAAGCGGAGTGAAGATGTATGTCGCACCATCTCTCCCGACCTCTATTGCCAAATGGATTTGGGGGAGCCTGCACAAGTAAAATCCCTAATTTTTTTCTGCATCTCACATGAGTTAAATTTCATCCCAGATTAGAAATTTTTGGGTAAAATCTCCATACCACAACCACGCTCAAGATTTAGTAAAGAAGATATTTAAATCTCCATGCTGCATGCACTTTTTCATGGAGCTGACACAATAGAGATTGAGATTTGGGGACTATTCATTATAGGGATTAGAGTTGGGATCCTGATCTTCTGGAAGTATGTGGTATGAGAGAGATGATGGTAGATTCAATAGAGTTCCTATCCATTGCCAAATGAAGAAGGTACAAGCTGTATTTTTTGCGCTCAAAAATTACTTCTCATGTTTATAGAAATATTAATGTAGAAAGAACTTATCTGTACAAACATGAAAGAGTTAGTTCACGGATACGGAACCGATGAACAGAAATTCGTATATTTTATTGAAAGATTAAAGATCCATATGTACACATACATTTATTCGGTCGAAGAGGCTAATGACTCTTTTTTTAGAGAGACAAATAGAGGAGACATGGGGAATTGGAAACTATTCGTGAGAGAGATGTGAGTGTTAGAGTGTGAGAGATCATTTAAGCACACAAATGCAATGCTAATTCTTCTGAATGTCACTACTTAACACTTAATTTTTTTTCGAAAAAGAGGATTACTTAACTTAACAGTTAAATTGATGAAGAACAAATGAATGTACTGCTCATTCTCTCTTCAGAATAATATACAATACTTGAATTGTTTAAAAACAAAATGTCATATTGTTCATACATATCGATCGCGCTAAATGTTTCTGCTCTCCGGTACATTAAAATAATGAATATGTTGTATTCGCAAAGTTCACTAAGTAAACAACATCTACTCCTTTCTTATAAGCATATACTCTGTCTTATTTCTGTGGATAAACTACTGTCCCAAAAAGTTTCAGGAATAGGTCCTTCCTCTCTTGGGTCTTGTTTGGCGTACATCATCTTCCAGTTGACGACTTGTGTCCTCAAATTTTACATCAGTACCTTTGGTCTTGGTGTTGTTAGACTTTTTAGTCAAACTTCGTATCATCCTTGTGGCTGCATAGATACTTTTATCTTTGGCGTTACGAACATCTGAGCCTTCATGTTCAACTTTTGTCTTTTTGTTTTTTGCATGAACACTTCTGGTACTTTTGGGCACTGCTTTTTCTGATTTTTCAGATCTACTATTTTCATTTTCTTCATCATCCGAGTCTGATAATACAACAGATCTTCGCCTCCTTTTCCCGCCATCGACACTTGTTGATGAGTTTTTATATTGATGCTCCTTCTGATGTATTGTACTCCCATTGCTTTTCTCCTCTGGCGCCTCTTTCACAGGAACCAACTCACATATGTTTTTGCTAAGTTCACATTTGCTGATTTGTACCTGCAAAAATCACATAAATTGATGAATTTATGTAAAGAAAAGTTTGTACGGTGAAGTATTCAATCACCTTTTTAACTGGCTCATTCAGTTTCTTTGTTTCTTGTTTTAAAACATGTTGTCTCATCATCCATCAAATCCTGTTGAGCACTGATAACCCACAAGTATAGGGGATCGCAACAGTTTTCGCGGGTAGTATTTCACCCAGATTTATTGATTCGACACAAGGGGAGTCAAAGAATATTTGCGAGTATTAGCAGTTGAGTTGTCAATTCAACCACACCTGGAAAACTAAATATCTATAGCAAAGTGTTCAGTAGCACAATAGTATGATAGTTTCAAGAGCAATAGTAACGGTAGTAACAGTAACAGAAGCAGTTTTGTAGTAATTGTAACAGCAGCAGCAACGAAAGTAACTTAGCAAAGATCAATATGCGAAAAGCGTAGGCATTGGATCAGTGATGGATAATTATGTTGGATGACATTCATCATGTAACAGTCACAACCTAGGGTGATACACAATAGCTCCAATTCATCAATGTAATGTAGGCATGTATTCCGTATATAGTCCTACGTGCTTATAGTAAGAACTTGCATGACATCTTTTGTCCTACCCTCCCGTGGCAGCGGGGTCCTTAAGGAAACTAAGGGATATTAAGGCCTCCTTTTAATAGAGAACCGGAACAAAGCATTAGCACATAGTGAATACATGAACTCCTTAAACTACGGCAATCACCGAAAATAATCCCAATTATTGTCACCTTGGGGTATGCGGATCATGACACGTAACAGGTGCATATAACTTGCAAGATAGGATCAAGAACTCAAATATATTCATGAAAACTTAAAGGTTCAGATCTGACATCATGGCACTTGGGCCCTAGTGACAAGCATTAAGCATAGCAAAGTCATAGCAACATTAATCTCAGAACATAGTGGATACTAGGGATCAAAGCCCTAACAAATTGACTCGATTACATGGTAAATCTCATCCAACCCATCACCGTCTAGCAAGCCTACGAAGAAATTACTCACACACGGCGGTGAGCATCATGAAATTGGTGATGGAGGATGGTTGATGATGATGATGGCGTCGAATCCCCCTCTCCGGAGCCCAGAACGGACTCCAGATCAGCCCTCCCGATGAAGAACAGGAGGTGGCGGCGGCTCCGTATCGTAAAATGCGATGATTCTTTCTCTCTGATTTTTTTCTCCACGAATAGTTACTTATAGCGTTGGAGTTAGGTTAAACGGAGTTGCTAGGGGCCCACAAGCCTGCTAGGCGCGCCCTGGGGGGTAGCCGTGCCCCCCAGGTTTGTGGTGCCTGTGGGCCCCCCTCTGATGGATCTTTGCGCCAGTATTTTTTATATTTTCTAAAATAATTCTACGTAAATTTTCAGGTCCATCCGAGAACTTTTATTTCTGCATAAAAACAACACCATGGCAATTCTGCTGAAAATAGCGTCAGTCCGGGTTAGTTCCATTCAAATCATGCAAATTAGAGTCCAAACTAGAGCAATAGTGTTTGGAAAAGTAGATACGTTTGGGACGTATCAACTCCCCCAAGCTTAACTCATTGCTTGTCCTCAAGCAATTCAGTTGACAAACTGAAAGTGATAAAGAAAACCTTTTACAAACTCTTTTGTTCTTGTTGTCTGTATATATACTTAACTAGTATTCAAGTTTTCAACAAAGATTATGAACTAACCATATTGATGATAACACTTAGGTCTCACATTTACTCATGGCAATAACATAACCAACTAGCGAGTAATAATAAGATATCTCGGATGCCAACACTTTGTCAAAACAATCATGATATAATATGATAACATGGTATCTCGCTATCCCTTTCTGAGACCGCAAAACATAAATGCAGAGCACCTCTGAGATTCAAGCAATGACTAAACATTGTAATTCAGGGTAGAGGATATCCATTCATGGTCACACCCAACATTAACTATACTCAATGCATAAAAATGACAATAGTGCTCTCCAACTGGTGCTTAAGTGAGAGGGTGATGACTCAACAATAAAAGTAAAATAACATGAAAGTAAATGGATAGGCCCTTCGCAGAGGGAAGCATGGATTTGCAGTGGTGCCGGAGCTCGAAGCTTAAATTAGAGATGAAAATAATTTTGAGAGGTATGCTTTTCCTGTCAACGTCACGACCGAGAGTTTTCAATATCTTCCATGCTAAACACATTATAGGTGGTTCCCAAGCGGAAAGGTAAAGTTTACTCCCCCTCCACCGTACCAACACAAGCCATGGCTAGCCGAATTCACGGGTGCCCTCCATACCAACAACTTTTCGGGGGAGTTTGTTTGCATTATATAACGATTTTGAGCATAGGACTGGGCATCCCAATTACCATCCTCTCTCGTGCAATGACAAGTGAATAAACACACATCTGAGAGTAACCCACTTAGCATGGAAGATACTGACCGCCCCCTGTCGCTCCATGAGCGGTACGGGCACACAAAATAGATGTTCATTTGAATGTTTAGAGGTGGCACTTGCAAATTTACTTGGAACGGCAGAGTAATACCGCATATAGGTAGATATAGTGGACTCATCTGGAACAACTTTGGTTCAGGGATTTGGATGCACAAGCAGTATTCCCGCTTAGTACAGGAGAAGGCTAGCAAATAGATTGAGAAGCAACCAGCTAGAGAGCGAAAACGGTCATAGACATGCATTGCGAATAATTAACATTGAACACGAGCATGAGTAGGATATCAACACCCTGAACATAAATATCATGGAGGCTATGTTGGTTTTGATTCAACTACATGTATGAACATGTGCCAAGTCAAGCCACTCGAATTACTCAGAGGATGATACCATGCTATCATACTACATCACAACCATTTTAATGCATGTTGACACTCAAGATAAATCATTATCCACTCCTAGCTATTTAAGCATGGCAGAGCAACTATAATCTCTAATTGTCATCACAGATATGTTTACTCTTACTAATGCTGAATCATGAATACTGAGCTAAACATATTTACAAAGACAAAAACAAGAAGAGTTCATACCAGCTTTTCTTCACCGCAATCACTTCATCAAATATCATCATTATTGCCTTTCACTTGCATGACCGAATGATGTGATAATAATAGTGCAAGTGTGCCGTGGACTAAGCTGGAATCTGCAAACATTTATTCAAAGAAGAAGACAAAGTAATAGTGGCTCGTTGTTAGATCAACAATAAAGCATATGGGAGCCACTCAACATTTTCATCGTGGTCTTTCTCCTTACGACGACTCAACGAAAAGAAAAGAAATTCAGAGAAACACACTGAAATATTTTTGGAGTTTTTGGTTTTTCTGAAGGAAGCAAATTAATGAACGAAAAACGAGAAAAACTATTTACACGGGAAAGCTCCCAACAAGTAAAAGAAGAAACGAGAAATCTTTTTGGGTTTTCTTTCACTACTACGAATTAACTAGACAATAAAGAAACTACAACTAATTTTTTTGGATTTTTGAAAGTTTTTCAAACACACAAGAAGAAAGCGAAAATAAAACTAACATGGATATACAATGAAAAAGGATGAACACTGACAACTAGAATGAATGCGTGAACATGAATGTAATGTCGGTGAGAGATACATACTCCCCCAAGCTTAGGCTTTTGGCCTAAGTTGGTCTATGGCCACGGGTCGAAGTCAGCACCTCCCGGATAGTGTGGAGGCTGCTGGGGATCCCACTGGTAAATGGCCTCCTGAGGTTCCCACTGATAGATGGGCTCCTGGTACGGCTCTGGCACAGGTGCCGGCTCAGGTACTTGGGGCTGGTCCAAGCCCCAATAAGCATACATGTCCTCAGGCATGATGGTGTATCTGCGCCTGTGAATGTCAAACAAAGTAGGTGCAGGCAGAATAATAACCTCACGAGTGCCTTGACTGAACGCCAAGTTATATCTAAAACGAACGGGGCCCTCATCAATGAAGTCATGCCCAACCATACTGTCATAATCAAGGTGCATAATGGGTAAAAGCCTCTCTTCCCTCTCATCATGCCTAATAGGAATCTCGAAATATTTAGCGAGACGGGAAGCATAAATACCACCATAAATAGCGCCCCTCGAACGGTTAGTGTGCAACCACCGGGCAACCATAGCACCCAAACTGAAGGTCCTATCAGCATAAAGAGCGTGGCGCAAAATAGCAAGGTCAGGCGAACTGAGTGTGCCACTCTCCCACCGACCAGTCAAACACCTCCCAGCAAATAATGAATAATAGCGCAAAATAGGGAAATGTAAACTAGCAACCCTAGCCTCAGAAACTCCCCTCGACTCCCCCATGGCAACCTCAGAGATGAACTCCGAGACATCCCGGGGGTGTGGCTCTAACGGGCTGCCCTCGTTGGGAAGCTTGCATACATCGCAAAAATCCTCAAGTGTCATTTCTTGGGGAACATCATATAAATTAAATGTCACTATGGGTGTATCTCTCCTAGCATGAAAATGAAAGCTTTGCACGAAAGTATTAGTGAGGAGAAGATACTGGTCACACTTATCTTCGAGGAACGGGATAATGCCGGCATTGTTTGCCAAAGGATAGAAATCATCGTAAATTCCCGCATCCCTCAAGAACTTGTTGCATGGCCATTCGCATGGCCGCACCTCGGCCGCACGAGGAAGTGTATACTAGGGCTTAGGAGCCTCCTTGGGGTTCCGGCTCGAAGAACCCCTCAACCTCCACTTAAGCATTTTCTTTTTCTAAAAATTTCTGAAATTTTTAGTGACTCGAAATAAAAGTGAACGAAACTCAACAAAATTGATACCAACTACTCCCACATGAATCTAGAAGCTATATCATGCATCAAAACTACTTTGGACCATACAAATTCAACATGCAAGCTCATAAACATGGTCACCACAGCAGCAAAAATTTGCAAAGTATAAAGCACTAGAGCAAAACTAATTGGAGCATTGGAGGAGACACATACCAAGGAGTAATTCCTCAAAACAGTTTTGGAATCGGAGTTCCGAGCAAGGAGATCGAAAATCACAGCAAAATGAGCAAGAACACGGGCTTGGGAGCAAGTTTGATTTTTTCTGGAGGAAGAAGGAGATGGGTGGCTGGCATAAGTGAGTGGGTCCCTGTGGGACCCACAAGCCTGCTGGGCGCGCCCAGGGGGGTGGCCGCGCCCTGTGGGCTTGTGGCTCACAGGTGCAACCCCCTGGGGTGTTCAGTGCCAAAAATTCTTAAATATTCTGGAAAAATCATACTAAATTTTCATTGTATTCTGAGAACTTTTATTTTTGGGCCATTTTTATTGCACGAAAAATTCAGAAAACAGGATAATCATGGCATTTTATTTTATTCTACTAAAAATAACAGAGAGCAAAAGGTGGGTACAGAAAGTTGTGCTTACTAAATTCATCGACCATATGCCTCTCAAAAAGAATCCATTAATAAGGTTGATCAAGTCTTATTAACAAACTATTTCCGAATGACATGAAACCGAAGAATTTTCGTATAACACTAGGTTACCTCAATGGGGATATGCATCTCCCCAAAAATAAGAATTTCATATTTCTTTTTGACAGTAGGAATAGGAAATTTGAATCCCCAATAGTGATTGTCGAAACTTTTTCAATACAATTGATACCATTCGTTGAAGTTTGTTTCTTCGGAAAATAAAACGTATGCTCATTACCATTGACATGAAAAGTGACCTTGATTTTGATGCAATCAATAACAGCCCCTGCAGTATTCAAAAAGGGTCTTCCAAGGATAATCGACATGTTGTCGTCCTCGGGCATATCAAGTATAACAAAGTCTGTTAAGATAGTAACATTTGCAACTACAACAGGAACATCCTCACAAATTCCAATAGGTATAGCAGTGGATTTATCAGCCATTTTCAAAGATATTTCAGTAGGTGTAAGCTTATTCAAGTCAAGTCTTCTATATAAAGAGAAAGGCATAATACTAACACTGGCTCCCAAATCACATAAAGCAGTTTTAACACAACTTCTTTTAATGGAGCATGGTATAGTAGGTATTCCCGGATCTCCTAGTTTCTTAGGTATTCCACCCTTAAAAGAGTAATTAGCAAGCATGGTGGAAATTTCAGCTTCAGGTATTTTTCTTTTATTTGTGACAATATCTTTCATATATTTAGCATAGGGAGACATTTTCAACATATCAATCAAGCGAGTGCGCAAAAACACAGGTCTAAGCATTTTAACAAAGCGGTCAAAATCTTCATCATCCTTGTTTTTAGATGGTTTAGTAGGGAAAGGGATAGGTTTTTGAACCCATGGTTCTCTCTCCTTTCCATGTTTTCTAGCAACAAAGTCTCTTTTATCATATCTTTTATTCTTAGGAGGTGGGTTATCAAGATCAACAGCAAGTTCTATTTCTACATCATTATCTGGTTGAGCATCAACATGAACATCATCATTATCATTATTATTATCATTATCATTATCACTAGGTGTAAGTTCATTACCAGATTGTGCCTCAGCATCAGAAATAGAAACATCATTATGATTCTCAGGCGGTTTTTCTATCTCAGGTTCACTAGCAGCATGCAAAGTCCTATCATTTTTCTTTTTCTTTTTCTTCTTGGATGGACTAGGTGCATCAATATTATTTCTTTGAGAATCTTGTTCAATTCTTTTAGGATGACCTTCAGGATATAGAGGATCCTGAGTCATGCTACCTCCTCTAGTAACAACTCTAACAGCATGATCATTCTTTTTATTATTCATCTCATCAAGCAAATCATTTTGTGACTTAGCAATTTGTTCTAACTGAGTTTGGACCATAGAAGCATGTTTCCTCAAGCATTTAACATCATTAGCAGTTCTAAACATCAAATCACTCAAGCATTCAATCATGATGGCATTCCGTTTTAGTTGATTGCTAACATACATATTAAAGTGTTCATGTTTAATGATGTAATTATCAAATTCATACAAGCATTGACTAGCAGATTTATTATATGGAATATCACCTTCATCAAATCTAGTGAGAGAATTTACCTCCGCTACCTGTGTCGGGATGTCGAGCCCATGTATTTCTTCAATAGGTGGTAAATTCTTAACATCTTCAGCTTTAATACCTTTTTCCTTCATAGATTTCTTAGCTTCTTGCATATCTTCTGGACTAAGGAATAGAATGCCTCTCTTCTTCGGAGTTGGCTTAGGTGGTGGTTCAGGAAGTGTCCAATCATCGGCATTTCTCAATATGTTATTCAATAGTACTCCAGCCTATCCAAGAGTTCGTTTCCTGAAAACACAACCATCACAACTATCTAGGTAGTCCCTAGAAGCATCGGTTAGTCCATTATAAAAGATATCAAGTATTTCATTTTTCTTAAGAGGATGATCAGGCAAAGCATTAAGTAACTGGAGAAGCCTCCCCCAAGCTTGAGGGAGATTCTCTTCTTCAATTTGCACAAAGTTAAATATTTCCTGTAAGGCAGCTTGTTTATTATGAGCAGGAAAATATTTTTCAGAGAAGTAATATATCATATCCTGGGGACTACGCACACAACCAGGAGCAAGAGTATTAAACCATTTCTTAGCATCACCCTTTAATGAGAAAGGAAACAACTTAAGAATATAGTAATAACGATTTTTTTCCTCATGAGCAAATAGGGTGGCATTATCATTCAACTTAGTAAGGTGTGCCACAACAGTTTCAGTTTCATAACCATGAAAAGGATCAGATTCAACCAAGGTAATTAACTCAGGATCGACAGAGAATTCATAATCCTTATCAGTAACAAATATGGGAGAGGTAGCAAATTTAGGATCATATTTCATTCTCTCCTTCATAGATTTTTCTTTCATCTCAGCAAGCAATTTTATAACCTCATCTCTATCATTACAAGCAAGAATTGTCCTAGCTGTCTCCCTATCAAAAACATGACCATCAGATGTTTCAGGAATTTCAATTCTAGTAGGAGAGCTAGGCAGAATAGGTGAATCATAATTTTCAAGAGTTTCAATATTTTCAGTTTCTTTAGCTTTAGCAATTTGTTCATCAAGAAATTCACCAAGTGGCACAGTATTATCAAGCATAGTACTAGCATCATCATAAGTATCATTCATAGTAGAAGTAGTATCATCAATAACTTGCGACAAATTAGAATGAATAGCAGGTGGTGGTGTCGCAAGCTTACTCAAAACAGAAGGTGAATCAAGTGCGAAGCTAGATGGCAGTTCCTTACCTTCCCTCGTCTTAGAGGTAACGATCTTGGTTTTAGCGTCTTTCAGATTCTTCATATTGATCAACAAATATAAATCCCAAGTGACTCAACAGATAGGGCTATGCTCCCCGGCAACGGCGCCAGAAAAAGGTCTTGATAACCCACAAGTATAGGGGATCGCAACAGTTTTCGCGGGTAGTATTTCACCCAGATTTATTGATTCGACACAAGGGGAGCCAATGAATATTTGTGAGTATTAGTAGTTGAGTTGTCAATTCAACCACACCTGGAGAACTAAATATCTGCAGCAAAGTGTTTAGTAGCACAGTAGTATGATAGTTTCAAGAGCAATAGGAACAGTAGTAACAGTAACAGTAGTAACAGTAACAGTAGCAGTTTTGTAGTAATTGTAACAGCAGCAGCGACGAAAGTAACTTAGCAAAGATCAATATGCGAAAAGCATAGGCATTGGATCGGTGATGGATAATTATGTTGGATGACATTCATCATGTAACAGTCACAACCCAGGGTGATACACAATAGCTCCAATTCATCAATGTAATGTAGGCATGTATTCCGTATATAGTCATACGTGCTTATAGTAAGAACTTGCATGACATCTTTTGTCCTACCCTCCCGTGGCAGCGGGGTCCTTAAGGAAACTAAGGGATATTAAGGCCTCCTTTTAATAGAGAACCGGAACAAAGCATTAGCACATAGTGAATACATGAACTCCTCAAACTATGGCAATCACCGGAAAGAATCCCAATTATTTTCACCTTGGGGTATGCGGATCATGACACGTAACAGGTGCATATAACTTGCAAGATAGGATCAAGAACTCAAATATATTCATGAAAACATAAAGGTTCAGATCTGAAATCATGGCACTCAGGCCCTAGTGACAAGCATTAAGCATAGCAAAGTCATAGCAACATTAATCTCAGAACATAGTGGATACTAGGGATCAAAGCCCTAACAAATTGACTCGATTACATGGTAAATCTCGTCCAACCCATCACCGTCCAGCAAGCCTACGAAGAAATTACTCACACACGACGGTGAGCGTCATGAAGTTGGTGATGGAGGATGGTTGATGATGATGACGGCGTCGAATCCCCCTCTCTAGAGCCCAGAACGGAATCCAGATCAGCCCTCCCGATGAAGAACAGGAGGTGGCGGTGGCTCCATATCGTAAAACACGATGATTCTTTCTCTCTGATTGTTTTCTCCATGAATAGGTACTTATAGCGTTGGAGTTAGGTCAAACGGAGTTGCCAGTGGGCCCTCCTCTGATGGATCTTTGCGCCAGTATTTTTTATATATTCTAAAATAATTCTCCGTAAATTTTCAGGTCCATCCGAGAACTTTTATTTCTGCACAAAAACAACACCATGGCAATTCTGCTGAAAACAGCGTCAGTCCGGGTTAGTTCCATTCAAATCATGCAAATTAGAGTCCAAACTAGAGAAAAAGTGTTTGGAAAAGTCGATACGTTTGGGACATATCAAGCACAATGGATTAAGTCCTAAAAATCCTGATACAACCATCTGGTCGTACATCGAATGATACCAGCCCATGCACATGTTTGTACACGTACATCTAAGATCTAACTCCTTTGTGAGGCATTTCATCGAACACGTTACAATCATATACAATAGTGGAACATATGGATGTGAAATCTAGTGAAATTATACCTTGAGACAGATGTGAATAAGAAACTTGCGATGCCGGTGACGGTGTTGACGAGACGGCCGGGGTTCGTTTCGACGTCCGCGAGGTTGTAAAGGTGCCAGCGCATGGGATCCCGCGGGGGAAACTACGGCTGCGGTAGCAGCGGAGAAAGAGGAAGGGCGACGGCTGCGACGGCGGCGGACCAGAGCGCGCGAGAGTAGAGACACGTGCGGGGCGGCGGCGGCGGACCAGACCGCGTGGGGGAAGAGAGAGATGTGCGGCGGCAACAGTTGCGGTGGACGAGCGCGTGAGGGGAGGGAGAAAGAGGGAACCGGATTAGGTAAGTTTCGAAACTAACTAGGGCGCGGGGGGCCGGGCCGCCCTTTCGGTACTGGTACGGCAGGCTGTTTACGTCGCCCGCCACTACAAACATTAGCTATGGCGGGCACAGCAGCAAGCCCGCCAGCCCAAAGCCCCACACACACTGAACTGAACTTTTAACAATATTTTGAACTTGAAACATTTTCCATGAGTAATATACGCCATTGGAAGCCCCGTGGTAAAATTTTACAACTTTGGGAGTTGTTCTGCTATTTTCGCGGCATTAATTGAATTTCCAGCAGCTAAAAAGGGCAATAAAACTTTGGGCGTGCTAAAGAGTTCAGAAACGTTCGAAACTTTGCATGGCGTCTTCATTGGACACCTGTAGGGTGTGGTAAAAATTTGAGATCGTTACGACCAAAACCTGATGCACATCGTGTACAAACAGTACACTCTTTCACCAAGTGTAAGGATTTTTGAACATAAACAGGCGCCCCACACACACTGAACTGAATTTTTAACAATATTTTGAACTTGAAATTTTTTCCAGGAGTAATATACTATCGGGCCAGTGGGAACCGGGGTACCATGACCCGTCTGCCTGCGGCCCAAGATGCAACACCTGGCGAAGGCCCAAGAGGCAGCCCATTCACGGCCGCCACGAAGCAAGACACCTCACGATGCGCCAGCCTCACAAGGGCCCCTCCGCACGGAGAGGACCACCAAGACTTAGCGACAGCGGGAGGCCTCGCGAGGCCTTCTCGCGAGTCAGTCTCCCGAGGCGGCCTCCCGAGGCCACCTGAGGCGGGCGTCACCTAGCGCCAGTCGCGCGGTCCAGTGCCCACCACGTGGGTGACGCGCTTGGAGACAAGTCGTGGCAGGAACCATGCCAGCAGGCGCGGATAGAGAGGTTTTCCTCTTTGGTGCTAAAGGGGCAGCACCAGCTGCCCACCCCCGAAGCAAGTCCCAAGGACTGCCCGTTTGGTGAAGGAAGACCAAGACAGCAAGGCGCGCAGGGCGGAGGTCATCATCGAGCCCACCGGCGCGTCACGGATAACACTTTTGCAGGCGAAGACCAACTTTAGTCAGGATAAGCCTGGGCGCCTGTCCCCTTTCAAATGGCCGTTGTGTGTGGAACCCTTCCCACCAACGTTTTCGGGGGAAGAGGACCAAGGCGGCTATAAAAGGGGCAGTGCTGCCACCGTAGAGAAGGGAGACCGATTCCTTTGTCTTCAACCTTGTACGCGAGAACCTTCTTGCCCACAATAATCCCAAACACAAAGCAGGAGTAGGGTTTTACACCGCGAGGTGGCCCTAACCTGGGTAGCTGCTGTGTCCCCTGTCGTGCCCTGTGCGCCGTGTGCTCTCGTCGTAGCCTCGCCGTGGTCACCGCAGAGGGAATAGAAACGAGCACGCCCCAGAGTTCGAACCAGGGTCCCCGGAGCCCCGATTCCGACATTTGGCGCGCCAGGTAGGGGCGGCTTCTGTTTTGTTTGCTCCGCTTTAGCCTCTCCACGGCCTACGCTCGTCGTGAGCGCGCGGAGCGCCGGGCGGTCAGGGTGGCCCAGACAGAGCCGGTCGCCCGTGACAACCGGCATCACTGCGCCGGTGCCGCCACCGACCCTGCTGCTAGGGAGCAGCAGGCCTCTTCCCTACACCCGTCCATGCAAGTGGCTGGCCACACCGCCACCGCGTCCTCGCTCGCCCGCCGCGAGCCACCGGGCCCGCAGACCGCGCTGCTCATGGCGCGTGAGCTCCTGAGCTACCACCCCACCGAAGCCGGCTACGACGCCTGGCTTGGCCGCATCACCTAGCTCATCAATGCCGCCGGAGATGCCCCAGCGGTCTTTCACTCGCTCCACCCCCCGTCGCCTCGTGCCGGGGATGTGGTGCATGGCGCACCTCCACTGCCTCCTCCCTCGAATGGGGATGCCGGGCGCCACCGTGGCGCGCGGGCGCGGGAGCCGTCCCGCAACATGTCTTCGCCGGACCCCGACAACGAGAGCTGCCAGATCGTCAGGCGCACGCCTCCCAACGCGCGCGTGCTCCTCGAGCAGCAGCGCCAGCGTCAGGACTGCACCGTCCAGGAGGTCGTGGCTGCCGGTCGTCAGAACCATGCCGCCCTCACGGGCAGCGTCACTTCCAGCATCGGGGTCTGCCGCGCCTTCACCCGTGAGCTACGCCGCGTGGTGTAGCCCACGAAGTTCAAGCCAGACCTGCCTGCTCGCTACGATGGCACCCCCAAGCCCATGGAGTTTCTGCAACTCTACACTCTGAGCATCGAGACAGCAAACGGGGACGACAAGGTCATGGCGAACTGGTTCCCCATGGCCCTCAAGGACGCGCCGCGCTCCTAGCTCATGAACCTTCCTGAGGAGTCCATCTCCTCATGGGCCGAGCTGTGCAAGCAAATCGTCGCCAACTTCAAGGGCACGCACGAGCGCCGCCTCATGCTCAACGACTTGCGCGCCGTGCGCCAGCACCCTGAACAGACCCTTCGCAAGTACATCCAGCGCTTCAGCCAAGTGCGCAACAAGATCCCCCGCACCTCCGACGCCGCCATCATCTCTGCGTTCTCCTCCAGCGTCACGGACATCCGGATGCGCGAGAAGCTCGCCATCAACGACGAGCTTGACACCGTGGTTGATCTCTTTGACCTCGGTGACCGGTGCGCCAAGGCTGAAGAGGGCCGCCTCTTCATCCACAACGACCCGGATCAAGCGGCAGACACTGCTAAGGCCAAGAGCAAAGATGCCAAGCGCAAGGGCCCTGCCGTGCTTGCGGCGGAGCCTGAGCAGAAGTGCGGCCGCGACCGCGCCGAGCCCAAGAAGGATGGCCGCCCGTACTGTGCCTACCACGACATGTTCTCCCACAACACTGAAGAGTGCCACGAGCTCAAGCTCCTCCGCGAGAGCCATCAGGACGGGCGCGGCAGCCTCAACGATCGCAGCACCGGTCGCAGAGGCGGCCGCAACAACAACTGCTGGGGCAACCACGACAACAACGGCAACTTCAGGCAGGGCTGGCACGACCAGCCGCGGCAGGCCAATCCTCAGGCCAACGCTGCTCTGCCGCCACTGCCGCCTCCGCCCCGAAGGAACAACGGCAACCAGCCTGACGAGGGCGCCGGGGGCTACCAGGAGCCTCGCGAGGTGGCTTGCATCCTCGGCGGGGCCCAGGCTCCCCCGTCCAACCGCCACTTCAAGCAGTTCGCTCGCGAGGTGAACGCAGTCCTCCCGAGGCCTGAGGCTTCTCAGCCCCTCAAGTGGTCGCAGTACGCCATCTCCTTCGACTTCAAGGACCATCCCAAGTCCACGGAAGCAGTGGGCGCGATCCCCATGCTGTGCACCCCCACCATCAGCAACGTCGCTGTCACCATGACGCTCGTCGACGGAGGCACATGAGTCAACGTGATCTCCATCGAGACCTTCAAGAAGTTCCATGTACCCTACGAACAGCTGATGCCGACGAGGCCCTTCTCAGGCGTCACTGATGGCTCCACGCTGCCTCTGGGGCACGTGCGCCTTCCCGTCACCTTCGGCACCCGCAAGAGCTACTGCACTGAATTCATTGACTTTGACGTGGCACACATCGGCCTACCGTACAATGCCATCTTAGGCTACCCCGCGCTCGCCAAGTTCATGGCCGTGACCCATCACGCCTACAATGTCCTCAAGTTGCCGGGCTGCAGCGACATCATCACCGTCCGCTGCGACGAGAAGGACGTAGTCCGCTCCCTCGTCAGCGCCTACAAGGCTGCCGCCACCGCCTATCCCGCTGATGAGGACCCGTGAAGAAGAAGCAGCTATTCTCTTAGGTGCGCACCGAGACGAAGAAGGTGTGGGTGGACGGTAGCGGCTCAGGCCCTGCCTTCACCATCGGAATGGGCCTCTCTCCTGCATAGGAAGACGCACTCGTCACCTTCCTTAGGGCAAATGTGGATGTGTTCGCTTGGACAGCATCTAATTTGTCCGGTGTGCCAAGAGAGGTGATCGAGCACCACTTAGCGGTTTGCCCCAACGTACGCCCCGTGAAACAGAAGGCACGGCGCCAAGTGCCTGAGAAGCAAGAGTTCATCGTCAAATAAGTCCAGAAGCTACAAGAAGCAGGAGTCATCCATGAGGTGTGCCATCCCGAATGGCTCGTCAAATCCGTCGTAGTGCCCAAGAAATGCGGCAAGGAGCGAATGTGCGTCGACTTCACGAGCCTCAACAAGTTCTGCCCTCAAGATCCCTTCCCACTGCCTCGCATCGACCAGATCATTGACTCCACCACCGAGTGTGAGTTGTTGTGCTTCCTAGATGCCTTCTCAGGCTACCACCAGATCAAGATGGCGACGGAAGATGTGGAGAAAACGACCTTCATCACCCCATGCGGGATATACTGCTACATCTGCATGCCCTTCGGCCTGAGGAGTGCCAGAGCCACTTTCCAAAGGCTGATGCGCATCGCCCTAGGGCCTCAGATGGGAAGGAATATGGAAGCCTACGTTGACGACATCGTCGTCAAGACTCGTGAGGCCTGGTCCCTCCTCGCGGACCTCGAGGAAACATTCAACAATCTGCGCAAGGTCAACCTCTAGCTCAACCCCGACAAGTGCATCTTCGGAGTCCCTTCCGGCAAGCTGCTTGGCTTCCTGTTCTCCCAGCACGGCATCGAGGCGAACCCCGAGAAGATCAAGGCCATCGAGAAGATGCGCCCTCCCTAGAACCTTAAGCAAATGCAGCGCCTGGCGGGATGCATGGCCTCGCTGGGGTGCTTCATCTCCAAGTTTGGCGAGCGAGCCTTGCCGTTCTTCAAGCTCATGAAGAGGTCCGGCCCCTTCAAATGGACTCCTGAGGCTGATGCTGCCTTCGAAGACCTCAAGAGGTACCTCACGATCCCGCCCATCATGGTCGCACCGCTCTCTCGTGAGCCCCTGCTCCTATACTTGGCAGCAACTCCCCAAACGGCCAGTACGGCCTTGGTGGCGGTACGAGAGGAGCGCATCTGCATCTAGAAGAAGCCTATCGAGGCCGCATCAGCGCCTGCCGAGGCTGCGCCTTCACCTGCCGAGGTCGCGTCGTCACCTGCCAAGGGCCCTCCTCAGGAGGCCCCTGACAAGCCACCTCACGAGCCGTCTCACGAGCCCCCCGAGCCTCATGAGCCCCAGGGCCCTCCGGAGAGCAAGATGCTACCATAACCACGCGCCTCGTCGAGCACCCCGTGTACTTGGACAGCACGGTGCTACGGGATGTGCGCGAGCGCTACCCCATGCAGCTGAAGCTCCTCCTCGCGCTCCTCGTCGCCTCCAGGAAGTTGCGCCACTACTTCCAGGGTCATCCCGTCAAGGTGATCACATCCTACCCACTGGAGCAAGTCTTGCGCAGCCCCAACACCGCGGGCCGCGTCGCCGAGTGGAACATTGAGCTGCAGGCCTTCGAACTGGAATTCTGCACCACACGCGTCATCAAGGGCGCAGCCTTGGTGGACTTCATGGCAGAATGGATGGACCCACACCAAGAAGAGCCTCGCGAGGACCAATCCCTCCTGCCTGGAGACGAGGCACCTGGCGGCTGGACCATGCACTTCGACGGTGTGTTCTTGTGACAGGGCGCGGGAGCTAGTGTCATGCTCACCTCGCCAACAGGAGACAAGCTCCGCTATGCTGTCCAACTCTACTTCAAGCATGATGACAAGGTCTCCAACAACATCGCAGAGTACGAAGGCCTCATCGCTGGGCTCAAGGCTGCCTCTGCTCTGGGTATCAAGTGCATCATCATCAAGGGCGACTCTCAGCTCCTCGTCAACTTCTCCAACAAAAGCTACAAGCCCAAGGACGAGCACATGGACGCCTACTTGGAGGAAGTCCGCAAGCTCGAGAAGCACTTCCTTGGCCTAGAACTCCAGCACATCCCTCGCGGCAGCAACAAAGAAGCAGACGACATCACCAAGCGGGCATCTCGCCGCGAGAAGCAGAGCCCTGGCGTCTTCGAAGAAAGGCTCCTGAGGCCATTAGCCACACCACCTGCCGTGAGCACCACGGCGCCTCATGAGGAGCTCCCTCCCGCACCACCCACAGGCGCACCTGATTGCACCCCATCTTCGGGCGCTCGTTTGCTGCTCGCGCTGGAGCCTCAAGCAGACAGCTGGGTCATGGAGTTCAAGGCCTACTTGCAGAGCGGCACCCTCTGGGTGAAAGATTCAGAGGCAGAGCGTGTGGCGCGCCAGGCCACCGCCTACTGCTTGCAAGACGGCGAGCTCTATCGCAGGTGCCCCAATGGTGTTGCGCTGTGGTGCATCTCCAAAGAACAAGGTCGCGAGCTACTCGCGGACATCCACGCCGGAGACTGTGGCCACCACTCCTCGTCGCGCACCCTTGCCAGCAAAGTGTTCCGCAGCGGCTTCTACTAGCCCACAGCGCTTCAAGACGCCACCGAGCTGGTCCAATCCTGTGAAGCTTGCCAATTCCACACCAAGCAAATCCACCAGCCGGCGCAAGGCCTCCAGACGATCCCACTCTCGTGGCCCTTCGCGGTCTGGAGGCTGGACATCTTGGGCCCCTTCCCTCGCGCGGCAGGCGGCTACCGCTACCTCTATGTCGCCATCGACAAGTTCACCAAGTGGGTGGAGGTCGAGCCAGTGTGCATCATCCCGGTAGCCTCAGCCGTCAAGTTCATCAAGGGCCTCGTGAGCTGCTTTGGCGTCCCCAACCGCATCATCACTGACAACGGCTTGCAGTTCACCAATGGCCTCTTCAAGTCATACTGCGCCAGCCTCGGCACACAGATCTGCTACGCCTCTGTGGCGCACCCACGAAGCAATGGTCAGGCCGAGCATGCCAACGCTGAAGTCCTTAAGGGCCTCAAGACATGAAGTTTCACGAAAATGCTTGACGCCTACGGCAAAGGCTGGCTCGATGAGCTCCAGTCCGTGCAGTGGTCAATCTGCACGACAGCAACCAAGCCTACTGGTCAGACTCCCTTCTTTCTCGTCTACGGAGCTGAAGCAGTCCGCCCCTCTAAGCTCAAGCACGGCTCTTCGCGAGTCCTCGCCTTCAACGAAGCTCAGTAGGACGCCTCACGAGAGGCCGACCTGCTACTTCTCGAGGAAGCCCGTCGCCAGGCCGCTCTACGCGCTGCCCAATACCAGCAGGCTTTGCGCCGCTATCATAGCCGCAACATACGCCCCCACACACTCGAAGTAGGCGATCTTGTCCTACGAAGGATCCTCTCCAGAGAGGGACTCCACAAGCTCTCACCCATGTGGGAAGGCCCATTCAGGGTTGCTCATGTCTCCCGGCCTGGCGCCGCTCGGCTGGAGACGGAGGAGGGTGTTCCTGTGCCCAACACATGGAACATCCAACACCTCCGCAAGTTCTACCCGTGACCTCACACGTACGAACGAAATGGAGCTGTACACACTCCGGAGCTCTCCTTGCGCTAGCCTAATGGGACCGTAGAGCTCCCTCCCACAACCCAGTGGAAGCCCCATGCTCAGTGCTAGCGGATCGATCGAATTGAGGGCGCCGCCTGGCTGCACCATCCTCACGCTGTCTCGTGTCCGTCACGGCAGCCTCTTCTCTTTTAGATGTGAAACTGAGGGCGCCACGTGGCTGCACCATCCTCAAGCTGACCCGTGCCAGACACGGCAGCCGCATCTTTTTTGGTTGTGTAATGAACCTTACTATTATGCCGTAGTAAAGCTTTATTTCCTAAGATATTATATGTGCTTGGTAAGTTATCTGCCTCAGGAGCCATGCGTGCTCACGACCTTCCTCATGCACATCGCGCGAGCGGGGGCTGGACACGATGTGCCTATGCTCGGGTCAGTCCCAGCAGTGCCGCAAAACTCAAGTGACTGAACTCTGGGTCGTGGGCCTGCTCCCGTGCATGCCACCTCACCAAGGTCCTTGGTGCCTTGTCTCCTCGCGTGACATCCATGAGCAAGCTAGAAAGCTTGCACTGCTCCCCCTTTTGTGAAAACTTGTCGGTATGTAGTTGTCACAGGAACAAGGCACGCAGAAGGCCTCGCGAGTGCTGCCTCATGAGGTAACCCACATCGGGCCGTCTCCTGACCAAGCCTACAGGAGGCCTCGCGAGCGCTGCCTCGCGAGGCGGCTTGCGGCGGTCATCCTCACCAAGTGCCAACACGAGGCCTCATGTGCAAGAGCCTCATGAGGCGCACTCCGCAACCGTGACACACCAGGTGATGCACTCCGTGAAAAAGCTAAGTCTAAAAATGCCTCGTGAGCCGCTCTCAGTGCCGCTCTCCTCTCCTCACAACCTCGCTGAGTGCTGATGTTTTTCCTTTACGGAAGCCGCTTGCACATCAAAGGGGGGCTCCCTGAGCATCGCACCTCAGGAGCCCTTACCGCCCCTCAGAGCCCTACACCCTCTGGCCTTGTCTAGGCATGCGTCCTAACATACCAGTGACGGTCATAGCCCGCTCAGGGGCTGGGTCCTGACGACGTAGAGCACCAAGGCATGCGAAAAAGTGGAAAACAAGCCTCACAAGAGGGCCTCACGAGGAACGCAAATTACAGCAAGTCATCAAGTACTTAAACGCAAAAAGACATCGTTTTCATGCCCCCACGGGGCTACATTGGTTTTGATATAGGAGCAAAAGAAAGAAGCCTAGGCGGAGTGCAGCTCCTCTTCAGGATCCAACTCGGGCGCTACCTGCGCCTAGTCGGAATCGTCGCCCTCACTCTTGACGCACGGGGAGCTTCCGTCACTGTCGCCCCCGCTGGTGGAGTTGGTGCCGCCGTCGCTTTCGCCCTCGCTGGAGGAGTCGGTGCCACTGCCGCTCTCGCTCTCCGCACAGCACTCCATGCGGCTACCGGAGACCCCGAAGAACTTCACAAAGAGTGTGGCGGCTCCGTCGTACCTAAATTGGAGGACCTGCCCCCGCCTTAGACCATGGGAGTGGGCGAACGACTTCCACCCCCACTTCAGGAACATGAAGCCGGTGGGGGAGAACTCAGTCGCCACTCAGGAGGGGCCGTTGCAGCAGCCGTCCTCCTGCAGCCACAGGCTCAAGGGCCCGCTGTCCTCCATCGCTCTCGCAAAGGAATCCGGGAGCCGAAGCCAACTGCAGGGCCGACGGTGCAGCCCCACGATGAACTCATGCACCGCCACCGCCGTGTGGGCCTCTGCCTGGGGAGGAAGGGCGGCTGCCCCGCCGTGCCCGCCTCGACCATGAGCGCCGCGCCCTCCACGGCCGCGGGGGGCGACCCTTCCACAAGTGCTAGGGCTGGCTGTGGCGGCCATCGAGGAGCGCGTTCGGCCCCGAGGAGGGATCCTCGTGGCAGCGGCGGATGCATTGGCTCGACCTCCACCCCTCGCCATCGCAGCGGTGGTCCTCGGGGAAAGCAAGGAAGAGTGGAAGGTTGGAGAAGGGGAGAGACAAAGGTAGAAGATGAGTGAGGAAGGCCTCTACCCCCAGCTCCTTTATAGCACCCTAAGGGGGCACTCTCCCTGCCGCTTCACCTTCTTCAATACCGGGAATTGAGGAAGGAGATGCGAGGAGTCAAGCGCTGGGAGGCGAGGAGTACGAAGCAAGGCAATGATGCTCTGCGCCGCACGTGGGTCTGCTTTATGGCAGCGCAGGCAGTTACCGAGGCGTAGTGGAGGAAGTGGGGGCGTCCCACGTCCCATCGTGCGCCATGCGTCGAACCTGGGCCCCGCAGTCTATCAGGGCCCGCGCCATTTTGCTCCCAACGGGAGGGAACGTGCGCGCCGCGGGCCCGGGGGCTACTATCGGGCCAGTGGGAACCGGGGTACCACGACTCGTCTACCTACGGCCCAGGATGCAACACCTAGCGAAGGCCCAAGAGGCAGCCCATTCACGACCGCCACGAAGCAAGACACCTCACGAGGCACCAGCCTCACGAGGGCCCCTCCGCACGAAGCGGACCACCAAGACTTAGCGACAGTAGGAGGCCTCGTGAGGCGGTCTCCCGAGGCCACCCGAGGCGGGCGTCGCCTGGCGCCGGTCGCGCGGTCCAGTGCCCACCATGTGGGTGATGCGCTTGGAGACAAGTCGCGGCAGGAACCATGCCAGCAGGCGCGGACAGAGAGGTTTTCCTCTTTGGTGCTAAACGGGCAGCACCAGCTGCCCACCCCCAAAGCAAGTCCCAAGGACTGCCTGTTTGGTGAAGGAAGACCAAGACAGCAAGGCGCGCAGGGAAGAGGTCATCATCGAGCCCACCGGCGCGTCATGGATAACACTTTTGCAGGCAAAGACAAACTTTAGTCAGGATAAGCCTGGGCACATGTCCCCTTTCAAATGGTCGTTGTGTGTGGCAACCCTTCCCGCTAATGTTTTCGGAGGAAGAGGACCAAGGTGGCTATAAAAGGGGCAGTGCTACCACCGTAGAGAAGGGAGACCGATTCCTTTGTCTTCAACCTTGTACGCGAGAACCTTGTTGCCCACGATAATCCCAAACACAAAGTAGGAGTAGGATTTTACGCCGCAAGGTGGCCCGAACCTGGGTAGCTGTTGTGTCCCCTGTTGTGCCCTGTGCTCTCGCCATAGCCTCGCCGTGGTCACCGCGGAGCGAATAGAAACAAGCACGCCCCAGAGTTCGAACCAGGGTCCCCGGAGCCCCGATTCTGACATATACGCCATTGGAAGCCCCGTGGTAAAATTTTACAACTTTTGGAGTTGTTTGCTATTTTCGCGGCATTAATCGAATTTCCAGCAGCTAAAAAGGGCAATAAAACTTTGGGCATGCTAACGAGTTCGGAAACGTTCGAAACTTTGCATGGCGTCTTCATTGGACACTTGTAGGGTGTGGTAAAAATTTCAGATCGTTACGACCAAAACCTGATGCACATCGTGTACAAACAGTACACTCTTTCACCAAGTGTAAGGGTTTCGAACATAAACAGGTGCCCCACACACACTGAACTGAATTTTTAACAATATTTTGGACATGAAACTTTTTCCATGAGTAATATACGCCATTGGAAGCCCCGTGGTAAAATTTTACAACTTTTGGAGTTGTTTTGCTATTTTCGCGGCATTAATTGAATTTCCAACAGCTAAAAAAATGCAATAATGGATTGTGGCGGGCATGGAAACTTACCCGCCACTGCTAACTTCTGGATTTATAGTTTTTTTGTTGGGTTACTACATCTATCTGTGGCGGGTCAGTTTCCGGACCGCCACTGCTAATTCCGGGATATAAAAAATTAAATATTTCGGATGGTCACCCCACTATATCTGCGGCGGGCACGTCCAGTGCCTGCCACTGTAACCTGCAGTAGTAGTGGCGGTCGCTTAGCTCCGCCCGCTAGTGCTGTGTTTCAGTGCGTGGGCAAATTTGGGGAGTCCAGCAGTGGTGGTCGTTAATGTGTACCCGCCACTGCTAGTACATCAACACTAGCGGGTGCTTCTTGGCACCCGCCACTGCTGCTTTTCCAAAATTGCAGTGGCGGGTACCAAGCTATGCCCGCCACTCATTTGGGTTCACCTATAAGCCCTTTCCTAGTAGTGCTTTCCGTTCTGGATCCCACACGCTCAGTTATTAGAAACCATGTGCGCTTTAATATGGCCAGGTTATGGCAAAATATCGCATTTGAATCGCCCTGCAAAAAGCAAATTCGCCACAATATGCAATTGAACAAATAGTGTCCACAGGAAGAACATTCATCAAAATTCGCCACAATATGCAACTGAACAAATGCTAGCTAAATTCCACAGATGTATCGACTTATGCAGTACATAATCATAGTGTACGAAATACGAAGACCTCAACACATGGAAAGCAATGCATCCATGCTCATATCCTTATTTGCTAACACTAACTGAATGCATACTGATTGTTGGAGGAAAAGCCTTCCTGAAATCTTCATTATCATCAATGGGCTTGATGTAGTAATTCAGGAAGAATTTGCTCATAAATCTCCTAACAACCAGCAATTCACCAGCAGGGAGCGGTTCAGGGGTCATCGGTGCAAAGATGAGCTGCAGGATTTTTAGATCAGAATGTGCCATAAGTGTGGAGTAGAAGATAGTAATTAAGATACAGACTTACTAGTGCTAAAGCAACATCATCGTTACAACAATTAGCAGATTTGCAGATGGAGCTCATGTGCCTGCAAACATAGTATCCACAAAGGTTGGTCCCTTCCTGTTGTTGAGGACACTGGAATTTTTTATACAGAATTAGTCATGTATTTGCCCTGTTAGGAACAACCTAACCAGTGTAAGTTGTTCATTTTTTTTCTTTGGAGAGAAATAGAAAGAGGTTTATTTAGAAACTTGAACATTTGATTAGCACAAGAAAAGGTATTTGTGAACCTTTGGATACATTTTCTGAAAATAATGGATTTCGGTGTCTTACCGGAGAAACCATCTCATGCTGCAGAGGTAGTTGACGGTCGAACTTGCCCCCTCCTTTAGTTATGCAAATGGACAATACACTGCAAATGAAGATGAATTTTCACATACTCAATTCTTGAACCAGATATGAATACAAATTTCAACATCAAAGAATTCAATACCTATCCATGAATTCCTGAAGATTCTGAGGCTTTATTGACTCTCTGAGAGAATCCAGGTAGTAAATTGCTTTTTGCTTTGGAACAATGACTACCAAGATCTAGTGCTTGCTACAGATTAAGATAAACATGAACTTACGAACTATGTCAAAAACTGAAAGACAATCAATGTATGCGTGGTTGTATATTTAACTTACCCTTCATGATATGGCCAGAGAAAGAATTCTGCATACTGCATGAAATGCAAGGTACTGGCAACCTGTTTCATGGCCTTCCCCCGTTGTTCATTGGCCCCTTTTAAAAATGTGCCATTTGCTAAATCAGGATCTATGAAATACGCTTTCTCCCTTAGTGTTCTCTACGCGATCAATCCCCTGAGAGGAATACAATACAGTTAGCTTTTTTTCGTTTACAGCCTTGTATGGAGAAGTTGATTAGAGTTTGTGAAGTACTTACAACATCAAGCATTTAACAAGAGTGGCAGCGAGCATATCAAACTTGAAGAAGAGATGAAAGTCCTCGAATTCCACACTGATGGTACCCTGATCGTGACAGAAATGCTTTCTGTCGTAGTGGACTTGTAGAATCTTATGACCTTCTGAAATTTTCTCCATGCACTATTTATGTAACTTGTGGCAACTGGAACTGCACTCCTCACAGTATTCACCAACAAGAAATGGCTGGCCATGGACGTACTTGCGTGCTTCAAGTACGTGTGCTTTATTATTAGAAAGTATCCTTTGTCAGAACCAGTATTACTCACCGATTTGAGCAACTTGCTGGTAATTTGGTTCTGGGCAAAGAGTCTTTGTAGTAAGAGGCTATCGTTCTCATCCCTCCTCAGTTTCATGGGCCATTTCCTCGCGGGTGCGACCGTGCCTGCTTTCTGCTTGATACTTGAAGCACTTTTGGTGCGAGGTCTGGATGGATGAACGACGGACTGCTGAGCAGATGGTGAAGCTACGCCGGACTGCTAAGAAGACGGTGTAGCTACGCCGGACTGCTAAGCTGGCAGTGCTACTGTAGGAGCAGATGCATCGGACTGCTGACCAGGCGTTGAAGCTATGTCGAGCTTCTGCGCAGGTGGTGCCAACGCGTCGGTGTGCTGAGGAGACTGTGCCAACGCGTTGGTTTGTTGAGCAGGCAGTGCCGATGTATCGGTATGCTGATCACACAGCTACGAACCGCCGGATTGATGAGCAAGCGGTTCTGGACCTTCGAACTGCTGAGCAGGGGGTTCTGAAGCATCGGACTGCATAGCAGTCCGTTCTGCCGGGTTGTCTGCTAAGCATGTGGTGCCGCTGTGTCTTCACCAGCTACTTCAGTGGTCAGCATCTAAACCGGTGGTGCGTCTTCAGCAGTTGTAGGCCTTGCCACAGCTTGCTCAGGGGCGGACGATGACATGGCTTGTACGGCAGGAAGTCGGGCGGGCTGATCACAGGTTGATGTGTCAGCCGTCGGATTATGATTATTAGGTTCCTTGGGGGAAGCACGCGAGAGCTGCGGTGGCGAGAAGAGAGTCACCGGCTGAAGGGCGACATTGGTTGCTCTTGGGGGGGCTTGAGGGATCTCATCCATGAAGTCTATTTCCTTTCGTGGCCACTGGATATGATTTAATAGTGTTTCTCCCAAGGTCCTCTACTCATCATAGTCCCCTAGGACATTCTTCAGGGCAAATTCACTGAATCCATGCTTTACTTCTGTCACGTAGCACTTCACACAGCCCGGCTTCAATGGCACATTGTCCAACAAGAGGACCCCGTCTGAGAGGGGGGGGCAAAACCCAGGCTGTTGCACATTTTAACGTACCTTCATAATGTGTAAGCATGCCCCTCAGTCTGCCTGTCATTCCATATAGATCAGATATAGCATCATCATGCGTAGCTGTAGTCTCAGTGTCGTTGGGGTCAGCTGATCCACGGCTACTCTTGTGCGGTGTTGTCGCGCAATAAGCAGCATCCTCCATGCCCGCCTCCCCTCCCGTCTGCTGGCTATCTCTCAGTGTTAGAGTCTTCTGCATCATCATTGACTCCTCAATTTCCTTTCAAACTTTTGGATACATGTCCCTCCTCAACCTTTCGTACAAATCATTCATCTTCATTTCACTCCTCGCTTTTTTCATGGTGAGCCTCTCTTCTTTGCTGAGTGTGAAAGCCCTCTTGTGCGGGACATTGACCCCTATACCCCTTGCACGACCGAGGGGCTCTTTAGTTTTCAGAGCCACGGACAGAATGTCACATGGTCCTGAGTTCTTGTAGAACTTCCAGCTAGGCTATCGGAAGCCTTTAACAACTCGAGATACAGTGCTTGGTCTTTTGAGTTTTCAAAGTAATAAGAACCGTCATCACGCCTCCTTGCATGTACCCGCAAGCAGTCTCTAGCGCGATCGCCCCTAATTTCACTAAAGGTCGGTTTGCCACCCGCAGCTATTGCTTCTTTGTCCTCCTGGTCCCATATCGGTTTCATGTCGTAGTATCCTGCCACACCCATACGGTGGGGGTGCGTGCTCCTCCTCTGGAGTTCCGATTGCTTGGCACTCTTCTCAATAAACTCCTCAGTGGCCCTGGCCCTTTTGAATTTTTCCCAGTCTGCCACTGTAATTTGGGGGTATGCGGGGATTGGGTCCTTGCCTTCACTCAAGTACTTCTTGTACAACACGTGCTTCCAGTTTCTCCAAGAATCCCTGGTCTTCTCCAGTGCAGTGTGTTCCATCTGCATTCTCCACTCCTCTGGAACATTGAAGTGATCCATGATCTCCCGGACTATCCTATGCCGCGTTTTTGTGTCAGCCTTTCGAAACCCTGGCAGATTAATGTTGAGCCTTGCCCTGCCAACAAATCCACACACACTCCTGAACCTCGTGCGTGATTTATCTGGTTTAGTTGGAGCAAAAGACTTTAAATCGATCTCGGTTACTTCATATACACCTTTAGGCTGGTGTGTGGGCTTTCTTGGAGCGTTCTTCTGTGTCCTGACCGGAAGGGTGATTGTGGCAACTCCATCCCGTTCCAGATTACTTGATCCCAGATCATCTGCTGGAGACCTAGGGTTGTCCGACTCAGATGAAGATACATCGCCTGAAGTATGAGTGGTGTCGCTGCTACTCGGCATCTACAGAGAACACATGCAAAATTCAGAAAAGGGGGATAAGCATAAAGCTAACAACTTGGTAGCAAGCTGTCTAAACATGGCATGTAATAATTTGAAAAATGTATGGCTAATTTGTTCATTTTGTGTGACTCAGGCACCCATGATCTGTAAATCGACAATAACTAATTGGAACAAATACAGCTTATATGTACTAGTTAGGAAGGTAGATAATGAACATATATGCTCTCCATTATTTTATAGCCAATTTGAGAACATACCGAATCAAATAGGAAAAGGGATCGCGAGGAAATAGGCCTCACCGCGATGGAGAGCAGTAACTGACAGGTTTTTGTGCAAACCCGGCAGGAGAGGCGAGGGTTGTAGGATCGATATGCTTGAGGGCGGTTGGCAAGCAAACGAAGACGGTGAGGCGCGGGCAGCCGCATGTTGGGAACGGCAATGAAGGTAGGGTTGGTGCCGAACAGCAAGCACATGGCCGGGTTGAGCACGACGGCACCGACAAGGGTTCTGGTGTGGATCTAGGTGAGGGGGAGCTAGCGATGGGGTTTGGGTAGAATATGCAGACTGTTGAGTGAAACGGGGCGGGCCATGGGGGGGATGTTGGCGGCTTTGGTGAAAAAAGAGCGTCGGTCACCGCGCGGAAAGGCCTATGCCAACGGTTGCATCTACGTACCCGTGTGCACAAACAGCATAATTTCGTTTGAAATGAAGACGTGCAATTTTGAAGTGAAGACGTGGCCTCATCGTTTTGCCTCGAATTTTTTTCCATGGTACGCAATCACCATTATACTCTGGTATTGATTTTATGTCGCGTTTCAGGTCTCGTTTGCTATTTTTAAGCCATTTTTCCATTTACCATACATTTAGTGCATATAAATCAAATCCCAACTGCAACTACATGTGGATGTTGGCAAAGAAGGTCTAAAAAATCATTTGTGTGTCGCTTTGCGTGTTTTCATTCATTGTCCAAGGAACTGGAAGAATTTTCAAACATTTTGGCTGCAAGATGCTACCACCGGTGTAGGGATTGTTGGTATTTTTATTTACAAGAAATGCGGATGGACTCCAAAAATAACAAAAATCGGTGTGTCACCGTGGCGTGATCTCAAGACCCAGTGGAAAAATTTTGGTAAAGTTTGGCACAAGTTACGATGATTGCTCCTTGGAAACCGGAGCATCTCACAAGAAGGATCATAGTTTCCAAAAGGAGACGTGGCAATTCGAACTCCAATCGGTGGTGGCTTCGTTGTTTCGCCTCGAAATTTTTTCCATGATACTCAATCACCATTATACCATAGGTTTGATTTTCTCGCGCATTTCAGGGCTCCTTTGCTATATTTAAGCCATTTTTGCATTTACCATGCATTTGGTGCATATAAATCAAATCTCAACTGCAACTACATGTGGGTGCTGGCAAAGAAGGTCTAAAAAATCATTTGTGTGTCGCTTTGCGTGTTTTCATTCATTGTCCAAGGAATGGGAAGAATTTTCAAACATTTCGGCTATGAGATGTAGTCACCGACGTAGGGATTGTTGGTATTTTAGTTACAGGAAATGCAGATGGTGTCCGAAAATCATGAAAATCGGTGTGCCCCCGTGGCGTGATCTCAAGACCCCGTGAAATTTTTTTTGGTATAGTTTGGCACAAGTTGCGATGATCGCTCCTTGGAAACCAGAGCATCTCACAAGAAGAATCATAGTTTCCAAAAGGAGACATGGCAATTCGAACTCCAATCGGCAGTGACTTCACCGTTTCTCCTCGAAAATTTTCCCATGGTAGGCAATCACCATTATATGCTAGGTTTGATTTTCTGGCGCATTTTAGGGCTCGTTTGCTATATTTAAGCCATTTTTTGCATTTATAGGGCATTTAGTGCATATAAATAAAATCCCAACTACAACTGCACGTGGTCATGAAAGGGACAAGGATTGTCGTTGGATCTGGGTGCATCCTATGGTGCAGACGCCCGATCCGTGGGGTTTGTGTTCTGGCCAATCAGAATGCACGACTCACATCGCGCACATTAGGGGTCATCGGCCACGGTTTTGTGGGCACACGGCTTTCGTGAATGAATCGTGTGCTATTGGTAAACATTTGCATCAAGGAACAACATAATTTTGTTTGAAATGAAAACGTGACTTCATCATTTCGCCTCAAATTTTTTCGGTGGTATGCAATCACCATTATACTATAGTATTGATTTTCTCTCGCGTTTCAGGTCTCGTTGGCTATATTTAAGCCATTTTTTGCATTTACCGGGCATTTGGTGCATATAAATGAAATCCCAACTTCAACTACATGTGGATGTTGGCAAAGAAGGTCTGAAAAATCATTTGTGTGTCGCTTTGCATGTTTTCATTCATTGTCCAAGGAACGGGAAGAATTTTCAAACATTTTAATTGCAAGATGCGGCCACCGGCGTAGGGATTGTTGGTATTTTAATTACAAGAAATGCGGATGGACTCCGAAAATCATGAAAATCGGTGTGTCACTGTGGCGTGATCTCAAGACCCAGTGGAATTTTTTTGGTAAAGTTTGGCACAAGTTATGATGATCGCTCCTTGGAAACCGAAGCATCTCACAAGAAGGATGATAGTTTCCAAAAGGAGACGTGGCAATTCGAACTCCAATCGGCGGTGACTTCACCGTTTCTCCTCGAAATTTTACCACGGTAGGCAATCACCATTATATGCTAGGTTTGATTTTCTGGCGCATTTCAGGGCTCGTTTACTCTATTTAAGCCATTTTTTGCATTTATAGGGCATTTAGTGCATATAAATAAAATCCCAACTACAACTGCATGTGGTGATGAAAGGGATAATGATTGTCGTTCAATCTGGGTGCATCCTACAGTGCAGACGCACGATCCGTGGGGTTTGGGTTCTGGCAAATCAGAACGCACGACTCACATCGCGCACACTAGGGGTCATCGCCATGGTTTCGTGGGCACACGACTTTCGTGAATGAACCGTGTGCTAATGGTAAACCAGATTGCACATGTTCAGTTCATACATACTGGAATGAGGTCAATTGAGTATGCTAGCTCTAGGGTATATAACCATAAATAGTTCAAATTCATTGCTAGGGCTGACAACATATCAAGGTCAACATATTAATCGTTCTTAGATCAACAGAAGGCCGGGCATAAATCATAATTCAGTACATGTGACAGTTCTAATTGAACAAATTAAGTTGCAGAATAGACATAATAATTACTAGTGTTACAGAATAATTCCCATGTACATGGGGTTACTGGGATCATTAGGTTGACCCCAAATGAACTTAGGATTTCTGATGATTTTTAGCTTCTTTGCTTTGCTGTTGCGTGATCCCTTAGTTGGCAACTCAGCAAATTGATTGTACTCATCCTCATCAGCAACATTCTCGACGCCCCGTACCCTCCTCTTCCTAGACACTACATGGCAGTTCTTATGCAAGGGGTCTTTCACATAGAAAATCTAGTAGCATCGCTGCCAAGAATGAACGGGTCCTTGTGATATGCCATCTTTGTGAGGTTAACATAGGTCTTCCTTTAATCATCAACCTTTACCTAACCAAGAGGGACCCATCTACACTTGAAAGATGCCACCTTTACTTTCATGTAGTCAAGCTCGCAAATCTCTTCGATGGTTCCATAGTATACCTTTTTATCATCTTCGTCTACAGTTAGGCCTTCTATTCGAACAGAGCTATTCTGATATGAGGTCTTCCCATCACGTTCCTCAGTGTAGAACGTGTTGCTATTTATGTCATACGCTTGGTACCTCATAACCGTAGGTGATGGCTTTTGTGCCAACCACGTTGCAAGGTCATCCATGAATCCGCATGCCAAATGAGCCTTCAGCCATCTAACATAGTCCTTATTGTGTGCATTGATCATGGCAGCTAATGGATGCACAGTGGGTAAGGAGCTTCGTTGTATTTCCTCCAAGTGTTCTTCAGCATAAGCATCGAGATCTGGGCTGTTAAGCAGTACCGTCAAATGGGCTTTATCGTTCTCATCTCCAGGTGTTCAAAATGACGCGCCAGCAAGGACCAGCTTACCAGCCAGCCTTCCCTCGTGTCGAGAGAGGGGCAAACCTATAGGTCTTTGTTTCATGTATTCGGTGCAAAACTCAGCAACCTCCTCCGCGGTATAACCTTGTAGGATGCTTGCCTCTGGATGACATTGATTCCGACAATAGCACTGCAATATTCCCCATGAACCGCTCGAAGGGATACATGTTGTGAAGAAACACAAGACCACAATATTTTATCTCGTCGACAAGGTGCACAGTGAGATGGACCATGACATCAAAGAATGACGGTGGGATAAACATCTCTAGGTTTGACAATATTCTTGCAATATCTGCTTGCATAAAATCTAACTCTTCAACGTCTACCACCTTCTACAATAGTTTGTTGAAGAAATCACAGAGATCAATGAGTGTGTTTCTTATGTCTGTGTCCATCATATTCCTGATGGCCTCCGGGAGGATTTGTGCCCCGAGGAGTTCAACAAGATCAGCCGCCTCGAAAATGCAAAGGAAATTAGGGATACTTTGGTTGATATGCACGAGGGTACCGAGTCCGTCAAGGAATCCAAGTTGGATGTCCTTCAAAGTCAACTTGACAAGCTCAAGATGAAGGATGGTGAAGTTGTCGCCGAAATGTACTCTAGGCTTGCTATCATCACAAATGAGATTGCCGGCTTAGGAAGTAAAGAGATGACCGACAAATTCATCATCAAGAAGATCCTTAGAGCCTTGGATGGAAAGTATGATACCGTGTGCACATTGATCCAAATGATGCCCAATTACAAAGATCTCAAGCCCACAGAAGTCATTGGAAGGATTGTTGCTCATGAGATGTCACTCAAGGACAAAGAGGAGCTACACAATAGGTCAAGTGGTGCTTACAAAGCCTCAAGCGATGCTCCCACAACATCAAGTGACAAGCTAGTATCCAATGAAGAGATAAGCCTAATGGTGAAAAGATTCAGCAAGTTCTACAAGAATAAAGGAAAAGAAAGAAGCGCCAACTCAAGACGTTATCAGCAAAGATCATCAAGTCGTGACCGTAATTGCTATAATTGTGGAAGACCTAGACACTACTCCAATGAGTGTACGGCACCTCACAAGAAAAGAGATGAATCACCAAGAGGAAAGAATAGAAGAGATGAATCACCTCACAAGGAGAGAAGGAGTAGAGATGATCGTTATGAACGAAGACCCTCTCGGAGAAGCAAGGATTCAGAAAGGAAGGACAAGTCATCCAAGAGCTACATTAGAAGAAGACATCAAGCTCATGTTGGTGAATGGATTTCCGGCTCCGACTCCGACAACCAATCCGAAGGAAGTTATGACTCCAACTCCGACTATAGTCAAGATGAAGGTGTTGCCGGGCTTGCTCTCGTATCCTCCAACTCCTATGACCTATTTGATTCACCAAATGAGGGAATTGGAAGATGCTTCATGGCAAAAGTCCCCAAGGTATTAGACCCCAAGTATCTTGATTTTAATAGTGATGAGGATGATTTACTTAGTGATGATGATTTGCTTGTTGATAAAGCTAGTGATGTGAGCTATAATGAACTTGCTAGTAATCATGATAGTCAAGAGAAAACGAATGACAATGCTATGAAGGAGATTGAGCGTCTAACTAGAGAACTAAACACTCTTAAGTTAGCTCATGAAACAACTCAAGAGGATCATAGAGAGCTTCTAAGAACTCATGAGAAGCTACGCTTTGAGAAGCTAACTTTAGAGCAAGAGCATGAGTTTCTAAAATCTATCAATGATGATCTTCGAAAGAAGAGTTCTTCTTACATTGCCAAACGTTTACTCTTGTCTACTTTTATGCCACAAGTTAAATCGTAGCAAACTAGTAACAAGGGTAAAAAGGGTTCTACCTCTAGTAGTAACAATAACAATGCTAAATTCAATGTTATTGCTTCTAGTAGTTCTATTGATTCCACTAATGATTCTCTTAGCCAAGTTACACTTGAGCAAGAAAATGATTTATTGAAAGGGATTATAGAAAAGGGTGTCTACAAGAGCCTTGGCGGGAGTAAGCAATTTGAGAAAATTGTACGCAAGCAAGGAAGGCACCGGAAGAACCAATGTGTTGGTTTTGAACTAAAGTTCAATGCCAATGGAGTTGAGTGGGAAGAAGATCAATACCCCAAGACGAAGTTTGTTCCTCAACAAGAGAAGTATGATCCTACTTCCTTCAAAGGAACACAAGCTCAAGATGATCTTCCACCACAAGACCACAAGCTAAAAGGCAAGGACAAACTTCAAGAGGAGATTGACTCATTTGTAGAACCACCTCAAGCTTTGGTCAAGTGGGTTCCCAAGACTTCATCAAGTTCCACCTCTTCAAGTACAACTACAAACTCCAAGGATTCCCATCAAGTTGATGTGGGTCCCAAAGAAGAAGAACTAGAAAGTTCTTGAGGGTGACTCCGCCAACAAACTTCACTCATATTCATTATGGCAAGGACTTGTGCAACCAACTTCAACATCTTGCACTAGTTCATGGAGTCACAAACCCTCTTGTTGGTAAGTCAAGGGACAAGGTATTCAATGCATTCATGGACATAATTTTGTGTGCATTTCACTCTATATCTATGGATATTCTTGTTTGTTCCTTGTGGGACTAACCCATGTAGGTATTGAAAGTGCATCTTTCAAATGATTGCTCCCAACTCTTGATGGTCTACATCAACATGAAGTCATCATCGACAAAACCCAAGGTTAGTTCATCCCTCTTTGGGGGGACATCACATCTAGGGGGAGCTTTACTCTAAGACTTGAGTTAAAGCAACTCTAATGGTGTGAACACATTAATGCTTTATGTAAAAGTGGTAACCCCACTTGTGCTTAAACGATGAGTATGACCTATGATCAAATGTTCTCATTTGGCTCCTAAGTCAATATACTCATATATAGATGACTACGTCATCGCCCATTGTGTGATAGATGCTAGTTTTGGTTGTGCATGTTTGCCACATATTTTATTTGCTATCTTATTGTGTGAGCATGTTGCTATGCACATTTCTCATTCGAGGACATCCATTTGTTATTTTGATTGATTTGGTTTTATTTGGCCAATTGGATGTTCAGGAATGCCTAAGCACCTTCTCTAGCTATCTATCTCAACTTGTCACAAATTCATTCTTGCTATATCACAAAACTTGAACAAGTTCCTTTCGGACCCTCCGGGTGAGGAGCACTCGGAGCCACCGATCTAATAAGGGCTAACTTCCAAAACCTTCTAAGTGTATTTCGGTCAGACCAACTATCTCCTATTCGGTCCACCGATTGCATTTACAGTGATCCTCATTTCCATATCGGTAAGACCAGTATGAAAGTCTCGGTGTCACCGATGTACATTGTCTCTGACAGTTATGCATCTCGGTGAGACCAATTTCCTTTGATCGGTACTACCGACAGCCAAAGGGTATATATATGCTCGCGGACCGTACGTTGAAAATTACTTCAAACGCCGCGCCTCCCACACCCTTTGCTGTCGTCACCCAATGTCGTGGGAAACGACTATCTATGGGACCGAACGGGTCCCTTTGCGATTCGGCTCAGGGGACGTGCATGGGACAAAGAGCAGGTTTTCAGTAAGTGCAAGAACACACGGGGGATTTATCCAGGTTTAGGCCGCTATGAGCGTAAAACCATACTCCTGCTGTGTGGTTGATCGACTATTATCTATGGTTACAGGGAGCGCAGTTTTTCGGCAAGGTGCCCGGAAAAATGCAGCTACCGCATGTAATTGAACTGGGTGTCGACCGTTCTACCTGTAGCCGTGGGCCTCCTTTTATAGGCCAAGGGGTTACCACAATGGCTAATACGGACATTACAAAGTGTGTATAGTGACTTGCACCGTCATCATGTCTATCTTCCAACAGGTAAGACAAACGCATTTAATGCACCGTAAGGTGCTACGTCGGGGAGGCGAGGCCTTGGGCAAAAGATCTGTATCACCAGTCCTGGCGCCCTCCTGTAATCTAGACACGTCCCAGGGACGGGTGTCATTAAAGTTAATCTCGGCGTGGCACGCTGACATGTGCCTTGGTCGGCCATGTTGACTGCCTGCCCGCTCGACACCTAGCCCACGAGCATATCTGATCGATGGTAAGGTGGAGCGGTAATGGGACAGAACAAGCCTGCTGGCATGAAGCTCGCCGGGCCTTGCTTGTCGGCAAGGGAACTTGCCGGTAACCATAGCCTTAGTCTTTACCTTGCCGGGGTGAAGCTTGCCGGCAAGAACAGCGTCGATCTTCAGTACTTAGAATAGTACTTCTCGATGACCTGCCTTGAGGTCTTCTTCACGGTCTTGGTATTGAGTCTTGGGTTGTAGTTACCCTCAATCAAGCCCTTGCCGGAAGGGAGGCTACAACTGCTTGTGCACAAGTCTGGGTACGAGGGCACCCATGTCTTAGTACACCGACACGAGCCCCTGGGCCTGGTCCACGCACGCATGCGAGGCGTCGTTGGGCTAGGCCCAAACAGTGCACATGCGGCGCGTGGCAGAGGATAACTGTCATAATCTTCTCTTTTACCGCACCCGCCCACGATACGCATTAAATGTGGGCGTGGGAAAAGTGGAGCGGAACGGCAGCAGGAGGTGGTGCGCCTGAAAAAGCGCAGCCATGTAGGACGGGAAAGAGCCAGCCCCCGTGCCTTCCCCATAAAAAGGGAAACCGTGAGGGGCGCTGCTGATTTACCCCCCCCCCCCCCCTCTTTCCAATCTAGCCAGTTCGCCGCCGTCTTCAACCTCGCGCCAGAACACCTTTTCCTTTCACCACCGTGTCGCGCCCCACGCCAGCTTCGGAGTCCGTCCACCTCGCGCAGCCATGGCGCCCAAGAGGAGTCGGAATAAACCGGGGAAGGTGGCTGATCTGGATGCGGAGGCAGGGGAACGGAGTGGGCAGCGATGCGGAGGGGCAACATCGTCTTCAAGCCGGAGTTGGAGGAGCATGACCTGGTGGAGCGGTACACGATCATGTGGGGGAAGGACACTAAAGCCCACTCCGCGCCTGATGTTCTTCTCGGCTCTGTCCAGCCGAGCGATGACAAGTATCCCTTCTTCGCCGCTTACTTCTATTGCGGGCTTGTCCCTCCTTTCTCTGAGTTCTTCCGTGAAATCATGTACACGTATGGGTTCCACCTCCTAGATTTCACACCGTACGCCATGACCTGCCTAGCTGTTTTCGCGCATTTCTACGAAAACTTTGTTGGAGTAATGCCCAGCGCAGCTCTGTTCCACCACTATTTCATTCCCCGCATCAAGGCGGACACCCTCTCCGGCTGTATTGCTTGGATTCCCAGGGACAGGGACGCTTATCTCCCTGGGTCGTTTAACCGGGAATGGAGCAAATGGCGTGGAGAGTGGTGCTGGATCAAGGACGACAAGTTCCCTGACTTCTGCAAGCTTAGGACGAAGAAGGTGAGGCATGTCGAGAGTTGGGACCACTTTGATGACAAGGATGCCCAGCTTGAAATCGCCACGACCCAGATTCTCCGTCTCAGGGCTGCTGGCCTCAGCATCGGAATGGTGGGCGCCGATTTCCTCCGCCGCTGTATTGCCCCTCTTCAGGACAGGGGAAGGCCTGCATGGGATTACCAGAACGCGGCCGATATCATGCGGGTGAACACAGGGCTTTACACCAACCTGACAGTAATGCAGCATGCGGCTTTCTGTGGCATGCTCTTTCGCACCAGCGGCAAGTTTAACTGGCCGGCAGGCGTGGTGCCACTGTGTAACAACTCCGCCAAGGATGCCATCATCGCCATGATGCCATCTTGCAACGCCCAAGGCATCGAGGGAAGTTGGCGAGCACCACCCGAGCACGCGGTGAGAGGATGGTTCGATACGTTGGTGGAGAAGCCCATCCGGGAAGAGGCGGATTTCTTCCGCGACACAACCCAGGTGGAGTTTGAATATATTGCCAGGAGAGCGGTGGAAGCAAGATTGGCTAGAGATGCTGGTGGTTCTGGCTCTGTGGCATCTAATGCTGACGAGGGGAATGAGGAGGGGCCGGCAAGCGAGCCGCCGGGAGAGTCTGCTGGGAGGCGGGAGCAACTTGCCGAAGGTCAGGGTAAAGAGGCCGCTGAGAGGCAGACACTCAAGGAACTCCTTGCTCCGGCAAGGAGGGCTCGTGTCCTCCGGAGAGCCGCTTCTGCGGAGCCGGTTCGCTCTTCGCCCTCGCGTGAGGAGGTTGCCGGTGGGGAAGCGACCGGTGAGTTTGCCGGGCGATGAGGAACTCAACGCCAAACCCCTCAACAGCAGCGAACGCGGCGTACTTCTTCGAAGAGTACGGCCGCGCCGGCGGCCGGAGTGGCCGGGTCGTCTCGTCCTGCTGCGCCAGTGGCAACCAAACGGGCCATGACTTCTTCCTCATCGCCCTCTTCGAGCGGCAGGCCCAGAGGCTTGTATGATCTCTCCACCCTTAGGGACGAAGAGGAGGATGAGGAGTATATATCCCCAACCCCCTTCATTCAATTCTTGGTTTCTTGCCTGCATTAACCTGACTTGCTTTGCCTTGCCTTGGTTGACAGTGACAGGGAAACCCTGGCACAAAGGATGGCCAAGAGGCCGAGGACTAGAGCAGAAGAAGAGCCAGCAATAAGCATGGCGCCAGACGACGCCTCGGAAACCAGCCTCTAGTGCAGCCCCCAGCGTGAGGCCACTATTCACTTTCCTTTGGCAAGCACAGGTGTTGAGATGTTCACTGCTGACATCGGCACGGGAGCAAGAGGAGAACGTCTCGAGAAGGAACGCCCGGAAGCTGATCCAACTAGGACGTCTCCATCAACCGCTCCCCCGGGAAGCGGTTCTCCGGCAAGGACCCCCACAGGCAAGGCCGTTCGCGCTGATGATGTACCGGCAAGTGTGGCTGCCGGCAACCAGGCGACGACAACCGAAGTTGCCGGGGATGAGATTATCCCTCCTTAGCAGCCCCAGCCAGGTACATCTTCTACCGTCGAGTAGCTTTTTCTTTTGACCTTCTCTTTTCTTTTTTGTTTTCTTGAACTTGATCTGAGTCTCGATTTTCTCTCCTCCCAATCCTTTCAGATTTCCCTTTATCTGATGATATGGACGTTGATTCCACTATTGAGGAGATCGTGAAGGATGCTGCCAATGAAGCCAGCAACATTGCTACTGGTGAGGCCATCAGGGTGGCTGACGAGGAGATTGCCAAGGCTGCTCACAAAGTGGCTACCACGGGTGTTGTTGAGGAAGGCGGTAATCAGAACATCGAAGCCACTGAAGACATTCCTGTCTCAAGAGTGCCAAGCGCTAACTTGGCTAGGAGGGCGATCTTGACTGGCAAGGCGGTCACCGGCGACCACCCCTCAACATCTAAAGAAACCTTCTCAAACAGATACTTGAAGGTCGGCGACAATCTGTTCGTCAACCTTCCTGGGACGTCAAGCATCGGGGTGCCTGTGGAAGGAGAGAGCTTGGACGGTGAGGTCCTTACTACTGCTGGACTTGAGGTCGTTGACGAGCTGCCCGTCAACATCAGCGAGACCAAAGAGCAGCAACTCTTCAAGGCCATGAGCAAGAACTTCCGGAAACTCCAGGCATGCCACCATGACCGTACGGATAAGTTGGATTCCAGGGCGGCTGTCCTTGACAAGGCGGAGGATGATTTCAAGAGGCACGTGGAAGAAAAGCAGATTTGGTATGCAGAATGCCTCCAAGACCTCCATGAATGCCAAACCCAACTTGCCAAGGCCTAGGAGGAGTTCATTCTAGAGAAGGCTGGTGCCGAGAAGGCACAGGAGGAGGCTGCATGAAAAATAGCAGTGGAGGGGGCAAAGTTAAATGAGCGCAAGGTCGGCCTTGACGCTTATGAGGAAGAGCTTGTCGCTCGTGAAGCCGGGCTTGCTGCTACGCTTCGTAGCAAGGACAACGAGATCCAGGCTCTCGTTGCCTAGCAAACCCAAGAACTAGAGCAGAAGCACAAGGAGGCTATCGAGGCTCAAGCCACAGAGCATGCCGGCAAGATCAAGGAGGCCATCAATGCTGCCGGAGCTGCAGAGGTCGCCAAGATCGAGCTGGAAAGCAAAGTGCGAGCAGTCGAAGCAAACCTTGCTGCCAGCGGCAAGGAGATCTCGGCGTTTAAAGCAGATGCGGAGAAGGCAGTCCACACTCTGGCGGGGCTGCAAACTTCGGTATCTACCAAGAACCAAGAGCTCGCCATGGCCAAAGGCACGATCGAAGATCACAAGCTGAAGCTAGACACCTTGGGGCTGTCTCTTGACGAAGCTAAAAAGCGTGAGAAGACCTTGGCGAAGGAACTTCAGGACGAGAAGTCAAAACTTGCAAGTGCCGAGAGTTCTTTCAACAAGCTCAAGGACGCCTACAGGCTTTGGGCCGACCGGCTCGTGGTTGCCGCGGGGAATATCTCCATCAACCTACACGCCTTGGGCTTGTCGGAGTACCACTACTCCTCCACCGAAGGGGACAACACCAGTGCCAGGCTCACCTTCTTCTTCGAAAACTTGGGTGAAGCGCTGAAAAAACACCACGGGGCTCAAGCTGCATATCTTGCCAATGAGTCCCGTAGGCTTTGCCGGGATGTCCTCTTCAAGATGTTCAGAAAAGTGGTGTACCGGAACCCAAGCATCGACCTTTCCAAAGTCTTTGTAAGCCTGCCCAAAGGAGCCGATACCAAGGCTATTGATGAGCTCGTCGCGCCCATCGCTGATAGGGTCAGCCAAATCCCCAGGGAAGAGGGCGAGGTTACGAGCTAGGCTTCGCCTCCTTAGTTTGCCGCGTGTAAGATCATGCAAAAGATATGTTTATCTTAAGTCCGACTGCACTCGGCCTTGACGTATTATAACTTGTATTTAAGATGGATGTAAGTGCGCTATTCTCCTTATTTCGTTCTGTCTTTGCATGATTTTTGTACCCTACGCTTGCCGGAAGCTTGCCGGCACGCACACCCTTGCCGTAAGTGCTTGAGGAGCGGGTCCTTAGCAGCTTGCCGGAAGTGTCGCTGCCGGCAAGGTCACGCTCGACGGTCACAACGCGGCTGCTTAGGTTGCCGAGCGGACTCGAAGCAAAGTAAGAGCGTAGTCGATCACGACAAGGTTCCTTAGCGTGCAGGTTTCTCATACAAAGGCCAAAGTCGATCAAGGAGAATCGCAACTACAACAAAGAATTTATTTCAAAGTTTTGCAACTTACCTCATTCCTTGTTGTACTTCTTGCCGTAGGGCGTCATCTTGAACGCGTCCTTTGGAATCCATACAATCACTCCCCCTGTCAGGACCCCGATCCTAAGTCACACCGGTCTAGCATGTAACACATCATATCACTTTGCGGCCTCACGCGCGGTAATCCACGGCTGCCGCCTTTACCTGGGCCAGGACCGTTTGCGCCTTTTGGCTCACGTATATGATTGTGTCGCTAGCATCCATGTGATAGAGAACCCGGGCCGGCATGACTAGTCATAAACCAAGGTGGTACAAACTTACAGGGACAGGCATACATGACCCAGCAATGCACGTGTCGGTCAGCAGCGAGTGTAACCGAGTGGTAGCAAGCTACAAGGACTCCAGTAAAACACCGCGTGACATTTCCCCGTAGGGACAGAAACAGGAGCAAAGAAGGACACATGCCGGTCAATCCATGTGTTCCGGATGGAAGCACTAGGAGGCATTTCCCCATAAGGAAGGCTACCAAGAATGAACAACTAGGTGTCGGATCCCACACATACCAGTGCATTTCAAACATACACACAATATGCACGATATGTGTAGATACAACATGGCATCACAACATAACTCTATGACTCAAAGTATTTATTTAAAAGGGCTCCGAGGAGCCTTACATAGCATGATATTACAAACATGGGTCTCATGACCCAACATTCAAGTCATACAAGCAACAAGCGGAAGCATAACCTGTCTGAATACAGACAGCTAAAAGAAAGAAGGCTAGAAAGCCTGTCTATCTACAAGACCCTCCATAGGAACCAGACCTCTGTCTGGGATTCCCAAGCTAATCGGTCAACGTCAAACTCATCGCAGAAAACACTAGTGAGACTGAAGTCTCCTCTGCAAAAACATAAATTAAGCAACCGTGAGTACAAAGGTACTCAGCAAGACTTACATCAGAACTAACAACATATGCATCAGTATCAACAATGGGGTTGTGGAGTTTAACTACAACAAGCCAGCTTTGACTCAGTGGCTATCCTGAACTACGACTAGCAGTAACTTCTTTGGGGTGAGAGAGCGCACACGACTCCACATAGTCACCACAACAATACACCACTATGGATCCACTCCCGTCTCCCTACGAGAAGGCCATCCATAGCACTCATGCTTATCTTGCGCATTTTAGAGTATCCATTTCAACTTGTCTATGAACAATGTAAGTTTTCCAAGTAGTCCATATCCACGGACGCGGCTATTCGAATAGATCATATTACCCTGCAGGGGTGTACTTCTTCACACACGCTCTCACCACTTACCACCATATACACGTCATGTATCTCGGCAACCTTCAAGCGGAAGCCTGGCGAGGGTGTCGGCCACAACCTGACTAACCACACAAGTCTCTAGTCTAGGTTTATCGCTTATTTGAGTCCGACCCGCAAGGAAGTTCGGCCGAGGTTTCCACTACGGCCCCAAACGATGTGTGCAGGGTTCCCAAGTCCACCATCCGGGTGCCACTTGGTACACCGGGCCACTGTGCCTAGTCTGTCCCAAGCCCACCCTGCCGAGTGCCACCTGGTAGACTACTAGCATGACCTACAAACACCAGAAACTAGTTGCAACTCCTGGACAGAGATCAAGGTGATTAATAAGTCGAGAGAGCTTGGAGTGCCCGGAGCCCAGTGTGTGGTAGTAACTGTTCTTGGACAACATACATAGAACTCAGTTCTTGAGGACGGTCCCAACGAGACAACCCACCATGTACTCCTACATGGCCTCTCATCACTACCTTTACCAAATCATGTTCACACACTTTGCTCTCAACAGTAGGACATGTTCACCCCCATTCCAATCTATCCTTGATGAATCAGACCTGACACAACTCTAAGCATAGCGGGCATAACAAGCAAGCATGAATGAGTAGGCACATCATGGCTCAAACAACTCCTACTCATGCTAGTGGGTTTTACTAATTACTGTGGCAAAGACAGGTCATGCACAGGAATGGGTTCAACTACCGCAACAAGTAATAGTTGAATCGTTGTTGTCCTAATGCAATAAAAGAGAGCAAGAGCGAGAGAGTGGGATTGAATCGAAATGTTCAATGGGGGTTGCTTGCCTGGAAGATCAGCACGGGGCACTGCTCCTCAGACAGGTACTCTCGAACACTCTCCGGAGCAGGACCTATCGAGAAGGATGGTGCCGGCAATCAATACACAAACAAATGCCACAATATGATGCATGATCATGACATGTCAAGAATGCTATGATTTGCACTAATGCATCTAGCAACAATTTAGATGAATTTCATATGGACCAAGGGTTCATATGCAAGCTCCACATTTAGCATTTTAAATGCCATTATCATGTTTTCACTTATACGATAGGTATAAGTTGCTTTGACATGCATGAAAATGGTACAAATGGATAGATTGAATTTTTCTGATAATTTTTCATATATAAATTATTTCAATCTGAGCTACGGTTTAATTTCTATGATTTTTTGAAGTTTTGCTAGTTTTCTAGAATTTCCAAAATCATTTCTGATAATAAAAATCCAGAAAAGTAAATATGATGTCAGCACTACGTCACTACTGCGTCAGTAGGTCAACCGAGCTGACCAGGGTCAAACCTGATGGCTGGGACCCACGTGTCAGTGTAACAGTGCTAAATGTGGGGTTAATTAACTCTTAACCAGAAATTATTAAGGGGCCGGGCTCTCAAGTCAGTGTCACGGGCGGCGATTAGGCCTAAGCTAATCTCCTGGCCGGCGGGGTCCACCTGTCAGGATGGCGAGTTCATCGCCGGTGACCACGGGACACGGCGGTGTCCGCGTTTCCGGCCACGGGAGCGGCGGCTAAGGCCACTGGCGCGTAGCCAGTGCACTCGCGCATCTAGGGGAGCAGGTGGGAGGCCGCGGGGGTGCCGGAGCTCACCGGAAACAAGCTCGCGGTGGTGGCCGGAGCACGGTGAAGGTGGTTTCAGCTCTACGGCGCACGGCAGGAGCTGCGGGCAGCGGCATTGGTCTTCTGGGAGGCTGCTGAGCACGGTGACGCTCGCGGATGCAAGCTGCGGTGGCCCTGGCCATGGCGGCGACATGGCCGGCGGCGGAAGCTTTGGCTCCGGTGGTTGGCGCGGCTAGGGAGCGCTATCAAGTTCGGGGAGAGAGGGGTACAATACAGTGGCTCACCATGGATTCAACCGAGGCGGAGGCAAGGCCGGGGGCGCGTCAGATACAGCGTGCGGTCGCCAGAGATCTGGGCGGCCGGAGTTAGAAGATGGCGATGGCGACGGCGATGCAGGGCATCCGGGCTCGGTTCCTTCAGCGTGGAGAAGCGGTGCTCGATGACGGTGTGGTGGGACACGTCCGCGGGGAGAGGCGTGGCCGGTGGCTGCGTGTGCGGCGAGTGGCGGCGGCGGCTGTGCTCGGGTGGGTGCACGCGAGAGACACAGGGGAGGGGATGAGCATGGGAGAGAGGGGGAGTGAGTTGGGGGCTATCGTGGCGTCGTCCAGGGCATCCAGAGAGAAGAGGGGGCAGCCAGGCAGCCTGGAGGTGGCCGGGCGCGTGGCCGCGTGCGTCGGGCGCGTGCCCCTGTCCTCCTGGCACGGAGAGGGGATGACTGGCACTGGGCCAGTAGTGTTGGGCCGCCAGTTGGGCTGCCAGGTAAGTCCTCTATCCTTTCCCATTTCTTTCCTGTTTTTCATTTCTGTAGTCTGTTTCTGATTTAGTAAAAATACCAAATCAATTTATTTACTTCTAATAAGTTTTGTAGGGACTAGGTAGATTATTCCAGAGCCCCTCACCAAAAATCAGAATTATTGAAGCAATAAAAATATTTATAGCATTTATTTGCTCCAATTCAAAATAGAATATGAATTAACTCAAAATCCAACATGGCTAGGAAAAATGTGCACCACCTCTGGTTGCTGTTTCCAGCATTTTCCAAAAATCATGAACATATTTCGAGACCATTTTGGGTTCTTTGAAATTTATTTTAGTTGAACCTACTTGAATTCCATTTGATGCTAGGGTTTGATCATCCCCCATTTCAAATTCAAAAGAATTTAAACATGATGCAATCAAATGCTAGCTAGCCTAGGTCGTTACCAGTAGCTAGGGATGTGACAACTCGCCCCCACTCAAAAGAATCTCATCCCGAGATTCAGGAGTCAGTGGGAGGAGTGTGGGGTACGCAAGTTGAAGACGATCTTCTCGCTCCCAAGTAGCTTCTCTCTTGGAATGATTAGACCACTGAACCTTGAGAAACCTGATGTTCTGACGTCGAGTGACACGCTCGGCTCGATCAAGAATGCGAACTGGGTACTCTCGATAAGTGAGTTTATCTTGGAGATCAAGCGTTTCGTGGTCTACCCCACGGATGGGATCCGAGAAGCAATGCCTGAGTTGAGAGACGTGGAAGACATCATGGGCTCAAGAAAGATGTGGGGGTAGTTCCAACTGGTAGGCAACCTCTCCTCATTTAGCGAGAATGTGAAAAGGACCAATGTAATGAGGAGCCAATTTGCCCTTGATACCGAAACGATGGGTATCCTTCAAAGGAGTAACCCGAAGGTCAGCCTTGTCGTCAACCTCATATGTTATTTCCTTATGACGACAGTCATACTGGCTCTTTTGACGAGACTAGGCTGTTTTCAAATTCTCACGAATGATGCGAACTTGCTCTTCTACTTCCTGGATCATATCCGGTCCAAAGGATTGTCTTTCCCCGGTTTCTGACCAGTTCAAAGGTGTTCGACATCTTCGTCCATACAGAATCTCGAAGGGTGCTTTCTTAAGACTGGATTGGTAGCTATTGTTATAAGCAAACTCGGCGAAAGGAAGACACTTCTCCCAATCCATACCGAATGAGATAATGCAAGCTCTGAGCATGTCTTCGAGAATTTGGTTGACCCTTTCCACCTGACCACTCGACTAAGGGTGGACAGCGGTACTGAAGGAAAGATGGGTTCCCATGGCAGTCTGGAAACTCTCCCGGAAATGAGAGGTGAAAAGACTTCCACGGTCAGAATTGATCTCTAATGGAACACCATGAAGTGACACTATTCGAGAAATATATAAGTCAGCTAGCTGACTAGCAGTGATACTGTCTCGAACAGGAAGGAAGTGAGCTACTTTAGACAGACGATCAATGATTACGAAGATAGCATTATTCCCCCTCTTGGTCCTGGGAAAGCCGATGATGAAGTCCATACCAACTTTATCCCATTTCCACTCAGGAATAGCTAAAGGCCGAAGGGTACCAGCAGGCCTCTGATGCTCTGCCTTAATGCGATGACAAACGTCACAGTTAGCAATATACTGAGTGATTTCTCTCTTCATCCTAGTCCACCAGAACCTCTGGCGTAGGTCCTGATACATCTTAGTACTACCGGGATGAATCGTGAGAGGAGATTCATGAGCCTCCTTAAGGATCAGTTGTCGCAGATGTTGGTTCTTGGGAACCACCAAGCAGTTCTCAAAGAAAACAACACCTCGATCATCCATAGTGAAACAACCAACAACCCCCTTATTAATATTTCTCTTTATCCGGGAAATTCCCGTATCCTGCTTCTGAGCAGAGATGATCTGATCCTCAAGATCAGGTTTCGCCACCAAGGTAGAAAGGGATCTGTGAGGAGCAATGTGAAGATTAAGCTTACAGAATTCCTCATGGAGAATTGGTTGACATTGTTGCAACATGAGATTGTTGCAATAGGACTTATGACTTAAAGCATCAGCCATGACATTGGCCTTTCCTGGGGTGTAAGTAATTCCTAAGTCGTAATCCGTAATCAGCTCTAACCAACATCTCTGCCTGAGATTTAGATCTGGTTGGGTGAAGATATACTTCAGACTCTGGTGATCGGTGTAAATCTCGCAACAGTTACCAAGAAGGTAATGTCGCCATGTCTTAAATGCATAGACCACGGCTGCAAGCTCTAGATCATGTGTAGGATAATTATCCTCATGTGGATGCAACTGTCGAGATGCATAGGCAATCACATGTCGATCCTGCATAAGAATGCAACCTAGTCCCTGTCGCGAGGCGTCGAAATAGATAACAAAGTCCCTAGAGAAATCTAGTGGCACAAGTACGGGAGCAGAAGTCAAGCGTCTTTTCAGTTCCTGAAAACTATGCTCACATTATGGGGACCACTCAAACTTTTTATCTTTCTTGAGAAGTTCAGTAAGAGGCTTGGCAACTTTAGAGAAGTTCTCAACGAAATGGCAACAATAGCTCGCTAGGCCAAGAAAACTCCTAACTTGTTTAACCATTTCAGGTGGAGTCCAATCAAGGATGTCCTGAACTCTCTCGGGATTGACAGCAATGCCCTTACCAGAGATCACATGGCCTAGATAGGTCACTTTTGGCAACCAAAATTCACACTTGGAGAACTTGGCATAAAGGCGGTGCTCTCGGAGTTTTTCTAACACAAGTTTGAGATGTTCGGCATGCTCTTCCTCGTTCTTCAAGTAAATAAGGATGTCATCAAGGTAAACCATGACGAACTTATCTAAGTACTCCATGAAGATCGAGTTCATCAAACGAGAGAATGTGGCTGGAGCATTGGTTAGACCGAAAGACATAACGGTGTACTCGTACTGGCCATAACGAGTGACAAAAGCTGTCTTGGGGATGTCCCCGTTTCTGATCTTGATTTGGTGGTAGCCTAACCTCAAATCCATCTTAGAAAAGACTGAGGATCTAGCGAGCTGATCATACGGGTCGTTGATCCTGGGGAGCGGATACTTGTTCTTTATCGTAACCAGGTTAACGGGACGATAATCTACAACCATCTGATCCGTACCATCCTTCTTCTTGACGAAGAGGACAGGGCAAGCCCAAGGAGAAGAACTAGGACGGATGAAACCCTTTTGCAAGGACTCATCAAGCTGCTTCTTAAGCTCAGCTAGCTCTAAGGGTGCCATCTTATAAGGTCTCCTAGAAATTGGGACAGTTCCTGGAATAAGTTCTATCACAAATTCTACATCCCTGTCAGGTGGAATGCCTGGCAGTTCTTTGTGAAAGACATCCAGGAAGTGTCGGACTACCGGAACATCTTCAAGGTCTGGGAGAGGGCTGGCATTAAGTGAATAGAGTTGACGCTCTGCAACTCTGGTAGAGATAATTACTATCTTGCCAGATGGGTGTGTAAGCTGGACGGACCTGGTGAAACAATTAATTTTGGCATGATGAGTTGTCATCCAGTCGATACCCAAAATGATGTTGATATCTGAAGACTTGAGAGCTATAAGTGAAGCAAGGAATACAAGGCTATCAACAAGGATTTCATTGCCATGGCTTACTCTAGTAGTTTGCCATCTAGACCCTGGGGTTTGGATTTCAAGCGGAGTTGGCATATCACAAAATGACATGTCGTGCAAATGAGAATAGCCTTCGGAGATGAAGGAGTGAGATGCTCCAGTATCGAATAGAACTGATGTTGGATGACAATTGACAAAGAGTGTACCCAGAACGACATCTGGATCATCATGAGCTTCTTTAGCTGAGACGTGATGTACACGTCCACCTTTAGTGGGAGCTGGCTTGATAGGGATCATCTTGCTTGATGGCTTACCACAGCCAACAGACTGCTCAGACTGGGGTGGAGCATAGCTGGCCTGAAGGTAGTCACGTGAATAGTGTCCTGGCTCTCCACATGTGAAGCAAGTCCCTGAAGTAGGACGTGGACCTACATTGGCAGGCGGTCCCCCAATAGGTCTGGGTGGAGCATACGACTGAACTGGGCGAGGCGCCACATAGGATGGCCTCGGTGCATATCTGGGTGGAAGTGCAGTGTTCAGAATCCAAATCCGGCGCTTCTGAGAACCAGAGCCGGAGGTAGAACCCAAGTCACGGGTGTGCTTACGAGACTCCTCATAAGTGAGCTGAGCTGTCTCCGCATTAATAGCCTTGTTCACACGAGCCTGGAAAGTATCGCAATGGTGTAAGTGAAGATCACGGCGCAACTTAGGGTTGAGACCCATCCTGAACCTAGCCTGCATCTTGCCGTCTGTGGACACTTCCTGTGTGGCATAACGGGCGATGTTCCCAAACTCTCTACTGTAAGCATCTACAGCCATCTTACCCTGGGTAAGACTACAGAACTCTTCTCTCTTGCGGTCAATGAGACCCTGAGGAATGTGATGCTCGCGAAAGGCCTCGGTGAACTCTCTCCAAGAGGTGATCTGACCAGCTAGAAGCATAGCCTCATAACTCTCCCACCACAGACTGGCAGGAACCTCCAAATGGTAAGTAGCATAGGTGACCTTGTCACCTTCAGCCACGTTCGCGGAACGCAGCTTATGAGTGATTCTACGGCGCCAATCATCTGCATCGAGTGGCTTAATGGAGTGATGGAAGGTGGGTGGGTTCAAGCTGATGAAGTCGTGGATGGTCACTGACTCACTGGGCTGATGTGCGGTGTTCTGCTCAATACGCGCCAACAAGTGGTTAGTCTCACGCTTGTTCCTCTCAACCTCTAACATGACTTCTGCCATAGAAGCCGGATCAGGAGCATCCTCAGCAGCTCTACTACTGCTGGCCTGACTCACACCATGACCAATAACGGCTCGAGTGGCGTGCGACATCCTGAGGAACAAAACCACAGTGAGAACAAGGATGGAATCAGCATCAACTATAGGATGCGTGATGCATCGCAAAAGCGTTAGACTTCCGAATTCCTAGGACAACTTGGGTAGCATAACGGCAATAAAATGCTCAAAATATGAGATATCCCGCAAATATGGGGTAGTACCACACTCGACATCATATACTCAAGGTTCTGTGATAGTACTAAACATTACTACACATGAAGTACTTGAAAACTGGAACACGACTCTGATCAACCATTCCTATAAGTCTACGAAATAGTAACTCGTGATCCTGATAGATAGACCGGAAGCCTAGTTTCTTAACCCCGTAGAAAAGAAGAGGGTGACTCAGAATCAGAATGACACGAGGTAAGGAGTAAAAAGAGCCTTACGTTTCCTTCCACAATAAATTCCCTTATATAACTAAAGCATTTCTAGACTCGACTTCGACCAGGTTGGCTTGGTAATCCTACAGTCAGTCAGGCTCTGATACCAAAGCTGTCAGGACCCCGATCCTAAGTCACACCGGTCTAGCATGTAACACATCATATCACTATGCGGCCTCACGCACGATAACCCACGGCTGCCGCCTTTACCTGGGTCGGGACCATTTGCGCCTTTTGGCTCACGTATATGATTGTGTCGCTAGCATCCATGTGACAGAGAACCCGGGCCGACATGACTAGTCGTAAACCAAGGTGGCACAAACTTACAGGGACAGGCATACATGACCCAGCAATGCATGTGTCGATCAGCAGCAAGTGTAACCAAGCCATAGCAAGCTACAAGGACTCCAGTAAAACACCGCGTGACATTTCCTCGTAGGGACAGACACAGGAGCAAAGAAGGACACATGCCGGTCAATCCATGTGTTCCGGATGGAAGCACTAGGAGGCATTTCCCCATAAGGAAGGCTACCAAGAATGAACAACTAGGTGTCGGATCCCACACATACCAGTGCATTTCAAACATACACACAATATGCACGATATGTGTAGATACAACATGGCATCACAACATAACTCTATGACTCAAAGTATTCATTTAAAAGGGCTCTGAGGAGCCTTACATAGCATGATATTACAAACATGGGTCTCATGACCCAACATTCAAGTCATACACGCAACTAGCGGAAGCATAACCTGTATGAGTACAGACAGCTAAAAGAAAGAAGGCTAGAAAGCCTGTCTATCTACAAGACCCTCCATAGGAACCAGACCTCTGTCTGGGATTCCCAAGCTAATCGGTCAACGTCGAACTCATCGCAGAAAACACTAGCGAGACTGAAGTCTCCTCTGCAAAAACATAAATTAAGCAACCGTGAGTACAAAGGTACTCAGCAAGACTTACATCAGAACTAACTACATATGCATCAGTATCAACAATGGGGTTGTGGAGTTTAACTACAGCAAGCCAGCTTTGACTTAGTGGCTATCCTGAACAACGACTAGCAGTAACTTCTTTGGGGTGACAGAGCGCACACGAGTCCACATAGTCACCACAACAGTACACCACTATGTTCCCGCAAAAAAACAATACACCACTATGGATCCGCTCCCGTCTCCCTACGAGAAGGCCATCCATAGCACTCACGCTTATCTTGCGCATTTTAGAGTATCCATTTCAACTTGTCTATGAACAATGTAAGCTTTCCAAGTAGTCCATATCCGTGGACGCGGCTATTCGAATAGATCATATTACCCTGCAGGGGTGTACTTCTTCACACACATTCTCACAACTTACCACCATATACACGTCTTGTATCTCGGCAACCTTCAAGCGGAAGCCTGATGAGGGTGTCGGCCACAACCTGACTAACCACACAAGTCTCTAGTCCAGGTTTATCGCCTATTTGAGTCTGACCCGCAAGGAAGTCCGGCCGAGGTTTCCACTACGGCCCCAAACGATGTGTGCAGGGTTCCCAAGTCCACCATCCGGGTGCCACTTGGTACACCGAGCCACTGTGCCTAGTCTGTCCCAAGCCCACCCTGCCGAGTGCCACCTGGTAGACTACTAGCACGACCTACAAACACCAGAAACTAGTTGCAACTCCTAGACAGAGATCAAGGCGATTAATAAGTCAAGAGAGCTTGGAGTGCCCGGAGCCCAATGTGTGGTAGTAACTGTTCTTGGACAACATACATAGAACTCAGTTCTTGAGGTCGGTCCCAATGAGACAACCCACCATGTACTCCTACATGGCCTCTCATCGCTACCTTTACCAAATCATGTTCACACACTTAGCTCTCAATAGTAGGACATGTTCACCCCCATTCCAATCTATCCCAGATTAATCAGACCTGACACAACTCTAAGCATAGTGGGCATAACAAGCAAGCATGAATGAGTAGGCACATCATGGCTCAAACAACTCCTACTCATGCTAGTGGGTTTTACTAATTACTGTGGCAAAGGCAGGTCATGCAGAGGAATGGGTTCAATTACCGCAACAAGTAACAGTTGAATCGTTGTTGTCCTAATGCAATAAAAGAGAGCAAGAGCGAGAGAGTGGGATTGAATCGAAATGTTCGATGGGGGTTGCTTGCCTGGAAGATCAGCAGGGGGCACTGCTCCTCAGACAGGTACTCTGGAACACTCTCCGGAGCAGGACCTATCGAGAAGGATGGTGCCGGCAATCAATACACAAAAAAATGCCACAATATGATGCATGATCATGACATGTCAAGAATGCTATGATTTGCACTAATGCGTCTAGCAACAATTTAGATGAAGCTCATATGGACCAAGGGTTCATATGCAAGCTCCACATTTAGCATTTTAAATTCCATTATCATGTTTTCACTTATACGATAGGTATGAGTTGCTTTGACATGCATGAAAATGGTACAGATGGATAGATTTAATTTTTTTGATAATTTTTCATATATAAATTATTTCAATCTGAGCTACGGTTTAATTTCTATGATTTTTTGAAGTTTCGCTAGTTTTCTGGAATTTCCAAAATTATTTCAGATTAATAAAAATCCGGAAAAGTAAATATGACGTCAGCACTATGTCACTACTGCGTCAGCAGGTCAACCGAGCTGACCAGGGTCAAACCTGACGGCTGGGACCCACGTGTCAGTGTAACAGTGCTAAACCTGGGGTTAATTAACTCTTAACCAGAAATTATTAATTGGCCGGGCCCACTAGTCAGTGTCACGGGGGCGATTAGGCCTAAGCTAATCTCCTGGCTGGCGGGGTCCACCTGTCAGGCCGGCGAGTTCATCGCCGGTGACCACGGGACACGGCGGTGTCCGCGTTTCTGGCCACGGGAGCGGCGGCTGAGGCCACTGGCACATAGCCAGTGCACTCGCGCATCCAGGGGAGCAGGTGGGAGGTCGCGGGGGCGCCGGAGCTCGCCGGAAACAAGCTCGCGACGGCAGCCGGAGCATGGTGAAGGTGGTTTCGGCGCTACGGCGCACGGCAGGAGCTGCGGGCTGCGGCGTTGGTCTTCTGGGAGGCTGCTGAGCACGGTGACGCGCGCGGACGCGAGCTGTGGTGGCCCTGGCCATGGCGGTGACTTGGCCGGCGGCAGAAGCTTCGGCTCTGGTGGTTGGCGCGGCTAGGGAGCGCTATCGAGTTTTGGGAGAGAGGGGTACGGTCAGCGGCTCACCGCGGATTCAACCGAGGCGGAGGCGAGGCCGGGGGCGCATTGGAGACAGCTTGCGGTCGCCGGAGATCTGGGCGGCCAGAGTTAGAAGACGGCGATGGCGACGGCGATGCAGGGCATCCGGGCTCGGTTCCTTCAGCGTGGAGAAGCGGTGCTCGACGATGGTGCGGTGGGACACGTCCGCGGGGCGAGGCGTGGCCGGTGGCTGCGTGTGTGACGAGCGGCGGCGGCGGCGGCGCTCGGGTGGATGCGCGCGAGAGAGACTGGGGAGGGGATGAGCACGGGAGAGAGGGGGGAGTGAGTTGGGGGCTGTCGTGGCGTCGTCCAGGGCGTCCAGAGAGAAGAGGGGGCAGCCAGGCAGCCTGGAGGTGGCCGGGCGCGTGGCCGCGTGCGTCGGGCGCGTGCCCCTGTCCTCCTGGGGCGGGGAGGGGATGACTGGCACTGGGCCAGTAGTGCTGGGCCACCAGTTGGGCTGCCAGGAAAATCCTCTGTCCTTTCCCATTTCTTTCCTGTTTTTCATTTCTGTACTCTGTTTCTGATTTAGTAAAAATACCAAATCAATTTATTTACTTCTGATAATTTTTGTAGGGACTAGGTGGATTATTCCAGAGCCCCTCGCGAAAAATCAGAATTATTGAAGCAATAAAAATATTTATAGCATTTATTTGCTCCAATTCAGAATAGAATATGAATTAACTCAAAATCCAACATGGCTAGGAAAAATGTGCACCACCTCTGGTTGCTGTTTCCAGCATTTTCCAAAAATCATGAACATTTTTGGAGACCATTTTGGGTTCTTTGAAATTTATTTTAGTTGAACCTACTTGAATTCCATTTGATGCTAGGGTTTGATCGTCCCCCATTTCAAATTCAAAAGAATTTAAACATGATGCAATCAAATGCTAGCTAGCCTAGGTCGTTACCAGTAGCTAGGGATGTGACACCCCCCGGGAAACTTGTACGCTAGGAATCCTTCCTTCCTTTAAGAAAGAAAAGAAAAGAGGAGGCTGGAACCTTGGCGGTTCATTAATCACCTTAAGCAAGGGAAAATGTAACACAAGACTGCCTTCAACACATAAATAGATATGTACTTGACAAAGAATTGTGAAACATCTAACTTTTATTTATTTCGCACGGGATCTGCGCCCGGCTTTGTACAAAGGATTACATGCCTTGATGGCAAACTTGTACAAAAGAGGTTGCCGGGCAGCCCGGCAACCACGCCTTACGGGTAAAACTTACGAAGATGCTCAATATTTCATGAGTTTAGCATCGGAGTGCTATCTTCGGTCTCTAGGTGGACTGTGCCAGGCCTAGTGACTCGTATTACCCGGTAAGGGCCTTCCCACTTCGGCGTCAACCTATTTTTTATCCTTCGTGGATCGAATCCCACGAGGAACAAGGTCGCCTTTCTCAAGTTCCCTGGCTTTCACTTTGCGGCTAAGGCAGCGGCGCAAATCTTGCTGCTACCGTGCAGCACGGGTAGCAGCCTGGAAACGATCTTCCTCAAGGAGTGCGAGCATCGTCATGCCGCAACTCATCTTGGTCCTCCTCACTGAAGGCCAAGACTCGAGGTGACCCATTTTTGAGTTCCGTGGGGAGTATTGTTTCTACACCAAGGCTTGCTTCCTGACCTTCTGCTTGAGGGGTCTCGCATGAGGGTAGACAGCAAGATAGTGCTCAGTTGCCCTCCTAAGAACTTCAGGGACGTCAGGTGCTTGCCGGGGAAGCACACTGGCATTCACCCGTAGGAAGGCAACGAGCTCGACTCCCTATTTGTTGCCGAGAGTGGCACTTTCAGAAAAAGTGCCACTCGTCCCATCCCCTTTCGCAGAAACTTGTTTGGTCGTGGATGCGGAAGCCTTGGCTCTCTTGCTCTTGCCGGTAGAGCTCTCTGGTATGTCCTCGATAGGCAAGCTGCACTCTGAAGTGTGCTTCCCGGAGTCCTTCCCAGAGGTCTTGTTGGTCTTCTTCTTCTTTCCTTCCCCGGGAGCTTTGGCGGCAGGGGCAAGTGCCTCGATGGCAGCTGCTGCCGTCGCCTCCTGGTAGAGCTTGTCGGTACAGATGATCGCATCCTTGTGGTTCGAATTGAGGGTGAGGACCCCCATCAGACCCGGCATCTTGATGACGTTGTACACATAATGTGACGCGGCCATAAACTTTGCCAGGGTTGGGTGGCCCAGAATCCCATTGTATGGCAGCGGCATCTTGACGACATCGAAGGTAATCTTCTCCGTCTGATAGTTGAGCTCGCCGCCGAACGTGATCGGCAACGTGACTTGGCCCTTCGGCTTGTTCCTCCCCGGACTAATCCCTTGGAAACTGCCTGTTTCCTCGAGATCTTTGTCGGGGATCTGCAACCTCTTGATCACATCTGGAGAGATCAAGTTCAAGCCAGCCCCACCGTTAACCAGCATCTTTGTCACCTTGCGGTTGCGAATCGTTGGTGAGACCAACAACGGCAAACACCCGACCGCAGTGGTGCGAACAGGGTGGTCCTCGGCATCAAAGATGATGGGCGAGTGCGACCACTTGAGTGGCTTCTATGCCTCCATCACCGGTTCCGCTGCGTTGACTTTGCAGATCCACTGCTCTAGTTGCCGGTGCGAGGAGTGCAAAGATGCGCCTCCGTCAACACACACGGCATCCACCGCATTTTGGAATTTCTTGCTGGACCCGCCTCCGTCTTCATCACTATCATCCTCTTCTTGCTGGCCCTAAGCAGCCTTCTCTTTTGGCTACTTGGCCTTGCTGTGGCGGCCTCCGCAACCACCATGGTCTTGCTTGCCGGACCCACTAGCACCATCTTGGGCCTTCTCCTTGTCTCGCTTCTCGTACTCTTGCTTCTGCTTTTCGGCAAGTTGCTCTACTTGCCGCATTGTTGGAGATCGTGGCCTTTGGTGCGGTGGATCTTGCAGTATGGCCCACCGGTCTTGTCGGCTTTCTTGCCTGCCGCAGCTTCCCGGCAAGCATCGCACCCGGCAACCTCCTTGCCGGGGATGTCTGCCTTTGGCTTCTTGGTGGCATTGGTATCGCCGGGGCTCTCGACGGCCAGTACAGTCTTGTTCTTGCGCTTTCTGTTGCGCCTCCTATTTTTCTTCTGTGGGGTTGACGCATCATCGTTCTCTGAACCGACGTCTGCATCCGCATCTTCCCCGGGGAGTCGCCTCCCTTCCTCAGCACATGCACACCTATCCGCCAAGGCGTACAGATCATTGATGGTCTTGACCTGCTCGACATTCATCTCTGACCGCATCCTGCGGTTGCGCACATTCGTGTGGAACGCGGCAACAAGAGCTGCGGGATGGATGTCGGGGATGTTGTGGTGCACACGGCTAAACCGCTGTATGTACTTGCGGAGGTTCTCTCCATCCCTTTGGGGGATCACCTGCAAATCGCTGGGCTGGCCCGGGAGCTTGTGGCCACCCTGGTAAGCGCCAACGAAATGATGGCACAGATCCGCCCAAGAAGAGATGGAGCCCTCAGGAAGGTTCATCAACCACGACCTGACGTTGGGCCGAAGCGCCAATGGGAAGTAGTTGGCGAGCACTTTCTCATCCCGTCCCCCGATAGCCTCCACCGCGATGGTGTAGATGCCAAGGAACTCGGCTGGGTTGAGCGTGCCGTCGTACTTGTCGGGCAGCTCTGGCTTGAAGGCTCGGGTGGACAGCCAGCGAACTTGATGCAGCTCACGAGTAAACGATGGGCACCCCACATCGTAGGGCAAGTACCCAGCGGCTACCGGAGCAAGCACGTTCACCATCGGCCTGGCACGGTCATCAGATTGACGACGTACTTCCCGGCGCCGCTCGATCTTCGTGTGGGCGTCTTCGTCGCACCGCTCGTTGTCAGCGTACGACACCTATGGGATCGCATGGATCCCTTTTACGGTTCGGCTAGGGAGAAGATGTACACAAAGAGCAGATCCAACGATCAACACGGGGATTTTTTACCCAGGTTCGGGCCGCTGAGTCGCGTAAAACCCTATTCCTGCTTTGGTTTATTGTGGGTGTTTGAGCTCAGATGCACGGAGCGCTTCTTGGTGAACAGTACACAGGAAGGGCGGCTACGCATGCAGCTGGGCCAGAAAGCTTCCTCCCTCCCTGTAGCTTCGCCTAGGGCCTCCTTTTATATGATAAAGGGGTCACCAATAGTGGCAAACAGCAAGTACAAGAGCTGTAAAGTTACTACAGTGTTTACATGCTTATCACTGACGACTTAGGACAAAACGCATTAAATGCTCTACTAAGGTGTCCCTTACTTTCTTGGGGATGGAAAAAGAGCCCGTCCCATCAGCGCCGCTTAACCCCATCCGCCTCTAGTGCCATGACACGCATCCAGGAGGACAAACCCTAAACGACAGGCTGGTCGCTGCGCTGAAACGGTGGCAGGGCGGTGGGATCTTGCCGGGTGCGAGTCCTTGCCGGGTCTTCGTTAGCTTTCCCGGCAAGATCATGCCGGGAACCCAGCCTTCGGCCATCTGTTTTCTGATCATTGGCTTGAACGCCTTCTTGATAATCTTGTATTTGTTTCCAGCTGTTCTCCGGCAGGCCTTGCCGCTGGGATGGCTACAACCGTCCGTGCACAAGTATGGGGTACTAAAAGACCCAAACTTTAGTACACCGACAGAAGCCCCCGGGCCTAGGCCATACACGGGTGCGAGGCGTTGTTGGGCTAGGTCCAAACAGTGCACGGGCATGCGTGGCAGGAGTTAACTGTCGTAATCATCTTATTTACCGCGCTCCCCCACGACGCGCATTAAATGCGGGACGTGGGATACGTGCGCGGAACGGCCGCAGTAGCAGTGCGCTCATAATAGCACATTCACATTGATTTAGTAAAGAGGCAGCCCTGCGCCTTCCCCATAAAACGAAATCCGTAGAGGCGCTGCTCATTTACCTCTCGTATTTTCCAATCAGGAAACCATCGTCGCCTTCTTCCTCGAGCTTGAAACAGAGCCTCCCCCATCCATTCGCCACCCCCACGTCCTCATCATCCTCGGCCTCCGCTTCCACAGCCGTCATGCTGCCCAAAGCAAGCAAGGGCAAAGCGGCGAAAGCCATTGGCTCGGATGCAGAGACGGAGGGGATCGATCTGGTGGAGATGCGGAAGGAACACGTCGTCTTCGCCCCGACGCTTGACATGCGCGCCCTGGTTGAGCGGTACATGTGTATGTGGGGGAAGGAGACGAGGGCTCACCCTGCTACTCGCGTGCTCCCATCTTCCGTCGAGGGCGGTCCAGATAAATTCCCCTTCTTTGTCGCTTACTTTTACTGCGGGCTCTGCCCTCCGTTTTCTGATTTCTTCATTGACATCATGTACACATACGGCTTCCGTCTCTTGGATTTTACGCCGAATGCTGTGACATGCATGTCAGTCTTTGCCCATCTCTGTGAAAATTTTGCCGGAGTAGTTCCCAGCACAGCCCTCTTTTGCCACTACTTCATTCCCCGTATCGAAGCGGGAGACGCCCTTTCTGGTTCTATCACCTGGATTCCAAGGGCATGGAATAAAGACATATACCCAGACGGTCTCTACTGTAAGAAGTGGGAAGAATGGCGGGCCGAGTGGTGCTGGATTAAGGAGGAAGATCCTCAGCCATTCTGCTTGCCCCGACAAACGAAGGTGGTTCGCGACAAGGACTGGAGCGGCCTCGATCCTCAGGATGAGAAGCTCGCAATCACAATTACCAGGATCCACCGTCTTAGGGTTGCTGGGGTCACAATAGAAATGGTTGGCGCTGATTTCCTCCGCCGCCACATCGCCCCTTTGCAGAACAAAGGGAGACCAGCCTGGGAGTTCAAGAATGCAGCAGACATCATGAGGCTGCGCCCTGGTTTGAACAACAACTTGACAGTCTTGCAGCACACAGCTCTCTGCTACAAACTGTTCAGGCCTGATGGGAAATATAAGTTGTCGGCTGGCGTAATTCCCCTGTGCAACAACTCTGCCTTGGGCTCAATCATCGCCATGATGCCAGTGTGTAATGCTCACGGCCTTGACGGAACATGGGAAGAGCCATCCTCGGAGCACGCACAGGAGTTCTTTGATAACTTGTCGGAGAAAGCCATCCGGGAAGAGCCAACCCTTATCCGCCCCACCACTGATGACGAAGTGGCTTATATCGCCAGTAGGGCGGAAGAGGTGAATCTAGCCGCAGAGGCCGGCAACTTTGGCTTCGCGGAAGAGGAAGCCAGTGAAGAAGAAATAATGTCAGAGGAGACCCTTGCCGAGCAAGGTGAAATTGCCGGGGAGCAGAGTGGCATGGTTGCCGGGAGCTCTTCTGTCGAAGATACAACCGAAGAACAGCTGCACGAGGAGCCCCCAGCTCCAGAGAAGAAGAAACGTGTTCTTCGGAAAGCCGTCTCTGGCGTCCCAACACATCATCCTTCCTTAAGTGGTGAGGTCCCCGGCAAGAGGACGGCCGACAAGGCTGCGCAGCGGCAAGTAGCCCAACAGCAGTATGAATTATATTACTATGATGACTGCGCTCACCAGAATGTCTTGGAAGTTGGCCGGCTGTGACGTCGCCGGTCCTGTGGCTAGGCTCAGCATCGTGGCGGGGGTGCTGGGCACCCGCACCACTTGCGCCTCCTGCGCCACCCGTCCCAACCGTAGCGCCCGCGCCGGCTGCGCCGCCTGTGGCTGCCTGGGAAGGTGGCTTGGACACGGTAGGAGCCTTCATGGCTCCACTCTTTTTCTTCGGCGCCATCGACAAAGATGATGCAGTTGGTACTCACACTACCAAAGAACTGATTTGTGACACACACTGCCCCTACCTGGCGCGCCAAAGATGTCGTGGGAAATGACTATCTATGGGACCGAACGGGTCCCTTTGCGATTCGGCTCAGGGGACGTGCATGGGACAAAGAGCAAGTTTTCAGTAAGACCAAGAACACACGGGGGATTTATCCAGGTTCAGGCCGCTATGAGCGTAAAACCCTACTCCTGCTCTGTGGTTGATCGAATATGAACTCTGTTTACAGGGAGCGCAGTTTTCCGGCAAGGTGCCCGGGAAAATGCAGCTACCGCGTGTAATTGAACTTGGTGTCGACCATTCTACCTGTAGCCGTGGGCCTCCTTTTATAGGCCAAGGGGTTACCACAATGGCTAATACGGTCATTACAGAGTGTGAACAGTGACTTGCACCGTCATCACATTTATCTTCCAACGGGGTAAGACAAACGCATTTAATGCACCGTAAGGTGCTACGTCGGGGTGGCGAGGCCTTGGGCAAAAGATCTATACCACCGGTCCTGGCGCCCTCCTGTAATCTTGACATGTCCTAGGGACGGGTGTCATTAAAGTTAATCTCAGCACGGCGCGCTGACATGTGCCTTGGACGGCCATGTTGACTGCCTGCCAGCTCGACACCTAGCCCACAAGCCTATCTGGTCGATGGTAAGGTGGAGCGGTAATGGGACAGAACAAGCCTGCTGGCACGGAGATCGCCGGGCCTTGCTTGCCGGCAAGGGAACTTGCCGGTAACCATAGCCTTAGTCTTTACCTTGCAGGGGTGAAGCTTGCCGGCAAGAACAACGTCGATCTTCAGTACTTAGAATAGTACTTCTCGATGACCTGCCTTGAGGTCTTCTTCACGGTCTTGGTATTGAGTCTTGGGTTGTAGTTATCCTCCGTCAAGACCTTGCCGGAAGGGAGGCTACAACTGCCTGTGCACAAGTCTGGGTACGAGGGCACCCATGTCTTAGTACACCGACACCCAGGTCCTCGGATCATCGCCCTTGTTCCCAGCGAGCTCTCGCCGCTGGATTCCGTCGCCGTCAACGGCAATCTTCTCCGCCGTTGCCGCCTTAGCTAGTCTTCACCAAGTTAGGGTAAGACTCGACCCCCTCTGTGCTCCCAAATCTGATTCTATGCATGGATGGATGCGCTTAAATCTTGCCACAGTATACAATTCAATGTCCACAAAAAGTTCCTAGCTAGATTTAGACTCGAGTTGAAATTTTAGGTTTAGGGTTTCTCAGATTACATCTCGAACCGACCGAATTGAGGCAACTCAGCATCACCGATTTGGCCCTGGCCAGTGCACGCGGTACACTTTGGTGAAACCAAATGATACTGAATCGGTGTGACCGAATCTGTCATTTTGTTGCAGCATGCACGCTTTGGTGGAACCAGGACTAGCTTCGGTCTAACCAAAATTGCAAACCCTAGTTCCAATTGTTGCCTCGGTGTAACCGAATTTTTAAATCGGTAGATCCGAAATGCTCTCTGTGAAAACCTAAAGCTGAAGTTTAAACTTGAATATTTTCAAAAACGGTTGTGTTTTGTGATGCTCATCTACTCCACTCTATCTATTATAATTCACAGGGCCAGTTGTCATCATGTCAGATGCCAATGATAGCCAGAACAGGTCAGTTGAGCCAAGTGTTGACTTGGAGGCAGGTACTAGTGCTGAAGAGAGTTACCATGAGGGAGAGAGGAGCTCTCCAAGTCTGCGCAAAGCTGCCAGAAGGAGAAGAAAAAGGAAGAATTCTGATGAAGAGGATGAAGACTTCCAGGTTGAGGTCACGTCCAAGAAGAAGGCTCTAGTTCAAAAGAAGTGTGCAAATACTCGAAAGGAAAGAGGAGTGACCAGGAAGGTGTCTGCATCCACTGCTACCAAGAGAGGCATCCCCTCAAAAATCCAGGAGGATCTCAGCAAGGCCAGAGCAAGTCTATGCCTAAGGCTGCAGGAAAGAAGAGGGAGAGGAAGCAAACTGCTCAAGTGGTGTTCAAACCTACTTCCATGAGAAGAGATGATGCATCTGAAGAAGAAGAGCAAGATGCCAATCCACCTCCTCCCAAACAGCAAAAGCTCATGAGTGATGCTATGAGGACAGCCACAATCTCCAAGGCCAAGCCTGCTATTGCCCCTAAGCCCAAGAGGACTACCAGAGATGTGTCTGCTGCAGAGAAGAACAAGGCCCCATTGCCTCAAACAAATGAAGATGAAGATGCTGAAGCCCTAGTGCTAAGGAAATTGAGACCCAGGCTGCCTGAGCATGATGATACACATCCTTTGGCAGAAAACATGAAGGAAAGGAAAGACAAAGGATTGAGGAAATGGAGAGAGTTTGATTGTTACTCAGTGAGAAGGAGAACTGCTGTGGATTATCGTTTCCATACCAAGGAGCAACAAGACTTCTATGAGACAGTGCTCCTTGACAAGAAGCCAGTGGTCAGTGACATGAGATGGATGGACTGGAAGTAAATTGATGCTAATGAAGATCATTTCCCCCATGTTCATGAAGATTTCAGATCTGTTGGTATTGATGAGTTCATCGGGAAGAAGTTGACTACATGGAACGATGAGATGATCATGCAATTCTATTCTACAACTCACTTCTACCCCAATGGTAGAATAGTCTGGATGACTGAAGGAGTAAGATATCAATCCAGTGTGATTGAGTGGGCAACACTACTAGATGTTCCAAAGGCTGATGAAAATGACATTGATGTCTATGCCAAACCTAAGATGGATCACAACTCCATGGTCAATATGTACACAGAGATACCCAACAAGTACAACGAGTCTCACAAGCTTGGTTCCGTATACCATTTGCTTGCTGGCTACTACTTGTGAGCTGCATTGGTAATTCCCTGAAGAGGAAGGGAGATGCAGTACAGTAGAGATAAGTATTTCCCTCAGTTATGAAACCAAGGTTATCAATCTAGTAGGAGAACCACGCAACACCTCATTAGCATCACCTGCACACAAAACAACAAATCCTTGCACCCAACGCAAACAAGGGGTTGTCAATCCCTCGGCGGTAAATTGCAAGATTAAATTGTATATGATAGATAGATAGATTGAACTAAAATATAAAATAAAATAAATAAGATAAAAATGCAGCAAGGTATTTTTAGGGTTTTTAATATATGATTTAGATAGACCCGGGGGCCATAGTTTTCACTAGAGGCTTCTCTCATAAAAATAGCATACGGTGGGTAAACAAATTACTGTTGGGCAATTGATAGAAAAGCAAATAATCATGACGATATCCAAGGCAATGATCATGTATATAGGCATCACGTCCGAGACAAGTAGACCGACTCCTGCCTGCATCTACTACTATTACTCCACACATCGACCGCTATCTAGCATGCATCTAGTGTATTAAGTTCATGAAGAACGGAGTAACGCCTTAAGCAAGATGACATGATGTAGACAAAGTAAACTCACGCATGAATAAACCCCATCTTTTTACCCTTAATAGCAATGATACATACATCTCATGTCCCTTTCTATCACTGGGATTGAGCACCGCAAGATCGAACCCATTACAAAGCACCTCTTCCCATGGCAAGATAAATCAATCTAGTTGGCCAAACCAAATCAATAGATCGGAGAAGAAATACGAAGCTATAATAATCATGCATAAAAGAGTTCAGAGAAGACTCAAATAATATTCATGGATAATCTGATCATAAACTCACAATTCATTGGATCCCAACAAACACACCGCAAAAAGTGATTACATCAGATAGAACTCCGAGAACATCGAGGAGAACATTGTATTGAAGATCAAAAAGAGAGAAGAAGCCATCTAGCTACTAACTATGGACCCGAAGGTCTATGGTAAACTACTCACGCATCATCGGAAGGGCAGCAAGGATGATGTAGAGCCCCTCCGTGATCGATTCCCCCTCCGGCGGAGTACCGAAAAAGGCCTCCAGATGGGAACTCTTAAGAACAGAAGCTTGCGGCGGCGGAAAAAGTATTTCGTGGACTACCCTGTTGGTTTCCCGATTTTTGGGAATTTATAGTGGTGGAATTAGGTCAAAAGGGGCAGAGGTGGGCCCACGAGGCACCAGGGTGCGCCTGCCCCCCCAGGCGCACCCTGGTGGCTCGTGGCCACCTCCTGGGTCTTCTGGCCCTCTCCCGAAGCTTCTAGTGTTGGTTATGTCCAGAAAAAATCTCCAAAAAGTTTCGTGGCATTTGGACTTCGTTTGATATTGATATTCTGTAAAACCAAAAACAGGCAGAAAACAGCAACTGGCACTGGGCACTAAGTTAATAGGTTAGTCCCCAAAAATGATATATAATTGTTGTAAATGTATATAAAAACATCCAAGATTGATAATATAATAGCATGGAATAATCAAAAATTATAGATATGTTGGAGACGTATCGGCATCCCCAAGCTTAATTCCTGCTCGTCCTCGAGTAGGTAGATGATAAAAACAGAATTTTTGATGTGGAATGCTACCTATCATATTCATCATATATTCTTTTCTTTTATAGCATGGACATTTGGATTTGAATGATTCAAAGCTATAGTCTATAATTTGATATGAAGATATAAATACTCAAGCATACTAACAAGCAACCATGTCTTTCAAAATATCAACGCTAAAGAAAGTTATCCCTAGCCCATTATGCTCAATCATTGATCCATTCATGAAACACACTCAAAATTAGCTACACACAATGCACAAGTATGACAATAGTGCTCTCTAGTTGGTGCTTTATAAGAGAAGATGGAGACTCAAAATAAAAATAAAAATCGCATAAAAGTAAATAGATAGGCCCTTCGCAGAGGGAAGCAGAGATTTGCAAATGTGCCAGAGCTCAAAGCTTAAATTAGAGAGATGAAAAATATTTTGAGAGGCATGCTTTTCCTGTCAACGAAAATGACCGAGAATTCCCAATATCTTCCATGCTAGACACATCATAGGCGGTTCCCAAATAGAAAGTAAAGTTTATTTCCTTTCCACCATTCTTTCACAATCCATGGCTAGCTGTATCCACGGGTGCCCTCCATACCAACACTTTCCAAGGAATTTTGTTGTTATTAATTTTGATTTCATTGTGGGACTGGGCATCCCTATACCAGCCACTCTCTCGTGCAATGACAAGTGAATAAACACTCATCGTGAGAATAACACACCTAGCATGGAAAATATTGGCCACCTCCTGCCGCTTCATGAGCGGTACGGGCACACAAAATGGAAAAATTATTTTGAAAATTAGAGTTGGCACAGGCAAATTTACTTGGAACGGCATGGAAATACCGCATATAGGTAGATATAGTGGACTCATTTGGCACAACTTGGGTTTAAGGAGTTTGGATACACAAGCAGTATTTCCGCTTAGTACAAATGAAGGCTAGCATATAGATTGAGAAGCAACCAACCAAAAAGCGAAAACGGTCATAAACATGCATTGAACATAACTAACACCGAATAATGCACCATATGTAGGATATAATTTCGTTGCATAACTATTAACTTAATGTGCATGCATAGGGAATCACAAACCTTAACACTAATATTCTTACTAAATCACAATTACTCACTAACATGACTCACATATCATCATCTCCATATCGCAAAACTATTGCAAGGAATCACACTTGTCATATCCAATTATCTATATGAAAGTTTTTATTATATCCCTCTTGAATATTCATCACTTTGGGACCAAATTCATATCTTGTGCAAATAACCATTACTATTGTCAAGTCTCAAAAAGATATAAGTGAAGCATGAGAGTGCATATATTTCTTCAAAATTTTAATCTTATCAACTCTCAAAATAATATAAGTGAAGCATGAAAGTGCAAATATTTCTTCAAAATTTTATCTCATCAACTCTCAAAATAATATAAGTGAAGCATGAGAGTTTAAATATTTCTTCAAATATAGCCACCGCCGTGCTCAAAAAGATTCAAGTGAAGCACTAGAGCAACTGTCTAGCTCAGAAAATTTAAGTGAAGCACATAGAGTATTCTAACAAATTATGATGGACGTGTGGCTCTATCAAATTGGTGTGTCCAGCAAGGATGATTGTGACAAAATAAAAAAGGCAAACAAAGCAAGGACTCATATAATACATGACGCTCCAAGCAAAACACATATCATGTGACGAATAAAAATATAGCTCCAAGTAAAATTACCGATGGTTGGTAGAAGAAAGAGGGGATGCCTTCCGGGGCATCCCAAAGCTTAGATGCTTGAGTCTTCCTTGAATATTACCTTGGGGTGCCTCGGGCATCCCCAAGCTTAGGCTCTTGCCACTCCTTATTCCTTCATCCATCGTGATCTCACCCAAAACTTGAAAACTTCAATCACACAAAACTCAACAAAACCTTCGTGAGATCCGTTAGTATAACAAAACAAATCACTATTTTAAGTACTGTTGAAAACCCATTTATATTTTATTTTTGCATTATACCTACTGTATTCTAACTTCTCCATGGCTTATACCCCCCGATACAATCCATAGTTTCATCAAAACAAGCAAGCAGTGCATCAAAAACAGAATCTGTCAAAAACAGAACAGTCTGTAGAGATCTATTTAAGAGCTATACTTCTGTAACTCAAAAAATTCTGAAAAATTAGGACAACGTGGAAAATTCATATACCAATACTGTGTAACAATTTCTGATTTTTCTGACGCTCCAGTACAGAACCAAAATTCCAGCACTGGACGCAAAACTTTCTGTTTTCCAAACAGCATCAATTATACTATCTTCCAAATCATACCAAAGGTTTTACTTGGCACAAACACTAATTAAAACATTAAAACTCAATCATAACAGTAGCATAAATGTGAAAACACACAATAATAGAAACAATAGGTAAAAATTTATTTTATTCATTGGGTTGCCTCCCAACAAGCGCTATTGTTTTATGCCCCTAGCTAGGCATAATGCATAGTTTCAAGTATTATCATCTTTGGTTTTAGTAATCTTTATAGGGGTTTTCTCAAACCCGGGAGGCTCTTTACACTTCCCATTATTCTCAGGAAATGAGGCAATTTTAAGGTCTAGAATATCTAATCGTTTATTGCATAGAGTAATCAAAGTGTTCATGCGATTGAGGTTTCTACTAATATTTTTAAGAGGTTCGTTAGACTTTTGCAACTCAACCAAATTTTTCTGCATGTCACCCAATTTGTCTAATATTTAAGCCCCCACTTGAGTAAAAGCAAAACCCTTTTGTAGTGGTGGAATCCCCAATATACCCTCTATTATTTCATAGGCGGTATTGGCCTCACTTTCAATAAAATTCCCTTTTGCGGCAAAGTCCAAAAGTTGTCTATGATGCATGGTTAAACCTATATAGAAATTGCGAAGCAAAATTTTTAGATCCCCTTTTACAGAGCAAATACGGTAGGATTCCACTAACCTATACCAAGCATCTTTAAGATTTTCTCCTTATTTCTGTTTGAAGTAAAGCACTTCAAAATCCGGCGACAAAGGAGGGATAGTTACGCTAGTCATGATGACAAATCAAGCATAAAAGCAAACGGAAAAATATTTTTGTATTTTTGTAAAAAAAAATTAGAAGTGGGGGAGATGAAAACGAGAGGCAAAGGCAAATAAAATAAATGCAAGGAGATGTAAGTTTTATACATAGGTACTAGATAGATGTTGATCATGTCTCCCCGGCAACGGCGCCAGAAATTCATCCTGCTACTTGTGAGCTGCGTTGGTAATTCCCTGAAGAGGAAGGGATATGCAGTACAGTAGAGATAAGTATTTCCCTCAGTTATGAAACCAAGGTTATCAATCCAGTAGGAGAATCACGCAACACCTCGTTAGCAGCACCTGCACACAAAACAACAAATCCTTGCACCCAACGCAAACAAGGGGTTGTCAATCCCTCGGCGGTAAATTGCAAGATTAAATTGTACGTGATAGATAGATAGATTGAACTAAAATATAAAATAAAATAAATAAGATAAAAGTGCAGCAAGGTATTTTTAGGGTTTTCAATATATGATTTAGATAGACCCGGGGGCCACAGTTTTCACTAGAGGCTTCTCTCATAAAAATAGCATACGGTGGTTAAACAAATTACTGTTGGGCAATTGATACAAAATCAAATAATCACGACGATATCCAAGGCAATGATCATCTATATAGGCAACACGTCCGAGACCAGTAGACCGACTCCTGCCTGCATCTACTACTATTACTCCACACATCGACCGCTATCCAGCATGCATCTAGTGTATTAAGTTCATGAAGAACGGAGTAACGCCTTAAGCAAGATGACATGATGTATACAAAGTAAACTCATGCATGAATAAACTCCATCTTTTTACCCTTAATAGCAACGATACATACGTGTCATGTCCCTTTCTGTCACTGGGATTGAGCACCGCAAGATCAAATCCATTACAAAGCACCTCTTCCCATGGCAAGATAAATCAATCTAGTTGGCCAAACCAAATCAATAGATCGGAGAAGAAATACGAAGCTATAATAATCATGCATAAAAGAGTTCAGAGAAGACTTAAATAATATTCATGGATAATCTGATCATAAACTCACAATTCATCGGATCCCAACAAACACACTGCAAAAAGTGATTACATCGGATAGAACTCCAAGAACATCGAGGAGAACATTGCATTGAAGATCAAAAAGAGAGAAGAAGCCATCTAGCTACTAACTATGGACCCGAAGGTCTGTGGTAAACTACTCACGCATCATCGGAAGGGTAGCAACGACGATGTAGAGCCCCTCCGTGATCGATTCCCCCTCCGGCGGAGTACCGGAAAAGGCCTCCAGATGGGATCCCTCAAGAACAGAAGCTTGCGGCGGCAAAAAAAAGTACTTCGTGGACTCCCCTATTGGTTTCCTGATTTTTGGGAATTTATAGTGGTGGAATTAGGTCAAAAGGGGCAGAGGTGGCCACGAGCCACCAGGGCGCGCCAGGCGCGCCCTGGTGGCTCGTGGCCACCTCCTGGGTCTTCTGCCCCTCTCCCGAAGCTTATAGTGTTGGTTATGTCCAGAAAAAAATCTCCAAAAAGTTTCGTGGCATTTGGACTTCGTTTGATATTGATATTCTGTAAAACCGAAAATAGGCAGAAAACAGCAACTGGCACTGGGCACTAAGTTAATAGGTTAGTCCCAAAAAATGATATATAATTGCTGTAAATATATATAAAAACATCCAAGATTGATAATATAATAGCATGGAACAATCAAAAATTATAGATACGTTGGAGACGTATCACTGGCCTAGCTACCTCCAATACCATCATGAGGCATACTTTAATGCCAAAATCGGAGATGAGAAGATGATTAGAGGCCACTCCATCAACATGCTGCATCATATTGATCAACATCAGAAGTTCAAGGTGATGGATCTCATTGTAGAGAATATGAAGAGAGCTGCTGCCGACCAGAAGAGATCATGTGGCTTTGCACCACATATCCAGATGCTCATTAATTCTAAGGGTGCAAACAAGTCATTTCTACTGGATCGTGAACATTTGCCGCCACAGCCTGAGTTTGAGGACAACACTGTGATGATGGATCCTTCCCATCCTACCTCAGCTGCAGCACAAGCAGAAGCAGAAGCTACGAGGACTGCTGAGCCAAGTGCTCCCACTGCCCCACATTTGAAGACCAAGAATGACCAGATGAACTATCTTGTCCAAGCTACTCGAATGATTGAGCGGAGTTTGGCCAACCTCGCAGAGAATCAGAAGAGTCTTGAGAGGATTATTGAGACAAAATTTCATGATCCGGACATCAAGGTCACTGAGATACAGACTACTGTTGAGACTCTGAAGAAAGAAGTGGATGAAGTTCGGATGCCAACTAGCAGTGATGATGAGCACACAGGCACAGGTCTTCCCACAACTACCCAGTTCCAGAAGATGCCTAGGTCAGCAGCCCTGTCAGTCACTTCCAGAGCCACAGTCTCAGCTCCAGCTACTGCACCATTTGTTGCACCATCAGTTCCTCCAGTTGCTTCTACAGCACCAGCTCAACAGACATCAGCCGAGATCTTTACAGATACACTTCTCTCCACTCTGACCTCGTCTATGCGCACCGGCACTGCAAGTCAGAGGACTTCATCACCAGGAGCTGCCAGAGATCGAGCCCAGAGCGACGTTTAGTTCTTTACTTATTCAAACTTTTTGGTACTTGGTGCCAAAGGGGGAGAATTTGTATAGATCATTAGGGCTTCGAAGGATAGAGTGCTTTGCTTTTTCTCGTTTGTTTTCTTTGTTTTCGTGCTACCTTGAGATACTTTTGGTTGATGCTTGTATGAAATTATGCTACTTTGTGCTTGATCATACTGTACTCTATTGATATGCATGCTTGATTATCTATCTATATGCTCTTTGTATGATCATTCACTTGTTTGCTTGGTGATGAGTGCTTACTTCATTGCAATCATGTCATTTTGAGCGCTCCACCAAGATGTATGTGACATGGAAGAGTGACCCATGATCCTAATCGATTGTGCATTTGCATTCAAATGCAACTCTTTAATAATGCACAAATTTAGGGGGAGCTCTTGCTTATCACATACTTCTCAAAGCGATGATGTATTTCATTGATTATATCTTTTGTCGAAGCTTTGATCTATATGTTGACATCAATTACCAAAAATGGGGAGACTAAATGTGCAACTAATCCCCGGGTGGTTTTGGTAACTAATAACAACATATATGTCATTGATCTAATGCTCATTGATATTAGATTTCAGGGAAGATCAATGATTGGCATGGCAAGGACTAGTGATTGTGGACCCCTCAAAATGCTAAGGACAAGAATTGGCAAAGCTCCAAGACTCTTCATTTTTGGTTAAGTGATCCAAGATCACATTGAGTCCATAGGAAAGCTAATACTATTAAAAGGGGATGAGGTTTTGATCATGACTCAATTTCTCAAGTGCTTAGTGGTATTGCTCCAAAACCCTCAAACACTTCTCCACATCACTTCTATCCAAAACCCTAACAGCATCATCTCGGTCCCACCGAATTTCCACATCCCAGACTCACCGAGATAATCACACATATTGCCTAAGACAAACCCTAACTTTTCGGTGCAACCGAAATGGCTCTCCGTCTCACTGAGATGGCATGACCAAGTTTCTGTAACGATGTCACTTCACTTCGGAATTTCCGAGATGAAATTTTTGGAACTACCGAAATGAGGTCTTGCCCTAGCCATTGCAATTCGGTCCCACCGAGATGTTCTAATCGGTCTCACCGAGACTTCCAACGTTCGAATCTTTTACACTAGTCGGTCTCACCAAGATTTTGGTTCGGTGTCACCGAGTTGGGTCAAAGACTTGTAACGGTTGGACATTTGGGTGAAGCCGATTTATACCCCTCCACCCCCACTTACTCTCTAAGAGAGCCATCAGAACGAACCTACACTTCCACCATTCATTTTCTAAGAGAGAACCACCTACTCATGTGTTGAGATCAAGAGATTCCAATCCAACCATTTGAACCTTTATTTCTAGCCTTTCCCAAGTTGCTTTCCACTCAAATCCTTCTCCTACCAAAGCCAAATTTGTGAGAGAGTGATTGAGTGTTGGGGAGACTATCATTTGAAGCACAAGGGCAAGGAGTTCATCATCAACAACACCGTATATTACCTTTTGGAGAGTGGTGTCTCCTAGATTGGTTAGGTGTCACTTGGGAGCCTCCAAGATGTTGTGGAGTTGAACCAAGGAGTTTGTAAGGGCAAGGAGATCGCCTACTTCATGAAGATCTACCCAAGTGAGGCTAGTCCTTCGTGGACGTAAGCCATGGTGAAATAGGCAAGGTTGCTTCTTCATGGACCCTTCGTGGGTGGAGCCCTCCATGGACTCGCGCAACCGTTACCCTTCATGGGTTCAAGTATTCATCAACGTGGACGTACGATAGCACCACCTATCGGAACCACGCCAAAAACCACCGTGTCTTCATTGTGTTTGATTTCTCCGATCCCTCCTTTACGTTCATATGCAAAGTCTTTCACAACTCTTAGACTTGCATGTGTAGGGTGTTTCTTGACTTGATAGAATTGCTAAAACTTTCCAACAACTAAAATTGGGAAAGGGATAATTTTTTATTTGGTCAAGTAGTCTAATCACACACCCCCCTCTAGACATACTTTCGATCCTACAGTTTGCCCTATCAATCTCAGCGCAGACGGTTAGCAATACTTATTTGACAGCGATCTTTTACATTATCGCCCACAGTTGGTTTCTTGAATTGTTTGCCCTGTCGAGCACACAATTCACAAAAAAAATCGTATGTGCTGTCTAGAATTATCGCACACAATTCTGATTACCGGCCTGTTTGCCGGGTATCACAGACATCTTGTTACGCCAAATCATTTGTGTTCTTCTGGATCATCGCAAACAGTTCATCTGAGTGACCTGTATGCTGTCTATCACACACATCTGGATCTAGGTAATCGTTTGTGTTATTTTCGCTCATCGCAAACTATTCATCCGAGTGAACTGTATGTCGTCTATCGCACACATCTGGATTTGGGTAACCGTTCGCACATGCCGGCAATCTCCCTCTTCATGTTATTTTGTATCATCGCAAATAGTTTGTATGGATCAACTGTATGCCACGTATCGCACATGCAACTCTTTTCTGAATCGTATTTGATGTCTGTGTCATCGCACATAGTTCGTTTTATTGGTGACGGTTTTATTATGATACCGTTTGTGATTAATGCATCGCACACAGTTTGGTCGATTGGTCTCCTATACATGTGTCGCGTTAGGACCATCTTGCAGTAGTGCTCCCTCGAGTTTCAAGACTATGTCCTCATTTGGCGGGAGCAAGTGATTGGCGGACGAAGGGAGAAAGGCGACCCACCCATCACGACTTGGAACCAAATGAACGATATCATGCGAGCATGTTTCGTGCCTACTCACTACAACCGTGATCTCTTCAAGAAGTTGCAAGGCACAAAGTCAGTTGAAGAATACTAACAAGAAATGGAAGTTGCCATGATACGAGCCAACGTCAAGGGAGATGATGAGCAAACTATGCCACGCTTCTTGAATGGCCTCAACCACCCAATCAAGAAGATTGCTGATTTCCAACCTTACTCCAACCTGCTCGAGCTAGTGCACCAAGCGACCAAGGCAGAACGACAAGTCCAAGTTGACTTCAAGTACTCCAAGTACTCTTCCAAGACCTACGGCTCCTACTCCCAAGCTTCCACAACTACAGCGCCTTCAACTACAACTCGAGCTTCACCAAACATTGGTGACAAATCAAGTTCCAAACAAGCTATGACATCTTTGAGTCGTCCTCCTTCAAGCAACTACAAGCCAAGAACTTCCTCATCAGCTCCAACGGATGCAACCACCAAGATAAGTTCAATTCAATGTTTCACTTGCAAGGGTCGAGGCCACAAGACATTTGAGTGCCCCACATGGTGCACCATGATTGCCAATGATGACGGCACCTATGACTCCATGAGCGAGGAAGAAATGGAAGCACTAGAGCACGTGGCCATGCATCACCAAGTGAATGAAGATGAAGATGCGCAAATCTTTTGCGACAACGATCCGAGCCCCTCTCTCGTTGTCTCCAAGATCTTGACACTTCAACAACAACAAGATGAAGACCAACATTGCCATATCTTCCACACCAAAGCGGGCATCCAAGGACGTTCCGTCAAGGTGATCATCGACGGCGGAAGTTGCCACAACTTGGCAAGTGAAGAATTATGCTCCAAGCTACAACTAGTCAAGAAGAAGCACCCTCGCCCCTACAAAGTTCAATGGCTAAGTGACTCTGGCACCATTCAAGTGGAGCACACCCTCCAAGTGTCCTTCAAGATCGGCGCATAAGAAGACACGTTGGAGTGTGATGTGGTTCCAATGTCTGTGTGCCATCTATTCTTAGGACGACCTTGGAAATTCAATCATGGTGTCATCCACAACGGACGGACCAATCACTATAGATTCAAGATAAAGGGCAAGGAATATGTGCTTCGACCCATGTCTCCAAGTCAAGTGATCGCAGACAAGCAAGCATCAAGCCATCGTGGAGAGACTAGTGAGAAAGTGAACCACCCAAAAGAGAGTGAGTGCCACAAGCCAAAATTGAGTGACTCCACGATGAGCGACAAGAAAAACTTAGTTCTCCTAGCCACACCAAAAGAGATTTGAGGGATGTGAGTGAGAGCCCATCAAGTGTTCTTCACTTTGTACTTGTGTGCACAGATAAAGCGGTGAGGACTAATACTTCACAACATCTACCTTTGGTTTTGTCTCATTTATTGTAGGAATTCACGGATATCTTCCCCGATGAGCTACCTTTGGGACTCCCTCGACTTCGTAGAATCGAGCACCGCATCGACCTCATTCCCGACGCACCTCTACCAAACAAGGCACCGTACCGCATCAACCCCGACGAGACCAAATAGATTCAAAGGCAAGTACAACACCTCCTCGAGAATGGGTATGTACGCGAGAGCCTAAGTCCATGTGTCGTTCTGGTTATTCTTGTGCCTAAGAAAGATGGCAGTTACCATATGTGCTCTGATTGCCGTCCCATAAATGCTATCACTGTTCAATATCGTCACCCCATTCCACGCCTTGATGACATGCTAGAGGAGCTTAGCGGTGCCACTATTTTCTCAAAAGTTGATCTTAGAAGTGGCTACTATCAAATTCACATGCAAGAGGGTGACGAATGGAAAACGGCTTTTAAAACCAAGTTTAATAAACGGCATGCCAAATGGAGTGAATTCATTGAATCCTTTCCTTATATTATCAAGTATATCAAGGGTAAGGAAAATGTAGTGGCGGATGCTCTTTCCCGCAAATGCACGTTAGTTACTCAACTTGAATTGAATGCTACTGGCTTTGAGCACATTAAAGATTTGTATGTGCATGATCCTTTGTTTGCGATTCCTTATGAAAAATGTCAAGCTAACACTTATTCTGAGCGATATTATCACAAGGATGGCTATCTTATGCAGGCTAACAAACTTTGTGTACCCGAGTCTTCTCTCCGTTTGTTGCTTTTGCAAGAGGCTCACGACGGAGGACTTATGGGTCATTTCGGCCGCGACAAGACATTTGCGACACTCTCCAACAAGTACTATTGGCCAAAGATGTTTTGTGACGTCGCGCGCTACACCAACCGGTGCTCAACATGCTGCAAAGCTAAGTCTCAAGCTCAATCTCATGGTCTACATATGCCACTTCCTATTCCGTATCACCCGTGGGAAGACATTAGTATGGATTTTGTGCTTGGATTTCCTAGAACTCAAAATGGAAAAGATTATGTATTTGTCGTTGTGGACCGCTTCTCTAAGATGGCACATTTTATTCCATGTAACAAGATAGACGATGCTTCACATGTTGAAAATCTCTTTTGTAGGGAAATCTTGCTATTACATGGAGTGCCCAAGACGATTGTATTGGACCATTGATGACCCATAAGTATAGGGGATCAATCGTAGTCCTTTCGATAAGTAAGAGTGTCGAACCCAACGCGGAGCAGAAGGAAATGACAAGCGGTTTTCGGCAAGGTATTCTCTGCAAGTGCTGAAAGTAGCGGTAACAGATAGCTTTGGTAGCAAGATAATTCGTAACAAGTAACAAGTATACTAAAGTGCAGCAAGGTGGCCCAATCCTTTTTGTAGCAAAGGACAAGCCGGAACGAACTCGTATAATAAGAAAAGCGTTGTCGAGGACACATGGGAATTTCATCTAGTCACTTTCATCATGTTTCCTTGATTCGCGTTCGCTACTTTGATAATTTGATATGTGGGTGGACCGGTGCTTGGGTGATGTTCTTACTTGAACAAGCCTCCCACTTATGATTACCCCCTTTCGCAAGCATTCGCAACTACGAAAGAAGAATTAAGATAACTCTAACCATAGCATGAAACATATGGATCCAAATTAGCCCCTTACGGAATAGCGCATAAACTAGGGTTTAAGCTTCTGTCACTCTAGAAACCCATCATCTAATTACTACTCCACAATGCCTTCCCTTAGGCCCAAAGATGGTGAAGTGTCATGTAGTCGATGTTCACACGACACCACTAAAGGAAGCAACAACATACATATCATCAAAATATCGAACGAATACCAAATTCACATGATTACTTATGACAAGACTTCTCCCGTGTCCTCATGAACAAAAGTAACTACTCACAAATCATATTCATGTTAAAGATCAGAGGAGTATTGAATAGCATTAAGGATCTGAACATATAATCTTCCACCAAATAAACCAACTAGCATCAACTACAAGATGTAATCAACACTACTAGCAACCCACAGGTACCAATCAGAGGTTTTGAGACAAAGATTGAATACAAGAGATGAACTAGGGTTTGAGATGAGATGGTGTTGGTGAAGATGTTGATGAAGATTGGTCCTCCCGAGATGAGAGGATCGTTGGTGATGTTGATGGCTTCGATTTCCCCCTCCCGAAGGGAAGTTTCCCCGGCGGAATCGCTCCGCCGGAGAGCAAAATAGCTCCTGCACAGGTTCCGCCTCGAGACTGCGGCGCTTCGTACCGAAAGTCTTCTCCTTATTTTTTCTAGGGCAAATGGCTTCATAGCAGAAGGAGGGGGGCGGAGGCCTGCCAGGGGCCCCACAAGCTCGGGGAGCGCGCCCAGGGGGTAGGGCGCGCCCCCCAGGCTTGTGGCTTCCTGGTGGGCCCCTCCTGGTAATTCTTTCACCAGTATTTTTTATATATTTCAAAATAATTCTCCGTAAATTTTCAGGTCATTTGGAGTTGTGTAGAATAGCCATCTCTATTTCACCCCTTTCCGGTCCAGAATTCCAGCTGCCGGCAATCTCCCTCTTCATGTGAATCTTGCAAAATAAGAGAGAAAAGGCATAAGAATTGTACCATAAAGTGAAATAATGATCAAAAACATATTAAAACAGTAGGAAATCATGATGCAAATTGGACGTATCAACCACGACGTTGAGTTCCTAAGCTACTTTTAGAAGACACTATGCGCCAAGCCTGGAATCAAGCTACTCTTCTCTTCGGCCTATCACCCACAAACCGACGACCAAACGGAGGTCACCAACCGGACACAATCCACACTCCTCCGCGTGTTGATAAAGAAGAACATCAAGGAGTGGGAAGAATGCTTGCCCATCGCCGAGTATGCCTACAATCGAGCACGACACTCTACTACTGGCAAGTCCCCCTTCGAGGTGGTCTATGGCTTCAACCCGTTGTCGCCATTGGACATCATCCCGCTACCACTACAAGAACGAGCAAACTTGGACGCGAGCGCAAGAGCAACTTACCTCAAGAAGATGCATCAAGATACAAGGCACACGATTGAACGCCAAGTCCAATGCCTTGCCAACAAGCTCAACACAACAAGCACCCCATGGTGTTCAACCCCGAAGTTCTTGTGTGGCTACACCTACGCAAAAACCGCTTCCCCAACGAGCGCAAGTCAAAGCTTCTACCTCGCGCCGATGGACCATTCAAGGTTCTAACATGTTACAATGACAATGCCTACAAGATCGACATCCCACGCGACAAGAACAACGTGAGCGACATCTTCAATGTCAGGAACATATCTCCCTACCATGGTGATGAAGTTACCGATCCGAGAGCGGATCTTTCCCAAGGGGAGGAGATGATGCGGAGCATCCTACGGTCATACCCATGAACGTGCCATCATCACCCTAATCACCAAGAGGACCGATGACAAGAGCACATGCAAGAGCTATCGAAATCAAGGTTAACTCTCTCCTTGTTGAACTTCCCTTTGAGTCCTTGTTGAACTTCCCCTTGACCCAATTGAGATATGGCTACTACCTCAAATGGAGACACTTTGTGTGCTTAGGTACCAAGGAATCAGCCAAAGGAGAAGGAAGGGAGCAAGATGGACCCCAAGAACATGGAGAGGATTTGTGCCCAGCTCAGAAACACCGATACAACCGGTGCTACCGCTCCGCGTACTGTAATCGAGCGGTACAAGACCAGTACCACCCCGATTGTTCCCACAGTCGCAGCCTGAGTGGTACAACCGGTCCTCCCACCGGTACAACCGGTCTGTACTTCCGCGAACACCTCCAGGAAGAGGTACAACCTCTCCAAGCGGTACAACCAGTTGAGTGACCGATACAACCGGTCTGCCTGTGCTTAGTGAAAGGGGCCACGACCCGTATACCCCCAACTTACCCCTTGGACTGTAAGTACTCGTCTCCTAGCTCCGAATTAGGGTTAGCAAAGCATATGACATAATTTAGAGAGAGATTTGCTCATCTACCTCTCCCCTTGGAGATCAAGACCTCTTAGGAGAAGATCCCCAAGTGGATATCAAGACCTCATCCCCTAGGGTTGGAGAAGACTATCTTGAAGACCTCATCTCCTTTGGATTTGAGAAGAACCATTACCTTTCTGCTATTTTCCCTTGATTGTTCATGTTATACTTGTGGATCTCATGTGTGCTATTCTAGTGGATGTGTGATTTGGGTTTTGTTTGAGTGATTTCCCTCTTGAGTTCTTGTGTTCTTCCCCTTTCCCCCCCTCCAAGTGTGAAAAGATCATGAACTAGGGTTCCACCCTACAACAGTTGCCATCTACTGTAATCACGCCATTGGGCCCCGACATCTTTAGTTTCATATATGTGTAATGGGGGACGGTGTGAAACATCGCAAACGCTGAGCAGCAAAGCAGTGCATGGTAGCCACTCTGGAATGGAACTATGTCGAAGGTTAACTCCACAACCCGATAGTTATCGGGAGTTCCGACCACCACGTCAAGCATGAATTTTCTGGTGCACCGTGCCTTCTTACCAAGGATGATGCCCTTGAAGGTTGTCCTTCTCAGCTCAATCTGAGATCTGTCGAACTACATCTTCTGCAAAGTTTCTTTGTAGATGAGGTTGAGGCCGCTGCCTCCATCCATTAAGGCCTTGGACAGTCGATAACCATCGATTATGGGGTCGAGAACAAGAGTCGTAACTCCTTGGTTGTGGACTCCGATCGGCTAGTCTTGATGATCAAAGGTGATCGGAACGTCCGACCAGGCATCATCCAATGTTGTTATGCTGGCCACGGTGCAGATCTCTCAAAGAGCTCTCTTTTGCAGATTTCGCGAGGAATGTGTTTCATAGATCATAAGCACATCTTTGTCCTCGGACGTATGTTATCCTTGGTCATGGTTATTTGTTATACCTCGGCTTGTGCTGCCGGGGTTGAGGAGTTCTATGCCTCCCTTTGCCACCTGCCTCATGACCCAACAATCCTGTTTGTATGGGTGGCCGATTTACCCGATAAGGTGGCGTGGACTGCACATGGCTGATCCAGTGCTGTGTCGAGAAGCGATTTTTTGGTAAATCAGTTTTTCTAGTATGAAAGCTGGTTGTCGTTTTTATCCAAATTGTTGCACTTGAACCGTCGGCTGCGGCGATGGTGTCCGCTTGCTTCTCCTGCTTCGGGCAGCCCCCGGTTAGGGTGTTAGCGCTATTAACCGGTTAAACCAGCGTCCTCCATGGTGAAGTAACTTGTCATTAGGTTAGAGAGCTTGGCAAATGTCCTCGGACAATGACGAGCAATTTCCCTACTATCCCCTTCATCACATGTGTTGAGGCGGAATGCCACTAGGGTCTCCTCATCCATACAGTCCGGAATTTCATTTTTCTTTAACAGAAAATGTGTCCAGAATTATCAGGTGGTCTCTTCTCTCTTTTGTTCGACTAATGCTAGATCCCAAATGCCGGCTAGCCCTGTGTTGTCTCGGCAATACGCGACATGGGTGGTGGGTGGGTGCAAAAGTTGAGTTCCGATCTGATCTGGCATCGGTGTCGAGGATGATTCTCCGGCAGGTCGATCTGACGTCAACCCCAGATTGTATCGTGGAACCAAGTAACGCTAGACCAGGCGTTGATTCCCCAGCCTCGAGCTCCAGGCCTGTTTCGACGAGATGTGATATCCGTACGAGGTCTGACATGACGACGGTGCTTAGACATGTATAGCTCGCGCTTCCTTGGCCTGATCTAGTGTCATGGGCAGGGGAAGCAGGGCGGATCTTGATTCGCTGAGTTCGACGGCGCGACGCAAGGTTGAGTCCTCGATTTGTCCTAACCAACCGGTCCAGCCATGTTGGGCGAGCTCTGGTACGGAAATCATACCATCGCCGACCTGATTGTTTGTCGTGGACGCCATCAAACCGCTTTGACTACCCAGAAGGACCTATATGGGCCACGAATGATGGATCTAAATCTAGCAGATCTTGGGTAGGGGTCCCGATCTGGTAGTGTTGGCACGATGGTAACAGGAACACAAAGACATAGCTTTTACCCAGGTTCGAGTCCTCTCGAAGATGTAATAACCTAGGTCATGCTTTGATCGTATTGATTGTGGAAGTATCGAGTACAGGTTGATCTACCTCGAGATCGTATGTGTCTAAGTTGTCGTCTATGGCCTAACCCCCCTCGGCTTATATAGATGTCGAGGTATCTAGGGTTTACAAAGGTCGGTTCCTATTAAAGGTAGACGTGCCAAAGATAACCTCTAAGTCTTGAAGTGAGGGACAAATCATCAGGGTCAATCCGTCTTGGCGCTCTTGGGCCACCACGAGTGCGGCCCACATTGTTGATAATATTGGGGGTCCTCGGCTCGGCCCACCTGGCCGGGATCTGACGTGGTTAACACCCCCTAGTCCAGGACACCATCATGTATATCCTCACTAAATGCTGCTAAACTAATTATTTTGTTATGGCAGCGTTTTAAACTCCTAAGCATTGGAACTTTATTTCTTATATTTTATTCATCGTTAGCAGCGTTTGGTGTTCCACGCACGTTGCTAATGTTGAACATACAAACGGTCACATCTCCCCGTAGTATTAACTTACCGCTCTCTCTCTCACTTTACTCTCTGTCTCTCTTTCACTTTGCTCTCTTTCCCTCCCGGCGTCTCTCGCCCTCCCACCCGTCGCCCTCGATCTTGATCTCTCTCCCTCGCCGACGATGCCCCCTACCCAGCTGCCGCGCCGACGCATCCAAGCACGTTGTACCGATGCGCACGCGACCGCACTGACTGCACGCGGCCGCCGACACCCAAGCGTGCCCTCTACCCTTCCAGCCGACGTCGCCCCTCCCTGCCGACACTGGTGAGATAAACAACATCCACCATTTCTTGCTTATTAGTTTTCTTGCATTTTTGAACTAGCTAGGTTAATTAGTTCTTACATACTGAATAGGTTAATTAGTACTCCCTCCGTCCGGAAATACTTGTCCTAGAAATTGATAAAATGGATGTATCTATAACTAAAATAAGTCTAGATACATCCATTTTTAGGACAAGTATTTTCGGACGGAGGGAGTATTTCTTATGCATGTGTGTGTGTTTGTGCAATATTTCTTATGCATATCGAATAGGTAAATCAGTATTTCTTATGCATGTTGAATAGGTTGATTAGTATTGAAGGTTAAGAAAATGGAGTGTTTTTTGTAATTAGTTCTTACATTTGAACAAGCTAGGGTTAGAGCTCTTACATTGAGTTGTTTAATTAGTTCTTACATTGAGTAGATTAATAAGTAGATTTATATTTCGTAAATCTTGGAATAAGTTGATGTATATTTCCTAAATCTTGGAATAAGTTGATTTGTTCTTACTTGGAATAGGTACTCCTACATTTTTTTCACTAGCTAGGGTCAATTTGTTCTTCCATTTGATGAATAGGTTATTTAATATTTTTCTTACATTTGTGTAGTGTGCGTGCATTGGTGAATCTAGGAAGAAAAAGGAGTAGGTTAATAAGTAGAAATCAAAAAGAAGCAAAAATAAAGCTATCTCTCAAACAATCATATATGAGGCGTGCCAATATTTTTTGGGTAAAGAAGCATGTGTAATTAAAATATCATCAAATACTGAAATCTTTAGCTTTTTGTTTGGAATGATGCTGTCTAAATAAGTAGAGTATGTAATAGAATAAGTTTTCTTTCATATGTTTAAATTACTACTAAGTAGATGTGTGTTGTGTGCAATAGAATATTTCTGTATCTACTATGTAATGTGTGTGGAGTTGTGTATCAAATTAATATGTTGTGTAATATATAAAATAAGTAGATGTGTGTAGTTTCTCGTGTATGACAAACATTTGTATGCAATGCTTTTGATTGCAGAAATGGAACCGGTGTCCTAGGTGTGGCGACAGCCGGGTGATACGTTGCTACTTGTGAGCTGCGTTGGGATTTCCTCGAAGAGGAAAGGATGATGCAGTATAGTGGAGATAAGTATTTCCCTCAGTTAAGAACCAAGGTTATCAATCCAGTAGGAGAACCACATAGAACCTCGTTAGCAGCACCTACACACACAAAAGCAAATACTTGCACCCAACGCGAACAAGAGGGTTGTCAATCCCCTTGGCGGTTACTTGCAAGGATTAATTCTGATAGTGAAAGATAGATAAATAAATTGCAAAACAAAATAAAGGAAATAAACTTGCAGCAAGGTATTTTTGGATTTTATATATGATGGATAATTGACCCGGGGGCCATAGTTTTCACTAGAGACTTCTCTCTCGAACACATAGCATACGGTGCGTAAACAAATTACTGTTGGACAATTGATAGAAAAGCGCATAGTTATGATGGATTCATGGCAATGATCATGTATATAGGCATCATGTCCGAGACAAGTAGACCGACTCCTGCCTGCATCTACAAGTATTACTCCACCCATCGACCGCTATCCAGCATGCATCTAGGGTATTAAGTTAATGAAAACAGAGTAACGCCTTAAACATGATGACATGATGTAGACAAAGTAAACTCAAGCAATATGAATAAACCCCATCATTTTATCCTTAATGGCAACAATACAAATATGTGTCTTGTCCCCTACTTTTTCACTGGGATAGAGCACCACAAGATTCAACCCATTACAAAGCACCTCTCCGATTGCAAGATAAATCAATCTAGTTGGCCAAACCAAATGGATAGATCGGAGAGAAATACAAAGCTATAACAATCATGCATAAATAAGTTTAGAAAAGACTCAAATATTTCTCATGAATAATCTGATCATAAACCCACAGTTCATCGGATCCCAACAAACACACCGCAAAAGAAGATTACATCGAATAGAACTCCAAGGAGATCGAGAAGAACATTGTATTGAAGATCAAAGAGAGAGAAGAAGCCATCTAGCTACTAGCTATGGACCTGTAGGTCTGTGGTAAACTACTCACATATCATCGGAAGGGCAGCAAGGTTGATGTAGAAGCCCTCCGTGATCGATTCCCCCTCCGGCAGAGTACCGGAAAAGGCCACCAGATGGGATCGCGGAAGAACAGAAGCTTGCGGTGGCGGAAAAGTTATTAGAAGTGGCTCTCTGGTATATGGGGAATTTTGAGAATTTATAGGCTTGGAATTAGGTCAAGAGGTGCCACGAGGGGCCCACAAACCTGGGGGCACGCCTCCCGAGCTTGTCGCTCCCTCGCGACTTGTCTGGTCTTCTCCCGAATCTTCTAGGGTCTCTCTTGGTCCAGAAAAAATAATCCACAGTTTTTTCTTCGTTTGGACTCCGTTTGATATTGATTTTCTAAAAAGCCAAAAACAAGCAAAAACAGCAAATGGCACTGGGTACTAGGTTAATAGGTTAGTCCCAAAAAATGATATATAATTACATATAAAACATCCAAGATTGATACTATAATAGCATGGAACAATCAAAAATTATAGATACGTTGGAGACGTATCATACGTCTCAAACGTATCTATAATTTTTGATTGTTCCATGCTATTATATCACATACGTCTCAAACGTATCTATAATTTTTAATTGTTTCATGCTATTATATCACCTTTATATACTTTTTGTAGCAATTTATATTATTTTTCTGGACTAATATATTAATTTAGTTCTTGTTTTCTGTTTATTTTTTGTTCGCAGGAAATCAATATCTACAATGATCAAAGTCACTTGCCAATTTAATACTATTTTATTGGCAACAAGAAACCTGGGAAGCTTCGGGAGAGATTGAGATGAGCAGCAGGGGACCACACAGCCACCCCTCGCGCCCTGGGGGATAGGGCGCGCCACCTGGCCGTGTGGGGCCCTCCTACATTACCTTACATTGATTCCACCGCCATAAATCCCTATAAATACCGAAATACTCCGCCATATTTTTGGAAGAATTTTATCGCCACCGCAAGTTCCTATTTCATGAAGATCCCATCTAGAGGCCTGTTTTGTAGCTCTGTCGGAGGGGGAAACCATTGTCGAAGCCATCTTCGTCAACCTTGCTACCTCCATGATGATGTGAGTAGTTCCATTAGGACCTTAGGGTCCATAGTAGTAGCTAGATGGTTCTATCTCTTTTGATCTTCAATACCATGTTCCCATGACCTTTCTCGCATGATCGGGATCAATTCGATGTAATCGGTGGTGTGTGTGTTGGGACATGATGAATTCTCACTTTATGATCAGATTGTTCATTGAAATTGATTGAATCCTTTGAGGTTTTCTTGGTGTACAATTAAATAGTTTTGCATGCTCTCCAATCTATCTATCTTCTTTGGCCAAGCTTGATGGTTTTGCTTTAGAGGGAGTGGTGCTTTATAGTGGGTTCTATCTTGCGGTGATGTAACCTAGTGACAATAAGGGCCAAGACATGTATTGTATTGTTGCTACTAAGGATAAAACAATGAGGTTTTGTCATATTGATTGACTTCTTCCTGCCTACATTATGTCAGCTTGCTTATTGCGATACTCTGTTTCTTGCAGGCTTAATACCTTGAGAAGCATGCTGGATAGCGGTTTTAGGATGGAGTATTAGTAGTAGATGCAGTTGGATTAACGGTCTACTTATCACGGACGTAATGCCTTTATGATATTATGCCATGAATGGGCATAGTCATGAATATTGCAATCCGATCAATTGCACAACTGTACTTTGTTTACCATGACATACGCTTGTTTTCGAGAGAGATACCACTAGTGAACCTACGGCCCACTGGGTCTATCCTCCATTACTGAATTCTTCTACACAATTTCTCCTTTTATTTGTCATGCTAACTTGCTACTATATACCTCTATCATTTGTGTTTAAGCTTGTAACTAGCAAGACAAGGGGATTGACAACCCTCTTGCCGTGTTGGGGTCAAGTGTGTGTATGTTTTGTGCCCGGGTGTTACTTACGTTGCCAGCTTGGGGGACTCCTACTGGATTGATAACCTTGGTTCTCTAACCGAGGGAAATACTTGCTACTATTTTGCTTCACCCTTCCTCTTGGGGGAATCCCAACAACTCCTACGGGAGTAGCTAAAGATTTCTGGCGCCATTGTCGGGGAGTCTGCTACTATCAAAATAGGTGTCTTCACACAAACACAATACTTACTTGTTTTCTATCTTGCCTAGTTACTGTTGCTTCTTGCTTTGCTTGCCAAAACAAATCTCTTCAAAATACTTTTGTTGCTATTCTTGCTCTTGCTGAAATCATGTCTACTCCTGAGAATATTAAGTTGTGTGATTTTTCTAGTACTAAAAACAATTTTACTAGTACTCCTATTGCTCCTCCTGCCACTAGTGCGGAGTCTTACGAAATTAAAGCTGCTTTGTTGAATCTTGACATGAAAGAACAATTTTCTGGGAATTATAATGAATATGTTGCTGCCCATCTTAATACCTTTGTTGAACTATGTGATATGCAAAAAACTAAAGATGTGGACAATGATATTATAAAACTGAAATCATTTCCTTTTTCCTTAAGAGATGGAGCTAAGGAGTGGTTAGTGTCTTTACCGAAAAACAGCCTTGATTATTGGACTAAAATGTAATGATTCTTTCATTGGAAAATATTTTCCTCCTACAAAAATTATATCTTTGAGGAATCAAATTATGAATTTCAAACAATTTGATCAAGAAAATGTTGACCAATCTTGGGAAAGAATGAAACTTATGCTAAAAAATTGCCCTACTCATGGATTAAGTCGGATGGTAGTGCAAAATTTGTACACGGGACTAAACTTTGTTTCTATGAACCTTCTACATTCTGCTACAGGTGGTACATTCATGGGGATAACTCTTGGAGAGGAAACTAAGCTTCGTGACAACATGTCTGAAACTATTCCCAATGGCACACCGAGCGTGCTCCAACTGGTAAGAAAGTAAATTTTAGCGAGGAAATTTCCTCTCTCAATGAAAAAGTTGAAATGACCATGTCCATGCTTGCTACTAAAAACACTACTATTGGTCCAAATGGCATGCCATTGTCTACTTTCATTAAGCAAAATAAAGATAGTGTTGATGTGAATTTTATTTCTAGGAGTAATTTCAACAACAATGCTTATAGGGGGAACTTTTGTAATAATCCAAGACCCCTGTAATTCCTCAAATTCTTATTGGTAATTATAATGGAAATTCTTATATTATTATTATTATTATTATTATTATTATTATTATTATTATTAATATAATACCTACTGAGCTTGAGAATACAATCAAAGATTTCATTAATTCTCAAAAGGCTTTCAATGCTACGATAGAGGAAAATTCTAGTAACTTTGATACCATGACTAGAACTGTGGATAGGCTAGTTCATGAGGTGGATTTGCTTAAAGTTAAAAAAATTCCACCTAATAAATATCAAATTCCTAAATCTTTGAAATCCATCCAAGTTTCTATTGATTACAATGATAGAATGATTGCTATGTTAAGAGCTAGACGAGAGCGAGAAGAAAGAGAGGCTGAATTACAATATCTTGCTAGTAATGATGAGGATGTTAAAACCTATAGAATCATTGTTTAGAAATATTATAAGTGTTAGAGATGATGATAAAGGGACTGGAGAAGAGTCAACTTTAAGTAGAAGGAGTCCCAATTGTTTGGAGGGTGAAAATCTTGGTGCTAAAACTGATAAAAATGGGCTTCGAGAGATCAAGACTTTAGGTAGCATTACACCCACTATTTTGGATTTCAAGGACTTTAATTATGATATTTTCTCTATTACTGAATGTATTACCTTATTGCAATCCATGTTAAATTCACCCAATGCCTACAATCATAATAAAGCTTTTACTAAACATATCGTAGAAGCACTTACTAAGGCCAATGAAGAGAATCTTGAACTTGAGGTTTCCATCCCTAGAAAATTAGATAATGGATGGGAATTGAAATTAAGATCAATAATTTTTAATGCAATGATTTACATGATTTAGGTGCAAGGGTGTCCACTATGCCTAAAGCACTATATGATATTCTTGGTTTTGATGCTATGAATGAATGTTCATTAAATTTGCATCCTGTGGATTCAACTATTAAAAACCCTATGGGGAGAATAAATGATGTGCTTAGCAAATATAAATTATGTTCCCGTAGAATTTATTGTTTTGGATATTGATTGTAATCCTGCATGTCCTATCATACTTGGAATACCCTTCTTAAGAACTGTAGGTGCAATTGTTGATACAAAGGAGGGCAATATAAGGTTCCAATTTCCATTGAAGAAAGGTATGGAACATTTTCCAAGAAAGTGGGTTAAGCCACCTTATGACTCTATTATGAGAGCCACATATGATCTATCTTTGAATGATGATAAAACTTGATAGTTGGCATTGTGCCTAGCTAAAGGCATTAAACAATAGCGCTTGTTGAGAGGCAACCCAGTAGTTATTTTTAATTTTTTGCTTGCTATTTTTGTGGGTCAACATGGTTATTGCTACTGTAGTAATTATGTTTGTACCTTTTCTTTTATTTTTTATGCCAAGTTTAGCCTTTGGGATGTTGCAATAGCATGTTTTTTAGGTTCTGTGTAGAAACAGAAACTTTCGCCTCCAATGCTTGAATTTTAATTCTCCACTAGAACATGATCAATTCCTGCATTACAAATTGTCTATTACGTCCTAATTTTTCAGATTTTTTGGAGTTACAGAAGTATAATATTTTATTAGATATTTACGTAATGTTCTGTTTTTGACAGATTGTTGTTATGTTTTCATTGTCTGCTTGTTTGAGTTTTCATGGCTTATATTGGGGGATATAAATTGTGGAAATGATAGGATACAGTAGCTAATACCTGAAATAAATATGCATCTTGTCTTGGCAGTACATGATTGGGAGATTTATTTTATATGTACTAACCTATCTCACAAGTTCTGTTGAGTTTTATGTGGATGAAGTTTTTAAGATCGAGGGGAGACATCGATATGAGAGGAATAAGGAGCGGTAGGAGCCTAAGCTTGGGGATGCCCAAGGCACCCCAAGGTAATATCTAAAGAAGACTCAAGTGTCTAAGCTTGGGGATGCCCCGGAAGGCACCCCCTCTTTCGTCTTCAATAACTATTGGTATGTCTTGGTTGGACCTATGTTTTAATTTGTTCACATGATATGTGCTTTGCCTAGAGCATCATTTGCTTTTAATTAGTTTTTTTGCTGGTCCACACAATCATTATGTTCTGATCACACTTCTTGAAGAGACACACATCGTTCTTATATTTGTAGAATGCTCATTGATCTTCACTTATATCTTTTTGAGTTGAGGCATTTATAGAACTTGCTCTTACACTTCACTTATACATGTTAGAGCATGATGATATATTATGTTTTTATAGAAAATATTAGGACTCTCTTGCCTCATTATATCTTTTTGGAGAGTTGAATAGTAATTGGTAATTTGCATGAATTATGTGTTGGTCCTAAAAATAATAGGTATGTATTAGTGGTATAATAAAAACTTGCATGAACTTGTAGATCACTAAACTTGATAATTGGGTTATTTGTAATAATTTGAGATTAGGTGTGATTAATTAATTTATGTGTAGCTGAAAGAACTTGCGCTAAGTAGTTGGACAGTGTCATAAAGTCATACACGTTAATACTTGTTGTCGTTGAAGTGAGACTAATTGTAATGGGTCCAAATTGAAGAACATTGTAGGTAACCAGCTTTGTAGAATGGGCCGGAAAGCCTAGCGGACTTTGGTTCGTCAAACTCATCCCTTGGAGTAATCGGTTTCATGGTTAAGTCGGTGTATACTATGAAGTATTAGTGAGATGTTTTTGATTTATGAGTTGCAGTCTTTATTTGCACTTCCACCTATCCATATTTTTGCTAGCCTATTCGGTATCGTGCATTGCCCACTCTCACCCCGAGACATTGTGCATCCTTCGTCGGTACATCTAAACCCCGTGGGAGGACTTCCTTTTGTCCTTCTACACATGAACCACCTTTCACCTCAAAACAGTCACCATACCTACCTATTATGACATTTCCATAGCCATTCTGAAATATATTGCCATGCAACTTCCATTGCTACTGTTCATTACATGACTTATGCTTTCATTCTCATTTTGCTTTGCATGATCATATAGAGCTGACATCATTGTTGTGGCAAAGCCTCAATTCATCATTGTTTTATATGTTACGCTTGATCATTGCACATCCTGGTACACTGCCAGAGGCATTCACTTGTAGTCATTATTTTCATTCCAGAGTTGTAAGTAAATAAAAGTGTGATGTCTATTAGAGTGTGCCTCCACCTGTGGGATAAAAAAGATGCCAAAGTGCCCTACAAAAGAGGCCAAAAAGAGCCCACCAAAAAAGGAGAAAAAAGAGGGTGCACACTACTATCCTTTATACATACTTGTCCTTCAAAGTAGCACCATGCACGTCATGTAGAGAGTTTTCATATTCTTCATTTATTATGCTAGTGAGATTTTTACATTATACAACTTGGTTTACATATTCCAATGACGAGCTTCTTCAAATGCTCGAGGTCTTCATGAGCAAGCAAGTTGGATGCACAACCACTTAATTGCATTAGGAGAGCTTTCATACACTTATAGCTCTAGTGCATCTGTTGCATGGCAATCCCTACTCCTCGCAACAATATCGATTGTAAGGTCTCTCCATTGCCTAATGATCAGCTTCATTGATGTGAGACTTTCTTATTTGTCTGTTGTCGGTGGTAAAACCGGCAGACCTCGGGGTAGGGGGTCCCAAGCTGTGGATCTCGTATCAATGGTAACAGAGACAAGGGACACGGTGTTTACCCAGGTTTGGGCCCTCTCGGAGAGGTAATACCCTACATCCTGCTTTGATTGTATTGATGATTATGTATCGAGTACAAGCTTGATCTACCTCGAGATCGTAAGTTGTGTTCTAACCCTAAGGCTAGGTGGATGTGATTATGATTGGATTCCCTCTACAGGCTAAACCCCTTGGCTTATATACATGCCAGAGGGGTACCTAGGGTTACATGGTCGGTTGCTGATCTAGAGATGCATATGGCGGCAGCCGAGGATGTCCTTGGAGTACATGTCAAGTCTTCGGCAGAAGTTGTCTTGATCACGTCGAGGTGCGAGGCCTCCAAAGTCCTTCCTTATGAGAATGAGGGCCCCCAAGCTTGGCCCAAGGACTGTGGGCCAACTAGGTTGGTACCCCCTAGTCCAGGACACCGCCAGTAGCCCCCGAACAGGTCTTCTATGCCGAGGACAACGCCCTTCTTCGGCAAACTGACTTTGGGGTTGGAGTCTTTGGCTTGACAGACGAGTTCCTCCCTCGAAGATTTGAGATCGTTCCATGCATCGCGAGCTTTTACCGGGCTTTTTCTCAATGGAATTCGCCCCTGAACAAGGGTTCTTTCAAAACCAATAGCATCCGAAGACGCGGGATAACTTAGCCTCGAAGGCCAACCATATAGGTGTGAACAGTACTTAAAGCCTGACAACTTTACTGAAGCGGCACCACCCGTAACCAGGCGGGCCAGCTATGGTTACTCGAATCGTGGCCCGAGGCAGTTTTCCCATTGGCACGTCCCGTCGCAACAGAGATCGTGCCCGTTTTTTAAGGGATATCATCAAGATTTTGTTTCTCCCCGTATGCATAATGGCATCTTTTCTTGGGTAGTGGCGATTTCAACGGCACGACCGAGGGGACTCTTGGCCTTTTACCAGCCTATAAGAGCAGAGGGAGACCGATAGCAATATCACGCTTCCATTCCTCCCTGCCTACTGCCCTTCGAGCTCTAGCGCTCAGATCCAGTTCAACACCTCCCCTTAGCGCCCATAGCTCCCAGTCCCTGCTATGGCTGACGCCGCCCTCAAGGGGCACTGGGCCAGCTCCTCCGTCACGGAGGGCATGATCCTAGAGCTGCGAAGTGCGGAGTACATCCCGGCCGACGTCACCACCCGGCCACCTGAGCCAAACCAGCGCGTGCCCACGCCCAACCATGGGGAGAGGGTAGTCTTCATTCCCCACCTCATCTGAGGTCTGGGGTTCCCGCTACACCCCTTCGTGCACCGGATCCTTTTCTTTTATGGGCTGGATTTCCACCATCTGGCCCCCAACTCCATCCTCCACCTCGCCTCCTTTATCATCGCCTGCGAGGCCTTCCTCCGCATTGAGCCACACTTCAGGTTGTGGCTGAAGACGTTCGGCATCAAGCCGAAGTCCAGCGGCTCCGAGCTCGCAGAGTGCGGGGGAGCAATGATCGGCAAGAACTAGAAGCCCAACTGGTTCCAAGGCATCTTTATCGAGACCGTCAAGGAGTGGCAGCGCGAGTGGTTCTACATTACCGAGCCACTCGCCGTCGGCCAGGCTGAAGTCCCAGCCTTCTCAGCAGGCCCTCCAAGGAGGCTTGCTTCCTGGAGGAGGAAGGGCATGGATTGGGCGAACCCCGAGGAGGTGACGGCGCTGCAGCAGAAGATCAAATTCTTGGTAGACAAGAAGAAGGTAAAGCTGGTGGACGTGGTCGACGTCAAGCTCCACCGCCGTATTCCGCCACTCCAGCTTCGGGCAAGCCCGATGTGGGCATTCAAGCCCGAGGATGCGGTCCCCGTCAACCACATCTTTCGCGTCTCCCTGTCCGGGATGTGGACGGCACTGTTCAAGCCGTCCAAGAACGAGTTCCCCCCCCCCCCCCAAGGGAAAGGACTGTAGCTTCGAGGCCGCGCACGACACCTCCGAGGTAATAATAATACATGGATTTATGTCCCGCATTCCTTTCCATCTTATAGATCTTTAAATGAATGGCTAGTTCCCCATTTTCAGAAGTGGATCCCTAAGGCACAGCAGATGATGTGCCCGGCGCCGCTGCCAGAGGGGGAGAGGTCTCCTCAACTCACGGCCCTCTTGACTGAGGAGCCGTACGTGGTGCCCCCCAAGGAGCCGAAGCCATCAAGGGGGTGGGGCGGCCTTCGTACACGGGACACCTCGGGGACTCGATCCAAAGAGACCCACGCCTCCTCCACCCATGATGGCGACGATGAGGATAACACGGGGGAAGGAGAGCCTTCCCTCAAGGGAAAAAGAGCGGCGTCCAGGGACGCCGAGGAGGACGCGCAGCCCAAAGGCTTCAAACGGCTGCACAAGTCTTCCACCGACCCCGTCGGCAAGCGGGCCTCGTCGGAGAAGGTCATGCTCTCCGACGAGTCGGGCGGCGACCTCCTCCAGCCGAAGAGGAAAAAACCGGCACCTCGGAGGTAAATTCTAATACTCCCAAAGTAAGTTTGGAAGTCTCTTCTAGGTAGAGTTTCTAACACCTTCAGTCCACAGCGTCTCCATATAGGCGAGCACGCCTCGGACGGGCTGCCTCCGCCCTCCATGGCGGATAGCGCGACTCCCGAGTGCGTCGCAACCCCTCCTGCTCTCGAAGGGCTGGGGGAAGCGACATCTGACCCGGCCCCTTCAGTCAATGCTGCAGGGGCCGAGGCACAAGTTCTTACGACCGAGGTCGAGACCTCGGCCAAGCAGGACCAAGGGGACGAGGTCCCCGAGGTTCCCAAGGAAGGGTTGGGCCAGACGGCGGCCCAGCCCCAAACAGCTCCGGCGCCATCGCCACAGCCGGAGGCCTCCATTCCTACCACGACGGTGGCGGGATCCAAGGTTGTTGTGCCCACCCCTCCTGCCCCAGGACGTGTTACCGCGGGGTGGGCCGATGAGATGGAGGTAGCCTTAACCGGCACCTCGATCACAGAAGAGCACCGTGCCCTTATCGGCACGGCGTTGTGTGGCTTCCGGTCCGTAGAGGCCAGAATGCACGAGGTCTTCAAGGGCTTCATCAAGGGCTTCGAGGTATGTTTCCCAGCACTTGTTGCATATATAAGTAGGTGCTTTTATCCGAAGACTTTTTATTGTGATGTAAAGTAGCACATGTAAGTGTGTGGCCACCAGTAGCCCCCGAGCCCAAATCTTGTTTGAAGAACTGGCTTTGGGGTCGAGATAGATATGCATTTGAAAAGCCGAAATGCAGTAGCCCCCAAGACTCTGGCTGGTTTTATCAGAGAAGCCAGCCAGAGGATTGATATTTGAACTAGGAGACTAAGTAGGTAAATGTGCATGTGTAGGTCTCGTCCTCGGCTCCGAACTCCACTGCTGAGGAGATAGTGGAGATGAATCGGAAGCTTAAGCACTCTGAGGAGGACCTTGATCTAATGCAAAAGCAGATCGAGCGAGCCCAAGGTAAGCAAAAACTATCGTGCTATCACACTCACCTTGAATTTTGTTTGAGCTATAATGCTAATGACGAGCTGTCTTATGCGACAGCTGCGATGATGGAGGTTAAGGCTCTCAAGGCTGAGCTGAAGAAGACTCAGCAGGAGGCGAAGTAGCAAAAAGCTGCGGACGCACGGGTCGAGAAGGAGCTGGCCGAACAGAAGGCAGCTCGGCGCAAAGACGAGGCCTGGGTCCTCGAGGTGGAGGACACCCTGAAGGGCGTGTACCTTGAACACGACGCCCTTCAGGAGAAGGAGAAGGAGGCGGATGCGAAGCTCGAGAAGCTGAGCTCGGCGCACGCCGAGGTCCAGACCCTAGCCCGGGTGAACCGTGAAGTGCTCCAGCAAGTGAGGCAGGTCACTGCTGGTAAGCCATTTCTGCTTCAATGTGTTTTTGGCCGCAAGGGGTTTGTCGAGCTCACTCAACTATGGCGATCTGCAGAGTCCTTTGCAGATCTCCCAAGGAGCACGGCAGACACCGGACGCTACTTCGGCGCTCGGGAGGGCCATGCCACGGAGCGAGCGTTCTGGTAACAATTCCAGGTGCCATCGCATCCAGAGCTGCTGAATCATCAGATGAAGCAGCTAATGGAGCTCTTACGTATGGCGAAACCAGCGCTGGAAGATCTCTGCGTCCATCTCTGGCCCTCGGAGGCGCTGCCGACCAACTTCTTTGGTCTGGTGGCCCATCTGCAAGAGGCTGGTCCCCAAGTGATGCGCTGGAAGCGGTCTACATGCTTGGAGGGCGTCCAGCGGGCATATGCCTGCACGAAGACACACTACTCACGCCTTGACGCGTCGCTCATGGCCTCGGGGCCCCCCGAAGGGAAAGACCGGACCGCGGAGCAGTTCCTTGCCGGGGTGTTGGAGGGAGCTCGGATCACCGAGGCCCAGTGCCCTAAGAACACTTTCTATTTTTAGTTTGTACTTCGGAATGCCGAAGTTTGCAAGATGTAAAGACATCCTTTAAAAAAATGAATGCGGCTTTATATTCTAGCATGTGAATGTGTATTATATCTTTTTTTTGTGACTCCTGTGTGACCGGTTTGAAACTGAAAGCGACCAATTGTCGGCTTCGGCCCCTTTTTACAGGATACAAAGGGTGTTTCATATGCAGTCTCGACCCTTAGCCGACGTCTCGGTTCCTGAAGGCGGTCCGTGCATATGAAACAAGGCAATCAAACTATATTGGTTTTATAGCTTTCACTTAGTCCTAGGAGCTTAACTGTGGGGGCTGATAACGATCCCCCGGTGTGTGAAGTGCTCGGTAGCCAGGGTTTAGGCCACTAGTCACTTCGGCTTATTTCATGAAAAAAGCCCCTCGTTTGATACGGGGGATCTCTAACGATCCTTTGTTTGACACTATCATCGGCTGGCCAACCAGTTTACGCTTACCAAGACAGTCAGTTTTCAGCTTTCTCCGCAAAGGCGCTTTACCATACGAGTTGCAAGTGCAATCGCAGTGGTTCTCCCTTTACACTCTTAGTTGAATGGATCGGGAACGTAAGAGGTAAGCATAGGAGCCGGGCAACCCAACTATTGACCAAAATCGAGGTTCGAAACTGATTCATATAACGCAACATCTGAGACGCCGAATAGACACTTCGGACTTGTAAATTAGGCATTAGTTTTAGAGCTGAGCCCATAAAGTAGTCTCGGCAGTCAATGAAAGGAACATAAGAATATGCGTGGTGACCTCGAAGGGTCTATTCTCCTTTATTTCATATGGTCAAGCCGTACATGCCGAGCTTTATCAAAAGAGTCTTATAGAAGATACGATATGGTGGAAAAAAAGAAAATGGAGTAAGAGCAGGGCGGACGCTGCCGGGTTTATTAGCCCAAATCATTCCCTGCCGCATGTCTACACCTCCTTGCTGTTTACCAGCTCAACCTCGTCCATGGCGAGGCTGGTGTATGCGGCCTGCTACCTCGGTCATCCATTTGCTTGATGCTGTTGACGGTTGGGTCCTTCAAAAAGGTGCGCAGCTGCCGCTTGATGGTTGAAGCCATGTAGTCGTGCCGCTCCCGTTTAGGCCTTTTATAGTGCCTTGTCGGTGTGCAGGTCTTTACTTTGTCGTTGCCTGGTTGAGCCGAGAACAATGCGCCATGTGTTTTTGGCTCCTCGGCCTCCCATGGGATCTTGAGTGCAAAGTTGTGCACCCTAGGGACGTAGTGCCCTTCCAGAGGGAGGCAAACAAGGAGCCCATACCCCTATTTGGGGTGGGTGGATGGCTGTCCGAGGTCGGCCAGTGCGGCCCGTGTACGCTTCGATAAGCCGAGTGTGCTTTTCATTGCACGGGCCGCCTCCTCGGTTGCCTGGACCTCGGTTGTGAAAGCCTCGGTATGTTCCTCTGTGCGGAGAGAGCGTTCGGTGTTACCATTGACTGTGATAACACCGTTTGGCCCCGGCATCTTTAGCTTTAAATATGCGTAGTGTGGGACCGCATTGAAGCGAGCGAATGCGGTGCGCCCAAGCAGTGCGTGGTAGCCGCTTCGAAAGGGGACGATACCGAAGATTAACTCTTCGCTCCGGAAGTTTTCGGGTGAGCCGAAGACTACTTCCAATGTGATTGTTCCCATGCAGCGAGCTTCAACACCAGGTATGACACCTTTAAAGGTGGTTGTGCTGGGCTTGATCCGAGATGAGTCAATGCCCATCTTTCTGATCATATCCGCATAGATCAAGTTGAGGCTGCTACCTCCATCCATGAGGATGCGCGTTAAATGGAATCCGTCAATGATGGGATCCAAGACCAAGGCTGCCGACCCTCCATGCCGTATGCTGGTCGGATGGTCATGCTTGTTGAACGTGGTCGGGTAAGCCGACCATGGATTATACTTCGGAGCGACGGGCTCTAAGGCGTAAACATCCCGAAGTGCCCGTTTTCATTCCCGTCTGGGGATGTGAGTGACGTAAATCATGTTCACGTCCTTTACCTCGGGAGGGAATTGTTTCTGGCCTCCGTTGTTTGGCCGCCGAGGTTCATCGTTGTCCTCGCTGTGAGGCTGGCCTTTACTGTGACCCTCCGTCGCTATTTTTCCAGCCTGCTTGAAGACCCAGCAGTTCCGATTGGTATGGTTTGCGGGTTTATCCGAGCTGCCATGGATCTGGCAAGGTCTATTGAGGATCTTGTCCAGCTGGATGGGTCCGTCCTTGTTCCCTTTGAAGGGCTTCTTTTTCTGTCCGGCTCTAGGACCGTTGAACCATGCGTTAACTACAGCATCCTCGATGTCACTCCCACCATTCTTATGCCTACGCTTGTTCTTATTGCGCCTAGGTTTGCCATTGCCGTCGCAGGCTTCCAAGGTGCCAGCCTCACCATTGTGAGAGCTTTGGGCTAGCCAACTATCTTCTCCAGCGCAAAAGCGGGTCGCCAGTGAGGTAAGGGCTGCCACAGTCCTCGGCTTGTCCTGCCCGAGCTGGCGCGCAAGCCATTCGTCCCGGATGTTGTGCCGAAAGGCAGCGATCACCTCGGCGTCTGGGCAGTCCATTATCAGGTTCTTTTTGGTTAGGAACCGATTCCAAAACTTCCTAGCCAACTCGCCGGGTTGTTGGATAACGTGGCTAAGGTCGTCGGCGTCCGGAGGACGGATGTAAGTGCTCTAGAAGCTGGCCCTAAAGGCATCCTCGAGTGCCTCCCAGCTTCCGATGGACTGAGGAGGCAAGCTATTGAACCAATGCCTTGCCGGCCCCTTGAGCTTGAGCGGCAAATACTTGATGGTGTGGAGGTCATCTCCGTTTTCCATGTGGATATGGAGGAGGAAATCTTCGATCCACACGGTTGGATCGGTCGTTCCGTCATATTGCTCGATGTTAATGGGTTTAAACCCGTCCGGGAACTGATGTTCCATCACCCTGTCCGTGAAACAGATCGGGTGAGCGGGTCCTCGGAACCGAGGAGTATCGTGCCGGACGTTGAGAGACATCCGTGCATAAGTTTGGTCCCGAGCTCGGCCGTGCCTGTCTAACCAGGCGTCATAGCCATCGAGCCCGGCGGGGGCACACCCCCTTGATCCGTAGATGGACCGAGTAGGGGCTCGGTTTGCTTCTATCCATCGCCGTGCATCATAAGGCTCGGGATATTCAATAGGGTCTTTGCCGTAACGGCGTGTCGCTGTTTGGGCATGTTCATTTTCCCTTGTTGGCCTGTCGTGCCCTCTAGGGGGTCGATCAGGTTGATCGGCCCGACCGCGTGTTAAAAGCACGTTGTCGGGGACCTCCTCATCGAATTCTGGCAGAAAACGTCGGCGGGGGTAAGATTTAGGCGCGGTGCAGCGCCATTCCTCGAGGTCTTGTTTGGCCGAGAGGATTTCTACCCATTTGTCATTCAGCGTGTTCTGATCGGCTTGCAGCTGTTGCTGCTTCCTCTTCATACACCTGGCAGTGGCTACCAGGTGCCGTCTGAACCGCTCTTGCTCAAAGGGGTCCTCGGGGACTACGTAGTCCTTGGTTCCGAGGCTCTCATCCTCCTCGGATTCGGGTAGATAGTTGCTATCGGCCCCGTCGAAGAGGTCATTGGGGTCCTCATCTTCAGGTATTCCTGCGGGGCTGTTTTGCTGTTCTAGGGAGGCTCGAATGTCCTCTCCCTGGTTATCAGCTTCGTCAGCCATTGCGCCGTTGTCAGTGGCGGCGGTGTCTTACCCGCTGGGCCCCCGTTGGTGCCCTTCGCGCGTCTGCGTCGACACCTTGATGGCTTCTTAGGTGTGTCCACCATGTATACGTCATAAGTGGATGTTCTTTGTAATGGTTTCTGGAGTGCCATCGACATCTTCATCCATGTTGGTGGCCTCATCGTAGTCTAGCATGTTGGTTAAGTCATCGACCGTGGCAACTAGGTGGGTGGTGGGCGGGATGTAAATTTCCCTGTCATCGGCTTTAAGTCCTATCTTGTCATAGACCGAAGTCTGATCATTTGAGATTGCTAAATTCTGAATGTGATCCAGCATCTCATTAAGGTGAGACAGATCTTCAGGGTTCATGGCCTGGCTAGCGGTCGGGCAGACTCAAAGCATGATCCGGGCGCTGTTTGGCGCGAGCTCGGAGTGTTGGTCGGCCCGATCTAACTCTAGGCCACCAGCTGGGGAGATTGGATCCACACTTGATGTAAGGTCCATGTTCGAACTCAGATTGGGGTCGGGGCCTGACTCACTGTCGAGGCCCTCGCCTGGCATGACAGTAGCCGATTCCTCAGACGGGGCCAGAACCGTCGGGAGATTAGATCCAAACTTCAGATCAGAGATCGGCTCCGGGGTTGAGCCCGCAGCAGCCGAGGGACCCTTGATCCGGTCCGGAGCCCATCCAGAGATGATAAGCTCACAACGGGAATTCGTGGTGTATTCCAAGCTTCCGAAAGTGACCATCTGGTCCGGGGTGAAGTTCTCGACAGGTGCTAGATGGCCTGTCGAGTTGGCGTGGAGAACCATGTTGCCGAATACGAATAGTTGGCCAGGGACAAAGATGTCATCCTAACCAGCGTTGCAGCTGATCTACAGATTAGCCATAGATCCTTCTTTGATCACACAGCAGAACTCTCAATGAAAGCACCAATGTCGGTGGTAAAACCTACATACCTCGGGGTAGGGGGTCCCGAGCTGTGGATCTCGGATCAATGGTAACAGAGACAAGGGACACGGTGTTTACCCAGGTTCGGGCCCTTTCGAAGAGGTAATACCCTACGTCCTGCTTTGATTGTATTGATGATAATGTATCGAGTACAAGCTTGATCTACCTCGATGATACGTCTCCATCGTATCTATAATTTTTGATTGTTTCTTGCCAATATTCTACAACTTTCATATACTTTTGGCAACATTTTATATCATTTTCTTGGACTAACATATTGATCCAGTGCCCAGTGCCATCTCTTGTTTGTTGCATATTTTTGTTTCATAGAAAATCCATATCAAACGAAGTCCAAACGCGATAAAAATTTACAGAGATTTATTTTGGAATATATGTGACTTTTGGGAAAAAGAATCAACGCGAGATGATGCTCGAGGGGCCCACAAGTTCGAGGGGCGCGCCCCCTACCCTGGGCGTGCCTGGCAGGCTTGTGGCGCCCCTCTAAGGCGGTTGGCGCCCTTCTTCCGTCGCAGGAAAGATAATATCCGGAAGAAAATCCCCTCAAAATTTCAGCCCAATCGGAGTTATGGATCTCCGGGAATATAAGAAACGGTTTTCGGCCAGAAAACAGAGAGGAACTAGAGAAGAAAACAGAGAGAAAGATCCAATCTCGGAGGGGCTCCTCCCCTCCGGGAGCCATGGCGTCCATGGACCAGAGGGTAAACTCTCCTCCCATCTAGGGGGATGCCAAGTAAGAAGAAGAAGGAGGGGGGCTCTCTCCCCCTCTCTTCCGGTGGTGCCGCAGCATCGTCGGGGGAACCATCATGACGGTGATCTACACCAACAACTTCACCGCCGTCAATACCAACTCTCTCCCCCTCTATGCAGCGGTGTAACACCTCTTCTCCCCGCTGTAATCTCTACTTAAACATGGTGCTTAACGCTATATATTATTATCCAATGATATGTGGCAATCCTATGATGTTTGAGTAGATTCGTTTTGTCCTATGGGTTGATTGATGATCGTGATTGGATTGAGTTGTATGTTTTATTTTGACACTGTCCTATGGTGCCCTCCGTGTCGCACAAGCGTGTGGGATTACCGCTGTAGGGTGTTGCAATACGTTCATAATTTGCTTATAGTGGGTTGCGTGAGTGACAGAAACACAAACCCGAGTAAGGGGGTTGTTGCGTATGGGAGTAAAGAGGACTTGTTACTTAATGCTATGGTTGGGTTTTACCTTAATGATCTTGGGTATTTGCGGATGCTTGCTAGAGTTCCAATCATAAGTGCATATGATCCAAGTACGGAAAGTATGTTAGCTCATGCATCTCCCTCATATAAAATTGCAATAATGATTACCGGTCTAGTTATCGATTGCCTAGGGACAAATCCTTCTCTTGTGTTACAAAAAGCTTTCTACTAAACAACTAACTTTTATTATCTTGCAAATTACTCCTAGTTTTATTCCTACTAAGTACTTCTAGTTTTATTCTTGCAAACTTATCCTTACACCTACAAAGTAGTTTTAATCTTGTTCTAGGTAAAGCGAACGTTAAGTGTGCGTAGAGTTGTATCGGTGGTCGATAATACTTGAAGGGAATATTAATTCTACCTTTAGCTCCTTGTTGGGTTCGACACTCTTATTTATCGAAAAAGCTACAATTGATTCCCTATACTTGTGGGTTATCAAGACCTTTTTCTGGTGCCGTTGCCAGGGAGCAATAGCGTGGGGTTGATATTCTCGTGTGTGCTTGTTTGCTTTATCTCGAAGTAGTTTTTATTTTGTGCTCTTGTTTTCTATCTTTAGTTATGGGTAGGAAACGTAAAATACCAAAAAAATTAGTTGTACTTGCTAACCTAGTGGTTGAAGAACCACCCAAAAACATTCATACTGCTGAAGCTTTCTACTTGGATCATCTTCGATCCCTTTGTGCTCGTGTTGAAAACCCAACTAGCTTAGTTGAGGGAAAATCATTATATGAGCATGCTTACTTTGTGTGACACCGCTTATCTCAAAAAGGGAAACTCTTAAGGTATCAAATTAATTGTTTGCAATGCTATGCTTGGAATTTATGCGAAATATATGATTTTACTTGTTGTTCTGAAGACGCTAAAAAAACACCTTCCCTACCAATGTGAGTTTAATGATAATGGAATCTTATCTTCTTATGCCAAAGGTGTTTATAGTTACTATGATATTGAACAAATTGAAGAATTTGTTTCCTTTAAGGGTGCCTATGAAATAGCTTCTTTGATTGAAAAGTGTGATGCTACTCTTTACAAATCTGAAAAATTTGCCATATTTAAATATTGCTATGAAGACTATGCTTCTAATGCTTATGTTAAAGAATATATTGAGGAAGTCCCCACTGTCCAAGAGGAAACTAACATTTTGCAGCAGTCTATGGAAGAAGAAATTGTTGAAACTGTGAGCTCATTAGAAGAAAAAGATGAGAAGGAGACCGAAGAACAAAAGGAGGAAGAGCGGATTAGCTACCCATGCCCACCTTCTAATGAGAGTAACTCTTCAACTCATACATTGTTTAATTTCCCTTCATGCTTACCGAAGGATGAATGCTATGATAATTGCTATGATCCCTTGGATTCGTTTGAAATATCCCTTTTTGATGATGCTTGCTATGCTTGTGGCCATGATGCCAATATGAATGATGCTTATGGAGATGAACTTGCTATAGTTCCTTATGTTAAGAATGAAATTGTTGCTATTGCACCTACACATGATAGTCCTATTATCTTTTTGAATTCTCCCAACTACACTATATCGGAGAAGTTTGCTCTTATTAAGGATTATATTGATGGGTTGCGTTTTACTATTACACATGATGATTTTGATGAATATAATATGCATGTGCTTGCTGCTCCTACTTGCAATTATTATGAGAGAGGAACCACATTTCCATCTCTCTATGTTTCTAATACGATAAAATTGCAAGAAACTGTTTATACTATGCATTGGCCTTTACTTGATGTGCATGAATTGTTCTTTTATGACATGCCGATGCATAGGAAGAGAGTTAGACTTCGTCATTGCGTGATATATGTTGCTTTGTGCTCACTACTAAATTACAAATCATTGTTAATTAAAATTGGCTTTGATATACCTTGGGATCCGGGTGGATCAATTACTTGAGCACTGTATGCCCAGCTTAATGGCTTTAAAGAAAGCGCTGCTTGGGAGACAAGCCAGAAGTTTTAGAGAGTCATTTTATTCTGTTGTGTGCTTTTAAAAAGTTTAAAAACAAAAAAATATAGAGGGGAACCTAAAAAAATTTAAAAAGAAAAGTGAAAGTGAGAAAGACGAACACCGTTGAAGTGGGGGACGTCCTTGAACTTTGTTCATGCCCATGGAAACTTTGTGAATCTTGATTACAGAAACTTTTCAAAAAAAATAATTGTCCCCTTGTACAAATCCATTGTATTATAAAAATAATGTGCCAAGATTTACCTTTAGGACGTTTAAATTACTTGTTTGTTGTGTGCTGTGAAAAAACAGAAACTTTTGTTGTAGTATTTGAATTTATATATTTTACTGGAGCATGAAAAAATTCTGAAATTTTTACAAAATACTTCTATGCAAATTTTTATTACGTCCTAATTTTTCAGATTTTTGGAGTTACAGAAGTATATGTTTCATCTGCATCTTTATAGACTGTCTTGTTTTCACAGATTGCTGTTATGGTTTCTTTCTTTGCGTATGTTTGAAATCTTGTTGAGCCCCATTGACTTGGGAGCCATAGAATTGTGATAGCATACAGTGGGCAATGTTTAATTATAATTATACGATAATGTTACAGCAGGACATGATGGGATTTGATGTTATATGTACTAACCCCTCTAATAAAAAGTTCGGTTAAGTTTTGTGTGGATGAAGTGTTCGAAGATCGAGGAGCTATCGATATGAGGAGAATAAGGAGAGGCAAGAGTTCAAGCTTGGGGATGCCCAAGGCACCCCAAGTAAATATTCAAGGAGACTCAAGCATCTAAGCTTGGGGATGCCCCGGAAAGTATCCCATCTTTCTTCGACAATTATCGGTATGTCTCGGTTTTTGTTTTGTTCACATGATATGCGTAAATTCTTGGAGCGTCTTTTGTGTTTATTTTTCTTTTTTCTTTTATGCACCATGCTGGTATGAGATAGTCCTTGGTTGATTTATAGAATGCTCTTTGCACTTCACTTATATCTTTTGAGTATAGCTTTATAGAATGCTTCATGTGCTTCACTTATATCATTTGAAGTTTGGATGCCTGTTTCTCTACATATAGAAAACCATTATTTGTAGAATGCTCTTTTGCTTCACTTATATTTATTAGAGCGTGGGCAAGTCTTTTGTAGAAAGAATTAAACTCTCATGCTTCACTTATATCTATTTAGAGAGTCAACACGAATTGGTCATTCACATGGTTAGTCATAAAATCCTACATAAAACTTGTAGATCACTGAATATGATAAGTTTGATTCATTGCAGTAGTTTTGCGATATTGAGATGGTAATATGTGGGAGGTACTAGTGAATAATTGTGGTTTAGTAAGAATATTGGTGTTAAGGTTTGTGATTCCCGAAGCATGCACGTATAGTCTTTAGTTATGCTAAGAAGTTGGAGCATGATTTATTATTGAGTGTCCTCCTTTGCGTGGAGGTCGGGGGCGCATGATGGTTAACTCGTACCAACCTCCCCCCTAGGGGAATGTGTAGTAGTACTTTGCTTCGAGGGCTAATAGACTTCCGCAATAAGTATGTCAGTTCTTTATGACTAATGTGAGTCCATGGATTATACGCACTCTCACCCTTCCGCAATTTGCTTGCCTCTTCAGTACCGTGCATTGCCCTTTCTCACCTCGAGAGTTGGTGCAAACTTCGCCGGTGCATCCAAACCCCGTGATATGATACGCTCTATCACACATAAGCTCCTTATATCTTCCTCAAAACCGCCACCATACCTACCTATTATGGCATTTCCATAGCCATTCCGAGATATATTGCCATGCAACTTCCATCATCATCATATACATGACTTGAGCATTCATTGTCATATTGCTTTGCATGATTGTAAGATAGCTAGCATGATATTTTCATGGCTTGTCCGTTTTTTGATATCTTTGCTACGCTAGATCATTGCACATCCTGGTACACTGCCAGAGGCATTCATATAGAGTCATATTGTTCTAGTATCGAGTTGTAATATTGAGTTGTAAGTAAATAAAAGTGTGATGACCATCATTATTAGAGCATTGTCCTAGTGAGGAAAAAAAAGAGGCCAAAAAGAGCCCAACAAAAAAAGAGGCCAAAAAGAGCCCATCAAAAAAAAGGAAAAAAGAGATAAAAAGAGAGAAGGGGCAATGCTACTATCCTTTACCACACTTGTGCTTCAGAGTAGCACCATGTTTTTCATATAGAGAGTCTCCTATGTTGTCACTTTCATATACTAGTGGGAATTTTTCATTATAGAACTTGGCTTGTATATTCCGATGATGGGCTTCCTCAAATGTCCGAGGCCTTCATGACCAAGCAAGTTGGATGCACACCCACGTAGTTTTCATTTTGAGCTTTCATACACTTATAGCTCTTAGTGCATCCGTTGCATGGCAATCCCTACTCCTCGCATTGATATCGATTGATGGGCATCTCGATATCCCGTTGATCCGCCTAGTTAATGCGAGATTTTCTCCCTTTTTGACTTCTCCTTCTTAATCTCTATCACCGCATTCTATTCAACCTATAGTCCTATGTCCATGGCTCACGCTCATGTATTGCGTGGGGGTTGAAAAAGCTGAAGCGCATTAAAAAGTATGAACCAATTTGCTCGGCTGACATCGGGTTTGTACATGATTTATATTTTGTGTTAAGAAGATGGAGCATGACAAGGCTATATGATTTTGTAGGGATAGCATTCTTTAGCATTTTTATTCTGAAAGGCATGATTGTTTGTTGGTATGCCTGAGTATTGATGTCTTTATATCAAATTATAAACTATTACTTTGAATCACTCGTATCTTAATATTCATGCCATGATTAGATTATATGATCAAGATTATGTTAGGTAGCATTCCACATCAAAAATTATCTTTTTATCATTTACCTACTCGAGGACGAGCAGGAATTAAGCTTGGGGATGCTGATACGTCTCCGTCGTACCTATAATTTTTTATTGTTTCACGCCAATATTCTACAACTTTCATATACTTTTGGCAACATTTTATATGATTTTCTTGGACTAACATATTGATCCAGTGCCTAGTGCCAGCTCTTGTTTGTTGCATGTTTTTGTTTCGCAGAAAATCCATATCAAACGAAGTACAAATGTGATAAAAATTTATGGAGATTTATTTTGGAATATATGTGATTTTTGGGAAAAAGAATCAACGCGAGACGATGCTCGAGGGGCCCACAACCTCGAGGGGCGCACCCCCTACCCTGGGCACGCCTGGCAGGCTTGTGGCGCCCCTGTAAGGCGGTTGGGGCCCTTCTTCCGCCGCAAGAAAGATAATATCCAGAAGAAAATCCCCTCAAAATTTCAGCCCAATCGGAGTTACGTATCTCCGGGAATATAAGAAACGGTTTTCGGCTAGAAAACAGAGAGGAACTAGAGAAGAAAACACAGAGAGAGATCCAATCTCGGAGGGGCTCCTCCCCTCCGGGAGCCATGGCGGCCATGGACCAGAGGGGAAACTCTCCTCCCATCTAGGGGGGAGGCCAAGGAAGAAGAAGAAGAAGGAGGGGGCTCTCTCCCCCTCTCTCTTCCGGCGGCGCCGCAGCACCGCCGGGGGAACCATCGTGACGGCGATCTACACCAACAACTTCGCCGCCGTCAGCACCAACTCTCTCCCCCTCTATGCAGCGGTGTAACACCTCTTCTCCCCGCTATAATCTCTACTTAAACATGGTGCTTAATGCTATATATTATTATCCAATGATATGTGGCAATCCTATGATGTTTGAGTAGATTCATTTTGTCCTATGGGTTGATTGATGATCGTGATTGGTTTGAGTTGTATGTTTTATTTTGGTGTTGTCCTATGGTGCCCTTCGTGTCGCACAAGCGTGTGGGATTACCGCTGTAGGGTGTTGCAATACGTTCATAATTCACTTATAGTGGGTTGCGTGAGTGACGGAAACACAAACCCGAGTAAGGGGGTTGTTGCGTATGGGAGTAAAGAGGACTTGTTACTTAATGCTATGATTGGGTTTTACCTTAATGATCTTTGGTAGTTGCGGATGCTTGCTAGAGTTCCAATCATAAGTGCATATGATCCAAGTACGGAAAGTATGTTAGCTCATGCCTCTCCCTCATATAAAATTGCAATAATGATTACAGGTTTAGTTATCGATTGCCTAGGGACAAATCCTTCTCTTGTGTTACAACAAGCTTTCTACTAAACAACTAACTTTTATTATCTTGCAAATTACTCCTAGTTTTATTCCTACTAAGTACTTCTAGTTTTATTCTTGCAAACTTATCCTTACACCTACAAAGTAGTTTTAATCTTGTTCTAGGTAAAGCGAACGTTAAGTGTGCGTAGAGTTGTATCGGTGGTCGATAATACTTGAAGGGAATATTAATTCTACCTTTAGCTCCTCGTTGGGTTTGACACTCTTATTTATCGAAAAAGCTACAATTGATCCCCTATACTTGTGGGTTATCACTCGAGATCGTAAGTTGTGTTCTAACCCTAAGGCTAGGTGGATGTGATTATGATTGCATTCCCTCTACAGGCTAAACCCCTTGGCTTATATACACGCCAAAGGGGTACCTAGGGTTACATGGTTGCTTGCTAATCTAGAGATGCATATGGCGGCGGCCGAAGATGTCCTTGGAGTACACGTCAAGTCTTCGGCAGAAATTGTCTTGATCACGTTGAGGTGCGAGGCCTCCTGAGTCCTTCCTTATGAGGATGAGGGCCCCCAAGCTCGGCCCAAGGATTGTGGGCCAACTAGGTTGGTACCCCCTAGTCCAGGACACCGTCATCTGTCTTCTTATAAATTCCCATCATTATTCCATTTGCCATCCAAAGTGCTAAGACCCAGGCTTGTAAATTGAGCATTAAACGAGGTGCTAAGTAGTTGAAAAGGGTTCGTCATAGATTTGATTGCTCGGCTAAAGCTCTAGATTGTGTTATAATAAAATGTTTGAATATGATATAGCCTTGAGTGATTGGGGACATGAATGACATATGAGTATTGAATTTTATTACATGGAAACATTAACCCATGAAAGCAATAGTAATTTTTTTACACATTTTGATGTTACTTCCTTGTTATCAACTATAGATTGTTGCTTTGAATCACTTTTGTCTTAAGTTCACACCAGTTACATCATTTGATCAAGATTATGTTGGGTAGCATTCACATCAAAAATTATCTTTGTTTATCATTTACCTACTCAAGGACGAGCAGTAATTAAGCTTGGGGATGGTGATACGTCTAAAACATATCTGTAATTTTGTATTGCTTCATGCTATTATATTATCAATTTTCTATACTTTTATAGCAATTTATATTATTTTTCTAGACTAATCTATTAATTTAGTGCCCAGTGTCAGTTCCTGTTTTCTGCTTGTTTTTGGTTTCCCAGGAAATATTAATGGAGGTCAAAATCACTTGCCAATTTAATACAATATTTTTTGGGCAACAAGAAACCTGGGATGCTTCGGGAGAGATCGAGACGAGCAACAAGTGGCCCACATGACCACCCCTCACGCCCTGGGGGTAGGGCGCGCCAACTGGCCATGTGGGGCCCACCTGCACCACCTTACATTGATTCCACCGCCATAAATCCCTATAAATACCGAAACACTCTACCATATTTTCAGAAAAATTTTATCGCCGATGCAAGTTCCTGTTTCGCGAAGATCCCATCTGGAGGCATGTTCTAGAGCTCTGCCGGAGGGGGAAGCCATTGCCGGAGCCATCTTCGTCAACCTTACTGCCTCCATGACGATTTGCGAGTAGTTCCATTAGGACCTTAGGGTCCATAGTAGTAGCTAGATGGTTCTCTCTCATTTTGGATCTTCAATACCATGTTCCCGTGAGCCTTCTCACACGATCGGGATCAATTCGATGTAATCAGTGGTGTGTTTGTTGGGACATGATGAATTGTCACTTTATGATCAGATTGTTCATTGAAATCAATTGAATCTTTTGAGGTTTTCTTGTTAAATAATTAAATAGCTTTCCATGCTCTTCGATCTATCTATCTTCCTTGGCCAAGTTCGATGGGTTTTTCTTCACATGGAGTGGAGCTTTGTAGTGGGTTCAATATTGTGGTCATCTAACCCAGTGACAATAAGAGACAAGACATGTATTGTATTTTTTCCACTAAGGATAAAATGACAAGGTTTTGTCATATTGATTGACTTCCTCCTATCTACATTATGTCATCTTGCTTATTGCGATACTCTATTTCTGGCAGACTTAATACCTTGAGATGCATGCTGGAGAGCGATTTTGGGGTGGACTATTAGTAGTAGATGCAGTTGGATTAATGGTCTACTTATCACAAACGAAATCCCTATATGAGATCATACCATGAATGATCATAGTCATTAATATTGCAATCCGGTCAATTGCCCAACTATAATTTGTTTACCATGCCATTCGCCTGTTTTTGAGACAGATACCACTAGTTAACCTATGCCCTTGGGTCTATTCTCCATTTCTAAATTCTTCTACACAATTTCTGTTGGAAATATGCCCTAGAGGCAATAATAAATTAGTTATTATCATATTTCCTTGTTCATGATAAATGTTTATTATTCATGCTAGAATTGTATTGACCGGAAACTTAAATACATGTGTGAATACATAGACAACACCGTGTCCCTAGTGAGCCTCTACTAGACTAGCTCATTGATCAAAGATGGTTAATGTTTCCTAACCATAGACATGAGTTGCCATTTGATAACGGGATCACATCATTAGGAGAATGATGTGATGGACAAGACCCAACCGTAAGCTTAGCATCCGATCGTTTAGTTATTTGCTATAGCTTTCTTCATGTCAAGTATCTGTTCCTTCGACCATGAGATCATGTCACTCCCGGATACCAGAGGAATACCTTGTGTGCTATGAAAAGTCACTTCGTAACTGGGTGAACATAAAGGTGCTCTACAGGTATCTCCGAAGGTATCTGTTGGGTTGCATGGATCGAGACTGGGATTTGTCGCTCCGTATGACGGAGAGATATCACTGGGCCCTCTTGGTAATACAACATCGTAAAGAGCTTGCAAGCAATGTGGCTAATGAGTTAACCACAGGATCTTGTATTACGGAATGAGTAAAGAGACTTGTCGGTAACGAGATTGAACTAGGTATAGAGATACCGACGATCGAATCTCAGGCAAGTAACATATCGCCGGACAAAGGGAATTCCATACGGGATTAACTGAATCCTCGACATCGTGGTTCAACCGATAAAGATCTTCGTTGGACATGTAGGAATCAATATGGGTATCCAGATCCCGCTATTGATTATTGACTGGAGAAGTGTCTCGGTCATGTCTACATGTTCCCGAACCCGTAGGGTCGCACGCTTAATGTTCGATAGCGTTAGGGTAGTATTGAGATATTAATAGCGGAAAGTCCGAAGGTTGTTCGGAGTCTCGGATGGGTTCCGGGATATCACGAGGAGCTCCGGAATACTCCGGAGGTAAAGATTCATATATGGGAAGTCCTATTTTGGTCGCCGGAAAAGTTCGGAGGTATATCGGTATTGTACCGGATGCACCGAAGGGGTTCCGAGGGTCCACCGGGGGGGTCCACCTGCCCCGAAGGGCCACATGGACAGCAAAGGGGGGCGCACCAGCCCCTAGTGGGCTGGGCGCCACTTCCCCCCATGGGCCCATGCGCCTAGGGTTTGGGGGAACCCTAGATGGGGGCGCCCCCCTTGGCTTAAGGGGCAAGCCACCCCTAGGGCCGCCGCCCCCTCCCTTGGGGAAGGGGCTAGGGCTGGCGCCCCCTCCCCCTTGCCCCTATAAACAGTGAGGGAGAGGGAGGGCAGCCGCATGCCTTCACCCTTGCCCTCCGTCGCTCTCAACTCCTCCCACCTCTCCTCCGGTACGCGCTTGGTGAAGCCCTGCCGGAATTCCGCTGCTGTCACCACCACCATACCGCCGTGCTGGTTCCGATCTCATCTACCTCCTCCCCCTCTCTTGTTGGATCAAGAAGGAGAGGACACCATCGAGCTGAATGTGTGCTAATCTCGGAGGTGCCGTCCGTTCGGCACTAGATCGTATTGGATCGCGATTGGATCGTGAAGAGTACGACTACATCAACCGCGTTATGACGCTAACACTTTCGGTCTACAAGGGTATGTAGACACACTCCCCTCTTGTTGCTTTGCATCTCCTAGATTAGATCTTGGGTGTTTCGTAGGAATATTTTTGATTTTCATGCAACGTTCCCCATCAGTGGCATCATGAGCTAGGTCTATGCGTAGATGTATTTGCACGAGTAGAACGCAAAGAAGTTGTGGGCGTTGATGTTCAAATTGCTTATTTCCTTTGTCTTATTTGGATTCGGCGGTATTGTGGGATGAAGCGGCTCGGACCAACCTTACATGTCCTCGCACATGAGACCGGTTCCACTGGCTAACATGCAACTTGTATTGCATAAAAGTGGCTTTGCGGGTGTCTGTCTCTCCCACTTTAGTTGAATCTAATTTGACAAGGGCGGCCCTTGTAGAAGGTTAAAAGGCAACTTGATTATCACCGTTGTGGCTTTGCGTAGGTAAGAAGGGTTCTTGCTAGTTGCCCATAGCAGCCACATAAAATTTGCAACAACAAAGTAGAGGACGTCTAACTTGTTTTTGCAGGGCATGCTGTGATGTGGTATGGCCAAAACGTGATGTGATATATGTTGATGTATGAGATGATCATGTTTTGTAATAGGTTCATGACTTGCATGTCGATGAGTACGGCAACCGGCAGGAGCCATAGGGTTTTCTTTAATTTATTGCATGACCTGCGTGTCAACAATTAAACGCCATGTAATTGCTTTACATTATCGCTATGCGTTAGCAATAGTTGTAGAAGCAATAGTTGACGAGACAACCACGTGACGACACGATGATGGAGATCATGATGATGGAGATCATGGTGTCATGCCGGTGACGATGGATATCATGCCGGTGCTTTGGAGATGGAGATCAAAAGCACAAAGATGATGATGGCCATATCATGTCACATATTGATTGCATGTGATGTTTATCTTTTTATGCATCTTATTTTGCTTAGGACGACGTAGCATTATAAGATGATCCCTTCACTTAATTTCAAGATAAAAGTGTTCTCCTTAAGTATGCACCATTGTGAAAGTTTGTCGTTTCGAAGCACCACGTGATGATCGGGTGTGATAGACTCTACATTCGCATACAACGGGTGTAAGCCAGTTTTACACATGCAGAATACTTGGGTTAAATTTGACGAGCCTATCATGTACAGACAAGGCCTCGGAACACGAAGGACTGAAAGGTCAAACATGAGTCATAGTAGATATGATCAACATGGAGATGTTCACCATTGATGACTGCCTCATCTCGCGTGATGATCGGACATGGGTCAGTTGATGTGGATCATGTAACACTTAGACAACTTGAGGGATGTTGATTTAAGTGGGAGTTCTTTAGTAATTTGATTAGAAGAACCAATTATCATGAACATAGTCTAATTGTCTTTGCAAAATTAATGTTGTAGATCAATGGCTCGCGCTGTAGCTCCCCTGAATTTTAATGCGTTCCTAGAGAAAGAAAAGTTGAAAGATGATGGTAGCAACCATGCGGACTGGGTCCGTAATTTGAGGATTATCCTCACTGCTGCACAGAAAGTTTATGTCCTTGATGCACCGCTTGGTGATGCACCCCCTCAAGATGCGCCTGCAGATGTTATGAACATCTGGCAGGCACGTTCTGATGACTACTCGGTAGTTCAGTGCGCCATGCTTTACGGCTTAGAACCGGGGCTCCAAAGACGTTTTGAGCACCACGGAGCATATGAGATGTTCCAGGAGCTGAAATTAGTATTTCAGGCTCATGCCCGGGTTGAGAGGTATGACACCTCCGACAAGTTCTTTAGATGTAAGATGGAGGAGAACAGCTCCGTTAGTGAGCACGTACTCAAAATGTCTGGGTACTATAATCGCTTGAACCAGTTGGCAGTTAATCTTCCGGATGAAGTAGCGATTGACAGAGTTCTCCAGTCCCTGCCACCAAGCTACAAAGGCTTCGTGATGAACTATAATATGCAAGGGATGGAGAAAATGATCCCTAAGCTTTTCGCGATGCTAAAGGCCGCGGAAGTAGAAATCAAGAAAGAGCATCAAGTGTTGATGGTCAACAAGACCACCAGTTTCAAGAAGAAAGGCAAGGGAAAGAAAGGGAACTTCAAGAAGAACGGCAAGCCAGTTGCCGCTCCCGTGAAGAAACCCAAGGCTGGACCCAAACCTGAGACTGAGTGCTTCTATTGCAAGGGGAATGGTCACTGGAAGCGGAACTACTCCAAGTACTTGGCAGATAAGAAGGCTGGCAACGTCAACAAAGGTATATATGATATACGTGTTATTGATGTGTACCTTACTAGTGCTCGTAGTAGCGTCTGGCTATTTGATACTGGTTCGGTTGCTAATATTTGTAACTCGAAATAGGAGCTGCGGAATAAACGGAGACTAGCTAAGGACGAGGTGACGATGCGTGTCGGAAATGGTTCCAAGGTTGATGTGATCACCGTCGGCACGCTCCCTCTATGTTTACCTTCGGGATTAGTTTTAAACTTGAATAATTGTTATTTGGTGTCTGTGTTAAGCATGAACATTATATCTGGATCTTGTTTATTGCGAGACGTTTATTCATTTAAGTCAGAGAATAATGGTTGTTCTATTTATATGGATAATATCTTTTATGGTCATCCACCCTTGGTGAATGGTTTATTTCTGTTGAATCTCGATCGTAGTGATACACATATTCAGAATATCAATGCAAAAAGATGCAAAGTTAATGATGCTAGTACCACATACTTGTGGCACTGCCGCTTAGGTCATATTGGTGTAAAGTGCATGAAGAAACTCCATGCAGATGGACTTTTGGAATCTCTTGATTATGAATCATTTGAGACATGTGAACCATGCCTTATGGGCAAGATGACCAAAACCCCGTTTTCCGGAACAATGGAGCGGGCAAGTGACTTGTTGGAATTAATACATACCGATGTATGCGGTCCAATGAGTATTGAAGCACGCGGTGGATATCATTATTTTCTTACCTTCACAGATGATTTGAGTAGATATGGGTATATTTACTTAATGAAACACAAGTCTGAAACATTTGAAAAGTTCAAGGAGTTTCAGAGTGAAGTAGAGAATCATCGTAACAAGAAAATTAAATTTCTATGATCTGATCATGGAGGTGAATATTTGAGTTACGAGTTTGGTATGCATTTAAGACAATGTGGAATTGTTTCACAGCTCACGCCACCTGGAACACCACAGCGTAATGGTGTGTCCGAACGTCGTAATCATACTCTATTGGACATGGTGCGTTCTATGATGTTTCTTACCGATTTGCCACTATCATTTTGGGGTTATGCATTAGAGACAGCCGCATTCACTTTAAACAGGGCACCGTCTAAATCCGTTGAGACGACACCGTATGAATTAAGGTTTGGCAAGAAACCTAAGTTGTCGTTTCTTAAAGTTTGGGGATGCGACGCTTATGTCAAGAGGCTTCAGCCTGATAAGCTCGAACCCAAAGCGGAGAAGTGCGTCTTCATAGGATACCCTAAAGAGACCATTGGGTATACCTTCTATCACAGATCCGAAGGCAAGATCTTTGTTGCCAAGAATGGGTCCTTTCTAGAGAAGGAGTTTCTCTCGAAAGATGTGAGTGGGAGGAAAGTAGAACTTGATGAGGTAATTGTACCTTCTCTCGAATTGGAAAGTAGCGCATCACAGAAAGAAGTTCCCGTGATGTCTACACTAGCCGGAGAGGAAGCGAATGATGATGATCATGAAACTTCAGATCAAGTTACTACTGAACTTCGTAGGTCGACCAGGGTACGTTCCGCACCAGAGTGGTACGGTAATCCTGTCTTGGAAGTCATGTTGTTAGACAACGGCGAACCTACGAACTATGAAGAAGCAATGATGAGCCCGAATTCTGACAAATGGCTTGAGGCCATGAAATCCGAGATAGGACCCATGTATGAGAACAAAGTATGGACTTTGGTGGACTTGCCCGATGATCGGCAGGCCATTGAGAACAAATGGATCTTTAAGAAGAAGACAGACGCAGATGGTAATGTCACCATCTATAAAGCTTGACTTGTCGCAAAGGGTTTCCGACAAGTTCAAGGGGTTTACTACGATGAGACTTTCTCACCCGTAGCGATGCTTAAGTCTGTTAGAATTATGTTAGCAATTGCCGCATTTTATGATTATGAGATCTGGCAGATGGACGTCAAAACAGCGTTCCTTAACAGGTTTCTTAAGGAAGAATTGTATATGATGCAACCAGAAGGTTTTGTCGATCCTAAGGATGCTAACAAAGTATGCAAGCTCCAGCGATCCATCTATGGACTGGTGCAAGCATCTCGGAGTTGGAATATATGCTTTCATGAGGTGATCAAAGCTTTTGGTTTTATACAAACTTACGGAGAAGCTTGTATTTACAAGAAAGTGAGTGGGAGCTCTGTAGCATTTCTAATATTATATGTGGATGACATATTGTTGATTGGAAATGATATAGAATTCCTGGAAAGCATAAAGGGTTATTTGAACAAGAGTTTTTCAATGAAAGACCTGGGTGAAGCTGCTTACATATTGGGCATCAAGATCTATAGAGATAGATCAAGACGCCTGATAGGACTTTCACAAAGCACATACCTTGACAAGATTTTGAAGAAGTTCAAAATGGACCAGTCGAAGAAAGGGTTCTTGCCTGTGTTGCAAGGTGTGAAGTTGAGTAAGACTCAAAGCCCGACCACGGCAGAAGAAAGAGAAAGGATGAAAGTCATCCCCTATGCCTCAGCCATAGGCTCTATAATGTATGCCATGCTATGTACCAGACCTGATGTGTGCCTTGCCATAAGTCTGGCGGGGAGGTACCAAAGTGATCCAGGAGTAGATCACTGGACAGCGATCAAGAATATCCTTAAGTACCTGAAGAGGACTAAGGACATGTTTCTCGTTTATGGAGGTGACGAACAGCTCGTCGTAAAGGGTTACGTCGATGCTAGCTTCGACACAGATTCGGATGACTCTAAGTCTCAAACCGGATACGTATTTATATTGAATGGTGGAGCAGTCAGTTGGTCCAGTTCCAAGCAAAGCGTCGTAACGGGATCTACATGTGAAGCGTAATATATAGCTGCTTCGGAAGCAGTGCAAGAAGGAGTCTGGATGAAGGAGTTCATATCCGATCTGGGAGTAATACCTAGTGCATCGGATCCAATGACTATCTTTTGTGACAACACTGGAGCTATTGCTATTGCCAAGGAGCCCAGGTTTCAAAAGAAGACCAAGCACATCAAGCGCCGCTTCAACTCCATTCATAATTACATTAAGGATGGAGACATAGAACTTTCCAAAGTACATACAGATCTAAATGTGGCAGACCCGATGACTAAACCTCTTCCACGAGCAAAACATGATCAGCACCAGGACTCCATGGGTGTTAGATTCATTACGATGTAAACTAGATTATTGACTCTAGTGCAAGTGGGAGACTGTTGGAAATATGCCCTAGAGGCAATAGTAAATTAGTTATTATCATATTTCCTTGTTCATGATAAATGTTTATTATTCATGCTAGAATTGTATTGACCGGAAACTTAAATACATGTGTGAATACATAGACAACACCATGTCCCTAGTGAGCCTCTACAAGACTAGCTCATTGATCAAAGATGGTTAAGGTTTCCTAACCATAGACATGAGTTGTCATTTGATAACGGGATCACATCATTAGGAGAATCATGTGATGGACAAGACCCAACCGTAAGCATAGCATCAGATCGTTTAGTTATTTGCTACAGCTTTCTTCATGTCAACTATCTGTTCCTTCGACCATGAGATCATGTCACTCCCGGATACCGGAGGAATACCTTGTGTGCTATCAAACGTCACTTCGTAACTGGGTGATCATAAAGGTGCTCTACAGGTATCTCCGAAGGTGTCTGTTGGGTTGCATGGATCGAGACTGGGATTTGTCGCTCCGTATGACGGAGAGATATCACTGGGCCCTCTCGGTAATACAACATCGTAAAGAGCTTGCAAGCAATGTGGCTAATGAGTTAACCATGGGATCTTGTATTACGGAACGAGTAAAGAGACTTTCCGGTAATGAGATTGAACTAGGTATAGAGATACCGACGATCGAATCTCGGGCAAGTAACATATCGCCGGACAAAGGGAATTGCATACGGGATTAACTGAATCCTCAACATCGTGGTTCAACCGATAAAGATCTTCGTTGGACATGTAGGAATCAATATGGGTATCCAGATCCCGCTATTGATTATTGACTGGAGAAGTGTCTCGGTCATGTCTACATGTTCCCGAACCCGTAGGGTCGCACGCTTAATGTTCGATAGCGTTAGGGTAGTATTGAGATATTAATAGCGGAAAGTCTGAAGGTTGTTCGGAGTCTCGGATGGGTTCCGGGATATCACGAGGAGCTCCGGAATAGTCCGGAGGTAAAGATTCATATATGGGAAGTCCTATTTTGGTCGCCGGAAAAGTTCGGAGGTATATCGGTATTGTACCGGATGCACCGAAAGGGTTCCGGGGGTCCACCGGGGGGTCCACCTGCCCCGGAGGGCCACATGGACAGCAAAGGGGGGCTCATCAGCCCCTACTGGGCTGGGCTCCACTTCCCCCCATGGGCCCATGCGCCTAGGGTTTGGGGGAACCCTAGATGGGGGTGCCCCCCCTTGGCTTGGAGGCAAGCCACCCCTAGGGCCGCCGCCCCCTCCCTTGGAGGAGGGGCTAGGGCCGGCACCCCCTCCTCCTTGCCCCTATAAATAGTGAGGGAGAGGGAGGGCAGCTGCACTCCTTCACCCTTGCCCTCCGTCGCTCCCAACTCCTCCCACCTCTCCTCCGGTACGCGCTTGGTGAAGCCCTGCCGGAATTCCGCTGATGCCACCACCACCATACCACCGTGCTGGTTCCGATCTCATCTATCTCCTCCCCCTCTCTTGATGGATCAAGAAGGAGAGGACGCCATCGAGCTGAACGTGTGCTAATCTCGGAGGTGTCGTCCGTTCGGCACTAGATCGGATTGGATCGCGATTGGATCGTGAAGAGTACGACTACATCAACCGCGTTACGACGCTAACGCTTTTGGTCTACAAGGGTATGTAGACACACTCCCCTCTTGTTGCTTTTCATCTCCTAGATTAGATCTTGGGTGTTTCGTAGGAAACTTTTTGATTTTCATGCAACGTTCCCCATCAATTTCTCCTTTTATTTGTCATGCTACCTTGCTACTATCTTCCTCTATCATTTGCGTTTAATCTTGTAACTATCAAGACAAGGGGATTGACAACCCTCTTGCCGTGTTGGGGTCAAGTGTGTGTGTGTGTGTGTGTGTGTGTGTGTGTGTGTACGTGTGTTTTGTGCACAGGTGTTGCTTATGTTACTGGGTAGATAACCTTGGTTCTCTAACTGACCAAAATACTTGCTATTGTTTTGCTTCACCCTTCCTCTTGGGGGAATCCCAACAACTCCTACGGGAGTAGCACCAGGTTAGCCAGTGCAAGAGGGTGGTTCGTCAAGGGCGTAGGTGGATGACGACAAATCGCTTCTCCCTAGTTCTAGGAGAGGAGTTCAACCGGATGACTGTATGTTTGTAATAAGGGATGATTTCATAACCGATTGAGATTTCTTACATTCATTTACGATCTGACTCACACAAATGTCTGATTTGCCCTCTTTTTTTAGATTATCCCTTGCTTTGCGAGACTCGAGGTCCTGGAGATGCTACACATTCCTGTGGGGGCAACCAACCATAGTTGAGTCCACCTTGAAACAGTGGAGGGATTCAACTTCACGGTTTTAGTAAAGAATGAAAGAGATACAACCTTCTTCGGTTGTCCTAGGTGGCGAGAATTGGCCAAGACCTTCGACTACGATGTAGGGATGAGGATTGGCATCTACATCATTGGCCAAGGTGATCTTCATTTGAGCCTACTATTGCCCACTCCTCCAGTGCTTCCCCCGTGTAAGTGTTTATGAAATATGAGGCACATTCTTTCAACTAACGCTAACTTTACTTGCTGCGTATTACTCTTGCTTACATATACATTTGGACAGCTTACTGGAATGTGTCCCCGAACACACGTAGGATAGTAGACAGAAGGCATGTCACTGTAGGTACAAGACGTGCAACTCTTACTTGGCAGGAGATGGACATTCTCGTAGAATTTATGACAGCATCCGGGACCGTGTTGTGGATGTCTATGCTAGCTCGTACAATGGGTCCTTTGTGCCATTAGTGCACATGCTAAACAAGAGCAATGTTAAGAAGGACAAGCCACTCCTAGTAAGATTGCATTGCAATTATATTCAATGTCAAGTTATTCATGTTTTCTAATATACATGTATGTTTACTAGTTGTGTTTTGCAACAGAAACTCACACGTGTTGTGGTGCCTGAGCAAATGCAGAGTCGGGGTAGTGGTGGCATGCAAATTGTCATCTCTGACACGATTGACATGGCAACCACGTACTCCATGTCGCGAGAAGATGGACGTCTTGTTGTCAATGGTTGGTAGGACATTCGTGACAACTACTACTGCGACGAAGGTGACAAGTTGATTGTCATGCTCCACCTAGGACATGAAGGACCGGTCCTCTTCATGCACACCATCTACAACTGGGAGGCTAACGATGAGTAGGCTTGCATCTTAATTAGTATGATGTGTTAAGAACTTCCTTGTGGTTTGTAGTACTAGTACTCCTCAACCGTGTTGCTTATCGTACTAAGTACGTTGCTTTCAAAATGATGTTCAAAATTGTTGTTAAGTACTTTATTAAGTAACGACAATTATCAGTTGAAGCTGATGGTTCTGAATACTTCTAATTATTGTTTCACGTACATGTTAAACTTCATTATTTGGATCCTTATTTGATGCCATTGCACCAATTAGTAACCAAATGCAGCCGGAGAAAAATTGGGTACAGAACTGTACTGTCTATTAGCAGCATTCGGAGATGTATGGGGCACACTACTAGATTGTACCATATTAGCGTTCAAAGGGAAACGCTGCTAAGGAGCGCGTACTAGCGGTGTTCCAAAGGCATGCTGCTGACGGTGCACATATTAGCAGCGTTTGCCATAAACGATGCTAGTAACATGTTAGCGGTAGCGTCGTACTTGCAGTACCCCACCCAGACGCTGTTAGTGAGCACATTCAAACGCCACTAATGAGGGGGTCCTGTACTAGTGTATGGTTTTCCTCCACCCTTAATTACAGAGTTAGCCATTCCTGGTGCAGAGGAAGGCAGAAGCACATGCATGTTAGATCAACTGGAAGAGAACTTGTTGCAAGCACAGAATAGGATGAAAAGATATGCAGATCCTAAAAGATTGGAAAGAGTCTTCCAAGTGGGAGATTTGGTTTATCTCAAAATGGCCTCTTATTGATTTGCACCTTTCGGATTCAGGGGTGCTCTCAAATTGCAGAACAAGTACTATGGACCATTCTTGGTAACTCAAAGAGTGGGGAATTCAGCATACAAGTTACAACTCCAAGAACATGTGAAGATACACGCAGTTTTTCATGTTAGCCGGCTCAAGAAGCATTCGGCAGCAAATCTATACCTAGTCCTAACAAACCAATGGTAAACACTGATAGAAAGATCAAGATAGGACCAGCGGGTGTTCTCCAAGTCAGACAGATACCACGCAAAGACATTCCTGTAGTTCAGTGGTTCTTACAATGGGGAAATTTACCACCAGAGGATGCCACGTGGGTGGACATCTATTTCATAAAGTACACATTTCCAGATTTCTTCAAAGCAACTACCCAAGTTTCGCACGCGACAAGTGAAACGACACGAGGACTCGTCGTTGCTCAAGGAGGGCAATGTCAGGCCGGCAGATGGAGTGTCGCGGAAACGAACACCTATGGGACCGAAGGATCCCTTTACGGTTCGGCAGGGGAGAAAGGACAGCACAAAGAGCGGAACCGACGATCAACGCGAGGGGATTTTACCCAGGTTCGGGCCGCTCAGAAGCGTAAAACCCTACTCCTGCTTGGTTGTATTACTGTGGATGTTCTTGGCCAAGTTCCGGGAGCTACAGTAGCAGCTACGCATGCAGAACGGGTCCAATGTCTCCTTCCCTCTCTCCCCTCTGTAGCTACGCATTGGGCCTCCTTTTATATGTCCAAGGGGTCTCCAACAGTGGCGAAGTACAAGAGGTGTAAAGTATCAACAGTATCTCATGATTAGCAGTATCTCATGATTACTACTGACGCCCTAGGACAAACGTCCTAGGTCAAGCGTCTCAGGACAAGACGCATTCAATGCTCTGAACAGGTGTCCCTGCCTTTCTTGGGGATGGGAAGAAGGACTCGTCCCATCAGCACCGCTTAACCCCTTCTGCGGCCAGCGCCGTGACACGCAACCAGGAGGACAAGCCCTAAACGACAGGCCGGTCGCTGCGCTGGAGCGGCAGCACTGTGCTGAAGCGGTGGGATCTTGCCGGGGCTGATCTTGCCGGGGGCTGATCTTGCCAGGGGCTGATCTTGCTAGGGGCTGATCTTGCCGGGGCACGACGGCCAGTCCGGCAAGATCTTGCCGGACGCCCAGCCTTCGGTCTTCTGATCTTCAGCTTTAACGCCTTCTTGATATCTCGCATCTGTCTCCAGCCGTCCTCCGGTAGGCCTTGCCGCAGGTATGGCTACAACTGTCCGTGCACAAGTACGGGGTACTAAAGGACCCGATCTTTAGTACACCGACAGGAGCCCCCGGGCCTAGGCCATACACGGGTGCGAGGCGTTGTTGGGCTAGGCCCAAAACAGTGCACGGGCACGCGTGGCAGGAGTTACTATCATAATCTTCTCATTTACTGCGCCCTCCCACGATGCGTGTTGAATGCGGAACGTGGGGGACGTGCGCGGAATGACCGCAGCCTCCGCTCCTTCCCCATAAAAAGGAAACCGCAGGGGCGCTGCTCATTTACCTCTTCTTCAATCTAGGAACCGCCGTCGTCTTCCTCCTTGAGCCTGAAACTGAGCCTCCTCCATTCTTCTGCCACCCGCACGCCCTCGCCACCTTCGGACTCTGCTTCCACTGCCGCCATGCCGCCCAAAGCAGGCAAGGGCAAAACGGCGAAAGCCGCCGGCTCAGCCGCAGGAGCAGATGAAGGGGATCTGGTGCGGATGCGGAGAGAGCGCGCCGTCTTCGACCCGACGCTTGACGGGCGAACCTTGATTACTCAGTACAGGTGCGTATGGGGGAAGGAGACAAATGGCCATCCCAAAACTCGCGCGCTTTCGGCTTCCGCCGGGGGCGGCGCGAATAGATACCCTTTCTTCGCCGCTTATTTTTACTGCGGGCTCTGTCCTCCTTTTTCCGACTTCTTCGTCAACATCATGTACACGTACGGGTTCTGCCTTTTGGATTTTACACCGAACGCCGTAACGTGCATGTCTGTCTTTGCGCATCTTTGCGAAAACTTTGCCGGAGTGGTCCCCAACACAGCCCTCTTCCGCCACTACTTCATCCCCCGCATCGAGGCAGGAGACGCCCTCTCTGGATCTATCACTTGGATTCCGAGGGCACGGAACAAGGATATATACCCAGGGGGTCTCTACCGCAAGAAGTGGGAGGAGTGGCGATCCGAGTGGTGCTGGATTCAGGAGGAAGATCCCCAGCCGTTCTGCGTGCCCCGGCAAGGGAAGGTGGCCCGTGGTGAGAATTGGAGCGATCTCGACCCTGAAGACGAGAAGCTCACGATTGCAATCACCAGGATCCACCGCCTGAAGGCTGCCGGGATCACGATTGAAATGGTTGGCGCAGATTTCCTTCGCCGGCGCATCGCCCCTCTGCACAATAAGGGGAGGCCAGCCTGGGACTTCAAGAACGCAGCAGATATCATGAGGCTGCGCCCTGGCTTGAATCACAATTTCATGGTCTTGCAGCACATGTATCTCTGCCACAAGCTGTTCAGGCCTGACGGGAGGTACGCGTTGCCGTCTGGAATTGTCCCTCTGTGCAACAACTCTGCCCTGAGCTCCATCATTGCTATGATGCCAGTGTGCAACGCCCACGGCCTTGACGGGACTTGGGTAGAGCCGCCTCCAGAGCAAGTGTAGGAGTTCTTTGACAACTTGTCGGAGAGGGCCATCCGGAAAGATTCCAACCTTATCCGTCCCACCACTGAGGGATAAATAGCTTACATTGCCAGCAGGGTGGAAGAGGCAAAACTTGCCGCAGAGGCCGGCGACTTCGGCTTCACGGGAGAAGACACCAGTGAAGACGAGACGGCGCCAGAGGAGACCTCTTCGGAGCAAGAGGAAGTTGCCGGGGAGCAGAGCGGCATGGTTGCCGGGGGATCTACCGTCGAGGGCGCAACCGAGGAGCAGCCGCACGAGGAGCCCCCAGCTCCAGGGGAGAAAAAGCGCGTTCTTCGGGAAGCCAGCTCTGGCACCCCAGCGAGTCAGCCTCCCTCGGGGGACGAGGTCCCCGGCAAGAAGGCGGCCGGCGAGGCCGTGCAGCGGCAAGAGGCCCAACAACCGCCCGTGTGACGTACGACACGCTCGACCGCGGCACAAACTGGTGCGGCGGGAGCGCCCCATACGACGGCACCAGTGGCTGGAGCAGCAGGGTTGCAGCAACCTACTGCTTCCGATGTAGCCAAGCGCGCCAGGTCTCCTTCTGCACCTCCTCGCCCAGGTGCCGAAGCGGAAGTCGTCTTCGACCTCTCTGCCTTGGAATCCGACGAAGAAGAGTAGGGACCTTGCCGCACCTTGTAATTCCCGTATTTTCGTCTTTACTTGACTAATTTACTTTGGCTTGTCTCCACAGAGATGCAGAAACCTTGGCGCAAAGGATGGCCAAGAGGGCGAAGACCTCAACGGGCGACGAACCGACGGCGAGCACCTCAGGTGCGCCAGAAACGATCAACATCAGCCCGGAGCCGAGCCCACAACGCAGTCCTTTACGCAGCCCCCGGCGCAGCCCCCAGCGTGAGTCTGTTATGCACTTCCTGCTGGCAAGTGCCGGGGTGCGTATCTTCACTGCTGACATCTCCGGGCGTGCAGGAGCGAAGCGGCAACAAGGAGCACGAAAGGGAACCGTCCCTGATGCGCCACCGCCATCGACTACACCGCCCAGAAATGAGCCTCCGGCAAGCGAGCTTAACCGGGATGAAGAAGAGCCAGTGAGCACTGGCTCCGGCAACCCTCCTCAGCAGCTCGACGCAGGTAAACTGCTCGCCTCAGAGTACTTGCTATTCTGTTTTTCTCTCTCTTTTTGTCTTCTTGAACTTCAATCTTGGTCTCACCTTGCTTCCCTTCCTGGGCTTCCAGATTTCCTCTTGGCGGAACCCATGGATGTCGAAACCATCATCGAGGAGACCGCCAGGGATGCTGCCGCCGAGGCCGACAGGGTCGCAGCGGACGAGGCCGCCAAGGCCGCATAGGAAGAGACCGCCAAGAAGTCTACTGAGGGGACCGGCAAGGAGACCGACGACCGTACCGACGACATTCCTGCCGCGGGAGCGCCTGGCGCTACACCGGTCACGGAGCCCCCAGCTGCCGGTGAAGATCAACCGTCAACATCTGACGTGCCCCCGTCAAGCAGCTACTTCAAGGTTGGCGACAACCTATTCGTCAGCATGCCAGGGACGGCAAGCACTGGGGTGCCGGTGGAAGGAGAAACTCTGGATGGAGACGTCGTCGCCGCCGCCAGCAGCAGTGACCCCACGGAAGAGCAGCTACTCCAAGCCATGCACGACAACTATCAGAAGCTCCAGGCACTCTACCGCGCCTGGAAGGATAAGCTGGATTCCAGGGCAGCGGTTGTTGATGCAGCAGAGGCGGACTTCCAAAAGCACGTCGAGGAGATGCAGGCTTGGTATGCTGAGGCCTTCCAAGAGCTGAAGACTGCTCGGGAACAGCTGAGCGAGAACTGGAACGACCTCCTCCTGAAGCAATCTGATGTCGAGAAGGCACAGGAGGAGGCTGCACAGCAGGCCGCTGCAGCAGAAGCCCGCCTGACGGAGCGCCGCATCGGGCTCGATGCTCACGAAGAGGACCTTGCTGCTCGCGAGGAGGCGCTTGCCGCCAAGCTCCGCAGCAAGGACGAGGAGATCGAGAAACTTGTCGCGCAGCGGACCCAGGAGCTAGAGCAGAAACACATGGAGACGCTCGGAGCTCTGACTGAAGATCACACCGGCAAACTGAAGGAAGCCGTCGATGCTGCCGGAGCTGCAGAGGCCGCCAAGAGCTTGCTGGAGGGGAAGGTGAAGAAGCTAGAGGCTGATCTCGAGGATCACGGCAAGAAGGTCTCGACACTCGAAGCCGAAAGAGACAAAGCTCTTCACAGCTTGATGGAGGCACAAATTGCCGCATCCGAGAAGACTCAACAGCTCACCTCCGCCAAGGAATCCATCGTTGGTCTGGAGCAGAAGCTGACCACGCTGAGGGAGACCCTTGAGACCGCCAGGGGTCAGGAGAAGACCTTGACCAAAGACCTCCACAATGAACAGGAGCTGCTCAAGAGTGCTGCCGCCACACACAACGACTATGTGGCAGGCGTGCAGATCTGGACTGAGAAGCTCATCGACGTTGCAGAGAAGCTTGCCGCGCAACTGTCCATCATGGGTCTGCAAAGGCTTCAGGTACTCTTCTGACGACAGGGTGTCCACAAGCGCCAGGCTGACCATGTTCTTTGACCGCCTGATCGAAGCCTTGGAGCAGCTTCACTCTGACCGAACATCCCAGCTGGCGGACGAATCCCGCAAGCTCTGCCAGGCCGTCCTCCGCGAGGTGCTGGTCAAAGTTGTGCACAAGAACCCCGGCATCAACCTCTCCAACGTCTTCAAACGCTTGCCGAAGGATGCGGACGTCAAGGCACTCGAAGAACTTGTCGCGCCCATCATTGACAGGGTGAGCCAAGTCAAGAGGGTTGAAGGCGATCGCCGGGATTAGCTGTTTCTCTTCTCATCTTGTCGTCACCGCTCCATGCCAAAGACAATTTATCTTTAGTTAGAAACGCGGCAACTATCGATGTAATATAACTTGCCATGTCTGGATTAATGTATGCTATTCCCTCGTCTGATTTCTTTCTGTACAGCTGTACCCTACGCTTATGCTGGGAACTTGCCGGTGCGCACCCCCGCGAGCGCTGGGTTCGGGACTTTAGCAGCCTGCTGGAGGCGCAGCTACCGGCAAGAAACCTTGACGTTTTCAGTGCAGCCACCTAAACTGTTGAGCGGACTTGAAACAGAGTAAGGGTGCGACCGATCATGACGAGGTTCCATCGCGTGCGGGTTTACCATACAAAATTCGAAATCGTTCAAGGGAAATAGCCTTACAATAAAGATTCTGCTTAAAGGGTTCTGCAACTTAGCTTTTCGTTGCTGTTCTTCTTCTTCTTCCAGCAAGATGTCAACCTTGAACGTCGCCTGTCGGTATCCATACCATCTTCCCCCTCCCCCCCCCCCCCCCCTAGCAAACTTTCATGCGAGGGAACCTTTTATCCTTTTGAGAAAAAGAAAGAAGAGAAAATATGGAACCTTGGCGTTCGTTAGCTCTCACCGGAAGCAAGCGCAATACAACATCTCAGATAAGCATGCATATAAAATGACATGAAATCGACAAGGATTGTAAAACACTTAGCTTTATTTAACTATGCACAGGGTCTGCGCCTGGTTTTGTACAAAGGATTACATGCTGCATCGGCAAGACTTGTACAAAAGGTGGTTGCCGGGAGCGTTTCTGCGGCAAGAACCCAAGGTTCTGCGCGACACTGCTGCTAACCGGCAACCGCGCCTTACGGGTAGAACTTACGAAGATGTTCGATATTCCAGGAGTTGCTCACTGGTACGCCATCTTCGGTCTCCAGGCGGACAGCGCCAGGCCTGGTGACTCGTACTACCCAATAAGGGCCTTCCCACTTCGGCGTCAACTTGTTGGAATTCTTGGCCGACTGAACGCGCCGAAGAACAAGGTCGCCTTCCTCAAGACTCCGGGCATGAACCTTGCGGCTATGATAGCGGCGCAAAGCTTGCTGGTAGCGTGCAGCACGCACAGCAGCCCGAAGACGGTCTTCCTCAAGGAGCACAGCGTCATCTTGCCGTAGCTGCTCTTGCTCGAGCTCATCATAAGCGAGCACTCGAGGTGACCCGTATATGAGTTCCGTGGGGAGAACTGCTTCAGCCCCGTAGACCAGGGCGAAGGGAGTCTGGCCGGTAGCTCGATTTGGTGTCATTCTGATTGACCAAAGAACCGCCGGCAGCTCATCAATCCAGCGTCTTCCGCACTTGTGCAGCTTGTCGAAAGTTCTGGTCCTGAGACCGCGCAGCACTTCAGCATTTGCCCTCTCTGCTTGGCCGTTGCTTCTCGTGTGAGCAACGGAGGCAAAACAGATCTTGCCACCAAGGTCTTGGACGTACTGCCTGAAGGTGCGACTCGTGAACTGCGTACCGTTGTCGGTGATGATCCTGTTCGGCACACCAAACCGGCACACTATTCCCTTGAAGAACTTGACCGCTGACTGTGCTGTCACCTTTCTCACTGCTTCCACTTCCGGCCACTTCGTGAACTTGTCGATAGCAACGTACAAGTACTCGAAGCCCCGGCAGCACGGGGGAAAGGACCCAGTATGTCGAGTCCCCAGACCGAGAAGGGCCAGGAAAGAGGGATTGTCTGAAGAGCTTGAGCTGGCTGATGAAGTTGCTTTGAATGGAACTGGCACGCTTCACACTTGGTTACTAGTGCAGTTGCATCCTGGAGGGCAGTGGGCCAGAAAAAACCTTGCCGGAATGCCTTGCCGACAAGAGCTCTCGAGCCTATGTGGGAGCCACATATGCCTCCATGAATCTCTGCCAACAGCTCTAGTCCATCCTCCCGAGGAATGCACTTCAATTTCACACCGTTGGGTCTCTTTCTGTACAGGACGTCGTCGACGAACTGGTACATACTAGACTGACGGGCTACTTTCTCCGCTTCTTCCTGTTCCTCAGGGAGTTCTCCTGTCTGAAGGAAATGAACTATGCGCTGTGCCCATGCCGGAGCCTATGGTTCGACGGCAAGGACTAAAGGCATCTCTTCGGCCGCGGGAGCGCTTGCTTCAGCGGCAAGAACTTGAGGTTCTGCGCAAAGCTGCTGCTCACCGGCAACCGGCATATCCTCAGCTGCGGGGGCGCGTACTTCTGCGGCAAGAACCTGAGGCTCTGCGTGAAGCCGCTGCTCACCGGCAACCGCGTCGTTCCCGGCAACTTCCTTGGCGGCGGCTTCTAGAAGCTCTGCCGGGAAGTACTTGCCGATACTTAACTTCCTTCTCTTGTCCGGCCTCGTCGGTGGTGTTATGGATGGCTGAGTCAGGCGGAGCACAAAAGTTCCTGGTTCCACAGGTAACTTAAGGGCAGCACGCTTTGACAGGTCGTCAGCAATGCAGTTTTCTGCTCGAGGAACATGCTCTGTTTGCAAACTGTCAAAACGCTCCTCCAGCCTTGTCACTTCATCGACATAAGCTTCCATCAACGGGCTCTGGTAATCCTTGTTGACTTGCCTGACGACAAGCTGGGAATCACCTCTGACAATGAGCTTCTTGATCCCAAGGTCTGCCGCGATCCTGAGACCAGCAAGCAGCCCTTCATACTCTGCGGTGTTGTTCGTTGATCTCTCCCGGGGAAAGTGCATCTGAATCACGTACTTGAGGTGCTCTCCGGTGGGTGCGACAAGCAGCACGCCAGCACCGGCGCCTTGCAGAGAAAAAGCCCCATCAAAGTACATAATCCATTCGCGATCTGTTTCCTTGCCGGGGACAACCGACTCTTGAACTTCTTCGTCTGGTGTTGGCGTCCACTCTGCAATGAACTCTGCCAAGGCTCTGCTCTGAATAGTTGAAGTGCTTTCAAACTTGAGGCCAAAGCATGACAGCTCCAATGCCCACTCCACAATCCTGCCAGTTGCATCTGGATTCCGCAAGATCCGTTGCAGCGGAAAGCGAGTGACGACGGTAATCTCATGTGCTTGGAAGTAATGGCGCGGCTTCCTCGAGGCCATAAGGAGGCCGAAGAGCAGCTTTTGCACACCAGAATATCTTGACCTAGCCCCCTGCAAAAGGGAGCTGACAAAATAGACTGGGCGCTGCACCATCTTCTTCTTCTGCACTGCTTCACTTGACTGCGCGAGCTCTGTCTTGTCGGCACCAGACTCTGCCGGGGATGGTCCTCGCTTGTCGCTTGACGGGCTCGCCGCTGCCGCTGCCTCTTCGTCTGCTTCTCTCTGCGCCACTAGCGCAGCACTAACCACTTGATTCGTTGCTGCTAGATACAGTAGCAACGGCTCTTGTGGCCTAGGTGCGACCAGTGTCGGCGGAGAGGAGAGGTACCTCTTCAACTCCTGCAGCGCTGCCTCCGCTTCCGGAGTCCATTTCATTGGTCCTACCTTCTTCAAGATTTTGAAAAAAGGCAGGGCGCGCTCAGCGGACTTGGAGATGAACCTGCTCAGAGCAGCAACGCAGCCGGCAAGTCGGCGCACATCTTTGACACGTCTTGGTGCTTCAATCTGCTCAATTGCCTTGATCTTGTCGGGATTGGCTTCAATTCCACGCTGAGATACAAAGAACCCGAGAAGCTTGCCGGATGGGACGCCAAACACGCACTTCTCGGGATTGAGCTTCAGATTGATCCTGCGCAGATTTGCAAACGTCTCTTCTAAGTCCTGAACGAGAGTTGCCTTGTCCTTGGTCTTGACCACTATGTCGTCCATATAGGCTTCCATATTTCTATGCAGCTGGGTCTCGAAACCAATCTGGACAGCTCTTGCGAAGGTCGAACCAGCACTTTTCAACCCGAAAGGCATACGTATGAAGCAATACGTGCCACATGGGGTGATAAATGCGGTTTTCTCTTCGTCTTCTTTGGACATGAAAATCTGATGGTAGCCTGAATATGCGTCAAGGAATGACAACAAATCGCAGCCAGCAGTGGAGTCCACAATCTGGTCGATGCGCGGCAAGGGAAAAGGATCTTTTGGACAGGCTCTATTGATATCAGTATAGTCGATACATAGCCTCCATTTTCCATTTGCCTTGCGCACTACAACTGGATTGGCCAACCATGTCGGATGAAGGACTCCTCTAACCAGACCTGCTGCTTCAAGCTTTCTGATTTCTTCGGCGATAAACTCTTGCCGCTCCAAGGCTTGCTTCCTGATCTTCTGCTTGACGGGCCGCGCATGAGGGCAGACAGCAAGGTGGTGCTCAATTACCTCCCTGGGAACACCGGGGATATCAGATGGTTGCCATGCAAACACATCGATATTCGCCCGCAGGAAGGCAACGAGCGCGCTTTCCTATTTGTCATCAAGGGTGGAACTTATGGTGAAAGTTCCTCCCGTACCATCCTCCTTGGCCGGCACTTTCTTGGTCTCGGGTGGAGCAGCCTTGGATTTCTTGCTCTTGCCAGCAGAGCTCTCCGGCACGTCCTCAACGGGAGCGCAGCACTCCGAGGAGGTGCGCTTGCCGGAGTGGGTGCTAGAGGTCTTGCCGGGCTTCTTCTTCTTCCCGGGAGCTTCAGCGACAGGAGCAGGTGCCTTGGCGGCATATGCTGCAACTGCCTCCCGGTAGAGTTTGTCGGTGCAGATAAGCGCATCCTTCTTTTCGGAGTGGATGGTGATGACGCTCATCGGCCCGGGCATCTTCAGCACGTTATAGGCGTAGTGCGATGCCGCCATGAACTTGGCCAGCGTCGGGCGACCAAGAATCCCATTATAGGGTAATGGAATCTTGGCGACGTCGAAGACGATCTTCTCCATCCTGAAGTTCAACTCGCTGCCAAACATCACTGGCAGGGTGATCTTGCCCTTCGGCTGGTTCCTTCCCGGATTGACCCCTTGGAATGAGCCTGTTTCCTCGAGATCTTCGTCGGGAATTTGCAATCTCTTGATCACATCGGGCGAAATCAGGTTTAGGCCGGCCCCACCGTCAACTAACATTTTTGTCACCTGGAGGTTGCAGATGGTTGGTGAAACCAACAACGGCAAGCACCCGACCGCAGTTGTGCGATCAGGGTGGTCCTCGGCGTCAAAAACGATAGGCGTGCGGGACCACCTCAGTGGCTTCCGGGCATCGAGCGAGGGCTCAGCTGCATTAATCTCGCGCGCCCACTGCTTGAGCTGGCGGTGAGAGGAATGCAACGAGGCGCCTCCGTCAACGCACATGGCCTCTGTCGCCTTTTGGAACTCGTGTTCGCTGGACTCGTCGCCCTCTGCATCATCATCATCATCCCCCTGCTTCTTGTCGCGGCTTCGGGCGGGCCGGTCCTTCTGTTGCTTGACCTTGCCGCGGCGGCCTCCTCGACCGCGCCTCTTGCCGGACCCTTCAGCGCCATCCTGGGCCCTCTCCTTGTCTCGCCTTTCGTACTCGGCTCTCTGTTTCTCGACAAGCTCCTCAACTTGCCGGCAGTTTTGGAGATCGTGGCCCTTGGTGCGGTGGATCTTGCAATACTGCTTGGCGGAGCCTTCCGGCTTGTCGGCAACCGCCAAGGCCTGACATGCGGCGCACCCGGCAACTTCCTTGCCGGGGTCGTCAGTCTTGGCCTTCTTGGCGGTGTCGGGGTTGCCGGATCCCTCGACGGCAAGCACGGCCTTGCCCTTGCGCTTCCTGGCCTTCCGTCGGCCCTTCCTTGCCGGGGCAGCAGCGTCTTCGCTTTCGAAGTCGACTCCTGCGCCAGCGTTCTCGCCGGGGAGTCTCCTTCCTTCTTTTGCCCGAGCACATTTGTCAGCCACAGCGTAAAGCTCGGCGACATCCCTGACCTTGTTCATCGCAAGCTCTTCCCGCATCTTGCGGTTGCGCACATTTTGATGGAAGGCGCTGATGACAGCGGCAGGATGAACGTCTGGAATGTTGTGCTGGATACGGCTGATCCTCTGGATGTACTTGCGCAAGGTTTCGCCATCCTTCTGGGGAATGATATGCAAGTCGCTTTCCTAGCCAGGAGCTTGGTGGCCGCCAGTAAAGGCGCCAACAAACTCATGACACAGATCTGCCCAGGAGGAAATGGAATTCTCCGGCAGATGCATCAACCACGACCTGACGTTGGGCTTCAGCACCAACGGGAAGTAGTTGGCGAGGATCTTGTCGTCTCGAGCCCCGGCAGCCTGCACCGCAATGGTGTAGATGCTCAGGAACTCTGACGGGTGAGTCTTGCCGTCATACTTTTCCGGCACCTCCGGCTTGAAAGAGCGGGAGTTGGGCCACTGGACTCGCCGCAGCTCACGAGTAAACGCTGGACAGCCCACCTCGTAAGGCAGGCTACCAGGATACCCTGGTGCAGGATCGTCGACAGTGGGTCCCGCGCGCTTGTCGGATTGACGACGCGCTTCCCGTCGCCGCTCGATGGTGGTTCGAGCGTCCTCCTTCTGCCGTTCCCGAAGGATCAGACGCTGATCGCGGCGAACCCGCGGATCGGACGACGCCGTGGAATCGTCATCACGGGCGTCGACCCGCCGGGTTAGCGACTGCTCTTGACGTGGTGGAGGGGAGCGTATCGTAGATGCACCGCCTCCGGTCTTCTCGCCATCAGCACGCACCGGCCCAGTAGACTGCCGCCGCGAAGGCTCCGCTTGCTGCGGCATGTCGTTGTTAGCCAGACCGATGAGGTTCTGAATGGCAGCTCTCCACTCATCTAGCTTCTCCGCAGCAGAAGGGAAGTCTAGGAGCAGCTGAGCTCGCGCCAACGCTTCTGCTGGTGTAGGCGGCGGCGAAAGATGTGAAGAGCGCGAGGTGCTCAGACTCCTAACTGGGTCAGAAGGAGCACCGTCACGGTCCTGCACCCGCGCGCGGCTTCCACCGGCATGTTGACGTGGATCTCGGCCCCGCGCATCTTGAGAGTGATGCGCAGGGGTTTCCCCATGGGGATGCTTGGAACCACCGACGTCACGGTGTTGCACGTCGCGCGCGTCCTGAGAAGGTCGCGGTGCATGCGCCGGCGTGGGTGTCTTGGAGGGCGCCGTCCCGCCCTTGGAGTTCGCTGCGCCACCCTTAGGTAGCACGGCTCCATCCTTGGACCTGGCGCTCGCCTGGCTCGGATCGCCAGAACGTCGCGGAGGCTCAAGACCTCCACCTCCTCCACCAGCGTCCGCGCCATCACCCGTCTGCGCAGGTACGGGGAGGCTGGACGTGGGTGGATCAACCGCCGTAGCACCCTTCTTCTTGGGAGCCATGGCGACGAAGGTGATCAAGAACTGGTGCGCTGACCGCCAGATCGGGTTCGCGCAACCTCTCCCCCTACCTGGCGCGCCAAAGATGTCGCGGAAACGAACACCTATGGGACCGAAGGATCCCTTTACGGTTCGGCAGGGGAGAAAGGACAGCACAAAGAGCGGAACCGACGATCAACGCGAGGGGATTTTACCCAGGTTCGGGCCGCTCGGAAGCGTAAAACCCTACTCCTGCTTGGTTGTATTACTGTGGATGTTCTTGGCCAAGTTCCGGGAGCTACAGTAGCAGCTACGCATGCAGAACGGGTCCAATGTCTCCTTCCCTCTCTCCCCTCTGTAGCTACGCATTGGGCCTCCTTTTATATGTCCAAGGGGTCTCCAACGGTGGCGAAGTACAAGAGGTGTAAAGTATCAACAGTATCTCATGATTAGCAGTATCTCATGATTACTACTGACGCCCTAGGACAAACGTCCTAGGACAAGCGTCTCGGGACAAGACGCATTCAATGCTCTGAACAGGTGTCCCTGCCTTTCTTGGGGATGGGAAGAAGGACTCGTCCCATCAGCACCGCTTAACCCCTTCTGCGGCCAGCGCCGTGACACGCAACCAGGAGGACAAGCCCTAAACGACAGGCCGGTCGCTGCGCTGGAGCGGCGGCACTGTGCTGAAGCGGTGGGATCTTGCCGGGGCTGATCTTGCCGGGGGCTGATCTTGCTGGGGGCTGATCTTGCCGGGGCACGACGGCCAGTCCGGCAAGATCTTGCCGGACGCCCAGCCTTCGGTCTTCTGATCTTCAGCTTTAACGCCTTCTTGATATCTCGCATCTGTCTCCAGCCGTCCTCCGGTAGGCCTTGCCGCAGGTATGGCTACAACTGTCCGTGCACAAGTACGGGGTACTAAAGGACCCGATCTTTAGTACACCGACATGGGGGTGTTATATTTCTTTAGTTAGTTGTTTAATTCGGAAAAAATCGCTTTGTGCCATCCGACGGTCCAGATCGCAACTCGTCGCGAGCCGTCGGATCTTTACTGTGACGTTGCCAGCTGAATAACTATGTACTTTCACTGTCTTGCCGGGAACGATCACACCTATAAGACAACCGACTTGTGGCTGGGTTGGTAGCTAGCTTATTCCCCAATTCGCTATTCAAGCCTAAACCTATATTGTTATAGTTCCTTTTGCCACAGAAATATATCGAGAACTGGACGAATTGCTTGATTTCCTCTTGCATACTTCCGATCCATACTCCGTAGATGAGATAGGTCCTGACAGTCTGGTGGCGACGTGCGTGAGAGATAAGGGGAGGCATTGAAGGCGTGTGCGGCGGTTTGACATTAATGTGGAATCGTGGGTTGCCAAGGGAATTAGGGGAAGCGGCGGCGGCTGCTGCGGAGGCGCGGTTCCAAGCGTTTTGGATGTACATACATCATGCTACTAATCACATCATTAGTATTAGGTGATCAAGGGTTAGGATTCAAGCGTGATTAGTGATGATGATACAACATTGGGCAATCATGAACTGTTATATATGGATTCAGGCGTGATTAGTGATGATGATACAACATTGGGCAATCAAGAACTATTAGATATGTCAATCGCAGAGGTCCAACATAATTCGTGCTTTTAATATTGATGATGGATATGGAGATGATGATTATTATAGTAATCGTGTCCATGCGATGCACGTTAATATTAGGCAAATTTTATTGAGAGACTATTAAGTAATATATATTTTTCGAGAAACTTCCAATCTATTCATCTTCAATCATGGCAGTACAAAGAACAACAGATGTAATAAAAATTACAACCATGTCCATGGACCACCTAGCGACGACTACAAGCACTGGAGCGAGCCGAAGGCGCGCCGCCGTCATCGCCCCTCCCTCACCGGAGCCGGGCAAACCTTGTTGTAGTAGACAGTCGGGAAGTCGTCGTGCTAAGGCCCCATAGGACCAGCGCACCAAAGTAGCAACCATCGCCGATGAAGAAAGTCGTAGATCAGAAGGATCAAACCTGTAAACACCCAAACAAAGACGAATGAAGACCGGATCCAAACAGATCCACCGAAGACCAGCACCGACCGAATCCCGCGAGATCCGACGGAGACAAACCTCCACACGCCCTCCGATGATGCTAGACACACCATCGGGACGGGGATAGAACGTGGGAGACATTATTCCTACTAAGGGATATCGCCGCCGCCACACAGCCCCAACCAAGACGCTGAATCTAACAAGAACGAGAACGGGGTCCCTCCCGCCGGCGGGGGGCCGAGATCCTCCGCACCTCCATGCCCTAGAGGCCATCGGAGATGGGGCGGACCGGCGGCGGCGCCGACGGGAGGAGAAGAGCTTTATTTGCACACAAATATTTGGCAGGATCTTAATTGCATGCTTAATATACTATTAATTTGAGGAGGATGCTAATTATTGTTTAGTGCTAAACATCCAAGGCAACATAGATCGTTGGATAGACGTTGTTAAACGGGTGAGATATGTTGAATCTCGGTAACTCGCTCTTTTTATATTGGTATAGATATATAGATTATATAGATATAGTATTTGTATAGATGTCAAAATATTGGCCCGTTTCACGTAGCCGTTGCCTCCTCTCCCAAGCTTAGGTTTTCTTCGCCTCCCGTCGGCGCCACCGCCGGTCCGCCTCGTCTCCGGTGGCCTTAGGGCCATGGAGGCACGATGGGTCCTAGCCCTTGCTGGTAGGATGGCTTCATTTTTAGATGTTACTTTGAGTTTTGTTAGGGTTTGTGTACGGCGGCGGCTCCTTGAAGATGGAATAAGGTTCTCCCCGCCTAGCACCCGTTCTGGTGGTGCGTCTAGCACCGCCGGTGGGCGTGAGAAGATGCGTCTCCGACGGATCTATCTTTCGTGGATATACTCAGATTTGTTTGTCGTTCGACTACGTTCGTGTCTTCAGGTTGGATCCTTCCGATCTACGCTACTCTTCATCGACGACGGTTGCTGTTCTGGTGTGCTGGTCCTACGAGGCCTTAGCACAACGACTTTTCGACTATCTACTACAACAAATTTTGTCTAGCTCCGACGAGGGAGGGGCGATGACGACGACACGCCGTCTGCTTGCTTCAATTCTTGTAGTCATCGCTAGGTGCTCTATAAATCTAGATGTAATTTTTTTTTTTTTTTTGTGTTCATTGTAGTGCCGTGATCGGAGATGAATAGATAGGAAGTTTTCTCGCAAAAAAAAAGAACCATAAAGATAACCAATGGGGATGCCATGGCGCCCTGCATAGTCCTTCCAAAATGGGCTGGTTATGAAAATCCAACAGTGGTGATAAATGCATGGAAGTTTACGCACGCATTATGCGCTTACAACTATCTCGTGTAGAGCAGTATCAATTAACCTCACCAGATCCTCAGGTCCATGAATTTCACGCATCAAAAAAGCAATGCGATCAACAACATTACAATCAGATTTCAAACAGGTCACTGACAAACAGCCTTTCTGATTAAAAGGTCACCCAGAGCAAGCTACACCAATGTTACTGATACATTTGCGGAGCATCCTTCGGTCATCCCATGGACACGTCATCACCACCCAAGGCACCAAGTGGACCGATGACAAGGGCCCATGCAAGAGCTATCGGAACCGAGGTGAACTCCCTCCTCGCTCAACTCCCTTTCGAATCACATGAGACATGGCTGCTACCTCAAGCGGAGACCCTTTGCATACTCAGGTACCAAGGAACCAGTCATGGAAAGGCTAAGGAGCAAGGCCGAGTGATGGAGGAAGGAGAATACGAAGACGGAGAGCAAACGGCGCAAGACAGAGCTTGCCCGGATGATCCAGACCTCCTCCCGGACGATCCGGACGACGCCCGGACGATCCGGGCAATGCGACCGAAGGCAACAGCAAGCCTTCGGACGAAGCCGGATCATCCGGGACCTCTCCCGGATCATCCGGACGAAGCTGGACGTCCGGACCAGGTCCCGGACATCCGGGCCAACACCGGCTACAGCGACCCAACCGGATCATCCGGGTGACCACCCGGATCATCCGGACATTGCCCGGATCATCCGGGCCGCCACCCGGATCATCCGAACCTTGCCTGCGTGCATGACTCGAGCCGAGACCCATGTACCCCTTCACCCACCTAGACTATATATACTCGTCCCCTACCTCCGTTTTAGGGTTAGCAAAGTGATAGCTCACATCTAGAGATTGAGTTTTGCTCATCCACTACCTCTCCCATGGAGATCAAGGCCTCCATGTGAGAAGATCCCCTAGTGGATTCAAGACCCCCTTGTGGGAAGATCCTCTTGGATACCAAGACCTCAATTCCTCTTGGATTGGGATGAACTAGTTCCTCTTTTGCCTTCTTGTGTTGGATTTGGACCATTATATTCCTTATGTGTATGTGGATCTACATGTGTGATTGAATCTTGTTGATTGAGTGTTTTTGTGTGTTCTTCTCTTGATTTGCTCCTTTCCCCACCTCCAAGTGTGAAAAGATCATCACATTAGGGTTTCACCCTACATCATCTTGGATCAGAGCCACGTTGATTCACATCTTGGAGTCCCTACCCCCCACTTTCTAGCCTAATTTTGTTTGTTTTTGCCCAATTTCGAAAATCCCAAAAAAAGAGCCATACCAAAAAAAATGTGATTTGTTGGTTTTGATGATGTTTTGTTGATTTTGATACATGGATTCGGAGTGTTGCAGGTGGATCTAGCATTCCCACATCTTTCCCCACCTTTTCCTCCACGAAATCCACCCAAAATCGCCCAAAATTTTCTTTTTCCCCCAAATTTTCGAGTTCTTCCCGAGCCCCAAATCGCCCGGTGACCTGCCCGGACGATCCGGACGACCTCCCGGACAATCCGGACATTGCCCGGACGATCCGGATCCCCACCCGGATCATCCGGCTTCGGATGACGAAACCGTTGTGACAAAAAAAAAACGCCACCATTTTCTTCCGCAAACCCAGCCACATTCCACCACTTGTAGCCTTCCGCAAACACCCCAATACAACCGTAGCCTTACCATTTTCGCTACAACCGATTTTGCCAAGTTTTCCTTGAGATTTTGAGTTACGGTTTCCGTTTCCTAGGGTGTTTCGGCTAACTAGGAACGGGTCGACATCACCACTACCGCCACTCATCATCGCCACGGACTCGTCATCGACAACGGCCACTTCATCATTTTGACACCACCACCGTAAGCAAGGACAGTAACCTCGACAACATCATTGTACATTTCTCCCTTGCCTTTGCATTGTTAACCACGAGCCCTCTTTTGCGTCACTTGCCTACGAGACTAGCCATTTGAGTATTGTCGGGCAACGCAACTTGTGCACTTTAGTGATACCTGTTCCGCATAGCTATCATAGCGTGCATATATCATCGTATCATCTCTTGTGTCATCAATTGTTCCCGCATATACATAATTGCTATCTTCGTTTGAGAATTTCGCATAAGTGGCCAAAGAAAAATATCAAGGAGAGAAAAGCTTTTAAGCAAAGAGATAAAGAAAAACAAAGAGCTTGTAAGCAATAGCCATAGCATCGCCACATTGCATCACATATTGACATCATTGATCATCTTGGATCATCGTGTGCAAGTCACCGGGAACCATACATACATAGCATACGTGAGATAGAAGTCGATACGTTTTGTCTCTCATAGGTTGTGCACAAGTTCGTATCCGCCTATTGAGCAATCATGCTAGTGTCTCTCTAGAGTTGTGCAACACGAGCGTTTTCCATGGATTCCACATTTTGTGATCATTCCTTGATTGCACGACCTCATTTATCTATCCATGTGTGTGTTTCCGTGTGCCATTACTTGCTATTGGTCTACTTGTTTCACTTGTGAATTTGTGAATCTTTCTCAACATTATTGATATCTTGCTAACAATTGCATCAATTTTGTGCCACTTATCCTCACCAAGCTACTCCAAAAGCTTTACTTGTGTAGGTGTGAGATTGACAAGATCCAGTACAATTGTCCTATTTTCATAATACCATATTGGGTGATCATTGATCCATCTTCAACATTGAAAAGGTAAAGTTGGTCTAGTTCTTCTCTTTTTTCCACTAACATTTTCTTGAGCGTGATGGATAGGCCAAGCACTTCTTCCAACCCACTCTTCGATGAGCAAGACGCACCGAACGACTACGTCTCAAAGGTTCAACTCTTCGGCGTTCAACGAGCTTTGCATCAAGAGAATGGAGCTTTGGGCGACCGCATCAAGCAACTCGCCACCGACGTGCGGCAATCCGAAGCAAGAACACGGGACTACCTTGACGACAAGCTTTCATCTCAAATGGAAGAGTTCCGTGCCATGATGATCAATCGCGCTTCTTCCACATCGTCTTCATCAAGATCAAGACGGCGCCACTCAAGCCGACACTCTTCGGACACGTCTTCGGATGCAAGTCTTCCACGAGCACGCTCACATCGTCGTCAAGACCAAGAAGATCAACAAGCTTTACAAAACCCATTCCATGGCAATGGTTTGCAAGACCGCCTTCGAGAGCGAGAACGACATCGTCGTCAAGAACAAGACGCCATGGATCAAGAGCAAGCTCCACATCGCCAACGCCGCCAAAACCAAGACGGCGACGCTCTTCGGCAAGAACAACAACGTTGTGAGGAACAAGCACTTGAAGCTCAACATGCTTTACGCGAAGCAACTCACGCCGTCAACGAGCGGAACCGCCGAGTGCGTGAAGAAGAAGAGGCACTCCGACGAGAGCGACAAGAGGAAGCCGCGCGTATTGAGGACTGCCAAGAAATGAGGAACCGGGCACGTATCCCACGTCCTCCACGCCAAGTTGATCAAGCGGAGCACGACGAGCAAGAGCTAGAAGACTCACCTCGAAGACAAGAGCGACATCGCCACCGTCCCCAACACAATGAAGAACAACGCTTCGGCAAGCTCAAGTTCGACATGCCTAAGTTCTCCGGAAGCAATGATCCCGAAGAATATCTCTCATGGGCATTGAAGGTCGACAAGATATTCCGTCTTCACAATTATGAAGAGGAAAAGAAGATCGTCGTGGCATCTCTTGAGTTTCAAGACTATGTTCTCATTTGGTGGGAACAAGTGATTGAGCGACGCCAAGAGAAAGGCGAGCCACCTATCACGACTAGGAATCAAATGAAGGATGTCATAAGAGCTCGTTTTGTGCCTACCCACTACAATCGTGATCTCTTCAAGAAGCTACAACTCCTCAAGCAAGGCACAGAGTCGGTTGAAGAATACTACCAAGAGATGGAAATTGCCATGGTACGAGCCAACGTCAAGGAAGATGATGAACAAACTATGGCGCGTTTCTTAAATGGTCTTAACCATCCAACCAAGAAAATTACGGATTTCCAACCGTACTCCAACCTCCTCGAGCTAGTGCACCAAGCAACCAAAGCGGAGCGACAAGTCCAAGAAAACTTCCAAGTACTCCAAGTACTCTTCCAAGACCTATGGCTCATACACTCAAGCTTCAACGACTACGACACCTTCTCCAACGACTCGAGCTACAACCACTACCGGTGACAAGTCAAGCTCCAAGCAACCTACGTCATCTTCGAGTCGTCTTACTTCAAGCACATCCAAACCAAGAGCTTCCTCATCAACTCCTACAATGGATGCTACCGCCAAGACAAGTTCAATCCAATGTTTCACTTGCAAGGGCCGAGGCCACAAGTCATTTGAGTGCCCAACACGGTGCACCATGATCGCCAATGATGACGGCACCTACGACTCCATGAGCGAAGACGAAATGGAAGCACTTGAGCACGTGGCCAGGCACCGACAAGTAAATGAAGATGAAGACGCTCAAGTCTTTTGTGACAATGATCCGAGCCCCGCTCTTGTTGTCTCCAAGATCTTGACACTTCAACAACAAGACGATGACCAACATTGCCACATCTTCCATACAAAAGCGGGCATCCAAGGACGATCCATCAAGGTGATCATCGACGGCGGAAGTTGCCACAGCTTGGCAAGTGAAGAATTATGCTCCAAGCTACAATTGATCAAGAAGAAGCACCCTCGCCCCTACAAGGTCCACTGGTTAAGCGACTCCGGCACCATTCAAGTGGAGCACACCGTCCAAGTATCCTTCAAGATCGGCGCATACGAAGACACCTTGGAGTGCGATGTGGTTCCTATGTCCGTGTGCCATCTACTACTCGGACGACCTTGGCAATTCGATGGCGGTGTCATGTGGTTCCTATGTCCGTGTGCCATCTACTACTCGGACGACCTTGGCAATTCGACCACGGTGTCATCCACAACGGACGCACCAACCACTATAGCTTCAAAATGAAGGGCAAGGAGTACGTCGACCCATGTCGCCAAGCCAAGTCATCGCCGACAAGCAAGCATCGAGTCATCATGGAGAGACTAGTGAGAGAGCGAACCACCACAAAGAGAGTGAGCGCCACAAGCCCAAATTGAGTGACTCCACGATGAGCGACAAGGAAAACTTAGTTCTCCTAGCCACCAAAAGAGATTTGAGGGATGTGAGTGAGAGCCCATCGAGTATTATTCACTTTGTACTTGTGTGCAAAGATGAAGCAGTGAGGACTAATTCTTCACAACATCTACCTTTGGTTTTGTCTCATCTTTTGCAGGAGTTCGCGGACGTATTCCCCGATGAGCTACCTCCGAGACTTCCTCCACTTCACGGAATCGAACATCGCATCGACCTCATCCCCGGCGCACCCCTACCGAACAAGGCACCTTACCGCGTCAACCCCGACGAGACCAAAGAGATCCAAAGGCAAGTACAACATCTCATGGAAAACGGGTATGTACGCGAGAGCTTAAGTCCATGTGCCGTTCCGGTTATTCTTGTGCCTGAGAAAGATGGCAGTTATCGCATGTGTTCCGATTGCCGTCCCATTAATGCTATCACCGTTAGATACCGTCATCCCATTCCACGCCTTGATGACATGCTTGATGAACTTAGTGGAGCCACCATTTTCTCCAAAATTGACTTTAAAATTGGCTACTATCAAATTCGCATGCAAGAGGGTGATGAATGGAAAACGGCTTTTAAAACCAAATTTGGCTTATATGAATGGTTGGTCATGCCTATGGGCTTATCTCAAGCACCTAGCACTTTTATTCGTGTAATGCACTATATTCTTCGCAAATATATTGGCATTTGTGTTGTGGTATATTTTGATGATATCCTTGTGTTTAGCCAATCTCTTGATGACCATGTGAAACACCTTAGGGGCGTCTTGCAAGTTCTTAGAAACAAGCGACTACGCAAACATGGAAAAATGCACTTTTGGTGTTGATAAACTTATTTTCTTGGGATTTGTAGTCTCCTCTAAGGGTGTTCATGTTGATGAAGCTAAAATTGATGCTATTAAAATTTGGCCACAACCAACCAACTTGCTTCAAGTGCGTAGTTTCCTTGACTTAGCCGGATTTTATCGTCGCTTTGTGAAGGATTTTAGCTCTATTGCATCACCATTGCACGCATTAAGTAAGAAGAATGCACCATTTGTTTGGGGTCCTTCCCAAGATGCCGCATTTCATGAGCTTAAAAACTTGCTTACACATGCTCCATTACTTGCCTTACCCAATTTTGAGAAAACTTTTGAAGTACATTGTGACGCTAGTGGTAATGGCATAGGTGACGTGTTAATGCAAGAGAAGCATCCAATCGCATACTTTAGCGAGAAACTTTCCGGAGCGCAACTTAATTATCCCATTTATGACAAGGAGTTATATGCTTTAGTGCAAGTCTTGCATATGTGGAAACATTATCTTCGTCCACGTGAATTAGTCATCCATATGCTTTAGTGCAAGTCTTGCATATGTGGGAACATTATCTTCGTCCACGTGAATTAGTCATCCATATGGATCATGAGACCCTTAAATACCTTAAGGGCCAAACAAAGTTGAATAAGCGTCATGCCAAATGGAGTGAGTTCATTGAGTCTTTTCCTTATGTTATCAAGTATATCAAGGGTAAGCAAAATATTTTGGCGGACGCTCTTTCCCGCAAATGCTTGCTCGTAACTCAGCTTGAATTGAATGTTATTGGATTTGAGCACATTAAAGACTTGTATACCCATGATGTTTCATTTGCGATTCCTTACGCCAAATGCCCACACTTCTTGGGAGCGATATTATCTAAAGGATGGTTATCTTATGCGAGCTAACAAACTTTGTATCCCCGAGTCTTCTCTTCGTTTGTTGCTTTTGCAAGAGGCTCACGGTGGAGGACTTATGACGCGAAGACATTCGCTATGCTCTCCAAGAACTACTTTTGGCCAAAGATGTTTCGCGACTTCTCACGCTACACCAACCGGTGCTCTACATGCCGCAAAGCTAAGTCTAAGGGCCTGTTCTGCAACGCTCCTGCTCCCAGCTTCGTCAACTCCACGCATGAAGCTGAGCCGAACGCTCTAGCTTCACGGAGTTGAAATCTGAGAAGCTGGCGGGCGTCTACGTGCAAAAACTGAGGAGTTTCCGAAGCTAGCATTTGTCAGCTCTCAGAAAACGGAGAAGACAGAGTTGGGTGAAATTACAAAGCAATGCCACCGCCAAGTGAACGATCGAACCGGTACGAGGGAAACGTCACGAGCGAACATAACGATTCACCAGCCAACCTACCACATGGGCTGAAAAGAACGTCCACACCCACCAATCCGACCAGGCCCATGCCTCTTTCACAGCCACTTGGGCTCTCAGCCCACTCCAAAACGCTAACTTCAGAAGCTGACGCTGCCGAACGATTTCCAGGTCGCCACCTGAAGCGAGAAGCCAGATTTGAGAAGTTTTGCAGAAGCTGGGGCGTTGCAGAACAGGCCCTAAGGCTCAATCCCATGGTCTATATATGCCACTTCCTATTCCGTATCAACCTTGGGAAGATATTAGTATGGATTTTGTGCTTGGTTTGCCTCAAACTCAAAACGGCAAAGATTCGGTATTTGTCGTTGTGGACCGTTTCTCTAAGATGGCACACTTTATTCCTTGCAACAAGATCGACGATGCTTCATATGTTGCAAATCTATTTTGTAGGGAAATCTTGCGATTGCATGGAGTACCCAAGACGATTGTATCGGACCGCGACGTCAAGTTCCTTAACTACTTTTGGAAGACGCTTTGCGCCAAGCTCGGCATCAAGCTACTATTCTCTTCGGCATATCATCCACAAACCGACGGCCAAACGAAGGTCACCAACCGGACGCTATCCACACTCCTCCGCGTGTTGATCAAAACAAACATCAAGGAGTGGGAGGAATGTTTGCCTATCGCCGAGTACGCCTACAATAGAGCAAGACATTCTACAACCGGCAAGTCCCCTTTCAAGGTCGTCTACGGCTTCAACCCTTTGTCCCCACTGGACATTCTTCCGCTACCACTACAAGAGCGCATCAACATGGACGCGAGTGCACGAGCAACATACCACAAAAAGGTGCATGAAGATACAAGGCACACGATCGAGCGCCAAGTACAACGCCTCGCGACCAAACTCAACCTCAACAAACAACCCATGGTGTTCAACCCCAGAGATCTTGTGTGGCCACACCTACGCAAAGAACGCTTTCCCAACGAGCGCAAGTCCAAACTCCTACCTCGAGCCGACGGACCGTTCAAGGTGCTAGCACGCTACAACAACAATGCCCACAAAATCGACCCAAGCGACAGGTACAACGTGAGCGACATCTTCAACGTCAAAGACTTATCTCCCTTCCATGGTGATGAAGATTTTGATCCGAGGACGGATCTTTCCAAGGGAGGGAGATGATGCGGAGCATCCTTCAGTCATCCCCATGGACATGTCATCACCACCCAAGGCACCAAGTGGACCGATGACAAGGGCCCGTGCAAGAGCTATCAGAACCGAGGTGAACCCCCTCCTCGCTCAACTCCCTTTCGAATCACATGAGACATGGCTGCTACCTCAAGCGGAGACCCTTTGCATACTCAGGTACCAAGGAACCAGTCATGGAGAGGCTAAGGAGCAAGGCCGAGCGATGGAGGAAGGAGAACACAAAGACGGACAGCAAGCGGCGCAAGACAGAGCTTGCCCGAATGATCCGGACCTCCTCCCGGACGATCCGGGCGACGCCCGGACGATCCGGACCCTCCCCCGGACGATCCGGGCAATGCGACCAAAGGCAACAGCAAGCCCTCCGACGAAGCCGGATCATCCGAGACCTCTCCCGGATCATCCGGACGAAGCCGGACGTCCGGACCAGGTCCCAGACATCCAGGCCAACAACGGGTACAGTGACCCAGCCGGATCATCCGGATGACCACCCGGATCATCCGGGCCGCCACCCGGATCATCCGGACCTTGCCTGCGTGCATGACTCGGGCCGAGACCCATGTACCCCTTCACCCACCTAGACTATATATACTCGTCCCCTACCTCCGTTTTAGGGTTAGCAAAGTGATAGCTCACATCTAGAGATTGAGTTTTGCTCATCCACTACCTCTCCCATGGAGATCAAGGCCTCCATGTGAGAAGATCCCCTAATGGATTCAAGACCCCCTTGTAGGAAGATCCTCTTGGATACCAAGACCTCAATTCCTCTTGGATTGGGATGAACTAGTTCCTCTTTTGCCTTCTTGTGTTGGATTTGGACCCTTGTATCCCTTATGTGTATGTGGATCTAGCACATGTGTGATTGGATCTTGTTGATTAAGTGTTTTTCTGTGTTCTTCTCTTGATTTGCTCCTTTCCCCACCTCCAAGTGTGAAAAGATCATCACATTAGGGTTCCACCCTACATCATACGTGCTCCTAGCATGATGTCAATAAATTAGTTAATAAGAGCATATGGTCATTCATGATGTCAACGGTCACTTGTTTCACCATTTTTAATGTCACATGGGACAGATTCATATGATTGAAGCTCTTTGGGTACAAGTTAAGAATATGATATCGCTTCAATGACGCACTCACGCACACAGATTCAGCCATACAATGTTTCGGCTCAGTACATGTTTAACAGACTCAAAGTTATAACGAGGAATAACTGCATCAGTTCCAGCTATGCAGGGCATATCTGGTAGAAACCACGTCTAAAATAGCAGAATCGGAAATTCCCAAGTGTTGGATCAAAATGTGATGATATATACCATAATACCAAGACAGATTGCTTACACCGGATGACTGAAAGGGTGTGAGAGTAAATGTAGAATTAAGCATAACTACCCAATAACCCAAGGATGTATCAACTGCTTTTAATGTTCAAATCTTAGCAACCCGGATCTGATCCAATGGTCAGGATTTTTACTTCTCGCACTCATATGCTTAACGTTGTTCTCATGTGCCATACAGATGTAATCCAATAAAGGATATATATCAACTTGTATAACATAGCAAGTTAGTAACATTGAACCTTACAGATTAACTAACAAATGCATAAACACTTGGTGAAGATGGAAACATTTACCAGATTATAGACTTGGTGGTACCACCCACTAGGCACAAAAATGATTTCACTCTGCTCTTGAATACACTCTATCCATTCAGCCTACAAAAGAATCTTAATAACATGAGTACACGCCGTGGTTACTACCAAGACGCACAGGGGGTGGGAGGGAGGGTACCTTATTGAATTCAGGAAACTGCTTTTCAGAAACATCTTCATTTATGTCATAAACCGATGATCGTAGGTTCCTACAAATTACTGATTGAGTAACAATGCAAAGTATTACGACTAGAACAAATAGGCAGCCCAGACTTGACAAAATGTCATCAAATGCCAAGGTAACCTCAATTGGCATACAGAAATCAATTACCAAGAAACTGTACTGACAAATTACGCCAACACAAATACCCAAAATCAATTCATTCTTAAAACAAGTTAGACAACAGATGCCATGAAATCCTGGAAAAAGAAATAAGGTCATACGCTTTAGAACTTAACATCCATCTGGAATGACCCAGCTGAGGCTGTTAAACTCCAACCGGAAGTTGTGACTATTAATTGAATGTACAAGGTCTAAACAAACCCATGTCATTTGCAAAATAAACTACCCTTGTTTTAATTTAAGTTTTTTTTGGCAAAAAACAAATATATGATAAACCATAAGAGTAAGCATAAGTTGCATGAAAAACAAACAAGCATATAATACACCATTACCTTTGCATAGAGCCAACAAATTCGTAATTCATAATATTGCTGATCAGAGACAACTCAACCAAGTAAAGAGTGAGTTGCCATCATTGCACTATGTAGCATCACAGAACACAGAAAAAATTTTGGAGTCACTAGTATTTCTAACTTGAGTTAATCAGCTAATGAGGAACAGAGTCCAGGAGTATGCAGTGAATCCGTTTTCCTCTTATTGGCAGCTCGAAATCTCATGGAGGTTATGTGTTCTGTTCATGTCTGATGCTAATTCCATGTCGGATTAGCCCCATAGAATATAATGCATAAGGAGTACCCAGGCTAAAATTACCTATCAAATATAAGATGACTCTGAGATGGTGCCAGAAAGAGCCATAGTTTTCTCCCACACACATTTGCTGACCAGCTGTATGACCTAAAAACATCAGCATGAAGAGGAGTCCAAGTTCCTAAACATCAAATCACAGTTATAATTATGAGTGATGATACATTCACCTGTAACATAGGATAGCTTACAGAAGCACAGAATCCCAATTCCGTAAAGCACAGAATAGAACAGGATTTAAAAAAATAGAAGTTACCTTTTGCTCCAATGTAAACAAATCGATAGTCAGCACAGTTTACTTCATTTTTGTGGTTGGCAATGTCAGAATCTCTATGCATGGGATGACTGTCAAGATACATGTTGAGCCAATCATCGACGAAGAACAGTGGTGTGGTGTATGCGACATAATCAGGGTACTCCTGGAAGATCAAGACAAGATGCAATATAACCACATAGAGCAGAAGATAAAATGTCAGCTTCAAGAAGAAAAGGGTTGAATGAATTCAAATGTTTGAGATAGCAGAGAGCTGGATCTCAATCTTATGAGCAGCCATATGCACATACCATCCAAAAAAAAGCATTGCAATAATGCAATCTAGTCTAAACAACTACCAAATCAGTAGACAATTGGTATTGAAAACAGTGTTGCAGTTCAGCACATAAAATGTGGCAGCAAAAGGGCGATTTTAAATCAGAACAAGTGTTCATGTGTTATGCTAGAGATGACTGCTAATCACTGGCAACTCAAACAAATAGCAACACAAATTCTAGTTTGTCACACTGCTAATATTTTTGCACAACTATTGCAGCATCAATCCCTGTTATTGATTTTGGGTAGTCATAGTAATAATACACTATGATCATAAGATGTTTGAACAAGAAGTGAAGCAATTCATGTAATAACTTAATGTTACCTACTTTTTTTAGGTATCAGTCATTAACGAGGGTACCGTAATATAAATTCAGTAGCAAATAAGCGTAGAGAGCAGAGCATACTCTGGAATCAGGACATACTTTAACAAAATGCCAATCCTTCAGGTAAAGCGAGGAAGCTTCACAATGACCGCTGCTTGAACCAGTATTCGAATTCCTAACCCAATGGTCCACGAATTCCTGCATGGACATCTCTAGCCGCTTGTGGTCCGTGTACTCCCTGGCGGAACAGTCGGCAACCTGCAAAATCAACAACGCTGATAAATCTAAAATGATTCATCTGGCTAGTGAAACGAGGGGCTCGGGCAGGAGGGGTAGGTCAGCTAGTGGGTGCCTGAACACGAGGGGAGGAGAAGTTTTGCGCGAAAAAGGGGAGGTTGGGGCGGCGGCGGTCGTCGGGGCCGGCGACCGTCCAGTCCTCGCAGGATGGCCAGGAGGAGGTGAGACCCGTGAGGACGACGGGGAGGTTCGGCTTCATGAAGCGGTCGACAAACTCGGGGTAGGTCAGCGACTGCCCGTCGAGCCTCTCAACCTTCCCCACCACCTTCACCCGCCTGCCGGCGCCACCGCCGCCCATCTGGTCCATCGAGGAAGCGCGGACCCTGCCGGTTATGGTATGACCAGCTTTGCTTGCCACCGCCCGGCCACTTTAAGGACACCCTGTTTTGCCTGATCTTTTTTTTTTTTGAGAAATCTCGCCAGTCTTTATTTAAACCAACAAAATGTTTATGGGTACTGGGGCATGCCCAACCAGACATGACGACCTACCGAAAGACTACTAGCAAGGCGAGATCATGAGCCTCGAAATTAAAATTCCTACGTTCAAAAACAAAATTACAGGAAAGAAAAGACTCTTTCGTTCTGTTATTTCATGTACGATTGCTGCATGTGGCCCTCTGCTTCCTGTGTTGATGTCCTTTACCACCCCTTGACAATCATTTGTAATGCGCAACCTCTGAATGTTCAGGTCTTCCGCCAGTGCCATTACTTCTCGACATGCATGTACTTCAAGAATTGTAGGATCAGAGATGCCACGAAAGACAACGGCCGAAGAGCCTAGATATTCTCCAGTGTGGTCTCGGCATATCGCAGCAGCCACACCTACACTGCCATCGCTCAAAACGGCCCCGTCAGCATTAATCTTCGTTGTCCCCTCCTCCGAAGGAAGCCATCGATGAACTGCAGGTGGTGATGCAACAATTATACGCGCCTGCTTCGATGGCTTTGGAATTGTTTGTAGCTCCTGAAGATAAGAGTTCACAAAAGAAACTGTATATTGCGGGCCTCCCGCTCCCCTCGCCATCGAAGGATTTCCTGCACTCCTGTCCTCCTCAACGCCGGCCGCCCCCCTTGCCCCGTCGCTCCTCTCCGCGCCCCCGCCCCCCTCCGTTGCCGCGGCGCTCCTGCCCCCGCTCCTTCCTCGAAGCGCTCATGGCGCGGGAGCAGGGTGACGGAGCTCCTCGGCCGAAGCGTGCGCTCGAGGGTGGGGCTGCGGCGCCGTCCGCTCGTCCCGCGCCAGCCAGCTTCGCGCGGCGGGAGCGCTCGCCTGGTCCGTATGCTGGGACCTCCCTCTGCCGCCCCCCACCGCCACGGCACCCCGAGCGCGACCCTCGCCTTCCCCTGCCCGGTTCCCCGGGTGACCTCCGGCGCCAAGAAGAGGCCCGGCGGCGTTCTGATGAGACCGCTCGCGAGTCGGAGCTTCGCCGCGAGCTCGAGTCCCGGCCGTACTCTGAGCGCCGGCGGACTGATGTGGCTCCTCGGGATGGCTCCCGTCCGGCCGCTGCTGCGCGTTCGCGTGATTCCGCGCCCGGCTGGCGTGCTTCGAGCTCGTGGCAGCCGGGTCGGGGAGGTGCCCGTGACCGGCCGCGCTCTCCGGTGGACTCCTCTCAGGTCGCAGGTGGTGGTTCCCGGGATGGGTGGGAAGAGCCCCGTCCGTCCCGCTCGGACGCCCCTGTGTGGCGCCGTGACGAGACCGCGCCTCGGGATGCTCGATTCTCTCCCCCCGCGTCGCCCCCTTGAGTCTGCGAGTGCCCCGGCTCCGCCCAAGAAGAAGAACAAGAACAAGAAGAAGAAGGCTTCTGGGGTGGCCGCGAGTCCCGCTTTAGTAGGTGCGTCGGAGCAGGAGGCTCCGGCTGCGCCCGCTGCCAGAGTCGGCCGCCCCAGATCGCGCGAGGACACCATGTGCATCAGCTGCGGCTGTGCGGGACATTTCCGCTCTGAGTGCGAGGCCCCCCCCCCCCTGTCCCACAGGGGGCAAGCTGGAGTACATCCTCAAGGCGATCTCTGAGCCAGTCGGCAAGCTTCTGTCTGTTGACCTGTCCTCCCTGCGCGAGGAGGGCCCGGCACGCATTGAGATTCTTTGTCCGGCCCCAGCAGAGGTGGACGGCCTGTCCTTGATCTTCTACTTCAGCACCAAGGGCAGGCGGATCACGTACGAGCTCGAGCATCCTGAGCCTGATGGCATGTCGGGATCCGTTCCCCCTCCCCCCTCGGATGGCGGGAGAAGGGGCGATGGGGACCTCTCTGAGGACAGCTCTTCTGACGAGGATGATGATACACCTCCGGCCCCCTCTGCTGACCGGCCTAGTTCGGCCGCCGCTGGAGCGGACCCTGCTGGGACGGCTGGGACCTCTTCCCTTCCTCTCACAGTGGCCGGGGCTTGCACTTTGGTCTCGGCGGCCGTCCTGCGAAGTCCACCGCCCGGCCCACGACGGTCGGGCGGGCTAGCTCGGCCCCACCCGAGGGGCCTAGGACTTCCCCGGATGTTCCAATATGAAGCTCCTATGTTGGAATATCCGCGGCTTTGGTCATCTAGGCCGAAGGCGCCAGCTTGTTGAATATCTACGTCAGGAAGACATTAACATAGTTGGGCTGCAAGAAACAATTCGCCAAGACTTCTCCATTCCTGAGCTCCATGGGCTCTCCCGTCACCGTTTTGCCTGGCAGTGGCTCCCTGCTTCCGGGCAATCTGGTGGCATTCTGCTGGGAGTCCGGGAAGATTCCTTCTCGGTTGAGGATATGGACCGAGGAGAATTCTTCCTTAGTATGTCCGTCACGGACCAGCGTATCAACCTCAGCTGGGAGGTGATCATAGTTTATGGTCCGGCGGATCATGGGAGATCCGCGGACTTTCTTGCTGAGCTAAGAAATAAGGTTGAACGCTCCACCACCCCGGTGGTGATTGCGGGCGACTTCAACCTCATTAGGTGGGCTTCTGATAAAAGCTCGCCCAATGTGGACCGCTTGCGCATGCGTCTTTTTAACGACTGCATTGCGGACTTAGCTCTGCGAGAGATCGCCCGAGTTGGTGCTAGGTTCACCTGGACGAATAAACAGGTTGACCCTATTAGGAGTGTGCTTGATCGGGTCTTCGTCTCGGCACAGTGGGAACTCATGTTCCCTCTATGCTCGCTCAAAGCGGTCACGCGCATCGGCTCAGATCACACCCCTCTGCTGTTCTCCTCCGGCGACGACGCCCTGCCTCGGACTCGTCGCTTTCACTTCGAAGCCTTTTGGCTGTTGCAGCCTGGCTTCATAGAGATGGTGAGGGCCCGCTGGCTTGATGCTGCTGCCTCCCCGCCCCGTGTCTTCTGTGCTGTGGACGTCTGGCACCACTGTTCCAGAATGGCTAGACAGTTCATGCGGGGCTGGGGAGCAAACCTAGGTGCTGAGCTGAGGGCCCGTAAAGGGGCCCTCTTAGATCAGATCAAGGCCCTTGATGTTATTGCGGATGGCCCTGGTCTCTCCCCTGACGATTGGACCATGCGCTATTCCCTGGAGGCCTCGCTTTTGGAGATCTTCAAGGGGGAAGAGCTGTTTTGGCAACGCCGAGGGCGCCAAAACTGGCTGCTCAAGGGGGATGCCAATACTGCGTACTTCCAAGCAATCGCTAACGGCCGGCGTCGAAAGTGCGCCATCCCATATCTTTGGGACAGCGACTCCCTGTTAGAACATCCTTATGAAATTACATGCCATATTTACTCCTTCTATAAGGACCTTTTTACGGCTGAACCGCGTGGAGGCGTCTCCCTCAGCGAAGACTTCTGGCCCCCGGAGGCTAGGGTCTCCGACGTTGAGAATGCGGAGTTAACCCTCCCATTCACTCCTGAGGAGGTGTGGCAAGCTATCACCTCCATGAAGGCTAGCTCGGCCCCGGGCCCGGATGGTCTCCCTGTCTCGTTCTTCCAGAAATTCTGGGAGGTCCTGCGCCCGGTCATCATGCCTATGTTCCATGAGTTCTATATTGGGACACTTGATATGTCCCGAATAAATTATGGCGTCATATCCCTGATCCCCAAAATAGTTGGGGCGACGGATATTCGTCAATTCCGCCCTATCACTGTGATTAATGTGCTGGAGCGGATTTTTGCGAAGGTTTGCGCTTCCCGTCTCTCCCCTGTGGCGTCACGGATTGCTCACCCTCTCCAGTCCGCGTTCTTGAAGGGCCGGCGTATCCACGATGGGATCCTGGCCCTTCATGAAATCGTGCATGAGGTTGCCTCTCGTGGCCACAAAGGCGTCTTCCTTAAGTTGGACTTCCAGAAAGCTTACGATCGGCTGGATTGGTCCTTCTTGAGATTGGTCATGCAGCGTCGAGGGTTTGATGATCGTTGGTGTTCCTGGATCATGCAGATGGTCATGTCTGGGAACACGGCTATCAATATCAATGGCGAAATAGGACCGTATTTTAGGTCCTCTAGGGGAGTGAAGCAGGGAGACCCCATCTCCTCTCTTCTCTTCAACCTAGCTGTCGATGCCCTAGCGGGCATCCTTGATAAGGCTAGGCAGGCCGGGCACCTTAAGGGTGTGGTCAGTCACCTGATTCCTGGTGGAGGCGTCACCCATTTACAGTATGCTGACGACACCATGATCATGGTTGAGGGTTCTGACTTGGACATTGTTAATCTTAAGTTCCTTCTGCTGTGCTTTGAAGCCATGCCGGGACTTAAGATTAACTTTGACAAGAGCGAAGTTGTGGTCTTAGGTTACTCGCCTACCGAGCAACAGAGGTTTGCTGACAATCTCAACTGCAGGCTTGCCTCCTTCCCCATTTCCTATCTGGGGATGCCTATGTCAGACTCCAGGATCCTGGTGTCTGGCTATGATCCGCTTATGGGACGAGTAGCGTCCCGGGCGGAGCCCTGGTGCGGTCGATTCACCTCCAAAGGTAGTAAAACCATCCTCATTGGTTCTAACCTTGCTAGCCTCCCCATGTACATGATGGGGATGTACATCCTACCAGAGGGTGTCCATAGCTCCTTTGACAAGGATCTGGCTAGGTTCTTCTGGCAGGCGGCAGATGGTCGGCCTAAATATCACATGGTTAAATGGGCTGACATCTGCCTCCCCAAAGAACGGGGCGGCCTTGGGATCACCGACTCTCGCCGCATGAATGTATCTCTCATGCTGCGTTGGGTCTGGCGAATTATGAGAGGTGATGGAGGTTTATGACTCCAGCTGCTTGAGGCAAAATATCTACGAGGAGAACCCTTGCTGGCTTGTTCTCGCTCCGCTGGTTCCCAGTTCTGGAGATCCATCCAAGCTATTAAAGATGAGATCCGGCTTGGTGCTACCTTCTCAGTTGGCAATGGGAATAGCACCCGGTTCTGGATTGACCCCTGGCTTCATGGGGAACCGCTCCGCTTTTGATTTCCTAGGCTCTTTGCTATCTGTGTACACCCGAAGCTCCTCGTCTCCGAAGCCAGTCTAGACGGGCAGTGGAACATCGCGTTCCGCCGCTCCTTTGGACCGGCTGAAGTGCTTGAGTGGGACGGCTTGAGGGAAGTAGTCCCTCTCCCGCTGTCCCTGTCCCCTGACTCTGTTGCCTGGAGTCTCTCTCCTTCGGGAGAGTTCTCCGTGAGTTCTGCTTATCAGGCGCTCTGCCGCCGTCCTGTCATTCAATGGTTGTCCCCTCTCTGGAAGGCGCCATTACCCCTAAAGATCAAGATTTTCGTTTGGCAGCTCCTGCGTGACCGCCTTCCCTCTGGGACAGAGGTTCTTAAGCGGCACGGCCCGGGTGATGGTACTTGCCCCCTATGTCACGTCCCGGAGACGGGAACCCATATTATGTTCTCTTGTGTAGCGGCCCAAGCACTATGGTCCTTTGTGCACGAGGCCCTTGGGCCAGACTGGGAGGCCCTGGACTTGGCAGAGTTCCTGCAATCTAGGGCCACCCAGAGGGGACGCAATCGCCGCCTGTTCTGGCTTATCTTTGCGGCGTTGACGTGGACCCTTTGGACTACGCACAATAAAATGGTGATTGAGCGGATCTTCCCGCGACAGGCTTCTGACTCGTTCTTCAAATTTCTTGCATTCTTACAGCACTGGCATCCGCTCGCTAGGCAGCGGGACCGCGACTGTCTGGACGCCATCTTGGGTGCACTTCTAGCTTCGGCACGCCGGCTTTCCTCTTGCTCATCGGCTTCTTAGCTTGCCACTAGATGGCCTTTTTTTGTTTCTTCTTGCTTTCCTTGGGCGCATTTGTGTTGTTGGCCCCAGCAGGCTCTATGCTAGTGTTCTGAGACTGGTTTGTATGGATGTTTGCTTTATATATAAAGCAGGGCGAAAGCCTAATTCGAGGATATTGCGGGCTCTGGAAGATGTTTTCATGGATCGCCTTTCGCCTCGCAAACCAAATGGCCCAAAGGGTTATTGCCATTCTAGTGAAACTCATGGTTCAAAGTTTCATAGAGATCAAACAACCAATGCTTAGCACATGGCTCGACATTCTCCCTCATATGATCAACAATATCCTCATATGATAATGCCCATGTGCATCTAGTCATAGTGCAAGACACTAGTGCATGTCGCCATGAATCTTCTCCTCCGCATAAAGGACAAGCATCTTGGACAACCATATTTCTCTTGTGAAGAACATCCGTCGTTGGTAGGGAGTGCCTTGCAAGCCTCCAAAGAAACACGCGAATTTTCGAAGGAACCTGCAGTTGCCACAGCGAACTCCAGGCATTCTCCTCTGTTGAAGTCTCAGAGGGACCGCCATGCCCCTCCAACCAACCTTCTCTTTCTATCTTTGTGATGATCATCATTTTGTACGCTGAGCTGACCGAGAAAATGCCTTTCTTATCAGGATACCACGCCCAAGAGTCAGGAACATCTCGTGTGCACACATGTATTTTCAAAATCTCTTCCGCATCAACTGGTAGAAACACGCTCCTGACAAGCTCCTCGTTCCAGGATGCCATCGCTGGGAGGAGCAGTTCGTTTACCATGCGTGGGGGGTTGGCAATCAACGATAAAATCGGTCGGCATGAGGCCTTTTTTGGTATCCAGTTATCTGACCATATTTCTGTGCTCTGGCCATTACCAATCCTTTCCTCCTGATCTGACCATGGAGTGCCACCAGAGCTGGCCAAACGGGCCGGCCCGGCCCATTGTAATCGTGCCTGGCACAGCACGGCCCGCCGTGGCACGATTATTAGCTGGTCCGGGGCGGGCCGGCCCGCGTGCTGCTTCCTCTAGCCCAGGCACGGCCCAGGAGCTATGCGGGCCGGCCCAGCGACCCGCTGGGCACCCTGGCCCGCTAGGCTATTTTTGGGGCCAATTTTGGCCTATTGGGCTGCTCTTTATGCCATATATATATATATATATATATATATATATATATATATATATATATATATATATATCTAAATAAAAATTAAAAAAGTAAATGGGGCGTGCTGTGCTGGCCCGCGTGCCCAACCTTCTGGCCCAGGCACGGCCCAAGACGTGTCGCGTGCTTGGCACGGCTCGATTAGAGCGTGCTGGGCTTGGCTCGTCACGTGTCGTGCCAGCGTGCTCACGGGCCGGCATACCAGGCCCAGCCCGTTTGGCCAGCTTTGAGTGCCACAAGCGCAACAAGCCGCCTTCATATGACGAGCTAATTGTCCGCACATTGCAACTGGGGTGGTTCAACGTTAATCGTGTTTGACACATACGTTACACTCACTATATTCTAGAATATTTTTTTTGACATCACACTATATTCTAGAATTTGATAAGATTTCATTTAATTTGAGTATGTGTTGAGAAATTAAGAATTTTTTCTGATTTAGTTGGGGTTTTGATAAGATTTTATTTGATCTGAGTATGGATAGGGAAGGTAAGAAAAGTTTTGAGGTAAGATTTTATTTGATTTGATTGAGTTAAAATACATGACATAATTTTGGTAAGATTTATTTGATTTAATATATAACATGGTTTCCAAACAAGGAAAGTAAACAACCGCTTTGATTTACATTATTCCAAAGGAGGGACAAAACCACAATTGATGACGTACAAACACTAACTCCCCTTTAATAGTATAGATGTTTGGATATGTCATTTTCTGGTCATGGGTTCTTTGGTATGGAAGGATTAGGAGAGGCGGTAGTGGCCTATGCTCCACCTCTCAACACGGCCATCCTACAGGTCCTTTCGGCCGTCTCATTCAAGATGAACTTCGTGAATGGGGTGTTGATGGTTGGGACTGGCAACTGTAGTAAATCTCGGTGAAGGAGTTTGCGGTGGTCTCCCCCCCCCCCCCACCCCGCACCATCACCATCGGAATTCTGAACATGTTGATACATCCATGTTGCATCACTATTTTCTACTTTAATTTATCCTATTCCAATGATATATTTCGCATTATGATGCATCCTAATGTCTTTTCTCTCTTAATGTGCAAGATAAACAAAGAGAGGGGAATTGTCGGACAGCTGAAAATCTGGACCAAAAATACAACAGAAGAAGAAGCAATTTTCCAGAGCTCCAAATACAGGGAAGATTTTACTGAATTATTTCTAGAAAATATGAAGCCATATGCTACAAGAGGGGCCAGAGGGGACCCACCAGGCCTCCACACGGCCACCCCACGCGGGTGGGCCCTAGGGCGCGCCACCTGGCCGCATGGGCCCCTGGTGGCTCCTCTCCTAATGCCCTTTGGCCATAAAATCTCATTTCCCCTAGAAAAAACACAAAAAATCCTCGGCACTTTCGGCCGCTGTCTGCGAGGCGGAGCTTTGGCAGAACACTTTTGCTCTCCGGTGGAGAGATTTTGTCGGGGATACTTCCCTCGAGAGGGGGAAATCAAAGCCATCATCATCACCAACACTCCATTCATCGTGGGGATCGTCATCTTCATCAACATCTTCACCAGCACCATCTTATCGCCAAACCCTAGTTCATACTTTTTATTCAATCTTTATGTCAAACCTCAGATTGGTAACTGGAAGTACTTGTATATGTTGATTATACCTTTTAGTTGATGCATAGGAGATTTATCGGTGAAAGATTGTTGTGTTCAGATTATTCATCGTATATTTATACCTACTAATCATGATCCATATGATGTCTTGTGAGTAGATCCATTAGTTCTTGAGGACACGAGAGAAGTCTTGTTGCTAGTAATCATGTGAAGTTGATTACCATTTAATCATTGTAATTCAACGTAGAAGGCATCCAGTCATGCTCCACTTAACATTAATTAAATCTAATGCATGTTAAACTAAGAATGACAACAACGCTCTCTATATTAGTGCTCCAATAAGAAGGTGATGACTCAAGAAGAAAAAATAACAACAAAATAAAATAAAGGCCCTTCACAGAGGGAAACGAAGATTAACACCTGCCAGAGCTCAAGCGGCAAAACAGAGATAAATTATTTTGAGAGGTGTACATTTCAGTCAACGGTTTAACGACAGATAATCTTATATGATAAACATGTGCGAGAGTGGTTCCCATGCTTAACACTCCCCCTCCATCTTTTCTTACCACAAGCCATGGCTAGCCGAATTCACGGGTGCCTGCCAACATGCCCTGGGGATGAGTGTTTTTTATTTGTTTAATTAGTTCGGAACTGGGCATCCCATTTATCAGCTCTTTTTTTAATTTTAAACAAGTAGATGTCATACTTGTTGAGAGGAACACACATTTAGCATAGAAGATAATGCTCTCCCCTACCCCTCCATGAGCTTTACGGGTACACAAGCCGGATGCTCAGTTGAAGGTTTAGAGATGGCACATGCAAATTTACTTGGAATGGCCGAGAAATACCATAAATATGTAGATATAATGAACTCTTTATGGCATAACTTTTGGGTTTTAAGGAGTTGGATGCACACGCAGCATTTTCGCTTAGTGCAGGCGAAGGCTAGCAAAAGACTGGGAACCGACCAACTAGAGAGCGACAACGGTCATAATCATGCATTTTGAATAGTCAACATTAGAAGGTAGAATGAGGAGGATATAAACACGCTGAACTTAAATATCATAAAGGCAAGATTGGATTTGAATCAATTACATGCGTGAACATGTATGAAGTCAAGCCACTTGAATTCTTTAGAGGAGAAAACCATCCTAACATACTACATTATGAGCAATTTAACGCATGTTGACACCCAAAATAATATATTATGCACTCCTAGCTAATAAAGTCTTGCATACGAAAACACAACCACTAATCATCATCATACACATGTTTATCCATAATATGCCATAATTAAATCACTGAGATAAACATATGTACAAAAATAAAAACAAGTAAAGTTCATACCAGCTTTCTTTACCACGGTCACTTCATCAAATTATCGTCATTATTGTCTTTCACTTGCACGATCAAATGATGTGGAAAATAAATAACCTAATGCAAGTGTCACCGTGGACTAAGTTGAATTATGTAAAAAACTATACACAAAAGAGAAGACAAGGAAATAATTTTGGGTCTTTTTATTAGTTCAGAGATAAAGCACATAAGGGCCAATTGGAATTCTTTTTGTTGTCTTTTCCTTTTGGAAACAAGTCTCGATAAGACACAAATAAAAACTAAAAGAAATGACAAAGAAGAACCAAAAGAAAAGATCAAAGAGAAGCAACCAAAAGAAGCGAAAGAAAAGCGAAGGAAGTCTTTTTTGTCTTTTCGAAAAAAAAATCAGAAGCGAAAGAAGAATGTAGAGAAACACACGGAATTATTTCTAGAGTGTTTGGTTTTCCTTAAGGAAGCAAATAAACAAAAGTTTGAAGAAAAAGCAAAAGGCAAGAAAAATATTTTCATTAAAGAACTCCAAACAAACGACAAAAGAAGAAAGGAGAAATCTTTTTTGGTTTTCTTTTATAGAACAAAGTGAGCACACAAATCAAAATAAGAGAAGAAGAAAACCGAAAAGAAGCGCGAGAGAAAGAAAATGAAAACTAAAAGAAACAAAGAGAGAAACGAGAATATTTTTGGGTTTTTGAAATTTAATAAACTCACAAAAGAAGCAAAGACAATAGAAACATGGATATACAAAAGATCATGAAGTGCATCGACAAGTGTAATGAATGTGTGTGATAACATGAATGAAATGTCGTTGATAATACGTACTCCCCAAGCTTAGGCTTTTGGCCTATCTTGGCTCAGTCCCATGACTGCGAGTCCGAAGGTCCTGCCTGATCCTGATAGTCTGAACGCCATGTATCGAAGGGTACCGTCTCATAAGGAAGGTCAGCGAGCCGAGAACGGTGGAAGCTCCTCCTAGCCAGCTGCTCCTCCCAAGAAACAACATTGGCGCGGTTGGCCTCCTCCAATGCTCTCCTGCTTCGTCCATAAAAACATCACATGGCCATTGTGAAAGAGTATGGTGCCCCCATGTTTGGTTTTGGTAATTAATAACAATCTCTATGGATTAATGTTTGCTTTGAGTTATACTTGAAGGATTTGTCCATAGGCACTACTTGAAGACCATATGTTTGTTTCAAGTTTAAAAGAAGGAGATTATGTATTGACCAAGGTACTATTTAAGGAGTTATCCCAAGTTGGTCATGTGACGTGTTGAGCCTATTGCAAGCATGTGTTGAAAAGAAGATTGTGTGAACATTCATGTTTACCTTCAAGACATCATGATGTGGAGCATCCCGAGGTCATCCCCATGGACTCACCTACGTCACCTCAAGTGCCACGAGGACCGATGACACGAGCACGAGCAAGAGCAATCGAGAACGAGGTGACATCACTCAACACACAATTTCCCTTCGATGCACATGAGAATTGGATGCTACCTCAAACAGAGATGTTATGCATACTCAGGTACCACGAGGATCATCTTGGAGAAGCTAACGGCCATGGACGATCGAAGGAGGAAGAGGAGCGAGAAGGAGAAGAAGCAAGGCAGCCAGACAGCAGCAGCCCGGACGATCCGGCCTCAGCCCGGACGATCCGGACCGGCGCCCGGATCATCCGGCTACACGGCGTCCCGGCAACAGCAAGCATGCCCACGAAGCCGGATCATCTGGGTCCTTCCCCGGATCATCCAGACGATGCCCGGATGTCCGGACCCAGGCCCGGATGTCCGGTCCTCTCGCTGCTGTTTTGACCCGCCCGGAAGTCCGGACGACCGGGCGCCCGCCCGGATCATCCGGGCTCCCGACAGCCGGATCGTCCGGGCCAGCACCCGGATCGTCCGGCCTCCCCACAGAACGTGTGTGTGTGTGTGTGGCCCGAGGCCCATGTAACCTTTCGTCCCCCTATGCTATTTAAACCCCTCCTCCTCTATGTTTTAGGGTTAGCAAAGTATTGGACTTAGAGTTTAGAGCTTAGTTTAGAGCTTTGCTCCTCCGTACCTCTCCTTCGGAGATCAAGACCTCCTCATGGAGAAGATCCACTCCGGATATCAAGACCTCGACTCTTCTCCGGATCGGGATGAACTAGCTACCGTGTATCCTCCCGTGTTGACTTTGTATCGTGATTTCGTATGTGTATGTGGATCTAGTGCATGTGTGATTTGTGATTGTGTCAATTGAGTGATTGTGTTGTTCGTGTTCCGCGTGTTCTTGCCTTTCCCCCCTCCAATTGTGAAAAGATCGACGAACTAGGGTTTCACCCTACATCATCTTGGATCAGAGCCACTTTGATTCACAATTTGGAGTCCTTCCCCTCCACTTTCTACCCTCAATTTTGTTGCTTTTCCCCAATTTCAAAAATTCCCCACAAAAATAGCCCCCAATTTTTTTTGTGATTTGTGAGTTTGATGATGTTTTGTTGTTTTTGATCCGTGGATTTCATGTGTTGCAAGTGGATCTACCTTTCCCCATCCTTTACCATCGTCAAAACCCTCGAAAATCAAAAATTTCGCGAATTTTTACCCCCTCCCGAGCCGTCCCCGAGCAGAATTGACCTGCCCGGATCATCCGGTTACTCGTCCGGATCATCCGGCCTGGCCCGAATCAGCCGGACGTGGACCCGGATCATCTGGCCTCCACTGAACCTGCTGATTTTTTTTTCAGTTGCGTTTTGATCACCGCCACCGCTTCCACTCCGTTTTCCCAAGCCCCCTTAGCAACCCACCACCTCCCCATACCTACCTAGTTCACCACCATCATCTCGACAACTTCGTTTTCCATTTGCTTTGAAATTTTGAGTTGTGGTTTTTCCATGTCCTAGTGTGTTTCGGCTATCTAGGCCCGGTTCGACATTGTTTCACCGCCACTCATCATCGCCATGGACTCGATTTCGACAACGACCACATCATCACCATCGTGACAACAACACCGTAAGCAAGGACGGTAACCTCAACGACACCTCATTTATCCCCTTGCCATTGCATTGTAACCCAAAGGCCCTCTTTTGCGTCGCTTTCCTACGAGACTAGCCATTGAGTATTGCCGGGCAACGATAACTTGTGCACTCTAGTGTTACCAATATATCATCATATCATCTCTTGTGCCAAAATTTTGTTCTCGCATATACATCATTGCTACCATCGTGAGAGCATATCGCATAAGTGGCCAAAACAAAAAGAGCAACAACAAGCTTGTAAGCAATAGCCATAGCATCGCCACATTACATATCATATTTGATCATCTTGGATCATTGTGACAAGTTCACCGGGACTCATACATACAAAGCATACTTGAGATTGAAGTTGATCGTTTTGCATCCTATAGGTTTTGCACAAGTGTCGTATCCGCCTATTAAGCAATCGTGCTAGCGTCTCTCTAGAGTTGTGCAACACGAGCATTTCCGGGTGTTCCACATTTTGTGCTCATTCCTTGGTTGCACGACCTCACTTATCTTCCCGTGTGTGTGTTCCGTGTAACTTTGCTTGGTCTACTTGTTTCACTTGCGAATTGCGAATCTTTCTCAACATTATTTGATATCTTGGTTACAATTGCAAATATTTTGTGCCACCGTCCTAACCAAACTCCTCAGAAAGCTTTACTTGTGTAGGTGTGAGAATTGACACTATCCGGTACCAATTGCCTTATTTCCATAATACCATATCGAGTGGTCATTGATCCATCTTCAACATTGGATAAGGTACATTGGTCTAGTTCGTTCCCTTCTTCCACTAACACTTGTTTGAGAATCATGGATAGGTCGGACACTTCTTCGAATCCTCTATTCGATGAGCAAGACGATGCACCGAATGACTACGTCACCAAGGCACACCTCTTTGGCGTCCAACGAGCATTATATCAAGAAAGTGAAGCTTTGGGCGAACGCATCGAACAACTCGCCTCCGACTTTTGACACACTCTTGACGACAAGCTATCATCACAAATGGACGAGTTCCGTGCCATGTTGGCAAACCGCGCTTCGTCCACTTCGTCAAGTTCAAGATCAAGACGGCGCCACTCAAGACACGACTCTTCGGACACTTCTTCGGATGCAAGTCTTCCACGAGCACGCTCTCATCGCCCTCAAGTACATGAATACCGGCAACCTCCAAGAAACCCATTACGTGGCAATGGTCTACAAGACCATCTTCGAGAGCGCGAACGTCAAAATCGGCGAGCAAACAATAACATGGAGCAAGATGAAGTTCCACAACGCCAACGTCAAGTACACCAAGACAACGACGCCCTCCTACAAGAACAACGTCTTCGTGAGGAGCAAGCACTTCAAGCTCAACGTGCCCTACGAGAAGCAACTCGCAACATCGCCGATCGCAACCGCCGTATGCGAGAACAAGAAGAGGCCCCACGATGCGAGCAACAAGAAGAAGCCGCAAGAAATGAGGAGCGCCAAGAGATGAGGAACCGTGCAAGAATTCCACGACCTCGCCGTCAAGACAATCAAGATGAGCACGACGAGCAAGAGCTAGAAGACCCTCCTCCAAGGCACGAGCGTCATCGTCACTGCCAACAAGACAATGACGAGCGCTACGGCAAGCTAAAGTTCACAATGCCTAAATTCTCCGGTGGAAATGATCCCGAAGAATACCTCTCGTGGGCATTGAAGGTCGACAAGATATTTCGCCTTCACAACTACGACGAAGAAAAGAAGATCGCCATGGCATCTCTAGAGTTCCAAGACTATGTTCTCATTTGGTGGGAGCAAGTGATCGCAAGGCGTCAAGAGAAGGGCGAGCCACCCATCGCGACTTGGAATCAAATGAAGGATGTCATGAGAGCTCGTTTTGTGCCTACACATTGTAACCGTGACCTCTTCAAGAAACTCCAACTACTCAAGCAAGGCACCAAGTCGGTTGAAGAATACTATCAAGAAATGGAAGTATCCATGATACGAGCCAATGTCAAGTAAGATGATGAACAAACTATGGCGCGTTTCTTGAATGGCCTCAATCATCCCATCAAGAAGATAGCGGACTTCCAACCGTACTCCAACCTCCTCGAGCTAGTGCACCAAGCAACCAAGGCGGAGCGACAAGTGCAAGAGGACTACAAGTACTCTTCCAAGACCTACGGTTCATACACTCAAGCTTCACCGCCTACGACCACTCCTTCCACAACTCGAGCTACCACGAGTACCGGCGACAAGTCAAGCGTCAAGCAACCTTCGACATCTTCGAGTCATCTTCCTACTACTACAAGCAACTCCAAGCAAAAACCTTCGTCATCAACAACTCCTACGGACGACGCCAAGACAAGCGCCATCAAGTGTTTCACATGCAAAGGACGAGGCCACAAGTCCTTCGAGTGCCCAACACGACGCACTATGATCATGAACGCCGACGGCACCTACGATTCCATGAGTGAAGATGAAATGGAAGCCCTCGAGCAAGTGGCCATGCACCGCCAAGTGAATGAAGATGAAGACAATCAAATCTATTGCGATAATGATTCAAGCCCCACTCTTGTTGTCTCCAAGGTCTTGACACTTCAACAACATCAAGATGAAGACCAACGTTGCCACATCTTCCATACCAAGGCGGGTATTCAAGGACGTTCCGTCAAGGTCATCATCGACGGCGGAAGTTGCCACAATTTGGCAAGTGAAGAGTTATGTTCCAAGCTCCAATTGGTCAAGAAGAAGCACCCTCGCCCCTACAAGGTCCAATGGCTAAGCGACTCCGGCACCATTCAAGTAGAGCACACCGTTCAAGTCTCCTTCAAGATTGGAGCATACGAAGATACATTGGAGTGTGATGTGGTTCCTATGCCCGTGTGCCATCTCCTCCTTGGATGACCTTGGCAATTCGACCGCGGCGTCATCCACAACGAACTGACCAATCACTATAGCTTCAAGATGAAGGGCAAGGAATTCGTTCTTCGACCTATGACACCAAGTCAAGTCATCGCAGACAAGCAAGCATCTACCCATCATGGAGAGACAAGTGAGCGAGTGAACCACCAAAAAGAGAGTGAGCGCCACAAGCCAAAAATGAGCGACTCCACGATGAGCGACAAGAGAGATCTAGTTCTTCTAGCCACCAAAAGAGATTTGAGGGATGTGAGTGAGAGCCCATCAAGTGTTCTTCACTTTGTGCTTGTGTGCAAAGATGAAGTGGTGCGGACTAATACTTCACAACATCTTCCTCTAGTGTTGTCTCATCTCTTGCAGGAATACAAGGACGTGTTCCCCGATGAGCTACCTCCCGGACTACCTCCTCTACGCGGAATCGAACACCGCATTGATCTCATCCCCGGTGCACCTCTACCGAACAAGGCACCTTACCGCGTCAACCCCGACGAGACCAAAGAGATCCAAAGGCAAGTCCAACATCTCATGGAGAATGGGTATGTACGCGAAAGCTTGAGCCCGTGTGCCATTCCGGTAATTCTTGTGCCTAAGAAAGATGGTTCCTATCGCATGTGTTCCGATTGCCGTTCCATCAATACTATCACCGTTAGATATCGTCATCCCATTCCACGCCTAGATGACATGCTTGATGAACTTAGTGGAGCCACAATTTTCTCTAAAATTGACCTTAAGAGTGGCTATTATCAAATTCGCATGCAAGAAGGTGATGAATGGAAAACCGCTTTCAAAACTAAATTTGGCTTGTATGAATGGTTAGTTATGCCTATGGGTTTATCGCAAGCTCCTAGCACTTTTATGCGGGTGATGCATTATGTTCTTCACAAATATATTGGCATTTGTGTTGTAGTTTACTTTGATGACATCCTTGTGTTTAGTGAAACTCTTGAGGATCATGTCAAACACCTTAGAGACGTATTGCAAGTTCTTAGAGACGAGCGACTTTATGCTAACATGGAAAAATGCACTTTTGGTGTTGATAAGCTTGTTTTCTTGGGCTTTGTTGTCTCATCTAAGGGTGTTCATGTTGATGAAAATAAAATTGATGCTATTAAAAATTGGCCACAACCAACCAATTTACTTCAAGTGCGTAGCTTCCTTGGCTTAGCCGGATTTTATCGACGCTTTGTGAAGGATTTTAGCACTATTGCATCGCCATTGCACGCATTAAGTAAGAAGAATGCACCATTTGTTTGGGGTCCATCTCAAGATGCCGCATTTCATGAGCTTAAGAACTTGCTTACACATGCTCCATTACTTGCATTACCCAACTTTGAGAAAACTTTTGAAGTGCATTGTGACGCTAGTGGTAATGGTATTGGTGGTGTGTTAATGCAAGAGAAATGACCTATTGCGTATTTTAGTGAAAAACTCTCCGGCGCACAACTTAACTATCCTATCTATGACAAAGAGTTATATGCTTTGGTGAGAGTCTTGCATGTGTGGGAACATTATCTCCGTCTACGTGAATTTGTCATCAATACGGATCATGAAACGCTTAAGTACTTAAAGGGTCAAACTAAATTGAACAAGCGTCATGCTAAGTGGAGTGAGTTCATTGAGTCATTTCCTTATGTTATCAAGTATATCAAAGCTAAGGAAAATGTTGTGGCGGACGCTCTTTCTCGCAAATGCATGTTGGTTACTAAACTTGAGTTGAATGTCATAGGATTTGAGCACATTAAAGACTTGTATGAGCATGATCCATCCTTTGCCACTCCCTATGCTAAATGTTCACCACATCAAACTTGGGAGCAATATTACTTGAAAGATGGTTATCTTATGAAAGCTAACAAACTTTGTATTCCCGAGTCTTCTCTTCGTTTGCTACTTTTGCAAGAAGCTCATGGTGGAGGACTCATGGGATATTTTGGACGTGACAAGACTTTCGCTACGCTCTCCAAGAACTATTTTTGGCCAAAGATGTTTCGAGATGTATCACGCTACACCATCCGGTGTACTACATGCCGCAAAGCTAAGTATAAAGCTCAATCTCATGGTCTATATATGCCACTTACCATTCCATATCAACCATGGGAAGATATTAGTACGGATTTTGTGCTTGGTTTGCCTCATACTCAAACTGGCAAAGACTCGGTATTTGTTGTTGTGGACCGTTTCTCTAAGATGGCACATTTCATTCCTTGTAACAAGAGCGACGATGCTTCACATGTTGCAAATCTCTTTTGTAGGGAAATCGTGCGATTACATGGAGTGCCCAAGACGATAGTATCGGACCGTGACGTCAAGTTCCTAAGCTACTTTTGGAAGACTCTATGCGCCAAGCTCGGAATCAAGCTACTATTCTCTTCGGCATATCATCCACAAACCGACGGCCAAACGGAGGTCACGAACCGGACGCTATCCACACTCCTTCGCGTGTTGATCAAGAAGAACATAAGGGAGTGGGAAGAATGCTTGCCCATCGCCGAGTATGCCTACAATCGAGCAAGACATTCGACTACCGGCAAGTCCCCTTTTGAGGTCGTCTACGGCTTCAACCCGTTGTCTCCATTGGACATTCTACCGCTACCACTCCAAGAGCGCACCGACATGGACGCAAGTGCACGAGCTACATACCTCAAGAAGATGCATGAAGATACAAGGCAAGCAATCGAGCGTCAAGTACAACGACTCGCGACCAAGGTCAACATCAACAAGCACCCCATGGTGTTCAACCCCAGAGATCTTGTGTGGCTACACCTTCGCAAAGAACGCTTCCCCAACGAACGCAAGTCCAAGCTACTTCCTCGAGCCGATGGTCCGTTCAAGGTGCTAGCACGGTACAATGACAATGCCTACAAGATCGACATACCACACGACAAGTACAACGTGAGTGACATCGTCAACATCAAGGACTTATCCCCCTTCCATGGTGATGTGGATCTCGATCCGAGGACGGATCTTTCCCAAGGGGGGGAGATGATGCGGAGCATCCCGAGGTCATCCCCATGGACTCACCTACGTCACCTCAAGTGCCATGAGGACCGATGACACGAGCACGAGCAAGAGCAATCGAGAATGAGGTGACATCACTCCTCTCACAATTTCCCTTCGATGCACATGAGAATTGGATGCTACCTCAAACGGAGATGTTATGCATACTCAGGTACCACGAGGATCATCTTGGAGAAGCTAACGGCCATGGACGATCGGACGAGGAAGAGGAGCGAGAAGGAGAAGAAGCAAGGCAGCCAGACAGCAGCAGCCCGGACAATCCGGACCCTGGTCCGGATGATCCGGCCTTAGCCCGGACAATCCGGACCGGCGCCCGGATCATCCGGCTACATGGCGCCCCGGCAACAGCAAGCATGCCCACGAAGCCGGATCATCTGGGTCCTCCCCCGGATCATCCGGACGATGCCCGGATGTCCGGACCCAGGCCCGGATGTCCGGCCCTCCCGCTACTGCTTTGACCCGCCCGAACGTCCGGGCGCCCGCCCGGATCATCCGGGCTCCCGACAGCCGGATCGTCCGGGCCAGCACCCGGATCGTCCGGCCTCCCCGCAGAACATGTGTGTGTGTGTGGCCCGAGGCCCATGTAACCTTTCGTCCCCCTAGGCTATTTAAACCCCTCCTCCTCTATGTTTTAGGGTTAGCAAAGTATTGGACTTAGAGTTTAGAGCTTTGCTCCTCTGTACCTCTCCTCCGGAGATCAAGACCGGAGAAGATCCACTCTGGATATCAAGACCTCGACTACTCTTCGGATCGGGATGAACTAGCTACCGTGTATCCTCCCGTGTTGACTTTGTATCGTGATTTCGTATGTGTATGTGGATCTAGTGCATGTGTGATTTGTGATTGTGTCAATTGAGTGATTGTGTTCTTCGTGTTCTTCGTGTTCTTGCCTTTTCCCCTTCCAATTGTGAAAAGATCGACGAACTAGGGTCTCACCCTACATCACATCATCTCAATGAAGAAGAGAAGATTTGATACAATGTTTATTTGCGCAAGTTCAAGAGGAACATCATGAAGATATCTCATGATTGAAGCTTCCCGTCCATTCAGGTGATAATGGACAAGTGAAGATGTGCCTAAGGGAGGCCCTCCCGTAGTGGTGTATGGGGGAGCAATTTACTTGTCTTCATCAAGCCAGCACAATCAAGAAAGGTGGTCCAACTTGAGTTGAGCATGGTCGTCATCATCTAGCTCAAGTGGATTATGCGCAGGGCAAAGGTATAAAACCTTGATAGGTTTTTGTATCTTACCGGTCTCATTGTGTTAGTTGGGGACTGGGTTATAGGATCGATAGTCGTACTATCAAGGGGGGCTCTCAAGTGAGTAGCTTGATCGTATCGTTCGTAGAGAGCTCAAACCTTTGCATACTTGGCATCATCTTTATTGGTTCTTGTTTAGCTTTTCTCTATGTGAGGTTTTAGAGCTTGTGGTTATCTTCTTGACAAGCTCAAGTTCATCGAAAACGGATTTCCTATGCATCTTCTATTACGTTTCGATGTTGGAGTTTTTGCCAATTCTTCACTTGTGGAGGTTTCACACTTATATATTTTTTGCATATTACTCTTGCTAGCTCTTGTCGTTAGCTTTCTATTAAGCTCGAGTTCGTCGAAATCAAAGTTCGTTTCCAGAAGTTATGACAGTTTTGGTTTTACCTGTTCCCGCAGTCTTTATCTGGTCCGGTTGTACCGCACATGCTAGCGGTTGTACCGCTCCTTATGGAGTGGACACAGCTATGCACGGCCAGGCGGTTGTACCGCGTACTCTGGCGGTTGGAGCGGTACTACAGGACCAAGTACCGGTCCAACTATGCCTCAGGGGTGATTCCCACGGGTTTGGCAGTAGTGCTCGGGCGGTGGCCTAGCGGTTGTTCCAGTTACTTTCATAATAACCAGTACAATCAGGCAATCGAGCAGTTCTAACGCTTTGAATGCCATGGCCACACCTGTAGCCAGGTCGCAGCAGCCTCAGTTTACTGCCTGGAGCGGTTGTACCACTCATGCAAGCGGTTGCACCGCTCTAGTGTTTTTATGTACTATAATTGTTAGATTTGCGGGGTCCTATAAAAGGGGGTCTTCTTCTCAATGGTAGGGACGGATCTTGAGCAAGTTACCCCCACCATTGTTGACTTTTTGAGGCTTGCTTTCTCTATATTCCTCCCATGATTCTTGCATCTATTTGAGGGGAAAAGAGAGGAGATCTAGATATATAATTCCACCAATTGATCTCTCCTCTAAGTGAGGGGAACCCTTTGGATCTAGATCTTGGAGTTCCTTGGTGTTCTCCTCTTTTGTTCTTCCTCTCATATTCCTCCATAGCATTAGTTGTTGTGATGGGATTTGGGAGAGAAGGACTTGAGCACTCTGTGTGCTCTTGCCATTGCATTTGGTGCATAGTTTGAGATCTTCACGAGGATTCGTGGAAGTGAAAGTTGAGAAGCTTATTACTCATGGGTGCTTGGTACACCAGAGCTTGTTCCACTTGGGTGCCGTAGACGGTTGGTGTTGTCGTGGAGCTCAATCATTGTGGTGTAAAGCTTCGGGCAAGCTTTGGGAGCCTCAAATTAAGTTGTGGAGATTGCCTCGGGCAATTGTAAGGGTTTGGTGACTGCCCTCAAGGGTCTCCAATTGTACGGGTTCGGTGACCGCCCTCAAAGGTCCCTTAGTGGAATCACAACACCTTTCATTGTGCGAGGGCGTGAGGAGAATACGATGAGCCATTGTGGCGTTTGGGGAGCATTGTGCCTTCACATCGCTCCAACGGAGATTAGCATCTACAAGGGTGAGAACTTCGGGATACATCATTGTCTCCGCGTGTCTCGGTTATCTCTTACCCGAGTGTCGGTGTCAAAACCGGAAGATCTCGGGTAGGGGGGCCAAGCTGTGAGATCGGATCGATGGGTAACAAGAGACGAGGGACACGATGTTTTTATCCAGGTTTGGGCCCTCTTTGAGGAGGTAAAACGCTACGTCCTGCTCTTGCTTATATTATGGGTGTATCAAAGTATAGAGTTGATCTACCTCGAGATCGTAAGTTGTGGACTAAACCCTAGGGGTAATGGTGATGATGATGAATCTCTCTCCCTACGGACAAAACCCTCCGGCTTATATAGGCACCAGGGGTATCTAGGGTTACACACGGTCGGTTGCCATCTAGGGGTTACATGCCGAACCTAATAGATATACTTGGAGTACATGCCAAGTCCTCGGCGAAGCCCGATATGCTTACGCCACAGGTTAGAAGCCTCCGGAGTCCTTCCTCATCCACGGGCTGCCAGTCCAGCACATGGACTAAACCGGCTAGGTCGGGACCCCCTAGTCCAGGACACCGTCAGTAGCCCCCAAACTTGTCTTCAAAGCCGAGGATGGCAATCTTCTTCGGATAAATGTCTTCGGCGTGAGAGCCTTCGGCTTAGCAGGCAAGTTCTTTACTACGCCCCGGGCTAAGCATCCGCTCAAAGTTTGTAAATCCCCAATTAGCTGGTATCACCCTTCTAACCAGGAGACGAGGCAAGACGACCATGTGCCACCAGAACGCATCTTCATTTGTACGAAGTGCGTGGCTTGCTTAGTCTTGAAGACTAGATGCGTAGGCGTGTTTGGCAGTCAATACTGACAACTTTTTCGAAGCGTCACCGCCCATGACATCATATATGTCAGTTATTGCTTATTCGAATCGTGATTCGAGGTAGCCCTCTTATTGTCACGTCTTATCAAAACAGAGATCGTGCCCCGCATTTTAGGGGATATCATCAATCAATTGGTTCACCCAATGCGGCCACAATGACATGATCAACCGAAACGTGGTGATTTTTACGATGCGGCGGAGGGGAAGTTTCGCCTTTTTTACTGACTTATAAAGGGCAGGGGGTGACGAATCCTTTTCCCCCACGCTCTCATTCTGCCCCAGCGCCCGAATCTCCCAAGCTCCCGCATCCTCAATCTTGCTTCCAGGCCTAAAGCCATCTTCCGCTTCCGCATCTCGTGCCCATGGCTGATGCGGATGTGAAGGGGAGGTGGGTGGCCTCCAAGGTCACCGATGCCACCATCAGCGAGCTCCGGGCGGCGGGATATGTTTTAGCTGACGCCACCTGTAGGGCTCCTAAGCCCGGCCAACGCATCCCCACTCCTAATCCTGGGGAGCGGGTTGTCTTCATCCCCCACCTCATCCGAGGTCTGGGGTTCCCCCTGCACCCTTTCGTGCGGGGGATTCTTTTTTTCTACGGGCTAGATTTCCACAACCTAGCCCCAAATTCCATTATGCACCTTACCACCTTCATCATAGTTTGTGAGGCGTTCCTGCGCGTGGAACTGCACTTCGGCCTGTGGCTGAAGACCTTCTGCGTCAAGCCGAAGAGCAGCGGTGCCGAATTCGCCGAGTGCAGGGGCGCCATGATCAGCAAACTCCAGAAGCCGGAGTGGCTGGAAGGAACTTTCACCGAGATCGTGAAGGTCTGGCAGCGTGAGTGGTTCTATATCACCGAGCCCCTCGCTGCGGGCCAGGCCGCGGCCCTCGCCTTCACAGGTATGCCTTCGAGGAAGTTAGTGTCCTCGCAGAGGCAAGGTCTGGAGTGGGGCAATCCGGATGAGGTCGTCTCTCTCCGGGAGAGGATCCGGATTCTCCAAAAGAAAATCAAGCTGGTGAATGTGGTGGGTGTGATGCTGCATCGCCGCATCCTACCTCTTCAGCTTCGGGCCAACCCCATGTGGCTGTACAAGCCCGAAGACATTCCAACACTGCGGAATTTCTTCCGCACCAACATAGATGGAATGTGGACGGCTCTCTTCAAGCCGTCCCAGAACGAATTCCCCGAGGACGGCCCGGACAACGGCTATACCGCCGTACGCGGCCCATCCGAGGTATCAATCATCTCGCATGTTCAGTAATGATTCTTCATTTTGTATTTGTCTGAACCTTCCTTTTAGAAATGGGCGTCCAAGGCGGCGCTCATCAAGTGCTCGGCGCCGCTGCCCGAAGACAACCGGACCTCCGAGCTAGAGGCCCTCTTGGCCGTGGTGCCCCCAAGGGCCCCGGCCAAGGCAAATAAAGAGCCAGAGAAGAAAAGGGGAGGTCTTCGGATCCGAGACCCCTCGGACGCTAAGTCCGAGGACATCCGAGCTCTTTCTTCTGACGAGGAGGAAAAAGAGGGAGAAGGAGAGGAAGGGGAGGAAGGCACTTCTTCCCTGAAGAGAAAGAGGGCGGCGTCTGAAGACGTCGCGGGGGCCGATGCCCCCCGAACCTGAAAGCACCTTCTGAAGGCCGTCGACGCCGCACCACACAAGGCCCCTGCTGGCCAAGGTTGTCTCCTCCGAATCAGAGGACGACCTCATCGAGCCACGCAGGGAGAGACCACCGCCGAGGAGGTATGTCCTTTATACTTTATTTCCATACGCGTTGTATGCGCCCTAGTTCCTCTCTCCCACAAATATAATTGATCATTTGTCCTTCACAGCCCACAGCGCTCCCGTATTAGCGACAAGGAGTCGTCGAGCGGCCTCCCTCCACCTAGCGCATCAAAGGAGCGTCTTCCCTCCCCTCCCGCCCATGACGGGCTGGGGGAGGCGACCTCTCAGCAAGCCCCGCCCGTACCTACCACGGGGGATGGCACCGATGTCTCCATGGCCGAGGCGGAGGCCTCAGCCTCCCAAGATCCGTTGGGGAAGAACCCTTCCTCCAAGGAAGGGGAAAAGCTAGGGCAGCCGACAACCTCAGCCCCCATTGATCCAGAACCACCTCGGCAGCTGACCACGGCGGTGGTTCCTCCTTCAACGGAGAATCGAGGTGGCCCATCCATCCCTACCTGCTGGAGGGCAGGCGTCCATGGGGTGGACCGAAGAGATGGAGGCGTCCTTGAGGGGCTCCTCCATCGTTGCTGAGCACCGCATCCTTCTAGGCACGGCGCTACAGAATTACCAGTCCGCGGAGGCCGGAATAAGGGAGGCCTTCAAGGGCCTCTATGAAGGCTTTGAGGTAACCTTGAATCATCTTTTGAGATTACGTCAACGCATAGAGCTATTAGCACTAGATATATCCAGTAGCCCTTAGCGGATAAGTAAAAAGTAGATTGTCCGAAGACTTATACCACTGCGGACGCATACCGTGAGTGTATAACCATAGTAGCCCCCGAGCCCTGAGTTAGATGCAAAGATCTTACTCGAGGATCTTAGTGAGGAACAAAATATACAAGAGCGAATACACAGTAGCCCCCGAGACCCTGATCGAATATACAAAGCCGACCAGGGGATCAATATCATCCGAGGAAGCTAACAGTGTCCTTTTTAGGTTTCGGCCTCAGTTTCCGTATCCAACTCGAAAGAGTTGGAAGAACTGAACCATAAGCTTGATCGGTCTGAGAAGGACATGGATCTGCTCAAGAAGCAGATGGAGCAAACTCAAGGTAAATACCAAAAGCTTAAGTACCTTAAGACTATACTTGAATTATGATGTAGCTGGTTTGATCTCTAAATCATATGTTAATGTTTTTGCAGCTTCCTCCTCGGAGCTTGAGATGCTCCGGTCCGAGCTGCAAAGAGCTCGGCAGGAAGCCGAACAACAGAAGGTTGCGGCAAAGCAGGCCAGCGAAGAGCTGGACAAGGAGAAAGAGGCCGATGTGAAGCATGCGGCCCGGGTCGTTGAGGTCGAAGGAGACCTGAAGGGGCTGTACAAGCAGCGTGACACCCTTCAGGAAGAAAAGGACAAGCTAGCCTCCGAGCTCGCAACAGCGAGCTCGGCCTGTAAGGAGGCCACGACCCAGGCTCGGGCGGATCGCGAAGTGCTTCAACAAGTGAATCAGATCGCCACTGGTAAGCCATACATGCTTCGCTGCATTTTTGGTGACAGTAGATTTGCCCATCTTACGCAAATCTGGCGTTCTTCATATGCCTTTAGGGACCTATCGCGGAGTGCTTCGGACGCCGGCTCCTATTACACCACCCATCCCGATGATTCCGTGGAGAAGACCTTCGGGGCCCAATTCTAGGCGCCAGAGCATCCGCCTCTTCTGAATAATCAGATGAAGCAGCTGGTCGAGCTATTCCGTACGGCACGGTCGGTGATGGAAGATCTCTGCATCAACCTCTGGCCGCAAGAGTCGATGCCGACCAGCTTCTTCGGCTTGGTGCACAGGCTGCGAGATGCAAGCCCCTAGGTCGAGAACTGGAAGCGTTCGGCCTGCTTGGACGGCGCGGAGCGGGTGTATGCGTCCACCATGGTGCATTTTCCGAAGATCAAGCCGCTCGAGATAGCGTTCGGGCCTCCGGCAGGGAAGAATCGGACGCCGGAACAGTTTCTGGCCGAGGTTCATGAAGGTGCTTGGGTGACCGAGCCGCAGTGCAAGAAGTCCGAACTCAGGTTCTGAAATTTCCTCGGTATGCCGAGAAGAAATCTATATAAGATAAGTAATTTTGTGTTATCCATCGTGTTATTTATCCGATGTGTCATATTGTGACTCCTGCGTTACCGTTTTGAATCCTGAAAGTGTCTAGTCGGCGGCTTCTGCCCCCTTGTAGATACTACGCGGGGTGTTCCTAAAAAATGCGTGAACCCTTAGCCGACGTCTTGGTGCCCTTAGGCGGCTGCGTATTTAGAGGAACGAGGCAATCACACTATAGTGGCTTTATAACTTTCACTTAGTCATAGGAGTTTGACTTGTGGGGTAGTTGACCTAGCCCCCGTTGTAGTGGTGACCGGACTAGCCGAGGTGCACCCGTTTTAACACCTCGGTTCTTATGACAAGAACCCTTCATTTAACGCGGCGTAACCACTAATGGTTTCTAGTTTAACACTGTCTTTGGATCGCCGACCAGTTTACGCCTACCGTGACAGTCGATTTTTGGCTTTCTCCACTGAGGCACTTGACCATTCGAGCTGGAAGCGCAATCGCAGTGGTTCTCCCTTTACACTCCTAGCCGAACAAAGCGGAACGTAGGAGGCAAGCACAGGAGCCGGACAACCCAATCATTGACCAAAATCACAATTCGAAACTGATGCATATAATGCAATATCCGAGACGCCGAACAGATATCGGACTTAAACATAGGCTCGATTTTATATCCGAGCCCCCGGTTGAAAGCCGGACTCATCTGTGTGTTTCAAACGGTTTCCACATTGCTACAAGGCAAAGACAGAAAAAACGACACGTAATTTTGTGCAGGGACCAAAAAGAGGTCTATGTTTTCATTCATAGGGTCTAGCCATTGATGCCGAGCTATTATAAGAAAGAACCTTAAAAGATGTAGAGAGTATGTGAGAAAGGAGAAGAGGAGTTTGATACAGGGCTTTTAAAAAGCGGTAGCTGTTTCCCGTGTCTTTTCTACCGCACGTCTACGCCTCCGTGCTATTGAACAACTATTCCTTGTCTAATCCAAGGTTGGTGAATACTGCCGGCTACTCCGCCTAAACTATGCTAGACGCATTCGAGAAGCGGGGCCCCTGACGAGGCTGGCGACGTAGTGTGACAGCTTGACGCTACCGAGATGTACTTCCTGGTGGGCCTTTATGGTGCCGAAGAGATCACCAAGTTCCTAGTGCATGGATATCCCGAGATAACACACCCTTTTTATTAATATATGCTCCCCAGTCTCCCATGGAATTTTAAGTGCAAAATTATGCACTCGAGGCACGTACTCTGCTACCAGACGAGGGGAACTGGGGAGCGCACGTCCCTATTTAGGATTCACGCGGGTTTGGCCAGGGGCCGAAGTGACAGTACGTACACGCTTTGAGGAGCCTGGTAGGTCATGCCGAGCTGTACGTCGGGCCACTTCTTCGGCCGCCTAGAAATCAGCTGTGAAAGCCGCTGTCTGCTCCTCTGTCCGGAGGGAGCGCTCCATGTTACCGTTAATGGTAATGATGCCGTGGGGCCCCAGCATCTTAAGCTATAGGTAGGCGTAGTGTGGCACCACATTGAAGTGCGCAAACGCAGTACGACTGAGAAACGCGTGGTAACCACTGCGGAAGGGGACTATATCAAAGATCAAGTCCTCGCTTCGGAAGTTCTCAGGCGAGCCGAAAACAACCTCTAGTGTTACGGTGCTGGTGCATTGTGCCTCCACGCCGGGTATGATACCCTTGAATGTGGTGTTACTGGGTTTGATTCGTGATGAATCGATGCCCATTTTTCTGACCGTGTCAGCGTAGATCAGGTTCAGACTGCTTCCACCGTCCATAAGGACACGGGTTAAGTGGAATCCCTCGACAATGGGGTCTAAGACCAAGGCCGCCTACCCGCCATGACGGATACTGGTCAGGTGGTCCTTTTTATCAAAAGTGATCGGGCAAGCCGACCACGGGTTGTACTTCGAGGCTACAGGCTCTAAGGTGTAGACGTCCCGAAGTGCACATTTCCGCTCCTTCTTAGGAATGTGCGTGACATAGATCATGTTTATGTCCTTGACGTCGGAAGGAAACTGCTTTTGGCTACCGCTATTTGGCCTGCGAGGTTCATCCTCGTCGTCGCTCCGAGACTGGCCCATGCCCGGATCCTCGGCTACTGCTTTGCCAGCCTGCTTGAACACCCAACATTTTCGATTGGTGTGGTTGGCGGGCTTATCCGAGGTGCCATGAATTTGGCAAGACCTATCAAGTATTTTATCCAAGGCGCTTGAGCTGTCCTTGTTCCCTTTAAAGGGCCTCTTTTTTGTTCTGACTCGTGAGCTGCTGAACCCTGCGTTAACTGCTGGGTACTCGGCATCGCTGCCGTTGTTCTTGTTTCGGCGCTTATTTCTGTTGCGCCTGGATTTGCCGTTCCCGTTGCGTGTCTCCGAGGTGCCGAAGTCGCTCCTGTGAGAACTACGGGCAAGCCAGCTATCCTCGCCCGCGCAAAAGCGGGTCATTAGGGAGGTAAGAGCCACCATGGTTCTTGGCTTATCCTGCCCGAGTTGTCGGGCGAGCCATTCATCTCGAATGCTGTGCTTGAATGCAGCAATAGCCTCGGCGTCAGGACAATCCACAATCTGATTCTTTTTAGTTAAGAACTGGTTCCAGAATTTCCGAGCTGATTCACCCTCCTGTTGGACGACGCGGCTGAGGTCGTCGGCATCCGGGGGCCGAACGTAGGTGCCCTGGAAGTTTGCCCTAAAGGCCTCCTCAAGCTCCTCTCAGCTTCCAATAGAATTTCTAGGGAGGTTGTGGAGCCAGCGCCTCACCGGTCCTTTGAGCTTGAGCGGTAGGTATTTTATGACATGGAGGTCATCACCTCGAGCCATGTGGATATGGAGAAGAAAGTCCTCGATCCAGACAGCCGGGTCAATCGTTCCGTCGTATTGATCGATATTGATGGGTTTAAATCCCTCTGGGAACTGATGCTCCATGACCTCATCTGTGAAACATACTGGATGTGCGGGCCCTCGATATCGAGCCACATCTTGTCGGGCATTGGCCGTCATCCTAGCCCGTGTGTGCTCCTGAGCTCTTTCGTGTCTGTCTAACCAAGCATCGTAGCCCTCCAGTCGACAGACGCGCAATCCCGTGACCCGTAAATGGATTGAGAATGGGCTTTATTGGCCTATATATTGTCGCGCAAATCGAAAGGCTCAGGATATTTCACCGCACTCTTGCCGTGAGGGCGGGTTTTACAGGGGGCTCTTTGTTTACCCCTACTAGCCGGTCTCGCCCTCTAGGGGGGTGGTCAGCCTGACTTGCGTGGCCGTGCGTGAGCAGCTCGTCTTCCGCTACCTCATCATCGAAGTCGGGCAGCAGCCGCCGTTTCGGGAACGATTTGGTGGCCATATGCCGGGTCTTGAGGTCCGCTTCGGCCGCAAGGACTTTTATCCACTTGTCGTTGAGCGCGTTTTCGTGAGTATGCAGCTCTTGCTGCTTTCTCTTCATGCTACGTGCAGTTGCGATTAACTGCTGCTGGAACCATGCCTGCTCGGATGGGTTTCTGGGTACCACAAAGTCCTCTGGTCCGAGGCTAAGGTCGCCCTCGGATTCAGGGAGGTAATCCCTGTCCGACCCGCCATCGTAGGCATCTTTGACTTCGGGATCATCCTCCATCGGCGTCCCTACGGGCCCGTCCTGTTGAGCGGGTGAGGCTTGATTTTCCTCGCCTAGGTTCTCGACGGTGTCGGGGGCGTTACCGTTATCGGCGGCGCCCGTAGTGTTGGTCGTACTTTTGCTTCCATTATTGCCCTTTCATCCGCCTTTTGGGGCGACGACGCTTAGGGTTTTCCTTGGGTTTCTCCCGAGGACTGCTTTTAGGAGTGTCGACCATGTAGACGTCGTAGGTGGACGTTGCTGCCCAACCCCCTGTACGGGGTTTGGCCACGGGCGGATTTGCTCTGGTATCGCCACAGACATCTTTGTCCATGTTGTCGGAGAGGGATTTGTACTAAGGGAAACCCTCCAAAACCCTGGTTCGAACACTGGGGGCCTTTTCGTTACCTGTCTACCGGACGGTGACCTTGGCGAGGCTACGGGCGAGCGGAGCATGACGGGGACGCACACAGGGAACTACAGGGACACGAGGAGCTACCCAGGTTCGGGCACCGAGCGGTGTAAAACCCTACTCCTGCTTGTCTGAGATTGCTCTGGGGATAGTGCGCTGGTGTTACAAGGTAGACGAAGGCGGAATCGGGTCGACCCCCACTAAGGTAGCAACACTGTCGCTTATATAGCTGCCTTGGTCCTCTTCCCCAAAAATATTGGCGGGAAGGGTTGTCACACAACGGCAATTCAAAGGGGGACAGGTGCTCAGCCATATCCTGACAAAAGGGGTCTTCTCCTGGAAAAGACACCGTCCATGACGCACTGGTGGGTTCGCCGACGACATTTGCCCTAGCGTGCCGTGTCATCGTGGTCTTCTTGCACCGAAGTGCTAAGCTTTGGAACTTGCATTAGGGGAGGCAGCCACCGCTGCTCCTTTATCACCGAAGAGGAAATCTTCCCCGACCGCGCCTGCTGGCACGAACTCTGTTGTTGTCATCTTCTGCAGGCGTGTCACCCACGTGGTGGGCACGTAGCCACGCAACAAGTGTCATGCGGCTCCCCCGCGCGGAGGGCCTCGCGAGAGGCCGCCTCACGAGAGAGGCCTCACGAGGCTGCTTGCTGCAGGAGATGGTCTTCGGTAGAGCCTCCCCTCGCGGAGACGGTCCTCGCGAGGCCTGCCCTTGCGAGGTGTCTTGCTTCGCGGCACCCATGGCTGGGCCGCCTCTTGAGCTCTTCGCCAGGTGCGCATCGGTCAAGTCTTCGATCGTGGCGACTAAGTGGGTGGTGGGTGGGATAAAAATTTCCCGATCATCGGCTCTACGTCCGATCTGATCGTAGACGGTAGACGAGATCGCCAGATTTTGGATTTGATCCAGCACCTCATTTATCGATGAGAGCTCCTCGGTATCCAGGACCTGGCTGTAAGCCGGGCTGACCTGAAACAGTTTGTTCGGGCCGCTTGACACAGGCCTGCCATCTCGATCGCTCAGGGCCGACCCCTGGTCGATGGGCGGAGAAGCTGTATTAGAGGCCGCTGCCTGGTCCGAAGATGGGTTCGACTCGAGGCCGTCATCCGGGGAGGCAAAGGTTGGATTGGACGTGGTGACCACCGGATCTATCTCTGGGGTTGGTTCCACAGGGAGGTCGGATCCGAGGATCAGGTCGGAAACATGCTCCGGAGTTCCTGCGCCAGATGGATCTTTGAGTCGATCTGAGATCCGTCCTGAGAGGACTAGATCACCTCGAGCGTCCGTGATGTACTCCAGGCTTCCGAACATGACGACCTGGTTTGGGACAAAGCTTTCAACATGGTCCAAGTGGCCGGTCGGATCAGTGTGCAGCACGATGCTGCCAAAGGTGAAAAGCTAGCCGGGGACGAAGATGTCACCGCAACCAATACTGCTATCAATCTGCAAGCGAGCCATCAACCCAAGGCGATCACACAGCGAGCTCTCAATGAAAGCACCAATGTCGGTGTCAAAACTGGCAGATCTCAGGTAGGGGGACCCGAGCTATGAGATCGGATCGATGGGTAACAAGAGACGAGGGACACGATGTTTTTATCCAGGTTCGAGCCCTCTTTGAAGAGGTAAAACCCTACATCCTGCTCTTGCTTATATTATGGGTGTATCAAAGTACAGAGTTGATCTACCTCGAGATCGTAAGTTGTGGACTAAACCCTAGGGGTAATGGTGATGATGATGAATCTCTCTCCCTATGGACTAAACTCTCCGGCTTATATAGGCACCAGGGGTATCTAGGGTTACACATGGTCGGTTGCCATCTAGGGGTTACATGCCGAACCTAATAGATATACTTGGAGTACACGCCAAGTCCTCGGCGAAGCCCGATATGCTTACGCCACAGTTTAGAAGCCTCCGGAGTCCTTCCTCATCAACGGGCTGTCAGTTCGGCCCATGGACTAAACCGGCTAGGACGGGACCCCCTAGTCCAGGACACCGTCACCGAGCCCTATACTTATGCACTTACTTTTGTGATAGCCATCGTGGTTCAAGTTATATATCTTGCTATTACATAGTTGTTTAGCATAAGTTGTTGATTGATCCTAGATTATTTAGGTTTTGTGCTCGATAAATTAAACGCTAGTTTTATTCCGCATTTATTCAAGCCTAAACCACAATTATTTTAAAACCACCTATTCACCCCCCCTCTAGACGACATCCATGTCCTTTCACACTGGAAGGTCTTACTTCTGCCGAGCGAGGGGGTATTGAAGTGTGGTTCAAGGTAGGCAACCCTCACGGTGCTCTAGCTCGAAGAACTCCGGGTGCCCGTCGAAAGATAGTTCCTCATCGTCTCCATTTTCTGAAAAATTTTCAACATCTCAAGAAAAGTTAACAAAACCTAAAACAAATGGTAGTAGCTACTCCTACAAGCTTCTAGAGTCTATACCATGCATCAAAACAACTCAGAACACAATACATTTGACATGCAAGCTCATAATCAAAGTCACCAACAGCAGCAAAATAAGCAAAGTATAGTGCACTAGAAGAAAAACTAATTGGACCAATGAAGGAGTCGCATACAAGAAGAAATCCCTCCAAATAAATTCAGAAATGGAGGTCAAAGCAAAGAGATCGAAATTTGTTCGCAAAGGAGCAAGAACTCGTGCTGAAACTTTTTGTGAAATTTTTCTAGAGGTAGGAGAAGGCAGGGCACGAGCATCACTTGAGAGGGGCCATGTGGGCCCCACACGCCCCCATGGCGCGCCCTAAGAGGGGGCGCCACCTGGCCGTGTGGAGGCCTCGTGGTCCTCCTGAGTTGTCTGAGGTACCATTTTTTTTGTTACAGAAAAATTCTCCTAAAATTTTTAGTCATTCCGGGAACTTTTATTTTTGCACCTTTTTATTTGTATGAAAGTCAGAATCTGGGCAGAATTGGCTATTCTAAAACATTTAAACCTTAACGTAACTAAACAGAGGGCAAAATAAAATGACAGAAAGTTGTGCTTACGGAATTCAACGATCATATGCTTTTTAAAAACAATCCATTAACAAGGTTGATCAAGTCTTATTAACAAACTATTTTTGAGTAACATAAAACCGAAGAATTTATAATACGCTAAGTTACCTCAACTTGAATAAACATGGTCCCAATCATAATAGTTTGATATTTTTTTCAGGAACCAGAATAGGGAATTCAAAGTCTCCAATAGTGATAGTCATAATTTTTTTAGTAGAGTTGAAATTGTATCCCTTGTTTGCTTTATTTGGAAAATAAACCATATGCTCATTGTCATTGACATGAAAATTAACCTTACTTTTATTACAATCAATAACAGTCCCTGCAGTGTTAAGAAAGGGTTTACCAAGAATAACAGACATGTTATCATCCTCGAGCATATTAAGTATAACAAAGTCAGTTAACATCATAACATAACCAACAACAACAGGGACATCCTCACAAATGCCAATAGGAACTGCAGTAGTTTTATCCGCCATTTACAAAGATATTCAGGAGGTGTCATTTTATTCAAGTCAAGTCTTTTATAAAGAGAGAGAGAGGCATAACACTAACTCCTGCTCCTAAGTCACATAAAGCAGTTTTAACATAATTGTTTTTAATAGAGCAAGGTACAATAGGTATCCTTGGATCTCATAACTTTTCAGGTATTTTCCCTTTGAAGCTTCATGTATTTTTCTTTTGTTAGTGACAATATCATTCATATACTTAGCATAAGGAGGCATTTTAATAGCATGGGATAGAGGTCTAAGTGATTCAAGAAATTGATTGAATGCCTCTTCATATCTAGATTTTTTCAGTGGCTTACGAAATTGCCATATGTGTAAATCAAAAAATTCATAGTGCATAGTGACATAATTTTTTTTTCTAAAATTTGCCATGTTTTGGTCGAATAGTGCTTTGAAATTGACATGTGACCGTAAGAAGAAAAAAAAAGTTGCCATGTGTGTGGCACAAATATCTTATAGTTGCCATTAGAGCATTAACTTTTTTTTTCTAAACAATTTGCCATGTTTTGGAAAAAAGTGTTTTGAAAGACCTAAATTTGCCATCTTTAGAAACAAGAAAATGCTATGAATTTGCCATGTTACCATGAGAAAAGAAATCATGGCAACATGGCAAAAGCTATGTCACCATGGCAATAAAAGGTAAAATTGCCATGTAATGATGACATGGTTGCAAATTTTCCATGGTTGTAAAGTAAATTTGCCATGACAAAAATGGTAAATTTTCCATGGTCCATGAAGTAATTTTGCCGTTGGTGAAAATGAAAAGTAAAATTTGCCATGAGCGATTAAAGTGAATCTGCCATGTATGTGCAAGTAAGTTTGTATTGGAAAAAAAAGATAAATTTACCATGGCAAAATAAAAAGGAAAAATTTGTCATGGCAAAATAAAAAATAAAATTTTCCATGGCAATAAAAGAAAATTTTACCATGGCAACAAAATAAAAAATCATCATGGAAATAAAGGTGAATTTACCATGATACAAATTAAATTTGCCATGGTACAAAAGTAAATTTTGTATGTCTTTGTAATACCCGAATATGCCATGCTACAAAATAAATTTGCCATGCTACGAAAGTAAATTTGCCATGCTATAAAGTAAATTTGCCATGTGTGTTAAAGTAAATTTACAATGGCAATGAAGGTAAATTTGCCATGGCAAAATAAAAAATGATATTTTTTGCCATGGCAATAAAAAGTAAAAATTGCTTTTTTTGGGGGGGGGGGGTGGGGTGTCACGCCCAATATGCGGGCCTATCCTCAAGGGACTCGAAAATCCCACTAAGGATAGAAGCACATATCGGAGACGCTTCACAAGGTGGATATCGTTACATCATACCATGTACTGAATAGATGAGAATACCAGATAAAGGCTTACACTCGCCACAAGCTACAGCATGAATACATCAATACAACAATACATAGCAATCATCATACAGAAGAGCAGGATCCGACTACGGATGAAATCAAACGAAAAAGAAGAATGACATCCACCCTGCTAATCCCAGGCTGCCAACCGGGAACCCATCCTATGATCGACGAAGAAGAAGAAGCAGAAGAAGAAGTCCAAATAGAACAAGCATCGCTCTCACGTCAAAACATCGCTTTACCTGTACCTGCAACTATTGTTGTAGTAAACTGTGAGCCACAAGGACTCAGCAATCCCATTACCATGGGTATCAAGACTAGCAAAGCTTAATGGGTATGAAATGGTTTAGTGGTGAGGTTGCAGCAAGCACTAAGCATTGTATGGTGGCTAACTTACGAGTACAAGAATAAGAAGAGTAACTACGCATAACGGTCGCAAACTAATAATGATCAAGAAGTGATCCTGAACACCTACTTACGGTTCATACATAACCCTACCGTATTCTCTTCCCGAACTCCCTCAAAAAGAGACGGTCATGGTTACGCATGCGGTTGGTGTATTTTAATTAGATTTAGTGTCAAGTTCTCTACAACCGGAGGTTATAAATATCCAAGTCGCCACATAACCGCGGGCACGGCTTCACGTAAGATTTAACCCTGCAGGGGTGTTCCAACCTAGTCCATCATAAACCAACACAAGCTGTGGTGGAAAGACCTCAACCTCAAGAAAACCCGATCAACCTCGAGTCAGCCCGAAGTATCCTCGGAATCCCGGTGCACAAGACATTTCGACAATGGTAAAACAAATCTAGCAAGACCTCCCGGTGTGTCGATACCCCGATAAGAGCCGCGCGTATCTCATTCTCAGGACACATCCGTCTATGCAAAGTCTATGGTTAGTGAGACCCAAGTTTCCAAGGGGGCACCGCAGGCTACTAGGTAGGTGGACCAACACTCATGAGGAGCACTGGCCTGGGTTGTTGATTAAATTATCCACGGGGGCCGGCAGGTCCCTATGCAAGTTTTAGTTGTTATTAGGCAAATGGTAAAACCAAAGTTGGGCCTTGCTGGAAGCGCTTTATTCAAAGCGAACTGTCAAGAGGGTCCCATAACCCCTGAGCATGTTAGGAACGCTAATCAAGGATCATAACACCAGTATTACGAAAACTAAGGCGGCATGAGTGGAACAAAACACCAGGCAAAAGGCCGAGCCTTGCACACACAACCAAGTATATAGATGCATTAATTAAATAAGAGATATTGTGATATCCCATGATATCCATGTCCCAACATGGAACAACCTGCAACTGCACCTGCAACTAGCAATGCTATAAGAGGGGCTAAGCAAAGTGGTAACATAGCCAAACAACGGTTTGCTGGGATGGTGGAAGGTTAGAGGCTGTATCATGGCATTTTGGGAGGCTGACAAACAAGTGGTACGTAGCGAGACATAGCGATAGCATCGAGACAACTAGCAAGCAAAGATAGTAGTGATATCCAGAGTAATGATTATCTTGCCTGAAATCCCGCTAGGAAGAAGACCGAATCCATGAAGTAGTCGAGCAATCGTAGACGAACGAATCCTCACAACTCCGGAATGAAACCGGACTATCGAGAAGAAGCACAACTGGAAAAAAGCAAACAACATGGTAAACAAACAAGCATAAACATGGCATGATGCACAACCAAGTATGATGCATGTCAAGTTTAAGGATGCATGACATGGCAAGATGCACAACCAAATACTACACATTAAGTGAAGCTCAATATGCAACGAGTTGCATATTGACGAAACTCCACATTCCAATGTTTAGTTCACTCTTGTTTATGCTACTCAACAATATTAAATGTTGTTAATCATGGCAAGAGGTGAAGCATAATTAAACAATATCAAGTTACATGTATAATTCATTTAATTCGGAGCTACGGTTATTTAGTTATGAAATAAACCATTTTCGCATGTCATTTATGCAAATTAAAGCAAACAGCAATTTTAAACATTTTAACATGGATGAAAGTTGGATATTATGAAACTACACAAAATTCCAAGCATTTTGCATATATAATTCATTTTAATCCGATGCATGGTTTGCGAGTTATTAATGCATGAACATGAGGGGTTTTCTGTAAAACAGCAGCTCCTGGAATAATTAGAGAAATACGTCCAGAGCAGAAAAAATATATATCGGGCCGAATCTGGAATGAACTGGGCTACACAGTCATGAGCGCAAGATAACAACGATGCGCACAGGGAGCTGGATAACTGGGAGCGCTCACATTGGGTAACTAGACGGGATGGAGCAGGACGGCGCGGTTCCGACGCGCGTTTGGTTCGCAGGACGCAGCGAGGCAGGCTAGGATGCGGACGAAGCCGTCCAGGTCGGGGGGGGGGGCTTGGCTGGTGCTCGTCGCCTCCTTGGCCAGGAAGCAGCGCGGCTGCGGCAGGGACTTGGCGCGGCGCCAGGTCAACGCGGGGTCGAGGCGGGGCGGCTGGGCGCTCGGGAACGGGTCAAGGGTGGCTGGATCTGGTGGCTCTCGGCCGGATCTGGTGACGGACAGGGCTGTGGCGATGCCGGCGACCTGGCTGGGCGGCGGGGAGCTTCCTGGGCGGCCATGGCTCCTGTTACAGAGAACAAGAGAGAGATGAGAGGGAGAAACGGGGAGGAGAACGGGAAGGAGAAGAAGAAGGGAGGCGGCGCTCATCTCCGGTGAAGCTTGCCGGCGGCGAGGTGGCACGAGGCGATGGGGTCCTGCGGCGGCGGATCGAGAGGAGCTCCTCTCCTCGTGGAGCTCGGGCACGATCCCCTCGGGCGGCGGCTGGATGGGCTTGGGCGGCGTACGGGCTCGGGCGGGCCGTGGATGGGCTCTGCGGGCCGCGCGGCGGAGGTGGGAGAGGCTGGCGGCGGTGCACTGGTGGTTGGGTGCCAAGTGGCGGCGGCTGGGAGGTGGGGTGCGAAAATCGAGGAGGGAGGCCAGGGTTTCAAATTTTGGCGGAGGGGATGTTCATTTATAGGCTGAAGGGGGCCTAGGGAGAGTTTCGGAGCCCTCCGATCGAGATCGGACAGTTCCCGACAGAGGGAAAAGGTGTAGGAGAGCTAGGTGGGCTGAAGTGGGTTGTGTAGATGGGCTAGGTTGAGATGAGAGGGAAGATGGCAGCCTGTCGGCCCAGTGGGAACCGGGGTACCACGGCCCGTCTGCCTCTGGCCCAGGAGGCGGCGCTCGGGCCGGCCCAGGCAAGGTGGCCCTGGCGTCGTCGCCCAGGAGGGGTCGCCTCGAGAGGGGCCCCTCGCCGCCAGGCCTAGCCCTGGTGAGGCCGGCAAGCCCCAGATCGCCTCATGAGGCGATCCCCTGGGAGGCCGCTTTGTGGGGCGTGGCGCACGGCGCCAGCCGCGGGGCGGCCGACCCGTCACATGGGTGACGCCCCGACGTCAGGGCGAGGACTACAGAATACAACTCAGACAGGTTTCCGTTCTGATGATAAGGGAGCAGCGGCATCTGCCTTCCCCCAAAAAGCAAGCCCCAAGACATTTCCTCTTTGGTGATAGAAGATTAGGACGGATCAGCGCGCCAGGACGGAGGTTATCGCCAAGCCCACCTGCGCGTCACGGGGAGCTACTTTAACAGGCGGAGACCGCCTTTAGTCAGGATAAGCCTGAGCTCTTGTCCCCCTTTTGAATTGCCGCCCTGTGGCAACCCTTTCCCGCTCATATTTTCGGGGAAAAGGACCAAGGCACTACAAAAGGGGCAGGGCTGCTTCCATGTAAGGGGATCGACCCATTCTCCCCCACACCTCTTGTATCTGGAGCACGAGCTCTCCACCACAGAGCAATCCAACACAAGCAGGAGTAGGGTATTACACCGCACGGTGGCCCGAACCTGGGTAGCTCTCGCGTCCCCTTTGTGTCCGGTGAGAGCCAGCGAGCCCGTCGTGTCCCCGTCGTAGTTGCCGTCGCGTCGTAGGTTGCCAAGCAAAGTCCCCCAGAGTTCGAATCCTAAGTTCTTGGAGAAGTTTCCTAGACGCAGATCCTAGACTCCCACATTTGGCGTGCTAGGTAGGGGGACTTGCCGTCTTCGCGCCTTCAACCTCGACGCCAGCACCGACATGAACGACGCCGCCGCGCGCCGCGAGCGCGCTGCACGTCGAGCCACCGCCGCCGGGCCCGTTGGGGAGCGAGCGTCCTCCTCCATCCACCCGTCGGCGAGTGGGCGGGACCGCGGCCTCTGCTCCACCGTGTCTTCGCCCGCAGAAAGCGCCCCCCTTGCTCCGCGCGCAGCGCTGCTCACGGCGCGGGGGCTGCTGCGCTGTCACCCATCCAAGGACGGCCGCGACGCCTGGCTCGAGCGCATCACCGAGCTTGTCTTCGCCACCAGTGGCGGCCAGACGCCCCCTCGCCCCTCGCCCACTTCACCATGGCGCGTTGAGCGACCTGGGCGCGCCGCTCCCCGTCTTCTTCCTCCTCCAGGCCGCGGCCCGTCCGTGCTGAGCGGCGTCGGCGGCCGCCGCCCAACCAAGGCCGTTGCCACCAGCGGGGGTTCCCAGGGGCCCCGAGGGGTGGCCTGCATCCTGGGAGGGGACCATGCCCCTCCATCCAGCCGCCACCTCAAGCGCTTCACGTGCGAGGTGAGCGCGGCCCTTCAGGCGCCCGAGCCCGCCGGCCGCCTCAAGTGGTCCGAGTTCCCCATCTCCTTCGACGCCAGTGACCATCCCAGGTCCGCCAGGGCTGCGGGGGTTGTCCCTCTGTTGTGCACTCCGACTATCGGCGGTGTGGCCATCACCAAGACGCTCATCGACGGCGGCGCTGGCCTCAACGTGCTCTCTGTGGAGACTTTCGAGACGCTCCGGGCGCCAGGTGGGCGCCTGGTGCCCACCAGGCCCTTCTCGGGCGTCACAGGCGGCTCCACTGCCCCCTGGGGCAGGTGCGCCTTCCCGTCACCTTCGGCACCCGCGAGAACTACCGTACGGAGCTCGTCGTCTTCGATGTGGCTCGCATCGGCCTGCCCTACAACGCCATCTTGGGCTACCTGGCGCTCTCCAAGTTCATGGCCGCAACACACCATGCCTACGGCCTCGTCAAGATGCCCGGCAGCAGCGGCACCCTCACCGTCCATTGCGATGAAAAGGACGCGGTGCGCGCCCTCGCGCGCGCCCACAAGGCGGCCACCGCCGCATCCCAGGCCGAGGAGGGCGCCCCTGAGCTTGCCGAGCCGGCGCCCGCAAAGAAGAAGCTGCTGTTCTCGCACGAGCGGGCCGAGACCAAGAAAGTGTCGTTGGATGGGAACGGCGCGGGCCCCTTCCTCACCATCGGCAGCGGCCTTTCCCCCGAACAAGAAGGCGCCCTTGTCAACTTCCTTCGGGCGAATGCTGATATGTTCGCTTGGACAGCCTCGGACATGCCCGGCGTGCCGAGGGAGGTGATCGAGCACCACTTGGCGGTGTGCCCCAATGCACGCCCCGTCAAGCAGAAAGTACGGCGCCAGGCGCCCAAGAAGCAGGACTTCGTCATTGGGGAGGTCGAGAAACTCCAAGACGCCGGAATCATCCGCGAAGTGCTCCACCCGGAGTGGATCGCCAACCCCGTTGTCGTCGCCAAGCCGCACGGCGGCAAACGCATGTGCGTCGACTTCACCAACCTCAACAAGGCCTGCCCCAAGGACCACTTCCCGCTGCCCAGGATTGACCAAATAGTTGACTCCACCACCGGGTGCGATCTGCTCTGCTTCCTGGACGCCTTCTCGGGCTATCATCAGATCAAGATGGCCAAGGAAGATGAGGAGAAAACCGCCTTCATCACCCCCTGCGCAGGGGACTACCTTCCAGAGGCTGATGCGCATCTGCCTGGGGTGCTAGATGGGGAGAAACGCGGAGGCATACGTCGACGGCATCGTCATCAAAACGCGCGAGGCGCGCACCCTCATCGAGGACCTGAGGGAAACCTTCGCCAACCTGCGCAAGGTCAACCTCAAGCTCAACCCCGGCAAGTGTGTCTTCGGTGTCCCTTCCGGCAAGCTCCTGGGTTTCCTGGTCTCCCATCGCGGCATCGAGGCCAACCCTGAGAAGATTAAGGCCATCGAGGAGATGCGGCCGCCCCGCAACCTCAAGGAAATGCAGCGCCTGGCGGGATGCATGGCCTCGCTCGGTCGCTTCATATCCAAGTTCGGCGAACGGGCTCTGCCTTTCTTCAAGCTCATGAAGAGGTCTGGCCCCGTCAAGTGGACCCCTGAGGCCGACGCTGCCTTCGAGGACCTCAAAAGGTACCTCACGAGCCCTCCCGTCATGGTCGCCCCGCGCCCACGCGAGCGCCTGCTGTTATACTTGGCGGCCACTCCCCAAACGGCCAGTGCGGCCCTTGTGGCAGAGCGGGAGGAGCGAGTCTGCGTCAAGAAGAAGCCTGCCGAGCCTGTGCCTGCGGGTGCCACGGAGACATCGCTGGAGCCCCACATCGCAAGGACTATGGAGGGGTTAACACTCGCCCACCGGCCCACCGCGCCCCACTCATGACGGAGGTGGGTGTTTCGGTACCAAACACATGGAACGCCTGCCATCACCGTAAGTTCTATCCATGCTCCACGGATACGAGCGACATGGAGCTGTACACGCTCCGGGGCTCTCTCTACCCACGCTGCCTTCGGCACGTGAGAGCTCCTTCGCACTCTCGTGGAAGCCCCATGCTCAGCGCTGGCGGATGCCCCATGCTCAGCGCTGGTGTAACACCCCAAGTGTGCTCCTTCCATATTTGTACTTCCCAACATTGCCATATATGGAATTGTCATGATGATCTTGATGGATGGGTTGATTCTCATGTCATGGTTTTGCCTTTCTTTTCTCTTTGCATTTCTTTTTCATATTTTTTTGTCATGTGCTTGCATCATCATATCCATTTATGTTGTTCATGAGCATTGCACCCATTGTTATTGTTGTGTTCTTCATGTATGCATAGTGTGTGTGAGCATCTTCTCCTTGCCTCACCCAACTCTTGGGTTTCACCTATGCAAGCCATCTCCATCACCTCTCTCTCAAATCCCCTCTTTCTCCTAATTTAATTCTTGATGCTATTTTTCTGTCCCAAATTAATGTCCACCATATTTCTAAATTCTCTAGTCCATGTTCTATACCTCTCTGCCAAATTTCATCATTTTTGGAGTTGATTTGGTTGGGTAAAAAATGCATCAAGTTTGAATTAAATTCAAACTTGATATATTTTTCTTCCTCTAAAAATTGCCAAACCAATTTATTCAAATACTACATTTTCCCTAGATTCCAGAGATATTTTCATATCTCTCACACCTCACTCCTAACCCCCTGTGCTTTTCTTCTTTTACTTCTGTTTCAGAAAATAGAAGAGAAAAAGAAAAGAGAGAGCAGCCCAGCAGAGCCCAGCAGCGGCAGCAGCGCAGCCCAGCCAGCCCAACAGGGCGCAGCCCAGCTCGTCCCCCCGCGCGCGCGCCCTCTCCTTTTCTCACCCGCGTGCGCGTTCACCCCCGCTAGCTCATCGCCAAGTGTTTCGCCCGGTCCCGCCTGGCAGCCACTGGCTACAGGCGACCCGCACCCGCCTTTTCGTCCACCTCCAGCCAGCTCGCGCACATGGCCGCGGCCGTGGACACGCGAGACGCGCCCGGCTCCCCTCGTCCTTATCTAGCCCCCCACACTCGCCAGCCACTCGCCACTCGCCACCTACCCCCTCTACCTTTTCCCTCTCTCGGAAACCCTAGCTGCCGCCGCTGGATCGAGATCCAGCCGCGACCCAAACGCGCCCGAGAGCAAGGCCATGGCGCCGCCGTGAACCCCGCCGTCCTCCGTTGTCTGCACCGTGTCCGGCAAGTCCGTCGTCATCGACTACGTTACCTCCGTCCACTACTTCTCCGCGGGACGCCAAGACGGCGTCGTCTTCTTCCTCTTCTTCCCCGTCTGTCCCGTAACTTCTTCGGCCGATTCCGGGCGATTCCGTCCACCTCTCGCCGTTCTGAGCACCCTCGCGTGTTCGTGGTGAGCTTACGCATCTCCCCGACAACTTTTCCCCTTCTTTAGCGCCCTCTGACCATGTTTGCCATGAGCGCCGCCCTCACCGCTGTCGGGCCTCGTATCCGGCGAGTGTCCCGACCTCCTCAGGCGTTTTGTGTTTGTCCGTCGTGCTCGCCTCGCTCGGTAGAGTCGATCCCGCATTTTCCCCGTCTTGTTTAGCCACGGTAACGTCCGATCCGAGCCCACCGTCGCCGTTCCTGTCGCCTCGACGCCGGCGACGTTCCCGTCGTCGTTTGGCGCTGTGGTTGTCCTGCGGGTGTGCGGGATTGCCTCCCGGTTCATTTGCACCCATTCGCCGTGCCTTAGGCTCGCTGTAGCCACTCCGGCGAGGACGCCGCCGTGCTCCGATCGTCGCTGGCGCCCTCCCCGGCTTTCCTCTGTTTCGCCCGCGCGCGCCTGCCACCAGGCCCCACTTGCCATACACACCAGCACCGCAGGCACACCTGTCACAGACACAGACCCAAGCCCCACCTGTCACACACCCACGCACGCCCTGCCGCGTGGGCCCGAGGGCCCACCAGTCAGCCACGCAGGCTAAGTACCCCCTGGGTACCCGTAGCCTTTTTCCTCCATTTTTTGTTTTATTCCGTTTTAGTCATATTCCGTTTCTGGCTTATTTCCGTTTCTGTGCATTCCCTTTTCGACAGGTTTCCCGATCTGGCGCTTTCCAAATCGGACATATGCCAAATCTGGCATATAGCTTATTTAAACTTCTGTCCTAATTGTTTTTGTGGCATTTTGAGCATTTTTCATGTAGGAACATATGAGTGTAATATATGATTTTTGGGGTAGAAAAATCCAACTAATCCATTGGTGGCATTAGATTTATCTTTTGAGCAAGTTTGCATGCATGCCATTTTCACATAACTTGCCATTTTGTCATTTTTGTGTGATTTATTGCATATGTCATATGAGCCTCTTGTCAACATGAGTTTGGAGCATTTTCATGCTATCTTGATGCTAGTATTTATTTCATGCCATGACATGCCATGACAGGAGTGCAACAAGCTCGTAAACATGCTTAGTCATTATTTCTGTTTTGCATTTGTTAAAATCTGCTAAGTCAAATCTGTCTGTTATATAAACTTGCCATGTTGCTTTGATGCTACTATCTATTCCATAGCTTTTCTGAGCATGATCAGTAAACATGTTTTGTTCTATGTTGTTAGTACTTTCATGCCATCCCAATTGATGCCATGTTATCCTCCTGTAGCATATATAAATGTTGCTCTAAACATGCCTAGTCAGTGTTTCAGTTTTTCTGTCAGCATTAAGTTGCCATGTTGTGAGCTCATTTCTGGTGAATCCATGCTTCATATGAACTTGTGCCAATGTTATGAGATGATCTATGCCATGTGTACTGTAGCTGCATGCCAATTTCTTGCATTTTAGAGTACTGTAGCTTGCTGTTTTGATGTGCATAAGATGCCATGTTGTTGTTAATTTTAGTTTTGCATTGCATATTGTGTTGCTCACCATTTGAGTTTCATGCATCCGTTCATCGTGATCTTTATATCGATTTCCATCGAAATCTTCCATTCTTTCCAGAGGCATACTTGGATTGCCAAGATTTTGCCCATATCCATCTTTTGCTTCACCGTCACATCTCGTTATCATTTCTATCGTCCCGGTAGCACCGTTGCTTCATTCATGTCATGCTCATAATCTTACCATGTCTTGCATGCATCATTTTGCTTGTGCATATATGCCATGATTGTTTGTTTATTTCGGTACTTGTTCTTTCTTTTGGGTAGTTTCGGGAGACGAGTCCGAGTTCGAGGAACCGGTTGAGAACGTGTTCGAGGAGCAGTCTTACTATCCTACCGAAGAGACTTCAGGCAAGATGATCATTATCCTTGATAACACTACTATCTTTGCTTGCTAGTTGTCTCGTTGCTATCGCTATGTCACGTTTCCTACCACATACATGTCAGCCTCTCATATGCCATGATACAGCTTCTAACCACCCTACCCAGCAAACCGTTGTTTGGCTATGTTACCTCTTTGCTCAGCCCCTCTTATAGTGTTGCTAGTTGCAGGTGCAGTGCAGGTTGTTCCATGTTGGGACATGGATATGTTGGGATATCACAATATCTCTTATTTAATTAATGCATCTATATACTTGGTTGTGTGTAGAAGGCTCGGCCTTTTGTCTAGTGTTTTGTTCCACTCATGCCGCCTTAGTTTCCGTAATACCGGTGTTATGATACAGCTTCTAACCACCCTACCCAGCAAACATGCTCAGGGGAATGGGACCCTCTTGATAGTTCGCTTTGAATAACCGCTTCCAGCAAGGCCCAACTTTGGTTTTACCATTTGCCTAATAACAACTAAAACTTGCATAGGGAGTAATTAACCCGAGGATTTTTAATAAACAACCTGGGCCATTGCTCCTCATGAGTGTTGGTCCAAACTAGAGCCCCTTGCAGCGCCACCACGAGGAAACTCGAGGTTTTGGTTTTAGTTGTACGGACTGCTCATCCGTTGTGTCCTGAGAACGAGATACGCGCGGCTCCTATCGGGGTATCGACACACCGGGAGGTCTTGCTGGACTTGTGTTACCATTGTCGAAATGTCTTGTGCACCGGGATTCCGAGGATACTTCGGGCTATCTCGAGGTTGAGGTATTTCCACCGCAGCTTGTGTTGGTCTATGATGGACCAGGTTGGAACACCCCTGCAGGGTTAAATCTTACGCGAAGCCGTGCCCGCGGTTATGTGGCGACTTGGATATTTTTAACCTCCGGTTGTAGAGAACTTGACACTAATTCTAATAAAATACACCAACTATGTGCGTAACCGTGATGGTCTCTTTTCGAGTAAGTTCGGGATGAGAACACGGTGGGGCTATGTTTGAATCGTAAGTAGGTGTTCAGGATCACTTCTTGATCATATTAAACTTGCAACCGTTATGCGTAGTTTGCTCATCTTTATTCTTGTACTCGTAAGTTAGCCACTTAAACATGCTTAGTGCTTGCTGCAACCTCACCACATTACCACTTCCATTCCTATAAGCTTAAATAGTTTTGTTACCTTGGGTGATGAGATTGCTGAGTCCCTGTGGCTCACAGATTACTACATAACTCCAGTTGCAGGTACGCTTGAGACAGACACAGGTGAGCCCGAGATGCTCCATTGGGACTATGATGATGAACGTGGGCGTATGTATGTCACGATGCCAGACGATCAGTAGTGGGCCCTAGTCGGTTGATCCGGGGATAATAGCAGTGTGGTGTTTTCTCGTTTGATTTCGTCCGTAGTCGGACCCTGTCTTTCATTTGGATGATTGTATGATGATTATGATATATTTATGCTGTAGCATGTGGCGAGTGTAAGCCTTTATCTAGTATTCTCATCTGTTCACTTGGTTGTATGTATTTGAGAATCACCTTGCTATGCGTCTCAAAATGAGGTTCTGTCACGATCTTGAGTTCATCATGAGATTGCGATAGAGCTTCATATTGGGCGTTACAGCTGGTGGCCTACTTGAGGGGCCCTCGGCCGTCACATCCTCAGGCTGACCCGTGTCGAACATGGCAGCACGTATCTTTTCTGTTGTGTAATGAATCTATTTCATGCATCAGTAAAGTCTACTTCCTAATAACCGGTGTCCTTGCAGCTGAGTTTGCCTCGGGAAGCTCACTCGCGATCTCCCCCCGTGTGTCTCACGCAAGCGGGGGCTGGGCACGGTGCCTGTGCTCGGGTCAGTCCCAGCAGCGCTGCAAAACCCAAGTGACTGAGCTCTGGCTCGCGAGCTGGCTCCCGTGCACATCACCTCACCAGGTCCTTGGTGCTCTAACCTCTCGCGTAACACCCGCAGGCGGCCTCGCGAGCGCGCCCCGTTACATTACTTGCAAAAACTTGGCAATTCCCCTGGTGCAGGATCTCAGGGGCCTCAGGAGCCCCCCTCGGGAGGCCTCGTGGCTGGTGCCCTACGGGCAGAAGGCTTCATGAGGGACCGGGCCTCGCGCGTTGCGTCCTGCGAAGGGCTCGCTCCAAGCTGCGCGCCTCCAAAAGAGCTAAGTCTAAGCACCCCTCGGGTTTTTCCCTCTCGTTTCTCTCTCGTGGCGTCTTGATTTCCTTGGCACGAGCCGCCTGCGCGTCAAGGGGGGGACCCTGAGCATCGCGTCTCGGGGGCTCCTACCAGCCCTAAGAGCCCTACACCCTCTGGCCTTGCCGAGCACACGCTCTAGGCATACCAGCGACGGTGTAGCCCGCCTCAGGGGCTGGGTCCCAACGACACAGGGCACGATGGCAATGTAAAAGGGAAATAAAGGCCTCGGGAGGAAAACGGAAGCACGCGGATCATTAAGTACTTGATAACAAAAGTGTCGTACAAATGTTTCACACCCCCGGGGGGCTACATCAATCTAGTGCAGAAAACAAAAAGAAAGAAGCCTAGGTTGGGCGTCGCCATCCTCAAGGATCCAGCACGGGCGTCGCGCGCGCCTAGTCGGAGTCTTCATCCTCGCTCTTGACGCGGAGAGAGATGTCGTCGCTTCCGCCCCCGTCGGAGGAGGTGCCGCCGTCGTCGCTGTCGTCCTCGCTGGAGGAGCCGCTGTAGCTGCCATCCTCGCTCTCCGCGCAGCACTCCAGGCGGCAGCGAAGGCCCCGAAGATCTTCAGGAAGAGGGTGGCGGCTCCGTCATACTTGAAGTGGAGGAGGTGCCCCCGCTTCAGGCCGCGGGCGAGGGCAAAGGACTTCCACCCCTGCTTCAAGAACATGAAGCCGGAAGGGGTGAACTCCGCCGCCACCCAAGAGGGGCCGTTGCAGCAGTTGTCCGCCTGCAGCCACAGGCCCAGGGGCGCGCGCTCCTCCATCACCCTCGCGAAGGGGTCCGGGAGATGAAGCCAGGTGCAGGGCGAGCGGTGCATGTCCACGATGAACTCGTGGGCTGCCTCCGCCGAGTGGCTCCCCGCCAGAGGAGGAAGAGTGGCTGAACCGCCGCGGCGGCCTCGGCCACGGCCACCGCGCCCTCCACGCCCGCGAGCAGCACCCCTCCCACGACCACGGGTCGCGGACGTTCCGCGGGTACTGGGGCCCACCTCCGTGGTGGCGGCCGTGGAGTGCGGCCGGCCCCGAAGAGGAACCCTCGTCGTAGCCGAACCACGGGCCCGGCCTCTACCCCTCGCCGCTGCCGGCTTCGGCGGCTCCACCTCCTCCGCCGTCCTCTTCCCTTTCTCGGCCGCGGAAAGCTTCCTTTTGGGGGCCATGGCCGCGGCGGCGGCGGGCGGAGAGAGTGGAAGTTGGAAGAGAAGGGGGGAGCCGAGGAGTTGGTCGCAAGGCAGGCTGGGGACGGGGCGAGGAAGCAATGAAATGCCCGCGCCCCGCGCGGGCAGGTTTTATCGCCGAGACGGCGGTTATCGAGGCGTCGCAGGAAGTGGAGGCGCCGCGCCCGCAAAGGCCGCCACACGTCACCCCTGGGCCCGGCGGCTCTATGGGCCCCGCAGCGCTTCGCCCCCAACGGGCGGGACGGGCGTGCGCCGCGGGCCCGAGGGCTACTGTCGGCCTAGTGGGAACCGGGGTACCACGACCCGTCTGCCTCTAGCCCAGGAGGCGGCGCTCGGGCCGGCCCAGGCAAGTTGGCCATGGCATCGTCGCCCAGGAGGGGTCGCCTCGCGAGGGGCCAGCCTCGCGAGGCCCCTCACCGCCAGGCCTAGCCCTGGTGAGGCCGGCAAGCCCCAGATCGCCTTGTGAGGTGATCCCTCGGGAGGCCGCTTTGCGGGGCGTGGCGCACGGCGCCAGCCGCGGGGCGGCCGGCCCGTCACATGGGTGACGCCCCGACGTCAGGGCGAGGACAGCAGAATACAACTTAGATAGGTTTCCGTTCTGATGATAAGGGAGCAGCGGCATCTGCCTTCCCCCAAAAAGCAAGCCCCAAGACATTTCCTCTTTGGTGATAGAAGATCAGGACGGATCAGCGCGCCAGGACGGAGGTCATCGCCAAGCCCACCCGCACGTCACGGGGAGCTACTTTAACAGGAGGAGACCGCCTTTAGTCAGGATAAGCCTGCGCTCTTGTCCCCCTTTTGAATTTCCGTGACAACCCTTTCCCACTCATATTTTCAGGGAAGAGGACCAAGGCACTACAAAAGGGGCAGGGCTGCTTCCATGTAAGGGAATCGACCCATTCTCCCCCCACACCTCTTGTATCTGGAGCACGAGCTCTCCACCACAGAGCAATCCAACACAAGCAGGAGTAGGGTATTACACCGCACGATGGCCCGAACCTGGGTAGCTCTCGCGTCCCCTTTGTGTCCGGTGAGAGTCAGCGAGCCCGTCGTGTCCCCGCTGTAGTTGCCGTCGCGTCGTAGGTTGCCAAGCAAAGTCCCCCAGAGTTTGAATCCTAAGTTCTTGGAGAAGTTTCTTGGACGCGGATCCTAGACTCCGACACAGCCCGACAACGAGTTTTATTTAACGAAAACGTCCGACAATTTAACCGGCTATAGTGCCGCTATAGTAAACGGTTGGGGCATCAAACGACCTCCGAATGCGACAAAATTTGGCAGGCGGTCTACCTACAATATAACAAGACCACACGCCAACTTTCACCCCAATCCGAGAACGTTTTATTCCCACTTAGAAAATAATTATTTAACGTTGCCGCGGGCGCGTGCAAGTGTGTGGTTGGTCTCGGGGCGGACAACGAAGGCAACGGGGAGAAGCGGCAACTATGAACGGATGCAAGTTTTGAAAAAAAACGGCAACGGAGTGCCGATACAATGCAAATGATGCCATGATGAATGCAACAAACAAATAATTAACGCAGCTAACTCGAAAAACATGGAAGGCATCTGGAGCATCGGTCTCGGGCTGTCGGGGGGGGGGGGGGAGGGGATGTATAATTGATACATGGCAAAAGTGAAAAAAATGTATTCTGTAAAAAAATGCATAATTTCGAGCGCTGGAGCGATGTGTGACCACCGCTGATTAAACCTTGCTAATTGATTTTTCATTCCTATATAAACACTAGTAGAATGCCTGTGCGTTGCCACGGGCTTTTAAATATTTTTACCGTTTGCATATATAAATATAATGCATATCAAGTTTTACATGTAAAAATAATTGAAATCCACATCACTCGAAATATTCTCCCATACAAAATATAATTCGATAAGGCATACATAGAAAGACATGTGATGCACAAAATATAGAAAGTGGTACAGAGACATAGAACTCTTTATTGTGCACTATATTACAAAAGGTAGATAGCACCTGCATGACTTTTTAAGCTAAGATCGATAATCTCACGAAGCATTTCCATTGTTATTAACCATTAATTAAAGACAACACATGGAGGATTTTGTTACCTTTAAACAAATATTCCAAGATGTACAACCAGAACCTTAATTGCAGTATGCAATTGCCTAACAACTACTATTACATATGAAGCAACAATTCCGGTGATAGACCCAGATATATAGCACAACATCCAATAAAATTTTATTATAATGCACACCATCTAACTCAAAGTCCCGCATATGAAAATTTAGACCTCCGATAGGAAACACTGAATCTCAGCAGGAAATATCCAATACATGCTTCGCTGTTCGAGGTATAAATATGTGTAATTCTTAATCGACAACAAAAGAGTGTGAACCAGACATTCAAACAGAAGGTACAACTGAAGGAGTCATTTTGTGCTCAATATATATGATGTAGTAATACAGATTAATTGTAGTGTTGCAAGAGAAATTTATGACACACAATCGCAAAGGCATAAGAAATTTCATCCACACATACATATTAATCCAGAAATCATTTAAGGACAGAAGGAAAGCGTAGAAAAAATGTAAGGAGCGAACAAACCATTGCGTGATATTACTGCTCAAGCATAATCAGAATATCAATAGTGGCTTCCTTCTAGTACTATGGTGCATTACCTAACACAACTAATCAGAATGCGCGGTCAGCCAAATTACGAAATATCAGTAACACATGCATATCTAATAATGATATTAGTGAACAATGCAAAAAAGCAAAGGATTCCATTTGTCACAATTAGGACACACAACTACTACTTCATAAGTTCATATGACCAATCAGTTAGACCACATGGTTAATTTCATTCATAGATGAACAACTAACAAAGGTCGAGAAGGATCCTTACAAAAACAATGATTGGTCAGGAATTTGGGAAGGAGGGAGGGTGTATTGTTACCGCTAGTGAAGGCGCATGTCATGCCCAACCGCTAAGCATATGGCGATGGTGAAGACTGAAGAGCCAGAGAAAGCTGAGGTTGACCGGATGCTTCTGGTGGTGGTAAATATTTTATTTATAAATAATGGAAGATGCATGTACTGTAATGATGTTTGTGACCACGAGAAATATAAAGAAAAACAAATATGGTGCATAGCTAATAAAATCAAACTAAAACAAAGACCTGAATAACTACCCCCTTCCTTACTTTTCCTATTTCATTGTGCCATGCACATTACAGAGCGAGCTTCAGTTATACACCACATGGTTGGTACGATGAACCCACAATCAGTCACTTGCCTGAACCATGTCACTTCATTACACACCTCACATATCATGCACATTTCATTTTTACTTTTCCAGACCCACGATTGTAGGATTCATTTTCCAATGCTTTGCTGAGCTTTCCAAATTGCATGATTAACTACCATGATATTTATCACTTGTCGACTGCTCATCGAACGCTTACTTCCATACATCTTGCCTTCAATTCTCTAACAAATCAATTAAGAGGCATAATACACCGCAACAAACATATAAAATAATGACCAAGATGCATGTGTTATGTATGCCAACTTCAATAATCCAACTGTAATAACTACAATGACATTATATAGTGTTGTACACCAATCTATTATCCACAAATAAGTAATAACAACATACATAAAAGGATGGACAATCAAAATAAATAAGATAGATGAAAAATTGGCTAACATATGTCTATCGAGATCAAAGGCTGTAAAGATAGATAGTAAAGTGACGCAAATTAGTAGTTTGTACCCAACAAATTTGTGCAAGTATGTCACACCTTACAACTTGTGTGCACTGATTAGCAGGGTTGTTAATTCCACTCAAGTCATGTTTGGTGGGTAGCATTTCCCCTTCTTTTCTAAATGAGAGTGATGTGCATTCTTTGAAGGAAAATAAATTATTGAAAAGAGGTAATGTAAAACTAACAATAAAAGTTACTTGGAAAACCCACAGTTAGTAGCTAGTGTAGGACATAAAATAACATTATACGTACATAGAACATAACTATGACAAAGAATACACTTTCTGCTTCCAAACTACTCCTAAGAGCATCTACAGCTGGGCGCCCTAAACCACCCCCAAACGCCCGGGCGGCCCGCCCGGTCACTGACCGGTCACAAAAATGTGACCCAGCAGGGCGTCTCAAACGGGCCTCAAACGCCCGGGCTGACCGGTACCCCTCATATCCAGCCCAAATATGGGGCGGATATGAGGCTGCCGGGGCACGCCCGGGCGCGTCCGCCACGTCAGCCCGGCCCACCCCGACCCCACAAATATCCCCATCCGGCAAACCCTAGACACCGGTCAATCCGAACTCCACTTCACTCCCTCTCCGTCCACTTCACTTCCGATCCCCTCCCCTCCGATCCGATGGCCGGCGACGGAAGCAGCGGTGGCTCCAACGACGGCTCGAACATCGACGTGGAGGAGGTGGCCCTCCGCATCGCATTGAGGAGGTCGTTGCTCGAGCAAGGCGGGACCGGCGGCGGCGGATCTTCTTCCTCAGCGCCCGTCGCCCGTCGATGCAGCGCCGGTGACGTCGCCGACCCTTCCCGCCCGGCGCGCAGCTCCGCCACCTCCGCTCCGCTACACTCCGGCAGCTATGCTCCGTTCCGCCCGGTACGCCGCCCACCTCCACCACCCTCTGTTCCGGAAGTGGTACCCGGCCACCGGTGGGTCCTCGTGCCCGCGACGGGGCCGGCGCGCACGAGGACGTCCGAGTCCGAGGCACGTGCAGCCCGGCGCGAGCGGCAACGGGAGAGGGAGAGGGGGGAGGCGATGTCCGCGCGCCGTTCGCGCCCGAGCTCGCCGGTCGATCCCGAGGCCGCGCTCCTCGTGTCGGTCCTCCGCCGCTCTCTCACGACGGTGGAGACGGATGCGCGGCGCCTCCGCCGCAAGAATGCCAAGGCGCTCCGACTCGCCATCGGGTTGTCGGAGCGCGAGGCGAACAAGGAGGCGGCAGCGAAGGCGAAGGCGGCCCGCCCATGCCAAGGAGCAGGACCGCCTGCTCCGCATGCTGTCGGGCATGACGTGCAGCTCTGACTCCGACATGACGGCCGGCTCCACCGACAGCTCCACCGACGACGACGACGACGACGCGCCTCCGCACGCCGATGCCTACACTGAGGAGGGGTACAACCGCGCCGACGACCGAAAGGGGAAGGGGCCGATGAGGAAATGGTGATTTCCTCCACCCTTCCCCGTTCTGTTTATATTTTAACTATATTTATTAAGTTGTTTGTAGTATGAATTTGTCGTGTCCGCCGATGAACCTTCGATGAACTCTGTGCTTTTGTCCGGCGATGCAATGATGATCCGGCTAGTTTGATCGTGTTTATATTTATAGGTAGCGTTGCATGGATTGCATGGGTTTGAGGTTTCGGATATGAGGGACGTGTGTGTGGAAGGCAAGATATGAGGCATGCCCGGTCAGTGCCCGCGGACGCGCCCGGGCGCGTCCGCGGGCGTTTGAGGGGCCGGATTTGCCATATGCGGCTGTAGATGCTCTAACACAATTGGAGAGTTTGAGTACAAGGGCAAAGCCATCCACCATACCTGCACCATCATAAATTAACAAACCATCTGTTTCAGCTCCACTGTTTTGTTTTTATTTTCTACATAAGCATACACATCATCACTATCAAGTATCAGTACAAGCTCAGTGCAAAAAATGTATCTGGCTATGGACATTCAGTTTTGCTAATTCTGGATCAGAACTATCTGCTTTAATCATCTCTGACTGCAGATCTTTTTCATGACTAATTAAAGCATGTCCCTCTCATACTGTGCTATTTGCGAGGAAAGATCCTTCATACGCAATTCTAACGTTTGACATTGCCACATTAGTGGGCGAACTGTCTTGCTCCACTCGGCTATCACTTGTTTCTATCTAGAACTGGATTCATACAGACTCTACAAAATTAATTCCAATTACAAAAATCAAATCGGAGAAGTATTGTGCATTCATGTTCTAGTCTTAATCTCCATCAGGTAATCTTGTTTTCAGCTGAACGACAATCATGTCGAGCTGAACAAAGAGAACAACGACGGGGCCACATTGTTCCCTGCCCACCACCGCCCACTTCCACACGCCACCATGGCACCATCCCTGTTCACCGTCGGGATGCCGGCCCTAGCTCTCAAGCCCCTAGAGCCGGTGCGCCCACGGGTCGTCGCACTGCGCCTGTACCCGCCGACACCGTGCTATTGTAGAACAGATGGTGAGAGAGACGAGCGAATGGAGGAGGAACAATTGGGGCGTGATATGAGAAAAGGATCTCCCAGAGACGCCGCCGCCGTTGCCCTACATCTATGGCCACCGCCTCGCAACAGGGACAAAGAACGAGATAGAGTTTGTGGGTTCGTTGGGGTGCTCGGGCAGTGCGATGAGGAAAAACCTGAGAAAGTATTTGCATTAAAGAGGAGGGGAAAACCAATAAAAACCCAAAAACATGCGACGTGGGGAGAGGATGACGTATGGAAAAAATTGGTGGGTTGGGATCGGGAGAGGAGGACGAAATGACGTATCAACTCATGTTTTATAGTAGAGATTGATGCTTGCCATTTTAGTTGTTATGGTTGCTAGGAACCTGGACTACTCTATAATAAATCAGAGCAATTGCATGCACTTGCATGTATTGTTTTACAAAGTATTAAATTACTCATATCACCAACTAACATTTTCATACAATAAATTTTAAATTGCCACCCAGATAAATAGATAGAGCAGTAACAAGCGAGCTCGCGGTGGCAGGTGGTGGCGCTCATCCTCCATGAACGGCGCCACTGTGTTAGCACCAGTCCTTGACCGACGTAGAGGGCGTCGATGAAGGCCAGATCTGAGGTGAGTCGGCGACGTGTGGGAAGGCCGCATGCGTCGTTGCACCGGTGGAGATCATGGGCGGCGGCGACACAAGGAAGGCGGTGGCGTGTGGAGAGAAGGATCAGCGAGGCTGTGGCGTGCAAGGCATCCATGGGTGCGGCGGCGTGGCATGGGTGCAGGCGTGCAGCGGCGTCAGGCAACCGTGAGGAGTAGGGAGAGGATTGGGAGATCTGCGGGCATGAACGCGAAGGAAGGTGATCTTAATTACCTTCTATGATGTTGAGATTTAGGAAGGTGATCTCGTATATATGGTATGATTTCTGAATTGTTAATTACCTATTTATTTATGTGATTATATTGAATCAATACCTGCCAAAGCAATCGCGAAAAAAAGGAAAGAAGGGTCGGACGAATTGATTGGGCCGGCCGAAGTACAATGTTGTGACGTGATGTGAAAGGTGGGCGAAAGATAGGAACGGTGGGATGAGGTGAGAGTGAGGCGAGACTACCAACTCAGACATTAGGAGTAGAGAGATGTGCTCTAAAACTAGAGAAACTGTAAAAGTATCAGAACAACCAAATGCTCTTTCTCTGCGGTGTTAGAAAATGATTTGAACCGGGGGCACAGACATAGTTGACTATCAAAAGATGAGTACATCTACTTTGGGTTGACTTCTTTTACACTTTGGGTCCAAAACATCAGCACTGCAATAGAAATTTGCAAGATTACAACAAGTGTCTTTAACTCTAATGGAACGACATCATTTTGGAGGAATATGAAATACACAATTAATCTTCTATATACAGTTGAGTAAGCATTGCCCATTTGATTTATATTACTCTGGGATGTAACTACCAATCAATGTGCCTCTGTTGTTTGATTGTAACACAAAACTGAAACTGAAGAGAAATGAATGGCGGGTGGTGAGCACCAATCACCTGAAGAATGTGGAGTCTGTCTTCGTTGCCAAGGCTTTGGCCAAGTAGAATTTCCCCGTCTACCCTCAAAAAAAGAATTGCCCCGTCCCCATCGACCTGTAAAGGAGAAGCGCCCTCCATGGCCTCCACTTGACTGGAATTGGATTCTCCAACAGATTTGATCGATGACATACGAACAGGGAACATGACAAATCGAGGTGAAATCGACAAAGCTACTAGCGGCACCTCACATACCGGTGAAGAACTGTGGAACCTTGACGGGGAGCACGACGGACTCCTATATCGCCTGCTTGGCGGCGGAGGCGGCGGAATTGCTGTCGAGGAGTGCAGGAATCTCCTCTGCGAGGGCGACGAACCGGTGAAGAACTGTGGAACCTTGACGGAGAGAACGACGGCCTCCTATAGCGCCTGCTTGGCGGCAGAGGCGGCGGAATTGCTGTCGAGGAGCGCAGGAATCTCCTCTGCGCGGGCGACGAACCGGTGAAGAACTGTGGAACCTTGACGGAGAGAACGACGGCCTCCTATAGCGCCTGCTTGGCGGCGGACGCGGCGGAATTGCCGTCAAGGAGCGCACAGATCTCCTCTGCTCGGGCGACGAACCCCGAGAGCCTAGTGTAGATGGTGTCGCGGAGCCATGGCGCCGCCACAGCTCGACCCCCGCCACCTCCTAGAAGCGCCCCGCCATCTCCGACCAGCAGCGCCACCACAACTTCGCTCTTCAGACCCAATCCACCCGACGTGCTGACGCCTAGGCGCGCGTGCAGCCTCGCCAACTCCCTGGTCTCTTCCCCATCCTTCTACTCCGGCTTCGCCGCCGACCAAGCGCCGCCCTCCCCGGAATGGGCACGAGGGAGAGAGACGAGGAAAAGGGAGTGTGAGGATAAGGCAGAGTGAGGGAGGTCGTTTGTGCGAGGGACGGAAGCGAACAAACGTTTTGCTGCGGCTGACGTGTCAACGCCAATGCGTCAAGATTCGTGCAAAAAATCCGACGGCCATTGACACGTTCGCACGGAAGCGGTAAAAATCTGATCGATTCCGTTAACATATTACTAGATGTGGAACTTAACAGCGGAGAGTAAGACATATTATCTTGCCGGTGAGCAAGGATAATCTGGCTGGAGGGTGAACAAGAGGTGATGATAAGTTCGCAGCTCTTTCTGCATGCCAGCGGATGTCAACTTGCATTTAACTGTATACCTAGAATTCAGAAACACCCTGTTTCCTATTAGTTCTGTCAAGATTGTTCATCATGTAGGAAATTGATAGTGATGAAATACAACTCAACAGCTTGAATTAACAACGATATGACAAAGCTATCGTCTTTGAGCAGCAAGTGTGATTTGTAGTAAAACAGTGGAACAAAGTAATTCCTTGGTTAAAGATATTCCTAGCCCATATGGATAGAAAAATCAATCTAAGTTTTAAAATATTACTAGATGTGGAACTTAGCTAATTTTTTTTAAATAATACATTTTTTTTATAAATTACAGAAATAATACACGAATTTGAAAATTTTCAAAAATAGAATCCAGTCGGCTGGAGCTAAGCCGATAGGCCACGTGGCAGGTTCAGTCGGCTACGGCTAAGCCGACAGGCCACGTGGCAGCTTCTGATTTGCCCGAACACGTCGACCGTCGCGTTGGATTCGCCAGTCGGCCTGGCGCGCTGCAGTCGGCTGCGGCCCAGCCGACAGGGTTCCAGTCGGCCCCGGCGCAGCCGACAGGCCGTCCAATCGGCCGGGGCGTGGCCGACAGGGGCCTGCCAGCCCACCGCGCCTTTTCTCCTTCCCTTCTTCTCCTTATCTCCTTCCTCCTGCGCCCGTGAGCTCTCCTTCTTCCTTTTCTTGCTCTCTCTCTCATTTCTCTCTCAGTCTCTCGCAACCCCCCGTCGATCTCCTCGCTGGTCCATCCATTTTTGCATCCAACCCACAGAAAGAGTAGATCATAGCCAACTCCGGTGGCCTACGGTATTTTTTTTTCCAATAGGATAGTTTTTTTTCTCGTTCAAGTGAGGTGAGGAGGAGGCATGGTGGAGGTGGTTGAACCATGGTAGAGGTGGTGGTGAGGAGGAGTTGCTGCTGGGGAGGAAGAGGTGGTGAGGAGGAGGAGGAGGTGCGGCTGAGTTGAAGAGAGGAGCAAGAAGCAGTGGCACACGCGTCGAAGGTATACCTATGTCGTCAAATAATTTCTCTGAGTTGTACATATTTTGAAAAATTAATGTCAGTATTTTTAGTTGCTCCGGGTAATATTTCGTGTTATATGTGCATGTCAAATATTTAGGTCTGTTAGTATTTTTAGTTGCTCCGGTAATATTTCGTGTTATATGTGCATGTCAAATATTTAGGTCTGTTAGTATTTTTAGTTGCTCCGGTAATATTTCGTGTTATATGTGCATGTCAAATATTTAGGTCTGTTAGTATTTTTAGTTGCTCCGGTAATATTCCGTGTTATATGTGCATGTCAAATATTTAGGTCAGTCAATATTTTTAGTTGCTCCGGTAATATCCCGTGTTATATGTGCATGTCAAATATTTAGGTCTGTCAGTATTTTTAGTTGCTCCGGTAATATCCCGTGTTATATGTGCATGTCAAATATTTAGGTCTGTCAAATATTTAGGTATGTCAGTATTTTTAGTTGCTCCGGTAATATCCATAATATATTAAGTTGTTTCAATATTTAGCTTCGTTAATATTCCCTAATCTATGTACTTGTCAAATATTTAGGAGTGTGAATATATGTAGTTTGTCATGTTGTTTAACAGTTGTCTGTCCATGTTAAAAAAATTTATAGGTGAGCCGAGATGTCTGATATAGTGAAGTTCATATTTTTCTACGGTCCTGGTAATGTCCAAACAAATGAGATTGGGGTTGATCTGAGTGAATTTGAGCACATAGAGGTGGCACTGACCGACCCTCAAACATGGTCTCTTAGTCAGTTGAAAGAATGGGTGACAGCATGTTTAGGGCTGAATACTGAAACACAGACCGTGGGTGTTCATGCATTGTGGACCCGGTCAAGTTCGAATGTCTTCTTCTATTTGAGGCCAGTAGAGAGGGATTCTCAGTGGGTGCGCTGGTTACAAGGTTGCGAAACAAGGGGATGCAATCCTTGTGCCTTAGTGCTTCCCGTTCTGAAGGAGGTAATTGCGCCTGAAGGCCAGGGTGGTAACGATCCTGGGCAAAGCAGTGACGGGATGATGTTATCTGTGTCAAATGCTGGATGATGGTTACGAACAAGGGCAGAGTAGTCAGGTAGAAGGAGGAAATGGCGATGGTTATTACAGTGGCGAGGCGGACGCGGACGAGGTAGATGGGCACATGCAGAACATCATGGAAGAAGAAGACACCGATATTGAAAGTGGTCATGCAGATAATTCTGACGAGTCAGATGAAGAAGAAAATGCAGAGGAGGTCCCGATTCCTGCTTCTTGGAATCATGACTTCTCATCTGCAATGACCGTGAACGATGGTCATGATTCTGCCTGGCAATATCACCAAAACAACATTGCGACCGGTGCTATGTATCCCAACAAAGAAGCTCTGAAGGACGCAATAATAAATTGGGCAATGTCCACGCAAAGGGTTTTCATAGCTGAGGTGTCCAGTCAGAAATACTTGACAATGGTATGCAAGAATGCAGGTTGTCCTGCCAGGGTGCACGGCTATCTCCCTAAGTATGGCACAAGTTGGGTGATCAGTGACCTAGTTCATCACACATGTCTTATTCCCTGCATCCCTCAAGATCATCCCAACCTTTCATCCACGCTTATTGCGAGGTTGTTTTACAGTGAGATAGTGGAAAGCAAAGCGATGGAAGTTAAGGCTATCCAGACAAAAGTATTCGTCAGGTTCAGGTACAGAATTTCTTACGGCAAGGCTTGGAGGGCTAAGCAAAAGGCGCTTGAGAGCAGATTTGGTTCTTATTTCGATGCATATGACTCAGTTGTCCCGCTCCTCCAGACGCTGAAGGACAGGAATCCGGGCACCTATGTCGACATCGAAGACCTCTTCATGCCAGAGTTCCCAACTGTGAGGGTGCTGCATCGACTGTTCTTCTCTTTCGGTGTATGCATCGAAGCTTTCAGGCACTGTCGACCGGTGATATGTGTAGATGGCACTTTTCTGACTGGCAAGTACAAGGGTCAGATCCTGACAGCCATTGGTCAAGACGGCCAAAATCAAATAGTCCCACTAGCATTTGCTTTTGTTGAGAGTGAGAACATTGGAAGTTGGACATGGTTCTTCAGGCAACTGAAAATATCAGTTGTGAAGGATAAGCCCAATGTGTGCATCCTTCATGACAGGCATGCAGGTATACTCAGTGCGATAAAGACACTGACAAACCCTGGCCCTGAGGAACAAACTCCATGGCAGGACTTGCAGAGCCGTTGGTGCATGCGCCATCTGGGGGCTAATTTCTTCTCGCAGTTCAGAAATAAGAGCCTGATGAATCTATTAAAAAAACTATGCAAGCAGAACCAGCTATGGAAGTACAATTTGATACGTGACAGACTTAATGTGTGCACGCGGAGACACGTTAGGGACAGGAAAGCTGCAAGAGATGCAGCGGTCAGGGCACATGTTGAAGCAGTAGCAGCACAGTTAGCAACAGGACCAGCTGCCGTGGAGGAGGAGTTCGTTGGGCTTTGTGACTTGCCAGGATTTGACCCACCTGGTACTAGGAGAAGGCTCGGGAGGTCGATTAAAACCTTCGAGCAGTGGATAGAGCATGAGCCTCTGGAGAGGTGGTCTTTGCTGCATGACACACATGGAGCAAGGTACGGTGTCATGACTACCAACCTCGCAGAAACATACAACTTTGTCCTCAGAGGAAACCGGGCATTGCCACTTACAGCCATCGTTGAGGGTATTTTCTATGGCACCGTGAAGTACTTCAGAGATAGACGTCAAAAGGCAGAGCAACATATGTTGAACAACCCAAACACACGTTACTGTGAAAGGATTATGAAGTACATGGAAGAAAAGATGGAAAAAGCCAGGTCACACACTGTAGTCCCCATTGGTAATCAAGAAAGAAGGTTTGAGGTCCGCTTAGCTAACAACAAATTCGGCTGTGCAAATGAGCTGAGGACGCATGAGGTGAAAATTGGAAATGAAGTCTGGCCAACGTGTGAGTGCACATGCAACAAACCGAAGTTGCTTCACCTACCATGCTCCCATGTACTTGCTGCTTGCGGGCAGCTTGGAATGGACGCAATCTCGTTTGTGACTCCATATTTTCTGAAAGAGTCCGTCCTCAATACCTGGACAGGTGAGTTGCTGGGATTTCGCTCAATGGGTAACTTCAGCACCGTTAATCCTGATGAAAGGCGGTACATTCCAGACCCAGAGAATATGCGAACAAGTAGAGGTAGACGACAATGTCATCGCATCCGGAATGATATGGATGAATCTGAAGCGGGAGGCCCCACTATGCAATGCATTTTATGCAATGAAATTGGCCATAGGGACACTAATTGTCCCACTTTCGTCACTGCCAGTGGTACTGGGCGTGGACGAGGCAACCGGGGACGAGGAAGCAGAGGAGGAAGAGGAGGAAGAGGAGGACGAGGGAGAGGAAGAACCTAGGCTGCACTAAGTTCTAAATTTGTATTCAGTGTGGCATTAACTTCTAAATTTGTATTAAGTGTGACACTAAGTTCTAAATTTGTATTCAGTGTGGAACTATGTTGAACTTTGTATTAAGTGTGGCACTATGTTTGAAATTTGTATTAGTTGTGATATTATGTTGCAAATTGTATTAAGTGTGGACTATGTTTAAAATTTGTATTAAATATGCCACTAAGTTTGAAATTTGTATTAATTGTGGCAATATGTTTGAAATTTGTATGTGCAGGAATGACAGAAATGTCGTTGCTTAATCCGGAAATTGATAGTAAACATCGTGCGGCGGTAGGTTATGAGCGCCAGCTTGAGCCCCTGTGCACTCGCACTCAAAGGGAAGACTGGATGATACACGAGGGATGGGTTGAACGATACGTGCTTTATTTATTTGTTTCAATCACGTATATTGATGGGACGCACTAACTGAATTGCCCTAACATGCAGGTTGAAATGGGTTGGCCTATTACCTTTCGCGCGGCTGGTTGAGCGCACGGATACCTCCAGACGCGTCGCCATCGACACCTCTTTGCTCACGTGCTTAGTGGACCGGTGGAGGCCTGAGACCCACACGTTTCACTTCCGCTGGGGAGAGATGGCTCCTACTCTGCAGGATGTGTCACTTTTGCTGGGACTACCGTTGGCAGGTCATGCCATCGGACCGTTGGAGGCAGCGGCTCGTTGGCAGGAAGATTTTGCACAACGTTTCGCGGGTCTTTATGACGGTGCTCCGGCTCTGGCATCGGAGCATCACGGACCTAAGTATGATTGGTTGCTCCATTTCCAGGTTAGTTCCCCTGCCTCATATCTTTCAGTTGTCGCTATGTACTAATGCTTTATCTTTGCTCAATACAGATCCAGAAGTTCCCGGGGTATCCGCAGGTCCCGTTGAATGCGACACAGATCACTCGCAGCCTGGAGGCATATATACTGTGGCTTCTCGGTAAGGTGATGTTCACAGAGAACCATGTCACCACTATAAGCGCGCTCTACATCCCTATTGCACTAGAGATCGCGAGAGCTCAGACGCTGGCTCAGATCACACAGAGGAGTTGGGGTTCGGCGGTCTTAGCGGCTACATATCGAGGTATGTGCAACGCCTGCCAGCTGACGGCACCCACGTCAGCTCTTCTTGGATGCCCTCTATTTCTACAACTGTGGTCGTGGGAGAGGTTCTCTATAGGACAACCGGACGTACGTATTCAAGAGCCTATGCCCGTAATGTTCGATGCTGAAGGCATCGATATGCCTACTTTCGGTCTGTGTTGGACACGTCGCAAGGTATGTCCCGTGTTATAATTTTCTTCTTTGTGTACACTATGGCTGAAACTAACTTGTGTTTGCCGCAGAGACGCTATGCTGGTGATCAGACTAGGCGAGCATACAGGGCATTAAACGAGCAGTTTGATTTGTACACTGGGGTGATCTGGCAGCCGTACACGCAAGGAGTCATGAATGCAAGATACCCCGGCGGTATGTCTGAGCTATGCTTCAGAGATAGTGATTACTGGATGACGAAAGCGAAGATCATATTCGACGTCTTCGTCGAGGAGATGGCCCAGCAGAGGGTTATGAGGCAATTTGGTCTTCAACAGTTGGAGGTGCCTCCCCCTACAGAGCACCCGGTGCCAGCACACATCCACAGGTATTGTCTTGTTATTCAATATTGAATTGTCTTTCACAATTGTCCATAGTGAAGCATTACTTAATTGTTTAACAACATAATTTTAGGATCACAAGGAAGGGGATTCACAGGACTGCTGCTGAGTGGCTACAACGTGTTCAGCCGTACGTTACACAATGGGAGACCGCGAACACACTTGTGTGGCAGGAGAATGTCGAGTTTGATCTCGATGAATTCGATCTCTATTTGCAGCGGTACATGAGCAGAATACGGTTATGCATCGTTCAACACACTCACCCAGATGAGTTACCTGCCCCTAGTGTGTCCGATATGTACCCGAGCTATGATATTTCGGGCTCTAGGCAATTGGCGGTAAGATATATTCTCTTTGTGTAATGCATCTAGTTGTTACATACTTTGCCGTGCATACTTAATAATCGTCGTGACAATTTCAGGCTGAGTTGACTATCGGACTTGGCGAGGAGGTGTCCAACTATCGGCGTTCACTTTCGGATGCACCACTACTCGTTGCTCGGCCTCAGGTGCAGAACTTTATGGCGCGCATTGAGGGGAGGCTACGAGCTGTGTATCGGGCTATCACGTGCAGACGCACTTCGGACGTTCTTCATCAGCAGCCCGTACAACGCCCCCCGCGTCACTCGACTGGTCAGGTAGACCCCACGCATCACCGACATGACCCGCGTCCACGTCTAGCAGAGCAGTGGACGCCCATGCCACCACGTCCTGACCAGGCTGGTAGTTCGGCGTGGCATCAGCAGCAGGATCCCACGTCAGGCTACGTGTTTCGGCCAGGACCATAGCAGCAGGGTCCCACGCCAGGCTACGTGATGCAACCCCCCCCCTACAGGTATGTTTCTTCATATTAATTCTTTCCAATATCGATTGCGACTACGTATTTCGTCAGTACTTATGTTCCATCCCTCCCGCAGCAGGCTACGGATATATGGCGTCTATGTCCGGACATGACGCGTCTATGTCCGAATCCAGGTGGGAGAGTGAGCCTGACGATGGGCATAACACACAGGAATACTTGTCGCAGCACAACGAGTGGGTGGACATGTATTCGACTCCTGCACCACCTCCCACACAGGAAACACAGTATGACCTGGACGGGTCCGAGCTTCCTCCCCGTATCATCCGGCCACCCCACAGGTATATGTGGCCGACGCCGGAGACACCACCTCAACGACGTGGCGGACGAGGTGGCTGATGATTGTGTGTCACTTATATCTAGCTATGTATGCGATAGACATATATCTGCCTATGTATGCGAGAGACATATTCTACCTATGTATGCGAGAGACATATTTCTGTTCATTCGCTTTGTTAATCGAGTTACATTTCCGGAGAGACTGCTGCAGATAATTAAGATACAAGTACATCTGAATTAAACGGTACGACTGACCATAAATAATACTGCATACAAACTACATGAAGACATCATCGTGCTTCTCGCTAACACTACATAAAGTCATCATCACTATTCTCACTAACATGTTTCTTCGACTTAGATTTTTTATTGGCTGACATAAACTCATCGCTGGAAGAGTAACCATCATCACCGGGCTTTGGTGATGCATCGCTGCATTTCTTCTTCTTCGAGCTTGAGCCATCATGAGTTGATACATATTTCGGCTGCGGAACGGACCCAAATAAAAGCTTGAACCATGCCAACATACTGACATCGTGGTTCATTTCTTTAGCGTCCACATTGTATCTCTACAATTCACAAAATGAACAAAAATGAATTAAAACGACAAACATATTAAATATGTAAATCAAATACGAAATTTAAATTACCTTTTGAAACGCAATATATTCATCAACTGGCAAATCTATCACATGATGATCTAAATCATCAAATGATCGTGTGAATCGCGCTGATTCATATATTAGTTCACAAAGTCTTTCCCACCTTGCACGCAACCGAAAAAGTTCTAGTCGAATGTCCGCTGTGTTTCTACTATGACAAGCTGTTTGTCTAAACCTCCGCAAGTTACTCTCACTGCTAACTAATTCATCGAAAGATACACCTGGAGTTCCATGAAGCCCGGACTTCATGGAAACCGCACCCATCAAGACATCACGAGATGCCTCTCGTGAAAATGGACGAGGATCACCCATCACTGCGGATTTGTTAATGCTACCACAACAAGTAGTGAGGAGAAGAGGAAGTGAGGAGAAGTATTGTGAGGACAAGAGGCAGAGACGAGCTCTTTTTAAATAACCGTCGAGGCTCAGTGCGCTGCTGTTTTCCAGTCACACTCACCACCGAAAGCAACACTTCCAGTCAAACTCACCACCGAAAGCAACACTGCCAGTCAAACTCACCACCGAAAGTAGCACTGCCAGTCACACTCACCACCGAAAGCAACACTGCCAGTCAAACTCACCACCGAAAGTAGCACTGCCAGTCACACTCAGCACCGAAAGCAACACTGCCAGTCACTTCCTGTCACACTCACCACCGAAAGTAGCACTTTTTCGTTGCCTTGCGGCGGCCACACCCGACAGCATCAATTTTCCCTCACTTTCGGTGGTGAGTATGACTGGCAGTGTTGCTTTCGGTGGTGAGTGTGACTGGCAGCGCACTGAGCCTCACAACACTTCTCGTCACTGCCTCTTCTCCTCACTGCCTCCTCTCATCACAGCCTGTAAACCGTCTAAATCAGCATATGGGCAACGAGAAAAGAGAAAGGGCTTGTGGGGCTACTCTGCCTTGCCGCTAGAATTGCATTGCATTGTGGATGGTGGCCGCAGAAGGTCAGATGAGCCGGATGGCGGCGGCGGGCATCACCGGCATCACCGAAAGGGGGGTAAAAAAAAAAACCAGTCGGCTTAGCCCCAGCCGACTGGCCAGTCGGCTTAGCCGTAGCCGACAGGAGCCCCAGTCGGCTGGGGGGGGGGGGCATGCAGTCGGCTATGCTGGGCCCAGTCGGCTTAGCCGCAGACGACTGAATCCAGTCGGCTTAGCTCCAGCCGACTGGATTCTATTTTTGAAAATTTTCAAATTCGTATATTATTTCTGTAATTTATAAAAAAAAATGTATTATTTAAAAAAAATTAGCTGGAACTTAACAGTGGAGAGGAAGCCATATTAGCTTGCCGGTGAGCAAGGATAATCTGGCTGGAGGGTGAACAAGAGGTGATGATAAGTTTGCAGCTCTTTCTGCATGCCAGAGGATGTCAACTTGCATTTAACTATATACCTAGAATTCAGAAACACCCTGTTTCCTATTAGTTCTCTCAAGATTGTTCATCATGTAGGAAATTGATAGTGCTGAAATACTACAGCTCAACAGCTTGAATTAACAACAATATGACAAAGCTATCGTCTCTGAGCAGCAAGTGTGTATTCATGGGTGCAATGTTGTTCTCCATGCAAGAAACCTCCAAACAACAACCAACTGGCTTATGGTTAGTAAAAATATCACCGAGCTATTGGTTTCAAGCAGCAACTAAATGTCGGTGAATTGCATGTAAACACAGAAAAATACAAAATCACTGGTGGGTGGACATCAGGTAAAAACAACATGCTAGCCATTTTGATTTAACCACGGAAGGAGCTTCAACTATTGAGAGGATGAGCACATACTAGTTAGATCAAAAGGGCAGGCTTGTTTTCTTCTTCCCAAAGATCACCTCCCAAACAATCAGTGAGAATGGCCCTTTCTTGTCCAAATGTTCCCTGATGGACTTCTCATCAATGGCGAAGTTCCTATCCTGGAAGCTCCTCACAAGCTTCTCACCCTCCTCTACCCCCTTCACCTTGCATACTGCATCAACCAAACCCACAAACGTTGCGGCATTCGGGGAATGCCCAGCCTCGAACATCTCCACACAGAAAGCAACCGCCTCATCCAGCCTGTCGCCCTTGCACAGACCCTGTATAATCAACCAGTAGCTGAAGGCATTTGGAATGACCCCGTTGCCCTGCATCTTCCTAAAGATCCTGACGGCATCATCCAGCTTGGCTGCTTTGCAGAAGGCCTCGACAACAGCGGTGTAGATGACGACCTCTGGGATGGCGCCCTTCTCGCGCATCAGACCGAACAGCTTCATGGCCTCCGGCACCAATCCGTTCTTGCAGAGGCCGTCGAGCATGGCGACGGCGTTGGGTATCAGCCCCGTCTCTTTCATCTTCCTGAAGATCTCGTCCACGTCCTCCGTCTCCGGTGGCTGCCCCGGTTCGTGCTCAGGCTGCTGAGCCTCGATGTTGCTTTCCGTGGAGGCGGCGGCGTCGCCCAGCTTAAGCTTCTCCATCAGCGACTCCCCGATGGCTTTCTGAGCGCTCCTTTCCGGACGCTGCTGCTGCTGCTTCCCGGCGGCGCGTCGGAGGATGTCAGTAGGGAAGGCGCCGGCGGCGGAGGGGTCAGGGGCTCCCCCTGCGCGTCTCGGCGGTGGGGGCAGGGGGTTGTTCTCTGGGTCAGCCCCGAAGTTGAGGGTGCGGAGGAAGGCCTCGTCCTCCTCCTCATCCCGTGCCTCGCGGATCACCAGGCGGCGACGGTCACCGGTGGAGTACGACCGCCGGATCCCAGATTCTCCACCCAGGAGGAGGCGGCGGAGGCCGCGTGACCTAGCCGGAATCTGCAGGCTCATCTCTCCCTCTCTCTTTCTCTCGTGGCGGCGGCTTGAGTGGAAGAGGCAACCGTAGAAGACGGAAATGTGGGTTTGTGGACGGACGCTTCGTCCCGGGCCAACATGTCATACAAAGAACTCGGAGTCGGAGGGTTTCGGTTTCAAGTGTCCAAGCCAAGGCCAGGCCCAGGGGCAGGGGCAGGGGCAGGGGGACCATGTCCATGTCCAAGGCCGTGTCGCGCATTCCGTCGAGCACCCTGACCTCCCTCCTCCCGCGCGCCCTGAATCCCCACGTCGCCGTCGTCGACCTCATCACGGCCCACCTCACGGCCGACGCTGAACCCACCAAGACCCTCGACCTCTCCGGCCTGCTCCCCTACCTCGGCCAGGACGAGCTCACCGCCGTCGTTCTCCACGCCGGCCACTCTCACCCGCTCCCCACCCTCCGCTTCCTCATCGCACTGCCGCCGCCGCTCCAGCCGTCGCCTCCCCACCTCGCCTTCCTCGCGCACTCCCTCGCCACCACCCGCTTCTTCTCCCACGCGCTCGATGCGCTCTCCCACCTCCTCCGCCTCCACCCAACCCACGACGCCCTCCCCACTCTCCTCCTCTCCTACCAGACCGCGCCGCACCCCTCCCTCCCCGGCCTCCTTGTCAAGGCGCTCCTCCGCCGCGCCCGCCTTCGCCACGCATTCCACGCCGCCCTGCGCGCGGCCGCTTCCGGCTTCCCTCCCGACACCGTCGCCTTCAACGCGCTCCTCGCCGCGCTCTCTCGCGCGGAGCGTTTCGATGATCTCTGGGCCGCACGGGCCGCCATGTCGCGTGCTGGGGTGCGCCCCAACGCGCACACGTTCAATATCCTCATCGCCGCGCTCTGCCGAGGTGAAGACGCCGAGCGCGCACAGGGCTTCTTAGAGGAGCTGGAGGAGCAAGGTTTCGAGCCAGACGTGGTGACTTACAACACCCTTCTTGTTGGGTATTGCCGCAGGGGGAGGCTGCAGGACGCTCTGCACCTGTTCGATGTTATGCCGCCCAGGGGTGTTGAACCAGACTTAATGTCACATACTGTCCTGATGGACGGGCTGTGCAAAGCCGGGAGATTGAGCGATGCCAGACGCATGTTTGACAGGATGGTGCACATTGGGGTGAGCCCCGATGCTGTCGCTTATAGTGTTCTTATCGCAGGGTACTGTAATGAGTGGAGAGTGAAGGAGGCAAGGTTGCTGCTAATGGAGATGGTGGGGAATGGGCTCTCGTCTGAAGGATTCGCTCTCAAGAGTGTGATTGAGAGTCATGTCAAAATTGGGAAGCTGCTCACTTGCTTGAATATGGTGTCACCTTTAAGGAAATATGGTGTTGCCATCCCGTTGGAGAGTTACAATTGCTTGATTGGTGCATTGTGCGAGGATATGCGCCCTCATGCTGCCAGGGGTTTGTTCCAGTGGATGATAGAGGATGGGCACAGTCCTAGCTTGGAGACGTATAATATGGTAGTAGATTGCTTCTGCCAGTGCGGCAGTGTGGACGAGGCTTTAGATATAAAGGTTGAGATGAGCTCTAGAGGAGTGAAGCCAGATTTTGATACTTACCGTACGCTAGTAACCTGCCTTTGCAGGCTGGGGAGGAGTTCAGATGGCAAATCGGTTATGGCAGATATGATTGAGTCAGGTCTCCAGCCAAATGAGGCTATTTGTGCTGCTTTGGTTTGTGGGTTTTGCAAGGAAGGTTCTCTTAATAAAGCAGAATTGACCCTGAAGGCTTTTGTTCTTGATTTGCAGATCTGCTGCAATAAGAGCTATAATACTCTGATGAGAGCTTACTGTATGACCAGGAGCACCACAGAGTCATTGGAATTGCAGAACAGGATGTTGGAACTGGGTTTTGTCCCAAGCAGTGAGACATGTCGATCTCCTGTTTATGGGCTCTCAAGAAGCATTGCTTAAGTTGTTAAACTGTTTTAATCATCCCATGAATTCGAATATTCTTAAATTCTCAATGGGTCTACATAATTGCTTAGCTGATTACAGCAGTGATGATGGCATGATGCTATCGCCATGCATGATGAACGAGAACATTTGTGGAAGAGCTGAAGAAATTGGATTATGCAACAGAAAGCTGTTTAATTTGATATTGTATTTAAGTGATGTGAGCACGATGTTAATGTAATGCTCCTCTCATAAAGATTTGGTTTCTCAATCCAGGCAAATTCTAGTCTGTGTGATGCAACTTGTCAGCTGTGACCACTGGCCAGAAATATTCATGGATCAAGTTTCTGCTGATGGCTTAGTGGGCTATAACAATCCCGAGGCCCGAGTCCCATGACATGCTGAATGATGGCCATGTACATTCCTCGCGATCCTGGGTTCCTTGGATTTTTGGAGAACAGATGCAAAGCACTAGTTCATGAGGATTAATGCTGACTTATACCAAAAAGATTACAGTATGAGGCCTATGAGTTTACTTGGCTGGAATGCCAGCCTTCTGCCACGGTGGTGCATGTTTGGCAAACTGCTCTTGTTCTAACTTCTGACCACATGGCACCATGGAGCATGGCTGACAAATTACTGTAAAACCCCTGCTGTATGGAATTAGAGAGCTAATATTGCTTGAATCTCAGCCCTAGATTAAGTAAGCGGCAGACATGATTTTAATGCTAAAATATTAAGTGTTGCATCCAATTGCTACAATTGTACATTAAACAGTGCACTGTTTGGTAAATCTCATGTCAGTTTTTTGTCCAAGAATTCACATGCATGGTGAACAATAGCATTTGTGAAAGCGTAGAATGCAGTATGGTTAGCATTGAGATGGTGTGAGCACTGAGCACAAATGTTGATGTAATCTTCCTCATGCGGATTTGTTGCCTGAATCCAGGTGAACTCTAATCTTCATGATGATAGAGATATACATTGACCAAGTTTTTCCTGATGACTTCTGGTAAATCCAGGTAAACTCTAATCTTCATGATGGTACAGATATAAATTGATAGGCCTGAAATATGCTAGTTGATGGCCATGTATCTCTCCGATCCTCATTTGCTTTGGAATACGAGAGGGGGGAGGTTGGGAAAAGGTTAGGAAACTGTCGCGTGTCCGAAACACGACACCGGGGATGTGGAACACCCCCTTTTTGGTTCGTTGTTGGGGCACTAACACGCTCAAATCCTCTATCTACCACATGGTGGATTTTTACCCAGGTTTGGGCCGCTAGGAAGCCTAATACCCTACGTCCTGCTAACTTTTATTCACTGGAAGTGATGAACTGGATGTTACAACAGTGAACTTTCCTTGCCGGGCCAGGGAAAGTTCACTCGCGCGTATCAAAATAAACTCTCAAGGAGTCGAACCCCTATGTATGTAACCTGGGCCTCCTTTTATAGTCACAAGGAGTCACCACAGTGGCTACAAGGTTGTGGGTACAGTAGATGTACAGCGGAATACCTATTGCATTAAATGCAGGTGTATGTGTCTTCGTATCCCATTGCCGGAGTTGAACACCTGTCTTGTCGTAGCAGGCTTTTACTGGCACATCCCTTTTACCGCGACACGTTGCTGATGAGGTGTCGCCCGCACGGTAAAAGGGGGCAGTGAATCACCTTGGGTGCACCTAACACTTTGGAGGCGCGCGCTCTGCTTGACAGCTCGCCATGCACCGCCGTGGACCGCAACAGGCCTATGCTTAGCCTCGTCGCTGTAGCCCTGCGCCGGTTAGACGCTGATTGGTCGTCGCCGGGCAGAAGCTGTTGGCGCTGAGGGAGCCGTTGCCGAGAGGCAATCCTCTTCCATGGCAATCTTTGCCATGACATTGCCGACGGTGTCAGAGGATTCTTCCTCAAGTGTGATGGTCTTGTCGGTGAGTGTCTTGACAAAGATCTGCATACCACCACGTTGTCGGGAGTCAGTGTGGAAGGGTGGACTCCTTCTGGATGTTGTAGTCAGCAAGAGTGCGACCATCCTCGAGCTATGTGCCGGCAGTGAGGTGATCACCCATTCCTTTGATGTAGGTTTCCTCTGTCTTGGATCTGGACGAAGATCTGCCTGCCACCTTTGAAGGGGCCTGGACGAGCGCTGCCGGGAAGCATAAGTCCCCACAAAAAAACCTCATTTCTAGATGTGGCATGTTTATGTGGGTTGGAACATGGATTTTAATCCAGCCAAGCAGGTTGTCTTTCCCTTCCTCATAAGTGGTGGTTTGGTCGACTGTAAGGCCAAAGAGCGTCAAAGACTTGCTTTAGTATAAGGCACACATGAATGGCAAACAAAACCAAGAATGTGAAATCGCATAGAAACACGTGAGCAATGAAACCTCACCGAGGGGCGCAGAAGGACAAATTGCTCCTCCTCCATCAAATAAGAAGCCTTGATGCCAACATAGAACATCTAGTGCTAGCCCTACGCTGCGAAACCGCTCCTTTCCTAGCAACTGGCATCCACTGGATCCACTAGATCGGCCGCACAGATAGGAAAAAAAATCAATTAGCCGATACGAAAAGCACAAACTAAAATAGAGGATAAAGAATGTCATCCTGATCTCGTCCGATAAAAGTGGACTTGCCTTAGTTACATTTCTGTTTCATGTGTTCCTTCACAAGGTTTACATAAAACCAAAGCCTACAACATGAAACCACGCACCGTTAACCAGTGAACCACAATCTCAAGCAACGAAATCACGGATTTTTTTGTAACGTGATCTAAACAAAAGGGACTCGGGCAGAAACGAAATAGACAAGAAAGATTGGGAAGCAAGGCCAAGAAAAGAAGCAGCTCGCCTCAAGCAACAATATAGGCGCCCAACAACGACAAGAAGTAGCTCGTAAGACCTGAAAGAAAGAATGGAAAGAGAGAGCATAGTTAGGCAAGAAAAGAGATCGGGGAGAGGAACGAGGAAGAATCTCAGCTAGCAGGAAGGACGAAGGCCATAAACAAAGCAGGAAGACGCAGCCGGATAGCAGGTATGAGCTCGAATAACACCTCTAGCGGACCAAAGCGAGGGACAGGCATGGTGAAGCGTAAGGTGGCGGTGGCGAAGGGATAGAGAAAGCAGGAGAGGAAAAGCAAATACAGAAGGAGACAAGATAAAGACAACCGCAACACAAAGGCGAACGAACTGACAAAACCCACCACACGAAGTCACACACGTGGACACGAGCCAAAAACAGCCAAAGACCAGGTGATGAAAGCCATGTAAAAAGAGCGACACCGCACAGTACAAAGCCAAGGGGAGCACTTGCTTTTACCCAGCGGAGTAAGCATCGTTAGGCTTACCAGGCAATGGACTCACCCGCCCTCATCGCTAACCCAAGCCACTAGCACGGGGGGCAATAGGAGGGGGGACAAGGAGGGAGCCACACAGGTCAAACGCCGAGAACCAGCAGGCAGGTTACCCAGTAACACACCCCTAGGGACCAGCCGCTCACAGGACCTACAAAGCATACAGACACCTTATACAGACCGACCAAAGAAGGACGGAACGAACACAGCTCCACACGGACACCGACCTGATAGGACCAGCCGGACGGAATGAACACAACTCCACGCGGAGACCGGCCAGATAGAACTAGCCGGATGGAAAGAAAACAACTCCACGTGGACACTGGCCGGATAGGACCAGTCGGACGGAACGAACACAACTCCATGTGGCCACGGCCGGATAGGCAGGAAGAAAGCAAGCACACCAAAATGAAACAGTCGAGCACAGACCAAAGGAGCAAAACCACCATATCCGCCCGGTAAGATGCAGGCTCCGCAAAGTCTCCCAACGCGCCGGCCCGAACAACCATCCAGGTGTTGGGCGGGACAGCCGGGTTGGGTCCAAGAAAGACGTACGCCACTGCTCGGTGGCCCAAACATCAGACGCACACACCAGCGCACGAGCCAGCACTGTGACGCCCACGACTTAATCGTGCACTAATCATACACGCAAATGCATACGATCAAGCCTAAGGACTCACTTGAAGATATCACAACACAACTCTAAACACAAATAAAAGTCATTCAAGCTTTATATTACAAGCCAGGGGCCTCGAGGGCTCGAATACATAAGCTTGAGTCATACAAGCATCAGCGGAAGCATCAGATATCTGAGTACAGACATAAAAGTTAAACAGATAAGCCTTAAGAAGGCGGGGCAAAACAACAACACTGGATCGAAAGGCGCAGGCCTCCTGCCTGGGTGCCTCCTATATCTACTCCTGGTCGTCGGTGGTCTCCACGTAGTAGTACTCTCCACCGGAGGGGTAGTAGTAGTCATCAGCTAGGGCAGCTGGCTCCGGGGCTCCGTCATCTGGTCGCAGCAATCGGGTATGGGGGAAAAAGGGAAGCAAAGCAACCGTGAGTACTCATCCAAAGTACTCGCAAGACTTACATCAGATCTATACTAATTATGCATCGGTATCAAAGAAGGGCTGTATCAGTGGACTGGACTGCAGAAATGCCAGAATAGAGTGAAAGGCCTGGCCTATCGAAGACTAGCAACTTCGGCGTCTTGCAGCATAAGAAGAGTGTAGATTAGTACATAAATATAGTAGTAGCAATAAGTATAAGTGAAAGATCGTGGATGTCGCCTAGAGGGGGGGGGGGTGAATAGGCGCTTTAAAATAATTACGGTTTAGGCTTGAACAAATGCGGAATAAAACAAGCGTTTAATTTGTCAAGCACAAAACCTAAATCGACTAGGCTCACCTATGTGCACCAACAACTTATGCTAAGCAAGATAAACAACTAAGTGATAGCAAGATATTTAACAAGAAACAATATGGCTATCACAAAGTAAAGTGCATAAGTAAAGGGCTCGGGTAAGAGATAACCGAGGCACGCGGAGACGACGATGTATCCCGAAGTTCACACCCTTGCGGATGCTAATCTCCGTTAGAGCGGTGTGGAGGCACAATGCTCCCCAACAATGCCACTAGGGCCACCGTATTCTCCTCACGCCCTCGCACAATGCAAGGTGACGTGATTCCACTAAGGGACCCTTGAGGGCGGTCACCGAACCCGTACAAATGGCAACCCTTGAGGGCGGTCACCGAACCCGTACACTTTGGCAACCCTTGGGGGCGGTCACCGGTACCCGACAAATTGCTCGAGGCGATCTCCACAACCTAATTGGAGACCCCAACACTTGCCCGGAGCTTTACACCACAATGATTGAGCTCCGAGGCACCACCAAGCCGTCTAGGGCGCCAAGGCACCCAAGAGGAACAAGCTCTAGGGTGCTCAAACACCCAAGAGTAATAAGCTTCTCAACTACTAACTTCCACGTATCACCGTGGAGAACTCAAACCGATGCAACTAATGCAATGGCAAGAACACACGAAGTGCTCAAGTCCCTCTCTCTCAAATCCCACCAAAGCAACAAAAGCTATGGAGGAAAGTGAGAGGAAGAACAAGGAGAACACCAAGAACTCCAAGATCTAGATCCACAAGGTTTCCCTCACATAGAGGAGAAAGTGATTGGTGGAAAGATGGATCTAGATCTCCTCTCTCTATTCCCTCAAGAAGGAGCAAGAATCATTGGAGGGATGGAGAGATAGCAAAGCTCTAGAAGGTCAACAATGGAGGAGAGAGAGCTGCAAGGGGATTAAAGAACCGTTGGGGAAGAAGACCCCTTTTATAGGCCACTCCAAATCCAACCGTTATGCCTGTGCTGGACGCGTACAAGCGGTACTACCGCTCAGGCGAGCGGTACTACCGCTTAAGCGGTAGTTCCAGCCAGCAGCAGGCGAGAACACGAAACTGGAGCGGTAGTGCCGCACTAAGCGGTACTACCGTCCAACAAAGCGGTACTACCGCTAAGGAGAAAAGAGCACCTCTGCGAAACACACGCGGTAGTAGGAACGGTAGTGGAGGGCGGAAGTACCGCCCTAAGCGGTACTACCGCACTACTGCCGCACTACTACCGTTTAACAGAAAAAAGGGCACCAGAAGAATTTCAGCAAGCGGAACTTGCAGCGGTAGTAGAAACCGGAAGTACTGCCCAAGCGGTACTACCGTGCTACTACCGTGCCACTACCGCACAAAGCGGTACTACCACTCTACTACCGCACTACTTCCGCTTAACAAAAATCGGCAACAGAAGAAATTCCCACAAGCGGTACTCGCTGCGGTAGACCACAGCGGTACTACCGCATAAGCGGTACTACCGTGGTACCGAGCGGTACTACCGCTTGGGTGCTGCAAAAGTGCCCAAGCAGAACAGACAGATACAGGAAAACCAGAACTGCCACAACTTCTACATATGAGCTCCGAATTGAGCAAACTCAAGCTTGTTGGATAGAAGACAACGAGTACTATCCAAATAGCGACTGGTTATAATAAGAAGTGGCAGGGGAGAAATGCCTAAGATATAGAGAAGAGAAACCTCTATGAATGAAGAACCGGCATAAACTCCAACATCGAAAACATCATAGAAGATGCATATATGAACTCCGTTTTCGATGAACTCGAGCTTGTCATGAAGATGACCAAAAGGTCAAAGACTCACAAAGAGAAACACCAAACACGAACCAAGAAAGATGATGCAAGGATGCAATGGTTTGAGCTCTCTACGAACTATACGATCAAGCTACTCATCCGAGAGCCCCCCTTGATAGTACGGCTATCGATCCTACAACCCGGTCTCCCAACTACCACTATGAGACCGGTAAAATAGAAAACCTATCAAGGGCAAACCTTTTCCTTGCGCATAGTCCACTTGAGCTAGATGATGACGATCTTGACCTCCTCAAGTTGGACCACCTTTCTTGATTGCGCCGGCTCGATGAAGACTAGTTGATTGCTCCCCCATACTCCACTATGGGTGAGCCACTCTTCGGCACATCTTCACAAGTCCATTGTCACCACAATGGACGGCAAGCTTCAAGCATGTGATCTCTTCGTGATGCTCCACTTGAACTTGCACACCGCAATCTTGATGACGATCACCACTTGATGTCATACTCCATGGGTTGAATGAGATCTTCCTCTTGACGCAAGCCCATGGAAACATACCTAACCCCACATAGAACTCTCGCATAGAACATGGGTTAGTACACAAAGCGTAATGGACAATGCTTACCATACCGTGAGATCACTTGATCCCACTCGGTACATCTTCTACGCTTTGTGTGTTGATCAACTTGAATCACTCTTCATATTTAGTCTTGATCAACCTTGAATCTTTCCAACTCTCTTCATTAGGATGATGTCTTGAAGGTAAACATGAATGTTCACACAAACTTCTTCTTCAAGACATGCTTGCAATAGGCTCAACACTCACATGACCAATCTTTGGATAAATCCTTGAATAGCACCTTGGTCAACACACATTCTTCTTCTAATAACCTTGAAACCAACAAATGGTCTTCAAGCAATGCCTATGGACAAACCCTTCAAATATAACTCAAGGCAACCATTAGTCCATAGAGATTGTCATCAATTACCAAAACCAAACATGGGGGCAGCACATGTTCTTTCAATAAGTAGCCACGCCCAGAGATCCTTCCTCGACTCCCTGCGAGAAAGCGGTCCCGGAGCTAACATAGTAACCAGTTCTAGTTGTAGAAGATCGGGATATTTTCCGAGCGTCCTGTTACTGTGGACATGGCTATTCGAATAGATATACTTCCCTGCAGGGGTGCACCAACTTACCCAACACGCTCGATTAACTCTGGCCGGACACACTTGCTCGGTCCATGCCCGGCCTCGGCTGATCGACACGTCGTAGCCCTACCTAGGCTCAACAGAGAGGCCAGCACGCCGGTCTACACCCTAAGTGCTCAGGGGTCTTGGGCCCATCGCCCTTTGCACTCCCGCGCGTTGTGTACGCGGCCGGTGAGCAGACCTAGCCCCCTTAATACAAGCGCAGGCTTTCCCAATCCAACCCGGCGCGCGTCGCTCAACTGCTGACGTCTGAAGAGCTTCGGCTGATACATACGACGCCGAGTGCCCATACTATTCCCGCGTGGTGGTTAGTGCGAAAAAGGCCAAAGGCCTACTCAGATCACATATCCTAACCCATTAGTGCGTTAGGAGCTCGCGGAAACGAGCAGAGACTCACGATCATGTGACCCCGTCGCCCCGTCTCGTGGGCTTACGGCAAGGGCCAAGAATGCCCGGCCGTGCCACGTAATTATCTCGCGGGTACCCTCACGGTCAACCCGACTCCACATCACTCGCGGGTACCCCTCGGGGTCAACCCGACTTTAACAAGTATCAGCAGTAAAGTCAAGGTAGCCGTGTGTCCATAACATCAAGATGAGATCCGAGGAATCACCCTCGTTGGATTCCCACTTGATGTGCCCGTCAAGGTGAACCTGGAGGAGTCACCCTCGATGGATTCACACTTGAGGAGTTGCACGACAGAAGCTTTGTCGGAGGTGGTGAAAGAGGAATCACCCTCGGTAACCCACAACTGGCTAGCTACACTACAGAGGCCACATCAGGAGTGAGATAAGAGGTATCACCCTCGGCACTCAATATTAGCTCTGCAGAGTCGAGCAACTTAGGGGGGGTGCGTGGTGATGTGCTGGTCTCAGCCCGTCGATCACATCGATCGGGGCACTGATAACTAAGCGGGGCAACTAGGACAAGGAAGAGGGGCCACAGATGGATCACTAACAACCTATACTAAGCATTTAGGATAGCATGTAAGGTATCAATAGCAGTTTACAAAAATAGGCTATGAATCAGAATAGGTATGTCGGGACAACAGTTGTAGCAATTCTAATGCAAGCAAGAGGGAGAAAGAGTAGGTGATATAGGCATGTTCAAGGGGGTTTGCCTGCCTGGAAGCTCTGCGGCAAAGGAGGGGTCGTCAACGGTGTAGTCGGACTCCGAAGACCGGGGTCTACCGGATAAGAAGAGGGGGAAGAAACAATAAATAAAAGCAAACAAATGCAACACAATGCATGGCATGGTAAGATGCAGTGCTGGTGGTGACCTAATGCAAGGCTACATGTTGCAGACGAAGCGGGAAAATATCTGGGATATTTTCCCGGCTTTTAGGCAGTTATCGGTATACTGAACCGGAGGGGAAGGTTCCATGTTCAGATAGTTAGGAGTGATGGTCAAGCATTTTGACCACATATTCGGATTCGTCTCGTTTTTCTGATCAACTTTCATGTTGAAAACTTTTCAATCCGAGCTACGGTTGAATTTCTACGAATTTTCAAAGATTTAAACCTTTTTCTGAAATTCTGGAATTTAAATCTAATTCGAAATTAACAGAAAAGGATTTACTACGTCAGCATGATGTCAGCAAGTCAACCCCAGCTGTTCCAGGTCAAACCTGACAGCTGGGTCCCACATGTCATAGACACAATACTAAACAGAGATTAAATTAAACTAATTAGGTTAATTAGGGAGGTGGGGCCCCACTGTCAGTGTCTAACTAAATTAACTAATTAAGTTTTAATTATAAAACGTTAATTAAACGGGTGGGGCTCGCATGTCAGCGGCACTGTGCTGCCACGTCAGCACGTTGACCAGTCAACGTGGTCAACTGGGGCCCCTGGGCCCACTGGTCAGTGACCCAGGGAGCCCCACGTGGTGGCCACGTCGGCGGTGGCCGGCGGCAAGTCGCCGGCGACCTCCAAACGCGGCGGAGAGCCACGGGAGTCGCCGGAAAACTGCTACGGCGGGCCGTTTCGCGCGCGGCTTGGCCTATTCGATCGAGCGGAGCGAGCCGCATCGATCTGCGGTGGTGGCACGGCCGGAGACAGCTGGAGTTGACGGCGGCGAGCTCGCGGGCGGCGCCGGAGTTCGGGCTCGAACGGCTACGGCGCTAGGAAGCACGGCAAGAGCAGCGGGCGGCGGCGTTGGGATCCTACGGCTGCGCTGAGCACGGCTGCGTGCTCGGACGAGCTCGACGGCGACGACATTGACGGCGACGAGCTCGGCGGCGGAGACAAACTACGGCAGCGACGGCAGTAGCAGCTAGGGGGCGCGAACGGCCGCACGAAGAGAGGGGAAAGAGAGAGAAGCTCACCGGGGAGGCGCAAGATGGCCCGGTGACGGATTAGGAGCTGCAGCGCGGCCGGAAACGGCGAGGTTCGCCGGCGATCCGAGGAAGAGGAGGACGGCGTGTATCTGCGCGGTGGAGCTGCCCGGCTTGCGTTAGTCGGCATGGACGACGTAGCGGAGCTCGGCGGAGCGGCTGGACATGGTGGCGCGGCACGGGGACGACGGTGGCCGCGAGGACGACAGCAAGCGGCGGCGGATGCGCTCGGGCGCGGCGGAGATCGAATGAGAGAGGAGGGGCGAATGGATAGGGGAGGACGAGGGGGCCGAGGGGAGTCGCCCTTATCCCCTCGGGCGGCCTGTAGCGCCGCGGTGTCGCTCGCTGGCCGGCGAGCGCGCGCGCGGCCACGGCGACGGCGACACGGGGAGGAGAGAGAGCGAGAGGAGGGAGAAGGGCCGGAGTGGGCTGGGCCGAGTGCACTGTGCACTTAGGCCCAGTCGGATTAGGCCTTTTTATTTTTATTTTCTGTTTTTCTTTTACAAAAGATTTTGAAAAATAAATGAGCTGCCAAAATGCATTTAGTAAAATGTGAAACTTGTCCACAAAATTACATTGCATTATTCTGCACTGTCACAAAAAGTTTGGGCAATTTTTGAATCCATTTGAATTTTTCAAAAATGGAAAAGCATTTGAATTGCTGTTTTCACACTGTTTTAAATGCTCTAGTCCATTTTAGCAAATAGATGATGTTGTTTTCCTGAACAAGAATTTGTTTTGGAATATTTGCTACAACATGAACTATTTTCCAGCAATTTTTGAGCAACTTCAAATTTCACTTATGATTTGAATTGAATTCAGTGGAGAAATTTGAAATGAGATATTAATCCACTTTGATCAAGCATTGCAAATCACAGTGACTTAGCATAATCATCAGGGATCACTGTTGCTCGTTACAGAGGGGTGTTACAGGCACACACCCGTCCAGCCGGACAGGCTCCACGCACGACGACCTTTACTTGGTGGCCCAAACATCAGACGCCCCCACACAAGCACACGAAAGGCACAGGCTGGGCAAAGGGCAACACCCGGTAGACGAGGCGGCCCCGTGCGCGCCCCTAGGCCACGCGTCATGGACCCCAGAGGCTGCCGGTTCGGTGAGGAGCATCCGGGCCTGATCAGACGGCGGGGAGGGCGCCAAACAGGCAACGGGGCTAGACGCGCACGGATCGGACAGCACAGAGCGCGTGTGGAATAATCGGAAAAGTGTTATTCAGGAGCCGCAATAACTGGTTATTATTGGAGAATGGAGATGCTCTTAGTCTGAAAATTCTGGCTAGAAAAAGATTGACAGCTTCGCCTATTGTAGCTTGTCCATTTCCAGTTTGCCAGTCCCATGATAGGATATTGCCAATTTATTATTCTAGTGAGATGCCTTGAGAGATTCTAGTTCACATTTTCCCTGGTACTATTCTTCTCATCCAATTGAAACTTTATCAGTTAAATTGTTTCTTGTTTAAATGTCCTCATCAGGGTGTTGAGGTAGTCTATCCAGATAGAGCTTCCATGGAGCACGTGATGTTACCAGCTATTAGTGCATTTAGGAAAGGGGACATGGAGGGCGATAAATCTATTGTGAATATAACTCCAGTTTCTACTTGTGTGGGCTGCCAATGCAATAATCCTTGCATCTTTTTTGAAAAACAGGGAGGCACTTTCCGGCTACATATAAAATGAAACCACATACAATATCCAGGCAGAAGCCAAAGCAGAAAAAAGGTCCGAAATAACAAGCTACGAGCTAGGAAAGACCAGAGCAAAATCTAAGTTTTAACTGACAAACAGTCGGCAACACTAAGAGAAGGAAAACCAGTCCCAATTTATTACAATTCAGGGCCCATCACATGAGAGAAAGAGCTTTGCAGAGGCTGGATAGCTTCGGTCGCTTTGCTGATGATGGAGACCAGGAGATGTCCAGGGGCGATGCAAGGCTCAGAGTAACTTGTTTTGCAGGCGGCCAGCCGACTCCCTTGGGGGATCTGTAGAACTGTTGCCGGGGATCTTCAATATGGAGCTTGTCCAAAGAATGTTCCAGCATCAGTGGGGGTAGCTCAGCGATCTTTAACCACTTAGAATCAGGAGAGGTTCCCTCATGTAGTTCGAGAGGGAGTTGCAAACAACCTCCAATTCCAGCTTTGTATGATCCTTCGACAGAATCATCCAATGCCTGATAGTTTTCAAGATATTCCACCCCACCTACTTAGATTGTAGACCAAATGGTGTTACTGAAAATCATACTATTTCTAAATTTCCATGAACACCACATAGTAGCAGTACAAACAATGTTGATGGCAGAATTCTTATTATTAGAAACCCAAAATCTAGCTACAAATTCATAATTTGTACCTAAAGGTTTCTTAAAAAGGTCACTAATCATAGACCAAACTGCTCTGGCAACTGTGCAGTCATGAAACAAATGATGAACAGATTCATCCTCTGCAGAAAACAGTCCAGAAGTTCAATGATATGCGTCTTCCTAAGATTATCTCTAGTCATATGTTTATTATGGGAGAGCAACCATAGGAAGATATGAATTTTAGGAGGTACAACTAATTTCCACATAGCAGGGAGATAAACATGTTGCACCTCTAAAGTTGATTACATGATAAAGAGAACTAGTACTATATTGACCTTTGTTTTCTAATTGCCAAACTAAAGAATTAGTGTCATCCTGGAAAGATATACTACTAGCTATATCAACAAGTTGGAACAATTGCTCCATCATCCAATCATTAAAGATCCTTCCAAATGTAAACCTCAACTAATTAGCATCCCAAGCATGCTTTACAGTTTTAGAGGGCTCATTACATATATGTAAAGGTCCCAAAACTGAACAGCTAAAGGTGAAGTACCAAACCAAGTATCTTCCCAAAATCTAACTTTAGCCCCATCTCCAATCTGCCATCTATATCCAAATTTAATGGATTTAATGACAGTTAAGACCCCCTTCTAGAATCTGGTGACATTTAGGCTAGAGCTAGTGAAAATATCACGATGACCTTGTAGGTATCTTGCTTGATGACGACCCGTGGCTCAAGAAATGTGTCGACCTACTGCTCAAGAAATGTGTCGACCTGCTGGATGCTTTGGTCAGGAGACCCTTAAGTGCACAAGCACAATCAGATCATGATATGCTTTCAGGCTAGTCCTTGTTCCTCTTCTAGTTTGCCAGTGGTAGTCGTTTGCAGTTGAGTGTCACTGAGCACGCATGTAAATTTGGAGGCTGGGAGAAGAAATCACCATGTCAATATCATCACTAGTTGAGAACAACAGTACACACTGAAATCTAGAGTATAATACTTATGCTGTGCTTGCAAGTCAACGAAGAGGCCCACTCCGTCTCTCCGTTCGCAAATTTGGATTTTGTCTTTTTTTTTCCTTGTCTGTGGCATGGCTGCTCTAGAGAAAATTCAAGGAAGAATCTAGAAATCAAAATAGCTGATGTGATGTTTTGCTGGATCAGGTTGTAGATAGAGCAAATGAAGACATCGTGGAATCTAAACTGCACAAAAGCAGCACCCTAGCTTTTCGTTTTCTAGATAATGAGTTAAGAAGTGAATATCACAACGTTCAGGTTTTGCATCCTCATTAGAAATGGTGCAGTTCCTCCATAATCTGGTGAAACACGATGCTACCGCTGCACCATTTCATTTCAAACTCTGCGAAGTATTCATCCATTCCAGAGAATCTTCAATTTATATTTCATTGCTTTTGGATTCCGGAGCATGTAACACCGGTATCGTCAGTGATGATGCTACCATTTGACCTGGTATAGCTCTGTGGGCCTGCTGCTGGTATTCCATAGAATCTGATTATTGTTGTGGAGGTGCTTGGAGGGAATGAATATATGTTCTGTACACATGTAGGATTGTAAAAAGGTGTGCATGATGAGTGAGCAAATGGTTCAGGCTGCTTGCACGCCTTGCACCAATCAAGAGACAAAAAGAAACACACACACACACACACACACACTGGTTGGATTTTGCTCAGGGTAAGCGAGTCACCACTAGTAAGGCCAAAGACCAGCAAACCAAAACCTGTGCAGGCAAGCACCAAGTAGTAGAGAATACCATGTGATATATATTCTGATGCTTCGTGACCCCCTTCCTCTCGCTCTCTCGCCCCCACACACTTCAGAAGATGTGCTCACATACACGCACACCGTCCATGATGTTTTAGATATAGACATGCATGTTTTACACCCTGCAGCTTTGACCATTACTTTACATATATAAACATGTTAGTGAAAAACTAATTAACTACTCATTGTATGTATACTCATGGAAGAAAGATCATGACAAATCTAATAGTAGTAATATTTTTCCATATGACCAATTTCGATATTTGTTTTCGAATTACACCCATTTGTAAACTTACGTACCAAGCTATATTTTTTTTACTCTCTTCTATTCTACTATTAGGGCATGCAGCAGTGTGTCCACATGTATATATGTAGTCGTTTTTTGATAGCATGTATAAATGTAGTCTGTGAGTATGTATGTGGTGCTGGCGTGGCATTTGAGACTGAAGTGGTAATAATCCTGTGCATCTCGATTGTCTTGCTTTTTCGAGTAAAGCAGGGCCATGATTGCTCCCGGAATCTCTCTATCTCGCGCGCGCGGCGACTAAAGGTTTTCGAAGAAACATTCGCTTGTGGCTGAGTGAATTCGCTGTCGCCTCTGTGCTCCCTGGGCTTTGCATATGCCGTAAGCAATGAGCGGGCACAAGCAAGGCATCTATATATGGATAGATATCGGCTTATGCAGCAACAGTCTAATGATTAGGAACAATTAATCTCACACACAGGAGTTCACTCAAAAGTTGGTGCACAAATGAAGCCAAACTGGAATTTTCTCTTTCTTTTACTGAAAAAGGAAAAATCGGATATTGGTCCTCAGCCAAACACACGCGCACACGTACACGTTTGTGCCCACTTATCTCCCTTTTCTGAGCCGCTCTTCCACATGACTAAACCCTCAGGTTGGTGAAGGTTTTTCTTTAGGAGAAAAAAAAAAGGAAAAATCCTTGAGGGCTCGTGATTGTTCTTTGCTCCAATAATACTTCCATTTTTTAATTTTCTCTTCAGGCCTGTCTTCTTAACCTGCAGAGGAAGTAAATAAATATAAGAATTGGATTAGATGAGATCACATATAGCACTAGACCAGTTTGTCACTGTCAGGTGTAAATATGTGCCATCATAGCAAAAAGAAAAGGTGTCAATGTGCCCTCGTCGCAAAAAAAAAGAGTGTAAATGTGCCGTGGGATGGGTTGAATATATTCACAGGAGATGAGCTTACCATAGTATGATTTGGGCGCATTGCAGCGGAAGCACTCGGTTCTGTTGGCGTAGTTTTGCACGTTACAATCCAGTCTGCATCGCCAAAACACGTCGTTAATTTTCTTTTCAGGCCTGTCTTGCATGCATGCACATATGCAGCTAGCTGCATTCCTTGGAAAGCTTTAATCTAGGCAGTGGAGCATAGCCGATTAGCTAGTGCAGGAGGTAGATAGGGGCCGGAGGCAGACGAACCTGGGGCAGATCCAGTCGCCAGCCTTCCAGCCGGCCTGGCCGGCGGCGTTGAACCCCCAGTTCTGCGCCACGGCGGCGGAGTCTGTCTTTGCGGCGCCGCACTTGAAGCAGCTGGCGCGATTGGCGTAGTTGTTGACGCCGCAGCAGCCGCAGTACCAATCGCCGGGCTTGACCTCCCAGCTGCCGCCCATGGCCGCGTAGTCCGCCCGCTCAGCACCCAGCTTTGCCTCGCCGCACCGCTGGCAAGCGTCCCGTTTGCAGAAGTTGAGGTACTGGCACGACCTGCAACTCCAGTCACCCGGCTTCCTGCTCATCATCACCTTCTCCATCGCTATTGATCGGAAATGGATCCTTGTATCTATCTATCAAACCAGTCAATCTAGTGTGCGTCTAGTCTAGCTAGCTAGCAATCTAACCCAAGGAGAAGGTGATGAGATGATGAGCTAGCCCTTGTAGCTTAGCTTGTGTTGGTTGGATGGCTGGGTTGGTTTGGAGATGGGAGGTGGAGCGGTCTTTTATATACGGTTTGGTGCTGCACCAGGAGGAGACGGGAGGAGAGGGGAGCTGGCTAGCTTAGGCCAGTTAGTTGGGGCCCAAGTAAAGCCGGACGGAAAGGTTGCATTATTGTTTCTTCTTGCTCCACCTCCATGCAGATGCAGGCCTAGGCTGAGTGAGTGTGTGCGCTCTGCTCGCTAGCTGTCTATCTGGCTCATGCATCATGCCATGCATCCCCCCTTTTTTCAGTTCTCACAGCAACTGGGGAATCTCCACGATTGATGGGCCTCTCCATGCTCTGCAAGCTAGAGATCACTGTGCTGTGCTGTGCTGTGTGAGCGGGGAGTTCCCGCCTCCTCCGGTCTCCAGCTTCATCAGGCAAATCTCTCGTCTTCTCTTTCCTTAGTTTTATTCTTGTGTGTTACTTTTTTTTTTTTTTTTGCGAGGAAAACTTCCAATCTATTCATCAACAGTCAAGATAGTACAAAGAACACCAGAAGTAAAAAATACATCCAGGTCCATAGACCACCTAGCGACGACTACAAGCACTGATGCGAGCCGAAGGCGCGCCGCCGTCATCGCCCCTCCATCATAGGAGCCGGGCAAACCTTGTTGTAGTAGACAGTCGGGAAGTCGTCGTGCTAAGGCCCCATAGGACCAGCGCACCAGAACAGCAACCGCCGCCGATGAAGAGAAGAGTAGATCGGAAGTATCCAACCTGTAGACACACGGACACAGACGAACGAAGACCGGATCCACATGGATCCACCGAAGACAAACGCCGACCGAATCCAATGAGATCCGCCGGAGACAAACCTCCACACACCCTCCGACAATGCTAGAAACACCATCGGAACGGGGGCTAGGTGGGGAGGACCTTATTCCATCTGCAGAGAGCCGCCTCCGCCTTGCATCTCTGAGTAGGACACAAACCCTAACAAAACTTGAAAAAACATCAGAAAGCGAAACCCTCCCGTCGGCAAAGACCGGGATCCACCTCGCCTCCATGGCCCTAAGACCACATAAGACGAGATAGATCGGCCAGCCGACGGGAGGCAGGAGAAACCCTAGCCTTGTGCTAGGGTACGAGCGGCGGCGGCTGTGTGTTACTTAGTTTTCCTTTATTCGCGAAAAGGCCAAAGGCCATATATTAGATAGTACAAACTCTCACAAAAACAATCTTACAAAAATTGAAACAAGCATCCAAATTTTGGGGTGCCGAAGTCTTCTTCCACCTGCATCCACCGACAGTGCGCCCTCAGCAAACTCGTGGCAACCTCTAAATCTCCTTCTCAACGAAACAAACTTTTTAAAACCCAGGAGCTTGTACAAGCAGCGTCCGAGAAGTCGTCGATGTAAAGCAGAAGATGACGACGTCTGCGATCTGTGTAGCAAATCGCCGCCCCGAAGAAGTAAACGTCGAGGAAGTCCTGTAGAACAACCCAATTCCTGCCGGGCAGAACATAAATATCACGCGCTCCCCAACAGGCCGAGAATGGCCAACCTTCGTAGTTGGTGAAGATATTAGAAGTTTAATCTTCACTCATAAGTATTTAGATCCTTAGCTGAAATAAATAGTAGTTTGAAGGTATGCCAACAAAAAAATCTGTAGATCTTCAGGAGGGTGCATATATGAGAGTATTGTGCACAGTCGAGATTTAACGTTATTACATAAACATATTTAGGCCTGGACGTCAAAGGTTACACGAGATTTGGGTGACGGTGTGGGGCCTGTCTGGTAATTGTAATCTAGTACTATTTCAATCGAGAGCGTGACAAACAAAGAAACACATGGAAAGTGCCCTTCTAATCCCAGGCTCAAATACTCCTTTATGAACAGTAACATTAAAACAAATAAAAATCTGATTTTTTTTGCCAACAAGCAGTGCTTAGTTTTCTTCATTCGTGCATATTTTAGTTGTGAAACCTCGTTCGTGGAGGTCTGGCAAAAATAACAAAATCAGCACTCCAACATGCTTTAAAAAAATAGTCTTTTTGAAGCATCGATTTTGTTTTCTCTTGCCCAGAGCATTAAATAAGTTTTTTCTTTGTGGATTTTTTTTCACGTAAGTAGAACATTCAACGGTGATTGTTACCAAAAAAATTTCAGAATGTTTTTTTTAAAATTTTAGCATTCACGAGGGTGCATTTGAGACGGGAGCAGAAACTCCACGTCCAAAACGCATTCAGTATTTGAATCTGATAAATAGATGTGCACAAGTTTTTACAGCACAACTAGCTAGTTGGTTGAGTTTATAAGTTTACTGTGTATTCCCCTTAGATGAAACAAATAGTGTAGTGCAAAAAAAATAAAAAATACAGCGACTACCGCGAAGGTGTATGATGTGGGTGAAGTATTGTAGTGCAATATCGAGGTTTAACATTTTATGAACATGAATATTTTTGTTTCGCAAAAAAAACATGAATATTTTGGCTCAGGCCTCGACAGATTATGAAAGTTATTTTACGTGGAATTACTAATATTTTTAAAAATATTGACCAAACTTTGAATTTCAACTGAATTTAGGCTGAAATTTTGATATAAAAATATTTCATACCAACGAAAATTTCACCAAAACTTCGTTAAACTTTTGAAGCTAAGACTCCCCAAGTTTCAAGTTATTCTCCAAATCCAACCTCTGTAGGAATTATTTTATTTCTGTATTTATGGCTCATAGTTTTGTGGTAAAAGTTGATATCATCGTACTCCCTCCATCCGGAAATACTTGTCGAAGAAATGGATGTATCTACAGAGGCGGAGACAGGGGATGCGGGCAGGGGTCAGACACCCCCCATCGCCTCGCCCCCCCCCCCTCCCCCCACCCCCACCCCCCCCCCCCCCCCCCCCCCCCCAATAGGTTTTAGTAGTAGTAGTTTAGACATATATATACGTCTATTTAGCGCTAATGGCCTAGCATGCCAACTTCCCAGCCCAAAGGCCCAAAGGCGTCAGCAAAAAAGGATTACATCCAGCCGTTAGATCGAGTAGTTAATTCCCTATCCTTTCCCATAATTACGTTCGTGGCGTCTAGGTCTGCTAGCTCCGTACGTTCTTGCGCCGTCGCCCGTCGCGGCGTCGCTTCTCGCTTCTTCCGCCGTCGCCCGTCGCGGCGCCGCTTCTCGCTTCTTCCGCCGTTGTGGTTGTGGCACAGCCGCACAGGGCAGAGGGTAGTACACTCCCATGGCAATTGAATCTATGAGACAGATCACAACTACTGGTCTGTAACACCGGCGTCATACATCAACGGATAGACTTCGAAGGAATCAAGGTACGCCGCTGGTAAATAATAATCCATGTGAATCAGTACAATTCGTTTCAAACCAATGATTTATTTTACTAATTAGGCAATAATGTAATTTAGAAATCTGATTTCACTTCCTGTTACTATTATTTAATGGAAAATAGATTCATTTTACAAGCTCAATTGCTTCGAGCTCAAATATCACGAATACAAATCCACTTGAGGAGCAACTTATTCTACATGATAAGTCAATCTCATGTTATTCCCAAACATATGTTTTCATTCATATCAATTCTACTTTTGAGACTATATTTTTGTGTTGTGTCTCTGAAACGATTATTATCTTTCTCGCACCCCCTATGTCTAAATCCTGGCTCCGCCCCTGTGTATCTAGATGTATTTTAGTTCTAAATACATCCTTTTTTATTTAATTCTCCAACAAATATTCTCGTACGGAGGGAGTACAAGTTAAAGTGTTGGTTTTATATAATTTGAAAATGATTTTTCAGTTCGGAAGTCTTAATTTCAAAGTTGAAAACCGCGATGTTTGAGCTTAAGGTTCTAGGCTTTGTAGCTGAAAGCCTTCTTCATTTCTCAAAGTTGAAAGTTTTAAATTCCTGACTACAAACTCGTGATTTCCTGTTTGAAAGCTTTTGTCAAGACACCCGTTGAAAGTGTCACCAGAAGCTTTCACCCTGCTGAAACTAGTAAAGCTATTATTTCCCATTGAAAGTTCATTTTCTTCCTTTGGATGACCTTGCCGGTAGTACAGTGGTGTGGGGAGGGGGAGGAACTCTATGTTCATGACTCTGCGGTAAACCAAAATATCTGGAAACACATTTTTCTAGATCCACTCATGAATATATTACACAATATTCATAAAAATCATAAAATGAACTACATTGGCATAGCGGTAGTTATTTACTTATTTTTCAAGGAAAGTGCTCGTCATTTCTTAACACCTTGTTACACAAACTCCATACTGTTTTTTTTTTTTAACTCATAACTTTGACCAAACTAAGTTTGTACAATTGTATTCTGCCAGTTTCAACACGCAGGATGGAACTGCACCGACACACACCTGAACAAGACCCATTCTTACTAATCTTTGCTAAACTACAAGCCACTTTATTTGCATTTATGCTAATATTAACAATCCAAAAATCGGCAGAGATCCATAGCCACCATCTTGAAGCCCATGTTTCTCATGTAAAGGCAGTACGACGTTTCCAAAATAATAGGCAGCCAAAACTGGGATCCATACAAAATCCTCAGATTGCACGCCTGAAGCTACTCCTCCTCCACTGATGTGCAGATTGGGACAACAGCCCCAACAGATTTTCAGACCCGGCTAGAAATATCCCTCACCACCCCACCAGTTGTGCCTGAAGATGAGCGAGGATCGAAGCTAGCATCAAATTTTACCTTATTCCATCAGGCTTGAGGGGGCTTCCATACTGCAGCCGATCTTGCATGAGTCTGTATACCACTCCGCACTCTCATAGGCTCTCTATTTCTCTCAACTTTCATGGAGAATGCTTTTCATACAATTTCTCACAACATGCACACATCCAACTTCATCAACCCAACTACTTTTATTTCCCTCAACATTCATGAGAAATACTACTTATATTCTATAATTTTTTACAACTATATAACAATCATATGCAATAGATCATATGTATTTGTAGTCTTCATCCTCATATTTAAATTTCAAACAACCAAATCTCATCAAAATAATATAATGGAACCGATTCCTGCAGCAACACGTGAAGTATCATCTAGTATGCAAGAAGGCTCAGCCTTCGACGAGGTTTTTTCAAAAAAAGAAAAAACTTTGACCAAATTTTCTACGAGCACAATGTTTCTGAATAGGCTAGTAATTTCAAGATAGATCTAGTATTCTCAGCGTAGTGCTGTTCTCTTTTTATATTATTCATGAAAGTCTAAAAATGTTTTTTTTGTGGAGTGTCTAAAAATGTTTATTGACATAGTACATCGTAACTCAAAAGGAGTAAAAGCCAAGCTTAAAACCTCCTGGAAACTTTAAATGGACCCAATTATTCATGCTCGTATTTCATCACATAATGTACAGCTGGCAATGTTTTGGTTTCGAATGAATACATACTTGAGATGTACATCTTATTTTTCTTTTGTCGTTTTAGAAATCACCGCATACACACTTTTGAGTACTATCATTTGTCTTTACTTAGTTAAGTACTCCCTCCATCCCAAAATGTAAGAGTACATTTTGGGACCGAGGGAGTATATTGGAAATATGTTCATAACCTTCAAGCTCCACATCCAACCATTAGCCACACGAGGACGGTAGAGGCTGAAATGGAGATGTGTTGAGCTTGCGCATGTGGTGCAGCACAACATTTGATGCTCGAAGCTAGGCCTGAGACGATGAGCCCCACTTCAAATTATACCTGTGGGGGCTAGCTTTATGTGATTCCCACAGCTCCTCCATATCTCATACCCTTTCCAGGAAAGGGCCCCCTGACCCTGATGGCAAAGCTCCTCTAGCGTCAAAATGTTGTAACACGGGAAAGCTAGCTAGGCTAGACTATGCAAGGAAGGTCTTATGTGGGGGTTGCATATTCTCTCTAGCCACAATTATGGATGCAGGTCCATCCCCAAGGGTTTGATGCCCCTCCTCCCATCCTGTAATGTCCACACAATCTCACAGGATATAGCTAATACCCATATTGAGATGCATGCATATTGAGAATTATACAGCGTTTATTTCATATTCCTCACAAACAAGATGATACCTGTGAAATTATTCCCCGCCGAGCGTATGTATAGACGGCGCGATCGCAAAAAAAAAGGGGCGATGTGCATTAATTCATGCAGATCGATCTGTCCCTTTGGTTAAAGCGCTAGCTTCTACAGCAACTCATTCGTTTCGCCCACTCGTTCGCCCATGTACACACTGGCATCTCTACATGTCACCATGCCTCTCGGGCGTGTACGTGTAAGGGAATCAAATCTTTCAACTCCGCCTGTCGGAAGGAAGAGATAGATGGATGCATCCATCTCCATCGTTCTCTCTTTGAGAGCCAATTTGGTTTGCCCCCGCTCCCTGATTTAAAGCTTCAACTCAGCCACTTCAGACTTGATTTTGACTGCGCGCGCGTTTCCTCTCGTTCCCCAGTGCCATATGCGTTGGATTCTCTTTGCGGTCGGGCAGCCTGAAAAGATCTTGAGATGGGTGAGAATAGATAATTAAAGGAAGTCGTTGATATCGGATTGGACATTCGCTTCTGAGGACAGGATTCTAAAGTTCAATGTGTATTATATTGGATGTCGCTCTTGGCAGAAAATTTACACGACATATATATAAACTCTAGATGATGCCCCGCGCATTGTTGCAGAAACTTTGTTAAAATAAATGCATAAATAGTTGCTACAAAATAACTAAAACTAATATAAACTAAATATATGTTTAAAAAACAATTAAAAATATGAAGCATATAAAAAGAGATTTTTTTCTTCAAAATTGTAGTCAAATAATGTCAAAATGTGAAGGATGCACTACATAAGTATATGCAGTCGCTCAACACATATACTTTCAACACAAAATGTAATAGAAAATAATAATTTAGGACTAACATGCATGTATTGCTGATGTGGCAGCGCTGCAATCATAAACTAGTTAATGCAAAAGGTGTAACTTGTAACTAACATGCATGACTTGCTTATGTAGCATACTTGCATATCTAGCAAAAATAGATAGTGGGTAATAGCTATTTAGAAGGTGTAACTTGTAAGTTGTAACTTACATGCATGACTTGCTTATGTGGCATATTTGCATGTCTAGCAAAAAGAGATAGTGAGTTGTAACTATTTAGAGTAAATAGCATAAAACTACTACAATTCGGGCTAGGGTTTCAAAAAACTACCGATTTTTTTTCCGCTGATAACTACCAAGTCAGGGGTCGGCTGTTTCAAAAAACCCAAATCCACTAGTAGAAAAAGGGATATTAGTCCCGGTTCGTAAGGGCCTTTAGTCCCGGTTGGGCAACCGGGACTAAGAAATCAGGACTAAAGGCCCCTCTTTTTAGTCCTGGTTGTGTTACGAACCGGGACTAAAGGGGCTCCACGTGGCCGCTGTGAAGCGCTCAGGCAGGAGGACTTTTAGTCCCGGTTGGTGGTTGGTAACACCAACCGGGACTAAAGGCCGCCACGCGTCAGGCGCTGCCAAGCGCTGGGGTTTAGGGTTTTGGAGGGTTTAGGGGTTTTATTTTGTGTTTCCCTTTTCTTTTTGTGTTTACCATTCAATTCTTTTTCATTTAGGGTTTTCATTTTTATTTTATGTTTTCTATTCAACTCGACGCTACTACATATAGCAATGAAGGAACCATTACACAACATCGTCATGAATATAGAGAAGTGACCTCTTTCTCCGTGCTTGGTCGAACAACAAGTTTTCGTATATATATTCGACGCTACTACATATAGTACACGTTCATGCATATATACAATATAATATCTCTTACGATCCCTAATATCTAATTACCAAAATTCCCTACCAATTCCCGATGGTATTCTCCGGTTTTAGATATGACCTCTTCAAGTAAGAATCCCGCCAATTCCTCTTGAATTGCTCGTACGCGATCCTTTGGTAGGAGATCGTCCCGCATCCGTTCGATCTAATTTAAAGAAGGGGGTCAATATATATGAATGAAACTCAACACAATTGATGGTAATAAAATAAAATTGTGAATATTGTTTACGTACTCGAAGTTGTTCTAAAATTCTGCCCTTCTCACAGGTCGTCTGGCGAATGAACTCGCAAACGTAGTATCCACATAAATTATTCCCGTCTCCCTGCCTCAAGCACTTTACGAGAATAGAGTTCAATCAAAATAATAATCAAGCATGATAATGGTATTGAAACTAGAATCAAAGAGATGCGTGGACCTAGCTAGTACTACTTACATTGAGTTGTCGAAATTGCAGCTCCTCTTTCCATTCACCCCTAACCTTCTTGGTGAATCGTTTCCAAACCCTGCCCGGCAAAGAAAATGAATAAAGGAGTTATTAATTACTTGATATCAGGAAATGAACGAAAGTTGCCGATATAGTGCGATAATGATTGAAATTACCTCTGGAGCATTTCACTCAGGTCCGCCCACATCTTAGGGTCTTTACGTTTCGAGTCCATGACAAGTACTACTCCTTCGTCAACCTGAATGACTAGCAGAATAAAGTGGAACCTGCGCACGCATAACTCATCAATTACACTTAACATCGAGTAAGCGAAACAGAATGTGTACAAGACAGTAACACTCACATGAAGTTGTAAGGAAATAGTATTTCCCTTCTGGTTTGTTGTTTAATTAACGCCCTTAGCAAGTTATCCTCTGTTTCCTTGGCGTTGTTTTTTACCGTATATTCATGTATGTTATTTGGGTTAATGAACCCAATGTCATAGATTTGTCCTCTTTTGCATTCGAGAATCTTCATTCTGCATAATATAGTGAGGATAATTATACATGCAATGAACGAGCTGAGCTAGAGACTTAATTACAGAAATAATACTTACAGACAATAGCAACCGACGATAGATTTGTCGATAGCGTCTTGATTGTATAACTGAAATAGTTCGTCAAATTCAATGTTTATCTCGTCGTTTCCACTGAAGTAATGCTCATCTCTAATTCCCACCATGAGCCAGTTGCTCCCTTCCTTTGAGGCTTCCATGTACCACTCATGCAATCTTCGCATTTGTGTTGGTAGAAGCCGGACCTCCTCAGGTCTGATGAGAGGCTTCCCGTGCTGGTATCTGTATGCTAAATCAGCCGTGGGGAACTGGCCTAAGTATTGAGCAAGAGTGAAACCAAGATCATGGGCCGCTACCTCTGGATCATAATCGATATCGGAAAACACGTTGAGCGGGGGGGCACGATTGTTTTTCTGTTCTCCGAGCTGGGGAATTATTTTTCCCCTTGCACTACTACTTCCCGACCGCTGCACATGTTCTTTATGTGACTTCATAATAGAGCGGTCATAATTTGATGGCAGCGAATGCGGTGGTCGCGTAAGGTTTTCCAGAAAGTGCTTCGCTTTTGTCGGATCTATTTTCTCCTTTGGCTCGGGCCGTTTCGGTGCAAGCTGGCGTTTCACATCGGCATCCACGACCTTCTTGGTTTCCTCATCAGTCAGTTCGTATGGTAACTTGGCAGGAGCCTCCTTGACGCTGTTCCTTGTACCTGCTCTGGATTTCTTCGCAGTTGTAGTACTAGCCGCCGGAGCGACGGTTCTCTTCCGCTTATCCACCCGGGGCTGAGGCGGCGGAATCTGCTGACGCGGCTGAGACGGCAGAGGCGGCAGAGGCGGCGGAGTCTGCTGAGGCGGCGGAGACGGCTGAGGCGGCGGAGTCTGCTGATGCGGCGGAGACGGCTGAGGCGGCGGAGTCTGCTGAGGCGGCGGAGACGGCTGAGGCGGCGGAGATAGAGCTGGATTGCTACTCTGAGGAGTCGATAGCCTTGGCATCCAATGTGGAAGCACGATGTGTTCCTTTTTCCATAGAATGGTACTTTTTCTGGCATCTCCCAGTTTAGTCTCCCTTCACCTGTAGGGAAGTCAAGCTCCAGCTGCTCAAATCCCTTGATAACTTCATCCACCCCGACAACAGCATAGCCATCTGGAATCTGAGAGCAATGGTAAGTTCCATTACGTACATGAGGTAAGGCAGAGCCGACCGCCACCTTCACGGATATGTTCATGCATTTCACATGTAGCTCACAATTTTCCCTCTGCGTGATATCATCCACGGGGTAGCGAGGAGCCGTGATATCATCTATGGGCCGAACGAGCTCCGTGGAAGCCACGCTGCTTTTTCGCTGAGATGGTGGGCCGGCAGTATCGAATGCAGGATCTTCGTGCCGCTGAGATGGGCCGGTAGCTTGCTGGCTGGTAAGTGCCTCTATTTGCTTCTGCTGCCACGCTAATTTTTCTTCTATCTGCTGCAGCCGGTCTGCATGCTGTTTCTTTTTTCTCCCTCGGCTTCTATAAGTGTCACTGCAGTCGGGAAACCCAATCCTCCACGGAACGGAGCCTGATGTGCCTCGTGTTCGTCCACTGTGTTCAGCATTCTCGAGGGCACGTGTCAGCTCGTCGTTCTCTCTGTCGGGATTGAACTTCCCGTCCTGCACGTCCTTCATTGCAGCTTTAAGGGCTTTGAGGGGTGTTGCAAGTTGATCTTTTGTAAAAATACACTTCCCTGTTTCTGGATCCAACTTCCCCCCATGCTCGTAGAACCAAGTCTTTGCCCGTTCGGCCCACTCCAATGCCTCTGGATCGATCCCTTTATCAATCAGGTCGTTCTCAGTTTTCTCCCACTTAGGCCTGGCAACCTTGTAGCCACCTGACCCCATAACATGGTGATATTCCTTCTTTGCAGCATTTTGCTTATTTATTTTTGACCTTTTCTTAGCTTCATCCGATGTCTTGTACTCCACAAATGCGTCCCAGTGATCTTTTATCTTCTCATATGCTCCGGTGAATGTTGGAGTCTTGTTTTTCAGGACATAGTCTTGGTGCAATCTTTTCTTTCAGTTGCAGAATTGTGCGGCCATCTTCTTAAGAGTCCACGCCTTGACTTTTCGCTCTATAACTTTGTTATTTGGATCCACCTCTGGCGGTAGGGTGAAATTTTTCATGAGCGTATTCCAAAGCATTTCTTTGGATCTATCGTCGACATAAGTAACTCCATCCGCCTTTGGCTTATTCCATTCTCGAATGGTGATCGGGATGCTGTCCCTAACAATAACTCCGCACTGACTTACAAATGCTTTTGCGTTCTGTGCGGGACCAATCGGTTTGCCATCTTCAGCGACTTCTTCGATCTTGAACCTTTCATTATCGCCCAACCTTTTTTTCGGGCCTCGTTTCTTTATAGAAGATTGGCTCGATCCGGAGGGCTAAAAGAAGAAAGAAGCATTAATATATGTATATACAAATCAATTAATGCATCTAGTCATCAGAGGCTTAACTAATATACCTCGCCGGACTTTGTAATAATTAAGGTTCCAACATCGGAGCCGTCATCTTCTCCCTCCATTCCCTCACCGGAGCCGTCATCTTCTCCCTCTATTCCCTCATCGGAGTCGTTCAGAAACTGTGAGGTGATATCATCTCCGTCGCGGATTATTTCCCCCAACATGTCTTCTTGTTCTTCGTCTCTGCCGTGTTCCATAGTTTCTGCAAAGACTTGCAAGTTATTTCAATGCTATAAACAAATTATTAAAACAAATTCACATTTCCATGTCTATTTGCATCTCGATTAAAAAAATCACATTATTAAAACAAATTCACATAATATCACTAATACATCTCGAATAATCCAGTTGCAACAATAATATTATCATATAATATCACTAATACATCTCGAATAATCCAGTTAATGCAACAATAATATCACATAATATCACTAATACATCTCGCCCAATCAAACTGGACGTCGACTCGCGGTTCCTGAGCCGCGGGCGGTGAACACCCAAACAGAAGGAACCATCACAGGATCATAGCTCGGGTGAGATCCCTCAAGAAACTGCCAGGTATTGGAGAACCTGACGTCCAACGCAACCATGTAGCGACGGACGTGCTCGTCCTCCTCCCTGACACGGCGACGTACCACCTCCTCGGGGGCCGGCTCCCTCTGCACCGCTAGTGGCCCACGCGTCCGCCACCAAAGAAGCTCCGGGTCGACGACGAGACCCCGATTCCTCACCAAGCTGCGCGCCCCGGAAGGTAGCACCTCCCAGTGCCAGCCCGGCGGAGCCCAGTCCCGGACATGGCGCCTCTCAAACTGGTTGTCGCCGCCGAGTCGACGACGAGGATGCGGGCCGGGCATCGTCGCCGAGAACAAATTCCTATGAAAACAAATCAGGTCTATTTCTCGTTCATTGTGAGACGTTGCTCCGGCTCGCCTTTATTTCATTGTTTGCATCAGATTTCTTTAATTTTTCTTTTTTTCTCTCACCACATGTCTATATTTTTTATACACCTATCAAATACACGATTCACATTTTTTATAATATATGTTTTAATACCAATTTTTATTCATACACATTGTACATTTTTGTATACATCTAAAACATTTTATACACATCTAAGTGATTAACTTTTTTCAAATAAATATCATTGAATTTTTTTTGAATGCTTGTTAAACATTTTTCAAATACACGTTAAATGTTTTATTCAAAAGATATAAAATATATCAACTTCTATAGTCTCAAATTTGCTTCATGATAAAATATATCAACTTCATTATAACTTGATCAACTTTAAAAGAATTTGACTTAGGACGATCCTAAAACTTTAATTATTTTGGAACGGGCAAATATCAATAAATCAAAACTAACATGTATTCTCAAAAAATAACTACTCCATTTGTTCACGTATAAGATGTTCTAACTTTTTCTTGAATCAAATGTATATAAGATGTTCACGTGTGGGCAGGCGGCGGCGATCAGGAGGAGACAGAGGGAGATGCAACAGACCTGCAGGTGATCCCGCAGCGCGTCGGAGGAGAGCGGCGCCGGCGGGCTCGGGCGGCGCGTGGAGGCCGGCGGCGGGAGCGGACGTCGAGGGCGCGCGCGCGTGGAGGAGCGCCGGCGCGGGCTCGGGCGGCGCGTGGAGGCCGGCGGCGGGAGCGGACGTCGAGGGCGCGGTCGGGCAGCCTGACGGCGTCGCGAGAGTGAGTTCTCCTGGCGGCGGCGATCTGTTTCGCGTGAAAATGGAGGAAGATTGGGGGGGGGGGGGGAGAAGGGGGCGGTTAAATACCGCGAGGCCTTTCGTCCCGGTTGGAGCCACCAACCGGGACGAAAGGGTGTTTAGTCCCGGTTGGTAGCTTCAACCGGGACTAAAGGTAGGCTAAAGCTATTTTTGGCCGCCGTCTTTCCTTCTCTTTTTGGTAAGAGCGTAGCTGGTAGGACCTTGATACTGCTTTGGTTGCATGCCGTCTTTTTCGTTCATACGTTGCTGGTCCTCCCGTGCCCCCGGTGTATCTTTTGTCTTCCCATACACGCCCAAGAAGCCTAGCAGGTTCACGCAAAGATTCTTCATCACGTGCATCACGTCGATTGCAGAGCGGACCTCTAGGACTTTCCAATAGGGTAGCTCCCAAAATATAGATTTCTTCTTCCACATGGGTGCGTGTCCGTTAGCGTCATTCGGAACAGATTGTCCGCCAGGACCCTTTCCAAAGATTACTTTTAAATCCTTGACCATATCAAATATATCATCACCAGTACGGTGGCCAGGCTTCTTCCGGTGATCTGCCTCACCTTTGAAATGCTTGCCTTTCTTTCTTAAGAGATGCCTGATCGGAAGAAATCGACGATGTCCCAGGTACACATTCTTCTTACATTTATCCAAATATATACTTTCAGTCTCATCTAAACAGTGCGTGCGTGCATTGTATCCCTTGTTTGTCTGTCCTGAAAGGTTACTAAGAGCAGGCCAATCATTGATGGTTACAAACAGCAACGCTCGTAGGTCAAATTCCTGCTGTTTGTGCTCATCCCACACACGTACACTTTTTATATCACGCAACTGTAAAAGTTCTTCAACTAATGGCCTTAGGTACACATCAATGTCGTTGCCGGGTTGCTTAGGGCCTTGGATGAGCACTGGCATCATAATGAACTTCCGCTTCATGCACAACCAAGGAGGAAGGTTATAGATACATAGAGTCACAGGCCAGGTGGTATGACTACTGCTCTGCTCCCCAAAAGGATTCATGCCATATGTACTTATACCAAACCATAAGTTCCTTGCGTCATCTGCAAACTCCGGCCACTTTCTCTCGATTTTTCTTCACTGCAACCCATCAGCGGGTACTCTCAACATCGCGTCTTTCTTACGGTCTTCTTTGTGCCATCGCAACAACTTGGCATGCTCTTTGTTTCTGAACAGACGTTTCAACCGTGGTATTATAGGAGCATGCCACATCACCTTGGCAGGAACCCTCTTCCTGGGGCGCTCGCCCTCAACATCACCAGGGTCATCTCGTCTGATCTTATACCGCAATGCACCGCATACCGGGCATGCATTCAAATTCTCGTATTCCTCACCGCAGTAGAGGATGCAGTCATTAGGGCATGCATGTATCTTCTGCACCTCTAATCCTAGAGGGCAGAGAACCTTCTTTGCTTCGTACGTACTGTCAGGCAATTCGTTATCCTTTGGAAGCTTCTTCTTCATTATTTTCAGTAACTTCTCAAATCCCTTGTCAGATAAACCATTCTCTGCCTTCCATTGCAGCAATTCCAGTGTGGTACCGAGCTTTGTGTTGCCATCTTCGCAATTTGGGTACAACAATTTTTTGTGATCCTCTAACATGCGCTCCAACTTCAACTTCTCCTTTTCACTTTCGCATTCTCTCTGTGCATCAACAATGGCCCGGCGAAGATCATCAGTGGGCACATCTGGTGCCTCTTGATCTTCAGCTTCCCCCGTTGCAGTATCACCGTATTCAGGGAAAATAGGATAGTTGTCATCATCCTCCCTCGTCTTCATTGTCTTCCATCATAACCCCTCTTTCTCCGTGCTTGGTCCAACAATTATAGCTGGGCATGAAACCGGACTGAAGCAGGTGGGTGTGAAGGATTTTCGAGGAAGAGTAATCCTTCTTATTCCGACAGACAACACATGGACAACACATAAAACCATTCAGACTGTTTGCCTGAGCCATACTGATAAAATTATGCAGGCCCGTAATGTACTCGGCCGTGCGTCGGTCACCGTACATCCATTGCCGATTCATCTACATTATATAATTAAGTATATCAAAAACCATTACAGAACATCATGAATAGAGAAATGACCAAATTAATACAAGTTCATCACATTAAAACCAAAGTACAGTAGTGATCAAATGTTATTACTGCAAAAATAAATACATAAAGTTCATACATAGTTCTCATAAAACAACATACAACTATCTAGAGCATCTAAAACATACATTGAAACTAACATACAACTATGTAAAACATTTAAATGCAACAACAAATGCGATCAAAATCGCAACTAAGGTAACAATTGATCCAACAGCATAATGATACCAAGCCTCTTTATCAATGGCATATTTTCTAATCTTTCTAATCTTCAAGCGCATTGCATCCATCTGGATCTTGTGTAGATCGACGACATCGGCAACATGCAACTCCAATTTCATCTTCTCTTCTTCAATTCTTTTCAATTTTTCTTTCAAATAATTGTTTTCTTTTTCAACTAATTTAACCTCTCGACAAGAGGGTCGGTTGGAATTTCCGGTTCACATACCTCCTAGATAAAAATATCTATGTCAAGTTGGTCGGCATAATTGTCATAAACACTAAATGAAACAAATAGTTATAAAATATAATATACCACATCCGAATCATAGACCGGACGAGAGCCGACGGGGGCGGATATCAAAACCATGGCACTATATAATAACAAACAATAATACAAGTAAGAAAATTATACAAGTAACTATCTAAATCATACAAGTAAGATTTAAAAAAAAAAGATAAGAACAAGAGGCTCACCACGGTGGTGCCAGCGACGAGATCGGCTCGGGCGATCGACGGCGGTGAGGACGGGGACGGGGACGGGACGGCACCCTAAACCACACCTACACATATGCAAACTAAGAAGTTAATTTGAGCACACACTAACACACACACTAATACTATACCACTAAGACACACCCTAGCACACAGTAACACACACTAGCTAATAGTAACACTAGATAACACACTAACTCACTAATAGTACCACTAACCACAAAATTGAGATACCTAATTAACAGTACCACACCTACACATGTGCAAACTAAGAAGTTAATTTGAGCTCAAATTGCATCTAAATCAAATAAACTCCCACATACACTCCTCCACTAAAACCCACAAATCACTCTACTTCTAGAGCATGAAATGAGCTAAACTAGCAATGAGAGATGAAATGATGAAGTTGCTAACCTTTTAGAACACTTGGATAGTTGGTGCACCGCCAAATCTAGACAAATCTTGGGGAAAATGGAGCTTGGAGGTTGAGCTTGGAGGAAGAACAGAGGAGAAGAATGGATTGTGTGGCTCGGGCACGATGACATATATGCAGGAAACCTTTAGTCCCGATTAGTCCCGGTTAGTGTACATCGACACATGCATTGTATCAATGACAGATGAAAGGATAAAGTTGCTAACCTCGATCGAGGAGGAAAGAAAGAGGAGAAAGCTTAAGTGTGGCTCGGGCACCTCATATCATGTTTGTTTTGTGTGAACTCAAGTGGCATCATGCTCTCAGGCATTTCATCGAGCACCTCTTGTGCATAGGAAGGGAAAACAAACTAGCACACACCTCCCACCTTCTATGAGGAAAAAACAGAGGAGAGGGCGGGCAGGGGCGAGGATATATATATATGCAAATTTTTAGTCCCGGTTGGGGTCTAAAACCGGGACTAAAGGGTATCGCGCCTGCCGCAACCCCTTTAGTCCCGGTTGGTGTCTGCAACCGGGACTAAAGGTCCCATTCGAACCGGGACTGATGCCTGCCGAGCCCCGTCCGGCGTCCTAGCCGCTCGAACCGGGACTAATGCTCACATTAGTCCCGGTTCGTAACGTGACCGGGACTATTGCTCCGATCCGGCTAGAACGAAAGCCCTGTTTTCTACTAGTGATCGTTGAGTGCTTATCAATTGATCACGATTATGACAGTTGGGGCCCACACGTAAGATAGCCGTTTGTTTGACCGTTTAGTTTGACCGTTAACTTACATGTGGGGCCCTTATTCTGTAAAAAAAATGAAAAAGCAATCAGGTACCTGTAAGTTTTTAAAAAAGCAATCGGGTCCCTGTATGTTTTCAGAAAAAGCAATCATGACAGACGCGCCCGCCCTGAGGAACGGCGCCGGCAGCTCGCCGGGCCGGCGGCCAGGTCGCGGGCCAGGCGAAAGGAGGTGCCGCCGCGTTCCTCGGCGCGAAGGCGGGGCTTCTCTAGGCGGGCGACGGGCTGGGTCCAGGCGGAGCTCCTTGCCGGCCGCTGCCGCTGCTCCTGGGCATGGCGCTCTGCCTTGCCTGTGCGGCCGCCGCCATGCCCTACCGTCATCTATGCGTCCGCCGCCAGGCCCAAGAAGAATGCAGCGGCCGCCGTCGCCGAGATGGCCAAGCACCTCACCTGCGGCCGCCGTCGACGCCTTCGCCGGCCTCCTCGAGCTCACCGCTGACGACGACGCGCACGGCCTGCGCCGCTGCTGGAGCGCGCACCTCCCGCCGCCGCGGACCAGGCCGGCCTCTGGTACGGCTGTCGGAAGGCCCTCGAGCAGCGCACCTCTGTTATGCCTCCTCGTCGCCACCTCCAACACCAGGAGCTCCGGCGAGCTCGTACCACGGCCATGGGGAGGCTGGCGAAGGGAGGGGAGGGTCTTCGCCGGCTAGGGAGGGGATGTGAGGGTCGCCTGCTCGGGAAGAGAGAGGGTCGCCGGCTCGGGAGAGAGATCACGGGAGGAGAGGAGAGATGACAGTAAGATCAGGAAGAGAGGAAGAAGAAGGGAAGAAGAAGAAAGAGAAGAGGAAGAGGAAGCTTACACGTGGGCCCCACATGTAAGTTAACGGTCAAACGAAACGGTCAAATAAACGGCTATCTAATTTGTGGGCCCCAACTGTCATAATCGTGATCAATTGCTAAGCACTCGGTGATTTGGGTTTTTTGAAACAGCCGACTCCTGACTTGGTAGTTATCAGCAGAAAAAAAAATCCGGTAATTTTTTGGAACCCTAACCCGAATTGTAGTAGTTTTATGCTATTTAGTCAACTATTTAGAAATAGAAGATTGGCGGCCGCAGGTGAAAACTTTGCTAGCTTTATGCTCTGAATCAGTTTGCGTGTCTATTTATGGATGGAAAAGATGGAACTTCTGAAACGCAGTCGGCTCTGCATCTATGAATTTGAGGTCATCTAATAATGGTGAGCCGCGACGGATAATGTACGATGACGTGGTTTGTTGTGCTTAGAACAACTCTAGAGTCGTTGTATTTGGCTGAATGCTATAGTAACCATCCGTACGACGTTCTTGAACTAAAAGATCGGTCTAGCAGAGTCTTCACCTTGCGCTCCATTGAAGCGCGCTACAAAATCGTCCTGAAGTCTCCCTATTGGAGGATGGTGGCGGAAATATAGAGCTATCGATCCACCAAATTTTGGCGCCAGGGACACTTCAGGACATGCGCGCTCTCCTGGCCGGCGGCGTGCACATCGTCGTGCCATTCTCATCACATGGCACTGCTCCTCGCCGCTAATCCTTTCCCGGCCCTAGCACACCTCGCCGCAGCCTTGCGTCTACTTTCAGCTGTCCGGCAGACTACCACCTTGGCACCATGTGAGCTCTATATGGTATGTCTCTGGCATCATTCCTCATTTTCCTGTTCACACGCCGACAGTCCACCATCACCAACTCTATCTCGTGGGCCAACCATTACACATCTCGCCCATCTGATCTCAACATATTCGACGATTTTCCCTAAGGTATATATTGCCCCAAATTTCTATATGTTTACTTGTCTAACTTCTCATATATTCGTGTAGATGACATAGGATTCACAATATCTATAGATGATGTCGGCGATAGACTAAGAGAATGATTTGTTGGATTCACAATAACTATATATATAAGGGCATTTCCAATGGCATCCCTCAAACTTCTCGCAAACGTCTGGGCGACTCAGTCTGGACGTTTTTTTGCCATCCAACGCGGTGCCACAAATGACCCTCGACGCGTCCGCGTGAATTCCCACAAATCGGCCACAAGCTAGCGGGAGGTTTGCGGGAGTCCGGACCTCCACCACATAGGACTCCGACACCCCCAGCCCACTCAAATCCCCTCTCCCAGACCACTTTTCCCCCACATGTCCCTTCCACTTTGCTTTGTATCCGCACCCTCCTGATCCTACGCCGCCACTGTACTGCTCCGTTCGCCTCCCAGGCCTTGCCGGATGCGCCTGCCCGCCTTGGACTACGCCGCCATCCACCCCGGATTCGTCCGCAGCCAGGTATCCAACGCCCCCTAGCGACGCCATCCATGCCGGATACCACACCCGGCAAGTGTTTCTACCAAATGTCATTGATCTTTTTTTTAACGTTCTCATTGTTTGTTTGGAGCAAACACGATGGCTGGGTACTCGGTGATGGATGATGAGTTGTTGTGCGATGCGTGGTTGGCCAGAAGTACGGACTTTATTTTTGAACTATTAGTATACTAGAATATTTGTATTATTTATGGATGAATTGTGCTACTGCTATTTTCTATAATTATTTTGAGTGCTCTGGACATAGGAAAGTAAATGAATAGAGATGAACATTTGATAAACGGGATTAGATGACGAGCTTCCATATGACGAATAGTGAATCTGATTTGCAGGATTGGAGATGCCCCAAGAGCTATGCTGCACCAGGGCAAAGGCTCAGACGAGGTGCGCCACCTGTCGAATTCCTAGTAGCATTTCGTGCAGATTCCCACTTCACGCATGTGGGGCTGTATATGTATCCTTAGAAAGAGAGAGATAGGGGAAAACTGAAATATTTAATTTATGGTTCATCATAGGTGTGGGGGCGTGGGGGCTTTGCACTTTTACAGCGCATGGGATGCGGCTGATCGATCGTGCATGGAAAGCACAAAGTGGGAAGCGAATAGCTTGCTTATGGAAAACAGGGTGTTTATGGGGTTAAGCCATCTCCAACGCCGACGCTCAAACCGTCCGCATCCGTTCGGACCGCGCTGTCCAGATGTGTTGCGTCATCCAACGCGGGTCTGCATCGGTCCGCTCGGCGGTCCAGACGTATTTTCTCCCGCAAACCAGAACCAAACGTGGGGGGTTTTGCGGGAGTCCGGACCGCTTCCAAGCCCGCTTCTGACCACACTGGCCCACCCAAACCCCCCACCCGCCCTTCCCGCGTTTTCCATCCCACGCGCCGTGCCGCATTCATGTCGGCGGACCGCTTCCAAGCCCGCTTCTGACCACACTGGCCCACCCAAACCCCCCACCCGCCCTTCCCGCGTTTTCCATCCCACGCGCCGTGCCGCATTCATGTCGGCCCAGAGCATGCAGCGCCCGACATTGATGCCGCGATTTGACCAGATAGGAGGGCGGCGCAGACGGACGTGACCTCTCGGGCGTCGCCGCTTCAATTTGGACGCCGCATCCCGAGGAACCAACTCCAGCCACTGCGCCCATTGAAGCGGGCTGACACCCCCTTCGCTTGGGCCTTGCCGCGGCTATTTAAGTCGTGCGTCAGCGACGGATAGAACCGCACTCCCCCTCCCCGAGCACCGCCCCCTTCCCTCCCCCGTCTCCGTGCCAGAGCCCCTCCTCCTCTCCGACCCCAGTTGAGGCGATGCCGAAGTCATGGTGCTCCGCGTCGGCAGGCGGAGTAGGCGGAAGCACCTCCTCCGAGTTCTTGGCGCCGCCGCCCACGCTCTCCGGGCCCGTCGGCCTCCACGGCGGCCGGCTCCTCCGCCAAGGAGGAGATCGTCATCTCCTCCGGTGACGAGGAGGACCAGGCGCCGCAGCAACCGCCGTAGCAGCCGCCCCGACTCCTCAAGGAGGCCGCTCTGACGGACGAAGATTTTGTCCATCAGATCGAGATAATGACGGAGCACTCGCTCTGTTACATGGGCCCGTCGCCGCCATCGCCGGCGCGCGTCAAGCAAGAGCCGCCGTCCCCGCCGCGCCACTGTGTGAAGCGCGAGCCGGCGTCCCCGCTCCGGCCCGTGAAGGACGAGCCGACCTCGCCCCAGCACAATCGCAGCGTCCAGATCGGACGCCGCGTGAAGGACGAGCCGTCGTTGCCCCCGCACCACCGCGGCGTCCAGATCGGACGCCGTTTCAAGGAGGAGCCGACGTCCCCGCCGCACAACCGGTACAGCCCGCATGGTCGCGCCATCGTCGCCGCCGCGCCGCCACCGCCTCGCCGTCAAGGAGGAGTTGCCGCCCGCGATCAAGAAGGCGCGTGGCTGCCTCCTCCACTACCTCGGAGGAGGCGGTTACGGCGGTGCCTCGGGCTCGAGGGTCGTCGTCTCCGAGGCGGAGCGCGCGGCGAGGCAGCAGACGAGGTACGACCGGCGCAATGCCGGTCGCCGCTCCGCGTTCGCCAAGAGCGACGTGGCACCGGACTGGATCCGCAACGACCCTGACCTCGCCGCCGCGTGGGCGCTCGACCGCTCCATGACTACCGCGGAGACGGCCACCAGGCGCCGCCGCCGCCTTGACGGCGAACTCGCCAAGATCGGCAAGGAGTGGTCACTTAGCGACTGCTCCGCCAATGCCGGTCGCGGCAAGGCCGCCGCCAGGGCTCCGAAGGCCACGCCGGTAGTGGCCGCGGCGGCACGCCACACAACGCAGCAGGAGGCGGAGCGGCTCCTCCGCGAGCGGCAGGCAGCCGCCGGACAAGGCTGCCGCGGTCCTCCAGCGTCGTTCCGCCGTTGGAGGGACCACGATGCGACGACGACGACGACGGCATCAACGGAGACGACTGTGCGGTAGGGCAGGGCGACCACGCTTACGAGGTGGTCGTCCGGTGTAGGGTTTGGATTTTTTTAGTTTTTTTTGTTAAACGGTCGAAATATCGACCTTTTATGTTATGTAAATTATGTCTAAACTTCAATGAAATCTGTCCGGTTTAAATGAATTTCGTCCGGTTAGTTTGAATTGTTTGCCAGATATATGCGGCTACGGTTGGATGGCGGCCTCCCGCATTCGTGTCCGCGGACTGGTCCCCTGTCCGTGGACGGATGCAGGAGGAAATTTGGGCGTTACCGTTGGAGATGCCCTTATATCCAAAAAGGAGATTAGCTTGTTTCTCTGGTCCTTTCATGTGTCCATCCATGTTCCAGTCCATTATTAATGACTTGCTACTTCTACAAGTCTCCAAGATCTCTCGGGAGATGAAGACTGCACAAGTACACAAACACATGTACTAACAGAAAACACATTGGTAAATGGGTAGCCTTAAACGTAAAACGAAAACTACTACTAGTCCGGAGTACGAACTAACGCATGAGTATTGAACAAGAATGGAAATAAATGATGTAATTTGACAATGCATAATACTCCCTCCGTACCGGTGTATAAGTCACATTACGAAAACCAAATAATCCCAAAACTTTTAGGCGCGTTGCATTAACTACGCACCTCGTTCCCTGTTTTTTGTCAAAAAAAAAAAAAAAATCAACCAATAGGAGACATGTAGCGTGTATGCATTCAATGACTTGAAACTACTTAGCACAATATGCAATGGTCAATTCTCTGCATGCAGTGGTATTAAGTAGTAAATAAATATCAAATTCACTTGTTTTCCCCTCACCTTGGTCACGGTGCACAACGTAAGATGACTAATACACACGTACGAAGGGAGTACTAAGGACGAAGCAAAGCTAGGACTCTCATCCAGAACACATATGATTAAGGGAATAATCAGGGCGGCGTGCATGATGTTGCAAATAAATGCAAAGGCCTTGCGACATGGAATGGGGATGGGGAATTGATCGAGAGGGCAAGAAATGAGATGCCCTCCCGGCTTTACTGATTGGGAATATATATAAAGATGCCCATTTGCAAGATCGATCCACCACGTTGGCTCCCTCCAACAGTGGGCTGAATTAAATGACGGGATGGTTTGTGTGACAGGCGCGTGCGGTCGAGTTGATTATGCGTGCCTGCGTGTGCGCCCGCGCTTGTATGGTATCCTGTGCTGGGCCTGGTTGACCTCTCTCCCTTAGCTTTTCTCCTATGGCCTCGATCCCTTCTTCGCTCCATTATTGCTGGACATATCGCTCTTTGATCCATGAATCACCATCATGGAGATGCGTAGACGATGAGCGAGACATTGGCTACGGAGAATAATAGCCGCCATAGAGACAGCACCAAGACATGTGCCCGTGCCTATGAAGTATGAACGCAGCACACGCAGATGATTCTATTACATTTAGCCCTTTCAATATGAATATACTATAAGGGTTGGGCTGCGCCGTTGGTGTAATTGGGTTTCTTAAAAACAAATACTCACTCTGTTTTAAAATATAAGATGCATTACTTTTTTGAAAAGTAAAACCTTTCAAGTTTGATCAAATTTCTAGAGAAATATATCAAAATCCATACTATCAAATCGGTATTATTACATTCATCACGAAATGAGTTTCCATACCTTTTTCGTTTAATATTGTGGATGTCGATATTTTTGCTCTGAACTTGGTCAATGTTCAAGAAATTTGAGTTTCCAAAAAGTTAATACCCCTTATATTCTGGAACTGGTGAAATATTTAGTTTGGTGGGTGGGGGAGATGATGGAGTGTGTTTTATTTTTATTTATAATGCGCTGATTTGGTGGGCCTTTCGTGGTGCGATTCTGTGTTATCCGCTAACCAACCTATATTTATGTGAAAAAAATTATGCATCAGTGGTTGCATGTACAATATTGGTACTACGGTATCACATGGTTCCACTTTTTTTTTAGGTGGTGGGAGGGTGCGCGGGGTAGATATGTTTTTATAGGTCGGTTTCTGCTGATTGATTTGAAAAATCGTTGGACCGGTCAAAATTATAAACCAAATCCAAAATTGAATACCTCAATTGAATAAAAAAGTTTCAAAATTAGGGAACATTGCAAATTAAAAGAATTGAATGAGAGAGCTTGAGAAATTGTTGACCCGGTGAAAGTCGGATGACCCAATTCTAAATTGAAGACCTCAATTAATTGTGTGGCCGTAAAAATTAGAAAGCATATTGTATAGTATAAAAGAATTGAATGAGAGAGCTTTGAGAAATTGTTGATCCGGTCAAAATCGGGTGACCCAATTCTAATTGAAGACCTCAATTGAACGTGAGTTCTTTAAAATTAGGAAGCATAGTGTTATAGAGGATTTGCCACCGCATAATATGATAATTCTGTTATATTTTCCTTACAATTAGTTTACAACCATCCTTTCCTGGTCACATAGCTTAAACTATCTCTTTTATACCTTATCTATACCTTACTAATAAAGTCATTAGTGCTTCTGCCAGTCCGTCGGCGATTTTGCAGAAAAGTCCATGTAGTTTTGGGTATTCACCCGCGGTCCTCATGATAAGTCAACCGAACCGGTACGGGCGAGAGAAAAAAATAACCCACCCGCGTGACCCTCCCTCCAAATCCCATCTCCACCTCCAGTGCGCCGCCACCTCCTAACATGCCCCGCCTCACCGTGCGCCGCCGGCCTAGCCCCTCGTCGCTGGCTCACCCCCACCCCGTCGCCACGCACCGCCCCCTCCCCCCTCGCATGGCTTCCAGGGCAGGATCTGCCGACTGCCCCGGTGCTTTTGTCATGAACGCGAACGTGAGATTGCGGGCGCCGCCACATCCGCCTCACGACCCTTTGCCGCGACTCACCAGCGACGCCGCGCAGGCTCTCCTGCCCATCGTCACCGGTGGCGATGGTTGGCGCGGAGGGAGGACGACAGCACGCGAAGACGCCTCGGGGGAGAGAAGGCAGGTTGCCGGAGCACCAAAACAACGCGGCCGTGGTTCTCTTTACATCGAGATGATGTTTCTTTGTAACATGGACGATGAACAACATGGGAATGAGGAGTATGCAACCTATAGATGGTTGCTATGGATCTGGAGGTTGATACTGAACATGAGTTTACTACTGATCTGGAGTAGTAATACTGCGATTACATGTCATGGGTTAATTAGTAGTTAACTATAGAATATTGGGTACTTGGCTCACTTCACCTTTTTATGTTCATGGTCTAATATTGAGTATTTGGTCTTTGGGATACATGTGTTATGGTCTAATATTGAGTATTTGGTCTTTGGGATACATGTGAAACATATGTCAAATTTTAATCCACATGCTTTGTTTTTTCCTTCATAAGTACATACTCTGCGCATCATATAATTTCGTGTTGTCTTGAAGTTCTCTCCTGCAAATTTAATAATGTGCCCAAGAAATTCGTGTTTAGTAACCAGGATTGCAAAAGACTTTCAAAATTGCAATTCTATGGTTCCCTTCCATTGACATTGTAATTGGTATGTGCCAGTCTTTATGGTGTATAGATTGGAGTGGAGTAAGTGGGAACCAGTACATAATTGTAAGTTGCAGCTTGCTAATTGTATGAGTATGTCGGCGTGCGTGCCACGTTTTCCTGAAACATGCAAAAAAGGACAATTTTTCCATAGTATGAAGGTGGTTAACTAGCACCATTTGGAACAAGTACATCAAATCTTGGATCTGAAGTGTCCAATTTGCAACTTCAAAAATTGTTTAAGAAAATACAACAAGGTTTGACAATAATTTGGTAAGCAATTTTCATGACTGATGGGCTGGCATTGGAATTGTCCAATTGCGATGACCCCTGTCACGAAGGCCTCTACACGCTGTCGGTTGGCTACCGGCATTATGACACTCCGATCACCGTCTCTTTCTCTTTGACGTAAAATGACCCTCTTGAGGGTCGTGATGTTAATGTTTTAGGATCACTAACAAATGTCCTATGATTGGTTTTATCAGACATGAAGGTGGAGCGGCCCAGCAAGGAGTGTGGGGGTTCAGCAGGACATTCTTGCAGGAGCAGTTGAGCAGAGGCTGTCACCGGCGACACATTCATGCATTGGTGTTACATTCATATAGGTGCTACTGTCAAGCCTGGATTCGATTAGAGAATCCTCCACTAGGAGCAGTGTCTGGCCACAACAGTTGTACATGCAAGCCGGATCGCCTCCACGTGGGCTGCTGTTGCAAGGCCCCGGTGTTGCACCTCAGCTAATTCAGTAGGAGTAGTTCATTCCCCGTCCAAGTGTTTATTATTGATCATTACTGCTTCATCTGTTTATTCTCATCTAGCTCATATATTTAGTGTCTTCCCCGAAAAAAAGAGAATTGGTGCAGTGTCTCATGCCTATTGGACTCAATCTATTACACTCACTAAATATATGAGCGTAGATGTCTACTCTTGATTTTTGAGGACCACTTTAGGATGTGGTCATTAGTGTTGCTTCACAACTTCTTGACATAACATAACGTTTGATTGTTGCTAATATGAAAGTTGAGCCTAACCAATGTTAAGTGGACTTCATGGAATTAATAGTAAGGAAATTACATAATCTAATATAGTTGTTGATTATCTCTCTTCCATGACAAAATCCAACTTACTATTTTTTTTATCACAGAACGACTGTGTTCAGGCACTATCAAACTTTGGTGGTGTACCCCGGCTGCCAAACCATGCTTTGCCAACCTACCAGAGGAAAGGCAAGGCTCACCAAGGGATGATCCTTCCACCTGAAGGGGGATTAATTTGCATGCCTGATTATGGCAAAAAGAAGCCCTTCTGAACATTACTTATCCTTGACGAAGGGAGACCAACCAAAAGAGGTATGCCATGGGTGCTGAACTTGGAACCGGATAATGGAACACTATCTATTGTTACATTGTAATTTGAGTTCTTTCAACAATTTGCTGGGACCTAGGAGTCTCAATGTTAATTATTGCAGGATGGTAATCAGTTTTATGTCGGTTTTATCTTCTTAGGAGCAAGCAAATTATAGTTCGTACTCAACGTTTTGACATTCAGCATGTATGTACTACAATTTCAGAAGGTCAATAATACCCAATGCAATGCCTTCCATGAACTATCTTCGTCTGTTCTCGTGGATGATTTTCTACCAACCCCATTTTAATTCGGTGCCTAGGTACTATTTTATTCGGCATCGGTTGTTAAAACATTCAGTACTAGTGCAGCTTAATATGCAAAACCTGAGCTATGTATTTTGATGGAAAATAAGGCTTGTGTAGTATGTGTATCTTCAAGTTGTTAAGCAAATGTCTGCTAATTCACAAAAGAAAAATTTATGGTTTCCCTGTTTTTGTTTCTTGGTCAAGCAATGCAAGAAACTTATGTTTTCCCTGTTTTTGTTTCTTGGTCATAATAAAGTTTTCACTTTGGAAGCACCAAAATCTTTTATAGCTGCAAGTAAATATTTACTTCACAAATATACTAATGCTTTATTTTCATAAGAGAAGCATCATAACCTTGACATAATGATGTGTAGCTTCATTTTCATTAGCTTTCCAGATGAGTAGATGATTTCGGTCAAGATGAGTAATGAACACTCCACTATTAAAAATATTATAAGTGCTCACTATTTGAATTTTTTTGAGTATTTGAACTCCATGTTGCCCCCCCCCCTTTGCACAATTTGAATATGGGAAGCATCAGCTTATTTTTTGTTTTGCCACAGAAAATGATGGAAACTAGATATATGGATTAGAGAAATTCATGCTAAGTATTGATCTAGAGCTTAGATGTCTAAGCCACTAAACTTAACTCTAAAACTGGGTTATTTTTCTCCCGATGAAACGCACAGACACATTCACTAGTACTGAACTAAAGTGTGTCTGCCCTTCGTGACGAACCAATAGTAAAGTTAAAATTACTTTTCTGAATTGGCAGGCAAAGTTAGTAGAAAAAATAATTTTTTTGTTGCATTTGCGTCCAATTTTAGTATTCCATCTATTTGAATTTTGTATAGCTTTCATAGTGCCTAGATTCATTAGCCCATTCTAATATTTTATAAATAGATTTTCGTACAATCATTTGCAAGATGAAGTCAAGGGACTGCTTACTCTCTCATAAGAGTTGTTGGATAACCCCTAAGTGTAATGGTGAAGTAATCTAGCAATAAGTATTTCCCCCGTTTGAGAACTAGGGTTTATCGAAGCACTAGGAGTTTCTGCAGCAAACAAAATCCTGGGGACCTGCACACAAAACACAAGACACTCTAGCCCCTAATGTTTTAAGAAGATTGTCAAGCTTCTTGTCCTGCTAGCTACAAGGGTAAATTGCACGGTATGGTAGGAAATGATAGATACATAAAATAAATAAAATGGTACAGTAAATTTTTTTTGATGATATTTTCAATAAAGGAAAATGGACTCTTGGGGCCATAGGTTCCCTAGACATCTCTCCAAACAACATAAATGTGGTGTGGTGAACAAATTACAAATGGGCAGCGATTAAATTGCAATATTTATATTTATAACTATGATCATTCAAGGCATAATTTTTCATAGGCATTACGTCTGTTATATGTAGACCGTTATCCAACTACATCTAAAAATAATATTCCACCCCAAGACCGTTATCCAGCATGCATCTCGAAGTATTAAGTTTATGACAAATAGAGCATTGCAATAAGCATGTTGAGATAATGTAGACAGTAAAACTATCGTGTAAGTGTGATAAAGAAACTTTCGTTTTCTCCTTAGCGGCAACAATACAATACGTGTTTGTTCCCCTTCTAGTCACTGGGATAAATCACCGCAAGACTGAACCCACTACCATGCACCACTACCATGCATGTTGACCTAATGATTCTGGTCGCGTCTGACCGGTTCTTCACTTTGTCAGACTGTCAAGCAACACTGGGCACCATCTCCGCTACTATCACCATGCTCAACGACCGTGTCAGCTGGACTATCACTTGCATCTATGGTCCACAGGGTGAGCAGGAGAAGGTAACTTTCATCGAGGAGTTGAGGGCTCTCTCTGGTATGACTAGGAGTGAGTGGCTCCTGTTGGGGGATTTCAATCTGATCACGAAAGCGGCAGACAAAAGCAACGCCAACATTAATCGCCGGCTCATTGAGAAATTCCGAGGGGCTTTGGACTTCACGCAACTTAAGGAGCTCCGTTTATGCGGAAGGCAGTTCACCTGGTCGAACGAGCAAGCTAGCCCGGTCCTGACAAAGATTGACCATGTATTCCACTCCGACGACTGGGATATGCTCTTCCCAAATGCCCACCTCTAGGCCATCGCCACGGCTTGCTCCGATCATGCCCTGCTGTACCTTCAGGGGTGCGTCTACAATGCAAGGAAGCCGTCCTTCAAATTTGAGGAGTTCTAGCTGCGTCTCCCTGGCTTCCACGATGAGGTATCATTGGCATGGAACAAGCCTGTCCAGGCCCGGGATGCGATCTGCAAGATTCATATCAAGCTCTGTCGGACCGCGAAGGCCTTGCGTATGTGGTAGAAGGAGAAGGTAGGTGTGCTTAACACCCAGATCACAGTTGCTAAGGAGATCATCTGGCGCCTGGACGTTGCTGAGGAAGGACGCCCTCTCTCGGAGCCCGAAAGGGAGTTGAGGAGGCAGCTCAAGGCATCTTGCCATCCAGTAGATCAAGAGAGACGACGTTCGCGACTTAACTGGATTCGGCTGGGGGACGCCACCACGAAGCTTTTTCATGCTCGGGCCAATGGCAGAAGGCGCAAGAATTTCATCCAGACCATCAGGACCGGGGCCGGGGTAGCTATTACCAGGGACGACAAGGAGCGGGCTCTCCTCGATCACTTCCAAGAGCACCTTGGAACACCGACGCTGCGGACCAAACGCAATAGCCTGGGAGAACATCAGACAGCACCATGACCTTTCTGATTTGGACGCCCCATTCGATGAGGAAGAGATAAAGGAGGCAGTTTTCTCCTTGCCTTCGGTCAAAGCACTCGGGCCGGACGGCTTCATCGGTGCTTTCTACAAGTCCTGCTGGGGGATCATCAAGGCTGATGTCGTGGCTGCAGTTCTACAGTTGGCAAACCTGCGTGGCTATTGCGCTGGCCTGATTAACTCGGCCAACATTATCCTGCTACCTAAGAAGCCAAACGCCTCCTGGATTGGGGACTATCGTCCAATCAGCCTGATTTATAGCATCTCGAAGATCTTCTCGAAGTTGCTGGCGAACCGTTTAGCCCCCTGCTTCCAACACTAGTCTCCAGGTGCCAAAGCGCCTTTGTGCAGAAGCGGTGCATCCATGATAACTTCCTGCACGTTCAGAACTTGGTAAAGGAATTACACCGCACATCAAGGCCTGGCTTTTTCCTTAAGCTTGACATCTCAATGGCTTTCGACTCCGTGGGCTGGGCCTACCTCCTGGATGCAGCAGCTTGGATTCGGGTAGCGCTGGTGGGACTGGATTTGCATGACCCTCGCATCATCTTCTTCTAGGATCCTGTTAAATGGGGATCCGGGCACCCCTTTCGCAGACGCATGCAGTCTGCGCCAGGGGGACCCCTTGTCCCCCATGCTCTTCATCCTGGCCATCGACCCTCTTCAACTTATGCTTCGAGCGGCTTCCCAGGCGGGGATCCTGAAGCCGATCAAGGCTCATTCAGCTTCCTGCAGAATTTCCCTCTACGCCGATGATGCTGGCATCTTTCCCAATCCGGTCAAGGAGGAGCTGGACGCCATTGCGGGGATCCTTGCTTGTTTCGGGGAAGCATCGGGCCTCATCACCAACGTGACCAGGATGGAGGTGTTCCCCATTCGATGCCAAGGGATTGATCTAGCCGACATCTTATCGGGCTTCCCTGTGAAGATCGCATCCTTCCCTACTAAGTACTTGGGCCTCCCTCTACATACCAGGCGGCTTAAGAGAGTTGATCTTCAACCTCTCATAGACAAGGCAATGGGCAGATTACCGGGGTGGAAGGGCAAGAACCTCACGCGGCTAGGAAGGGTCTCCTTGGCAAAGTCTGTCTTGTGCGCCATTGCCACGCACCATCTCACTGCGCTCCCCCTTCCGGCTTGGGCCAACCACAAGCTTAGCAAGATTTCACACAACTTCATCTGGTGCGGCGATAACTTCAAAAATGCGACTGGAGGCCACCCCCTGGTGAACTGGAAGACGGTGAGCAGGCCTAAGGCCCTGGGTGGGCTGGGAATCACGGACATGGAGAGGTTTGGCAGAGCTCTCCGTCTGCGCTGGCCCTGGCTCATGTGGACCGACCCTGATCGTTAGTGGGTGGGCTCCGCTCTACCTTGCGACGAGGTAGATATGGCGCTATTCAGGGCATCCACCACCATCATGCTGGGTAACGGCCGGAAATCTCTGTTCTGGCATGACGACTGGACGGGAAGAGGCCCCCTGAGGCTGCTGGCCCCCGGGCTATACAAAATCGCCACCAGGAAGCAGAGATTGGTGATGAAGGAGCTTCAAGATGAGAATTGGATCAGATCGGCCGCCCGTCTGGCGTCACCCGCGCATTTGCAGGAGTTCATTACACTTGAATCTTTGACCTCTCAGTTTATGTTGTCCCCCAGACCAGGAGGACTCCATCTCTTGGCGATGGACCCCTAATGGCATCTACTCTGCCGCATTGGCTTACGCGGCCCAGTTCTCCGGATGCTTCCCCAGGTTCTCGCCATCCAAGATTTGGGAGGCACACATGGAGCCAAAATGCAAGCTCTTCTCCTGGCTAGTGCTCCATGGGAAGATCCTCACGACAGACATGCTGACCATTCGCGGATGGCCGCATGATCCTCACTGCCCTCTCTGCCTGGGGGCACCGGAAATAGCAACTCACCTTTGCAAGGACTGCCCGTTTGCGGTCGCGGTATGGTCGCATGTCCAGGCGTGGACCGAGGAGGCACCGGTGGACACGATGTCGCTCCCACCTTGCATGGGGATCTCGGACTGGTGGAATTTGCTCATCACTCCTCTATCCAAGGAGGAAAGACACCGCCGCAACGGCCGCTTCCTCTACACCATCTAGAATATCCGGAAGGAGTGCAACCGTCGTATTTTCAATGGAACCCGTCTCACCCATTTGGAGGTGGCGGCCCTCGCACCCGACGACATAAGACAGAGGGCCATGGCTTTCGGCAGGGTCCAAGTGGCGACTTGTATTGGTTGATTTGTAAGGCACTTTTGATTTGTGCGGGGTTTTTGTCAGGTTCCCCCAGAAAAACTTGACATCTATGTACATAAACCCTCTTTTTTGTCTGAAATGAAAAGGCAGTGCTCCTGCCGGTTCCTCGAAAAAAAGCTTCCTATGAATAACTAACAATCAATCTTGGCTAGAGACGACAAATAGATCAGAGAGCATACATAACTACTTAATTATGCAGCAATGCAGCAAATTTTTTTTGAAAGATTTAATATAACTCAATGAACAATCTAATCATAAAGTGACAATTCATCATATCCCAACAAACACACACACACACACACACAAACACACACACACACACACACACACACACACACACACACACACACACACACACACACACACACACACACACACACACACAAACACACACACACATCGGTTACATCATATTGATCTCGATCAGGTGAGGAAGCTCACGGGAACTTTGTATTGAATAACAAAGGGAGAGAGGATGCCATTTAGCTACTGCTATGGACCCTAAGGTCCTCAGTAAACTACTCACACATGGTCATGGTGGAAGCAAGGTTGATGAAGATGGCTCTAGTGATGGATTCCCCCTCCGGCAGGGTGCTGATACGTCCCAAATGTATCTACTTTTCCAAACACTTTTGCTCTGGTTTTGGACTCTAATTTGCATGATTTGAATGGAACTAACCCGGACTGACGCTGTTTTCAGCAGAATTGCCATGGTGTTATTTTTGTGCAGAAATAAAAGTTCTCGGATGGACCTAAAAATTTACGGAGAATTATTTCAGAATATATAAAATATACTGGCGAAAAGATCTACTGGAGGGGGCCACCCAGGAGCCACAAGCTCAGGGGCGCGCCTACCCCCCAGGGCGCGCCCCCAGGCTTGTGGGGCCCTGACAGCTCTGTTTATCCTAATTCCAACGCTATAAGTACCTCGTCCAGAAAAAAATGAGAGAGAAAGAATCATCGTGTTTTACGATACGGAGCCACGGCCACCTCCTGTTCTTCATCGGGAGGGCTGATCTGGAGTCCGTTCGGGGCTTCGGAGAGGGGGATTCGACGCCGTCGTCATCATCAACCATCCTCCATCACCAATTTCATGATGCTCACCGCCGTGTGTGAGTAATTTCTTCGTAGGCTTGCTGGACGGTGATTGGTTGGATGAGATTTATCATGTAATCGAGTCAATTTGTTAGGGCTTTGATCCCTAGTATCCACCATGTTCTGAGATTGATGTTGCTATGACTTTGCTATGCTTAATGCTTGTCACTAGGGCCCGAGTGCCATGATTTCAGATCTGAACCCTTTATGTTTTCATGAATATATTTGTGTTCTTGATCCTATCTTGCAAGTTATATGCACCTATTACGTGTTATAATCCGCATACCCCAAGGTGCAATAATTGGGATTCTTTCCGGTGATTACCGTAGTTTGAGGAGTTCATGTATTCACTATGTGTTAATGCTTTGTTTCGGTTCTCTATTAAAAGGAGGCCTTAATATCCCTGAGATTTTCTTATGGACCCCGCTGCCACGGGAGGGTAGGACAAAAGATGTCATGCAAGTTCTTACTATAAGCACGTATGACTATATACGGAATACATGCCTACATTACATTGATGAATTGGAGCTATTGTGTATCGCCCTAGGTGTGACTGTTACATTATGAATGTCATCCAACATAATTATCCATCATTGATCCAATGCCTACGCTTTTCGCATATTGATCTTTGCTAAGTTACTTTCGTTGTTGCTGCTGTTAAAATCACTACAAAACTGCTACTGTTACTGTTCCTGTTACTATTGCTACTGAAACTATCATACTACTGTGCTACTAAATACTTTGTTGCAGATATTTAGTTCTCCAGGTGTGGTTGAATTGACAACTCAACTGCTAATACTCTCAAATATTCTTTGGCTCCCCTTGTGTCGAATCAATAAATCTGGGTGAAATACTACCCACAAAAACTGTTGTGATCCCCTATACTTGTGGGTTATCAAGACCTTTTTCTGGCGCCGTTGCTGGGGAGCATAGCTCTATCTGTTGAGTCACTTGGGATTTATATCTGTTGATCACTATGAAGAATCTGAAAGACGCTAAGACCAAGATCACCCCCTCTATGACTAGAGGAGGTAAGGAACTGCCATCACACTCTGCACTTGATTCACCTTCTGTTTTGAGTAGGCTTGCGACACCACCACCTGCTATTCATTCTGATATGTCGCAAGTTATTGATGATACTACTTCTGCTATGAATGAAACTATTGATGATGCTAGTACTATGCTTGATAATACTGTGCCACTTGGTGAATTCTTGATGAACAAATTGCTAAAGCTAAAGGAATTGAAAATGTTGAAACTCTTGAAAATTATGATTCACCTATTATGCCTAGCTCCCCTACTAGAGTTGAAATGCCTGAGACATCTGATGGTTATGTTTTTGATAGGGAGACAGCTAGGGCAATTCTTGCTTGTAATGATAGAGATGAGGTTAGAAAATTGCTCGCTGAGTTGAAAGAAAAATCTATGATGGAGAGAATGAAATATGATCCTAAGTTTGCTACCTCTCCCATATTTGTTACCGATAAGGATTATGAATTCTCTATCGATCTTGAGTTAATTACTTTGGTTGAATCTGATCCTTTTCATGGTTATGAAACTGAAACTGTTGTGGCACACCTTACTAAGTTGAATGATATTGCCACCCTATTTGCTCATGAGGAAAAAATTCGTTACTACTATATTCTTAAGTTGTTTCCTTTCTTATTAAAGGGTGATGCTAAGAAATGGTTTAATACTCTTGCTCCTGGTTGTGTGCATAGTCCCCAGGATATGATATATTACTTCTCTGAAAAATATTTTCCTGCTCACAAGAAACAAGCTGCTTTACATGAAATATTTAACTTTGTGCAAATTGAAGAAGAGAATCTTCCTCAAGCTTGGGGGAGGCTTCTCCAACTACTTAATGCTTTGCCTGATCATCCTGTTAAGAAAAATGAAATACTTGATATCTTTTATAATGGACTAACCGATGCTTCTAGGGACTACCTAGATAGTTGTGCTGGTTGTGTTTTCAGGGAACACACTGTTGGATAGGCTGAAGAACTATTGAATAATATATTGAGAAATGCCGATGATTGGACACTTCCCGAACCACCACCCAAGCCAACTCCGAAGAAGAGAGGTATTCTATTCCTCAGTCCAGAAGATTTGCAAGAAGCTAAGAAATCTATGAAAAAAGGTATTAAAGCTGAAGATTTTAAGGTATTAAAGCTGAAGATTTTAAGAATTTACCACCTATTGAAGAAATGCATGGACTTGATATCCCGACATAGGTAGTAGAGGTAAATTCTCTCACTAGATTCGATGAAAGTGATATTCCCTATAATAAGTCTGCTAGCCAATGTTTGTATGAATTTGATAACTACATTGTTAAGCAAGAGAAGTTAAATATGTATGTCAGCAATCAATTAAAACGAAATGCCATCATGATTGAACGCTTGAGTGATTTGATGTTTAGAACTGCTAATGATGTTAAGTGCTTAAGTAAACATGCTTCTATGGTCCAGACTCAGTTAGAACAAATAGCTAAGTCACAAAATGATTTGCTTGATGAGATGAATAATAAAATGAATGAGCATGCTGTTAGAGTTGTTACTAGAGGAGGTAGAATGACTCAGGATCCTCTATATCCTGAAGGTCATCCTAAAAGAATTGAACAAGATTCTCATAGAAATAATATTGATGCACCTAGTCCATCTAAGAAGAAAAAGAAAAAGAAAAACGATAGGACTTTGCATGCTTCTAGTGAACCTGAGACAGAGAAACCTCCTGAGAACCAAAATGATGTTTCTATTTCTGATGCTGAGACACAATCTGGTAATGAACATACACCTAGTGATAATGATAATGATAATGACAAGGATAATGATAATGATGATGTTCATGTTGATGCTCAACCAGATAATGATGTAGAAATAGAACCTGCTGTTGATCTTGATAACCCACCTCCTAAGAATAAAAGATATGACAAAAGCGACTTTGTTGCTAGAAAACATGGAAAGGAAAGAGAATCATGGGTTCAAAAACCTATGGCTTTCCCTACTAAACCATCTAAAAACAAAGATGAAGAAGACTTTGAGCGCTTTGTTGAAATGCTTAGACCTGTCTTTTTGCGCACTCGCTTGATTGATATGTTGAAAATGTCTCTCTATGCTAAATACATGAAAGATATTGTCACAAATAAAATAAAGATACCTGAAGCTGAAATTTCCACCATGCTTGCAAATTATTATTTTAAGGGTGGAGTACCTAAAAAGTTAGGAGATCCGGGAATACCTACTATACCATGCTCCGTTAAAAGAAGTTATGTTAAAACTGCTTTATGTGATCTAGGAGCCGGTGTAAGTGTTATGCCTTTCTATTTATATAGAAGACTTGATTTGAATAAACTCACACCTACTGAAATATCTTTGCAAATGTTTGATAAATCAACTGCTATACCTATTGGAATTTGCGAGGATGTGCCTGTTGTTGTTGCAAATATTACCATCTTGACAGACTTTATTATACTTGATATGCCCGAGGATGACAACATGTCGATTATCCTTGGTAGACCCTTTTTGAATACTGCAGGGGCTGTTATTGATTGCAACAAAAGCAAGGTCACTTTTCATGTCAATGGTAATGAGCATACGGTTTATTTTCTGAAGAAACAAAGTTCGGTGAATGGTATCAATTGTATTGAAAAAGTTTCGACAATCACTATTGGAGGTTTCAAATTTCCTCTTCCTACTGTCAAAAAGAAATATTAAATTATTATTATTGGGGAGATGCATATCCCCATTGAGGTAACTTAGTGCTATACGAAGATTCTTCGGTTTCATGCCATGTGGAAATAGTTTGTTAATAAGACTTGATCAACCTTATTAATGGATTCTTTTTGAGGGGCATGTGGTCGATGAATTTAGTAAGCACAACTTTCTGTACCCACCTTTTGCTCTCTGTTATTTTTAGTTGAATAAATTAAATTGCCATGATTATCCTGTTTTCTGAATTTTCCGTGCAATAAAAAAATGGCCCAAAAATAAAAGTTCTCAGAATGCCCTAAAAATTTAGTATGATTTTTATGCAATATTTAAGAATTTTTGGCACTGAACACACCCCAGGGGGGTGCACCTGTGAGCCACAAGCTCACAGGGAGTGCCCAGCAGGCTTGTGGGTCCCACAGGGACCCACTCACTTATGCCAGCCACCCATCTCCTTCTTCTTCCTCCAGAAAAAATCAAACTTGCTCCCAAGCCCATGTTCCTGCTCATATTGCTGTGATTTCGATCTCCTTGCTCGGAACTCCGTTTCCAAAACTGTTTTGAGGAATTACTCCTTGGTATGTGTCTCCTCCAATGCTCCAATTAGTTTTTGTTCTAGTGCTTTATACTTTGCAAATTTTTGCTGCTGTGGTGACCATGTTTATGAGCTTGCATGTTGAATTTGTATGGTCCAAAGTAGTTTTGATGCATGATATAGCCTCTAGATACTTGTAGGAGTAGTTGCTATCAATTTTGTTGAGTTTCGTTCACTTTTATTTTGAGTCACTAAAAGTTTCAGAAATTTTTCAGAGAAAGAAAATGTTTAGGAAGATGTTCCATGGTGGTTCCTCGAGCAAGAGTGCTCCTAGGTCCGCGATACGCGAGCCGGATACCGAACCGCCGCGAGAGGCTTCGGTTTTGCCATGCGAGTGGCCGTCGGATGCCTTCATGATTCGAGCCAGCATCAAGGAAGAGTTTGATATGTACGTGCGCAATGCCGAGCTCACGGAGTTCTTGACAGATAAGTGCCCGCAATACTATGATCTCACTGACTCCTTTGTGCAGAGATTCGAGTATGTATGTCAGCGCACTGCACATGATGTTATTTTCAACTTATATGAAAAGCCTTTTCGCATGTCCGTTGATGAATTTAGTAGCGTTTGTAAAATTCCATTTTGGGGGACTTGCACTGAACCTCGTAAATCTGACTGCAATGAATTTCTCATGAATATTACTAGGGGTGAAACTAGAGGCATTACACAAGCTACTATGGGGAGCATTCATTTTCCTGCTATACATTATTTTGCTCTGTTCATTGGTAGATGCATTAATCGTAAACATGACCATAGTCATCTTTGCGCCCCTGACCTAAGCATTCTTATGAGTGCGGTGCTGAGAGATAGACAATTTAACATGGGGGCTATTGTTGCACGTCATTTACATAATAATACCTTAGTTGGTGATTTCTTTGGTGGAATATATGCTACTCGCTTAGCCGCTTATCTTGGTGTGCCCATAAAACGTAATGATACCCTGTTGCCACCGAGTTTTCTTGATTATGATGCTATGGAACGCCACCAGTTCCTTGAGAGGGGTGACCCCCCGTTCAGATACAGGCTAATCTTTAACAGGCGTCGTGTTCTCCATATTGTTTTGCCTGCCCCTGCCTTCTTTGATTCTCAGGAAAAACATAGACATTTCATACTTGAGGAGGAGGCTGAGGAGTACAAGAGGGCGGCAGAGACCGAGTGCCTCAATGAGACAGCTCGCCAAGCTGTGGTAGTTGCACTTCGGTACAACCCGAACTACCATCACGGGCATTATCCAGGAGGTGCTGATTTCGACCCATGGCCCTAGACCAACTTAGGCCAAAAGCCTAAGCTTGGGGGAGTACGTATCTCTCACCGACATTACATTCATGTTCACACACTCATTTCAGCTGTCAGTGTTCATCCTTTTTCATTCGTATATCCATGTTAGTTCTATTTTCGCTTTCTTTTTGTGTGTTTGAAAAACTTTTGAAAATCCAAAAAATTAGCTGTAGTTTCTTTCTTGTTTAGTTAATTCGTAGCAGTAAAAGAAAACCCAAAAAGATTTCTCGTTTCTTCTTTTACTTGTTGGGAGCTTTCTCATGTAAATAGTTTTTCTTGTTTTTCGTTTTCCTTCGTTAATTTGCTTTCTTCAGAAAAACCAAAAACTCCAAAAATATTTCAGTGTGTTTCTCTGAATTTCTTTTCTTTTCATTGAATTGTCGCAAGGTGAAGACCACGATGAAAATGCTGAGTGGCTCTCATATGCTTTATTGTTGAACTAACAATGAGCCACTATTACTTTGTCTTCTCCTTTGAATAAATGTTTGTAGATTCCAGCTTAGTCCACGGCACCCTTGCACCATTATTATTATTATCACATCATTCGGTCGTGCAAGTGAAGGGCAATAATGACGATATTTGATGAAGTGATTACGGTGAAGAAAAACTGGTATGAACTCTTCTTGTTTTTGTCTTTGTAAATATGTTTAGCTCAGTATTCATGATTCAGCATTATTATGAGTAAACATGTTTGTGATGACAATTAGAGATTATAGTTGCTCATGCCATGCTTAAATAGCTAGGAGCGGATAATGATTTATCTTGAGTGTCAACATGCATTAAAATGGTTGTGATGTAGTATGTTAGCATGGTATCCTCCTCTGAGTAATTCGAGTGGCTTGACTTGGCACATGTTCATACATGTAGTTGAATCAAAACCAACATAGCCTCCATGATATTTATGTTCAGGGTGTTGATATCCTACTCATGCTCGTGTTCATTGTTAATTATTCGCAATGCATGTCTATGACCGTTTTCGCTCTCTAGCTGGTCGCTTCTCAATCTATTTGCTAGCCTTCGCCTGTACTAAGCGGGAATATTGCTTGTGCATCCAAATCCTTAAACCAAAGTTGTTCCAGATGAGTCCACTATATCTACCTATATGCGGTATTACTCTGCCGTTCCAAGTAAATTTGCATGTGCCACCTCTAAACATTCAAACGAACATCTGTTTTGTGTGCCCGTACCGCTCATGGAGTGACAGGGGGCGGTCAGTATCTTCCATGCTAAGCAGGTTATTCTCAGATGAGTGTTTATTCACTTGTCATTGCACGAGAGAGGCTGGTAATCGGGATGCCCAGTCCTATGCTCAAATCGAAATTATATAATGCAAACAAACTCCCTCGGAAAGTTGTTGGTATGGAGGGCACCCGTGAATTCGGCTAGCCATGGCTTGTGTTGGTATGGTGGAGGGGGAGTAAACTTTACCTTTCCGCTTGGGAACCGCCTATAATGTGTTTAGCATGGAAGATATTGAAAACTCTCGGTCGTGACGTTGACAGAAAAAGCATACCTCTCAGTTTTTTTTAATCTCTGTTTTAAAGCTTCGAGCTCTGGCACAACTGCAAATCCATGTTTCCCTCTGCGAAGGGCCTATCCATTTACTTTTATGTCATTTTACTTTTATTGTTGAGTGATCACCCTCTCATTTAAGCACCAGTTGGAGAGCACTATTGTCATTTTTATGCATTGAGTATAGTTAATGTTGGGTGTGACCATGACTGGATATCCTCTACCCTGAATTACAATGTTTAGTCGCTGCTTGAATCTCAGGGGTGCTCTGCATTTATCTTTTGCGGTCTTAGAAAGGGCTAGCGAGATACCATGTTGTCATATTATATCATGATTGTTTTGACAAAGTGTTGGCATCTCAGATATCTTATTATTGCTCGCTAGTTGGTTATGTTATTGTCATGAGTAAATGTGAGACCTAAGTGTTATCATTCATGTGGTTAGTTCATAATCTTTGCTGAAAACTTGGATGGTAGTTAAGTATATATACAGGCAACAAGAACAAAAGAGTTTGTAAAAGTTTTTCTTTGTCACTTTCAGTTTGTCAACTGAATTGCTTGAGGACAAGCAATGAGTTAAGCTTGGGGGAGTTGATACGTACCAAACGTATCTACTTTTCCAAACACTTTTGCTCTAGTTTTGGACTCTAATTTGCATGATTTGAATGGAACTAACCCGGACTGACGCTGTTTTCAGCAGAATTGCCATGGTGTTATTTTTGTGCAGAAATAAAAGTTCTTGGATGGACCTGAAAATTTACGGAGAATTATTTCAGAATATATAAAAAATACTGGCGAAAAGATCTACTGGAGGGGGGCCACCCAGGAGCCACAAGCTCAGGGGGCGCGCCTACCTCCCCAGGGTGCGCCCCCAGGCTTGAGGGCCCCTGGCAGCTCCGTTTACCCTAATTCCAACGCTATAAGTACCTATTCTTCCAGAAAAAATGAGAGAGAAAGAATCATCGCGTTTTACGATACGAAGCCGCCGCCACCTCCTGTTCTTCATCGGGAGGGCTGATTTGGAGTCCGTTCAGGGCTCCGGAGAGGGGGATTCGACGCCGTCGTCATCATCAACCATCCTCCATCACCAATTTCATGATGCTCACCGCCGTGTATGAGTAATTTCTTTATAGGCTTGCTGGACGGTGATGGGTTGGATGAGATTTATCATGTAATTTGTTAGGGCTTTGATCCCTAGTATCCACTATGTTCTGAGATTGATGTTGCTATGACTTTGCTATGCTTAATGCTTGTCACTAGGGCCCGAGTGCCATGATTTCAGATCTGAACCCTTTATGTTTTCATGAATATATTTGTGTTCTTGATCCTATCTTGCAAGTTATATGCACCTATTACGTGTTATGATCCGTATACCCCAAGGTGACAATAATTGGGATTCTTTCCGGTGATTACCGTAGTTTGAGGAGTTCATGTATTCACTATGTGTTAATGCTTTGTTCCGTTTCTCTATTAAAAGAAGGCCTTAATATCCCTTAGATTTCCTTATGGACCTCACTGCCACAGGAGGGTAGGACAAAAGATGTAATGCTAGTTCTTACTATAAGCACGTATGACTATATACGGAATACATGCCTACATTACATTGATGAATTGGAGCTATTGCGTATCGCCCTAGGCGTGACTGTTACATGATGAATGTCATCCAACATAATTATCCATCACTGATCCAATGCCAACGCTTTTCACATATTGATCTTTGCTAAGTTACTTTCATTGCTGCTGCTATTACAATCACTACAAAACTGCTACTGTTATTGTTCCTGTTACTATTGCTACTGAAACTATCATACTACTGTGCTACTAAACACTTTGTTGCAGATATTTAGTTCTCCGGGTGTGGTTGAATTGACAACTCAATTGCTAATACTCGCAAATATTCTTTGGCTCCCCTTGTGTAGAATCAATAAATCTGGGTGAAATACTACCCGCGAAAACTGTTGCGATCCCCTATACTTGTGGGTTATCAAGTGCCGAAAGAGGCCTCCAGATTGGATCTCCCCGGAACAGGAACTTGCGGCGACGGAAAAAAACGCAAAAAAAAATGGTACGAAGGGTTTTTCGAATTATGGGATTTATAGGCGAAAGATTCAGTGTAAGGTGGTGCCAGGGGGCCTGCACATCCACCCCATGTGGGTAGGCCCCTGGCCACATGGAGGCTAGGGGGTGGCCCCCTGTCCCCTCTTGGCATCTTCTGGTATCTTCATAACTTCGAAAAAAATCACCATGAATCCCCATGTCATTTTGAGTTCCGTAGTGATTTTCTGAAAAGTGAAAAACATGCAAAACAATAGCAACTGGCTCTGGGCACTGAATTAATAGGTTGGTCTAGAAAAACAATAAAATCTGCTATGAAAAGTATACAAGAATAATATTACAATGGCATGAAACAATAAAAAATTATAGATACGTTTGACACATATCAGCATCCCCAAGCTTAATCCCTGCTCGTCCTCGAGTAGGTAGATGATAAAACAAAGATAATTTTTGATGTGGAATGCTACCTAGCATGTTCTTGATCTAAGGAGTAGAAGCATCATCAAAAGTATCATCAGAATTAGAAGCAGTACCTACTGTATGTGACATAGCAGTGTGTGGAGAATGTGATGGTGGTGGTGGTGTCACAAGTTGACTTAAAACAATAGGTGAATCAAGAGTAGAACTAGTAGGTAAGTCTGTAGTTGCCTTGTCTTGGAAGGCATGATCTTGGTTTTAGTATCCTTGAATTTTCCCATAGTGAAAGATAGATTGTAGCAAACAAATAACTCCCAAGTAAAGTTAATAAATATAGCTATGCTCCCCGGTAACGGCGCCAAAAAATAGTCTTGATGGCCCACAAGTTTAGGAGATCACAACAGTCTTCGAGGGAAGAATTTCAACCCAAATTTATAGATTCGAGACAAGAGGAGCCAAAGAATATTTATAAGCCTTAGCAGTTGAGTTGTCAATTCAACCATACCTGGATAGACAACTTGCTTGGCACATATTAGTAGCAAAGTAATATGATTGTAATAGTAGTGTAATAGTAATAGTAATAGTAACAGTAGCAGTAAGAGTATTGTAGAAATAATCTCATTCATCCTTCAACTAAGTTGCTCTAGATAATTTAATCCACGAGTGCTATTGAGTCTATTAAAATTAACAATATGGGGCTGAGTATCTCTAACCTCATCTTCTCTACAAATTTTCTCAACTCCCAAGTCTTTGAAGACTTTCTGTTGTGCATGGTTATTATTGGTTAAGATCACTTTCTTTTCAAAACAGTCCCACGACAAGTCTTGGTTATCTAGATTAAATAGAACACAGACTAAAAACTTATTTCAGCTACTAGAATAAAACATTTGTTTTAACTATCAAGACTTATTCCTATTTGCACACATCACACATACTACCACTACATCTATTCTAAGTAATTCAAGTGCAAAATACGGGAGTCGTAGGACATACCTTCACGATCATGAATGTACACACTACTCTTCCTTAAGCTTGCATTCCTCGTTGTCCGATGTAGATCAACTCCTCTAAAATATAAACAAGAATGCAAACGAAATACAAAGGCAAAAGAAAAGAGCAAATCAAAACTTATTCTATTTTTGGGTTTTAAAAAGCAAACTTGCAAACGAAAAAAATTCACAAATGGCAAAAAACAAAAGCAAATAAAAAGCAAAGTGTTGGAACAAACCAACATGAGTGTTTGAAGCTCATCGAGCTGAAATACAACCTCATTATGACTTATTAAGAAATAACATCGCCCCATCCTGATGTAGACGTGGTAGTGACCTCCCCCAAGCTTAAGCTTTTGCATGCCCGAGCTGGTGAGATCATTGTGGCGGTGGCTGGTCCGGAGCCCGTACTTGGCTCCAGTTGGAGAAGCTTGTGTTCATGTAAACGGACGTGCTTCGAAGGGACTCGGCGAGGTTGCTTATGTCATTGATGGAGCCCTGAAGACTGTACAGGTCCGTGTAGGTGGTGTAGGCTTCTTGTTGTGGCTGCTCCTCTTCTTCGAGGCGACATCTTCACTAAAAAATCTGCTCTATTCATTGACAAAAGCCCTGGTGACGAAACAGGAAACGTCGCCAAAGATCATTTTCTGTGACGGTCAACCATCACCAGGTGTTTTCCTCCTTGGGCAGTGCCCTCGGCAACTTTGGCGATGATCTGACCTGATTTTCGGTGACGTATTTGGCCGTCATTAGGCATGTGCATATTCTGCGACGATTTGTAGTGTCATAGAAAATGTTCGGTGTCACAAAAAATGTTCGGTGTGTTAGAAAAATGATTAAAAAAATGGCGTGTTGGTGTTCAGAATGTAGTACCTTATGAATTTTTTCATGGCAAAGTTTATAACATATTAGATTCAAATCTAACAGATGTTATTTGAGATATTCGAAGGGTTGGGAAAGGATAAAAAAATGGTGCGGCGGGCTTGAAAACAAAGTTTTTGGTTTATATAATGGACATTAGGTGAGATGCTCGTAATGAAATCCATTAGTTATCAAATAAAGCATGAACTGGAAAATATGATGACAAAGAATAATATAGCATGAAAAGTTTAGACATGGAACAAACATTTGGTACATCAACAATGTCATTCCCAAAAGTATCACACATGATGAGTTGTAGTGTTCGGGCATGAACAGGAAGTGCAGCAGCAGCATAGAACTACTCTTCATCAGATTTTTTACCTCATCACCTCCATGGTGGATCATGAAGAGCAGCCTATCTCCAACTGCCATTTTGTACAAGGAAAGTAAGTCCTTCCAGCCATCCAATACGATGAGGCGTCCATCTTTTTCTCGCATCGAGTATAACGACCATATGTCAGTATCAGGATAGATAATAATTCTCATTTCACCATGTCGATCCATCTGATCATGTCACATCCCAGATTTTTCCCAAATCTGGTATGTTAAAAAAATTCACAGGGAATTAAAATTTTCTAGGAAATACCCATGATTGCCTAGGATTGCTTGTGGTTGACCTTGATTTGTCTGATTGTTGTTTGGTTGTTTGCCTAGGAAGGGCCAAGCCCAATGCAGATAGTTGAAAACCTAGCTAGCTTTGTAGGAACCCAAGCCATTTGAAATATTGTTGGGCAAAAGAAATCCTAAATAAGTCCCGAGAATATCCAAGCCAAAATAATTTCCCTAAAAGGATTTGAATTGGTTTTATTTTTGAAATCAATTCAGAAGCCAAAGGAAATTATTCAAAAATGGCTTTGCATTTTATTTGGCAGGAAATGATATTTCATAAGTCCAAATAATATTCTTGACCCTCTGCCATTTTTCTAAAATGAATTTGGAACATATTTGGTATTGAAACCAAATTCAAATTCAAAATGAAAATGCAAGTGCAGAAAATATATATCCATTTTATCCAAACAAAATGTTCAAACATTTCTAAATATTCCATTTGGAATTTAGAAAATAATCTTTGTTCAAAGAAAATTCAACTTCAAAATTATTTGAAATAGACAGAACAGAGAGAAAAAGAAAAACAGAAAAAGAAAAGAACGAAAAAAAGAGAAGGCCCAGTGTAACACCCCTATGTATTAAGCCATAGTAATCCATCATGATTATGCTAAGTCACTTTGTTTTGCAGTGCTTGATCATATTGGATTCATATCTCATTTCAAATTCCACCTTTGAAATCAATTCAAATTGCAAGTGAAATTTAAAGTTGCACAAACATGGTTGCAAAATAGTTCATCATTTAGCAAATATTCCATAACAATTATTTGTTAAGGAAAACAACATCACCTATTTGCTTAAATGGGCTATAGCAATTAAAACAGTGCCAAATCAGCATTTTTAAATGCTTTTCCATTTATGAAAAATTCAAACAAATTCAAATACCTCCCAAACTTTTTGTGGCAGTGTCAAACATTGCAATGTAATTATGTGGCCAAGTCCCACATTTTACAAAATCCATTTGGCAGCTCAAAATATTGCAAAACAGTTCTGTAAAAAAAATAGAGAAAGAAATAAAACAAAAAGGAAAAAGGCTAAAACCTATTGTGTACTGGGCCTAAGTGCACAGTGCACCGGCCCAGCCCATCTCCTCTCTCCTTCAACCTCCCGCTCTCTCTCCTGTGCGTGTCGACGACGCGCGCGCCCGAGCCGGTGATGGGCACGCGTCGGCCATCCCCCGGCACCCTCGCCACTGTGGGGGGATAAGATCGACCCCAGGGCACCCCCAGGCGAACCCTAGCCCCACTCCTCCTCTCCCTCTCGCTCTCCACCTCGATTTGGAGAAGCGCCCGATGTGGCCATCGCCGTCGCCGCGTCAATCCCGCGGCCACTGACCTCACCGCGTCGCGCCGCCGTGTCCATCCGCTCCGCCGTCGACCGCTCCGTCGCCTGGTGCCACACGTTGGAGCTAGGACCCCCTGCATCGAGCCCTGCATCGCCTTCTTCCTCCTCTGCCCCGACGAGATTCGCCGTCGATTCGGGCAGCCCCGAGCCTCCCCCGAGCCCTCTTTGCTCACCTGCAGGACCGCTGTGAGCCTCTCCCTATTTCCCCTCTCTCCACGCGCTCGTTCGCGCAATCCAGCACCTGATTCGCCATGGCCGAAGCTCGTCGCCGCCTCCCTTGGTCGCCGGCGTTGCTCCGGTGACCAAATGGTCATGGGCCCGTGCCCGTCGTCTTCGCCGCAACGCGTAGAGCCCCGCTAGCCACTCCGTTTGTTCGTTCGCGTGCCGCTGTTGCTAGCTCGCTACCACCCGAACTCCGGCCGCCGCCAAAGTGCCCGCCGCCGTCTACTCCGGCCACGTCCGGCCACACCACCACCACCAATGGACGCGCGAGGCAACGCCCATTCAAACGAGCCCAACCGCGCAGTATTTGACCCACTATGGGCATTTTCCGACGAGATCCGAGGCGCGCCGCCGCGATTCTGGTCGCCGGAGCTTGCTCCGGCGCCGTCGCGGACGTGGCCCTGCCACTGGGCCCCTCTGGGTCACTGGCAGCTGGGTCCCGCGGGCCCAGTTGACCCCGTTGACCAAGTTAACGTGCTGACTGGGCTAGCCCCAGCCACTGACATGTGGGCCCCCCTTGACCCTGTTGACTTCTGACTGGACCTGCTGACTGGGCAGTTGACCTGCTCAACTGGCCCCACCTATCAACCTCACAGCCCTCTGCTGGGTACACTGTTCTGTGTGCACTTAGCAATTTAATCATTTAATTTCGAAATAATAATAATTCCAGAAAATCCAGAAAATCATATAAAATAATCCGTAACTCGGATGAAAATAATTTATATATGAAAAACGATCAAAAAAATCTAACAAATCAACATACCTGTCACATGCCTCCAACATTGCAAACATGGAACCTTCCCCTCTGGATCGTCTGTCCGATAATTGCCTAGAGCCAGGAAAATATTCCCAGATATTTTCCCGCTGCGTCTGTAACGTGTAGCAATGCGTTAGGTCACCCCTAGCACAACATATTGCCATGTCATGCATCTATGTTGCATTTATTTGCTTTATATTTATTGTTTCTTCCCCCTCCTCTCTCCGGTAGACTCCGAGACTGACGCTGCTCCCGAGTACGACTGCACCGTAGACGACCAGCCCCTTTCAGCAGAGCTTCCAGGCAAGAAAAACCCCCTTGATCATTCCTATATCGCCCATTCTTTCTCTCTTGTGCTTGCATTAGATTTTGCTACTGTTGACCGAAAGCTCCTATTCTGATGCATAGCCTGTTTTTGTAACTGCTGTTGATACCTTACCTGCAATCCTAAATACTTAATATAGGTTGGTTAGTGATCCATCAGTGGCCCCGCACCCTTGTCCGTGTTGCCATGCTTTGCTTCCGGATGCTCGATCAGTGTGATTGACGTGCAGAGACCGACACATCACCGCACACCCCCCCCTTAGTTGTACGACTCTACAGAGCTACTATCGAGTGCCGAGGGTGATACCTCCTACCTCACTCCTGATGATATCTCTGTAGCATAGCCAGTCGGTTGTGGGTTACCGAGGGTGATTCCTCTTTCACCAGCTCCGATGATGCCTCTGTCGTGCAACCCCTCAAGCGTGAAAACATCGAGGGTGATTCCTCTAAGTTCACCTTGACGGATACATCGAGTGGGAATCCATCGAGGGTGATTCCTCGGATTTCCCCCTTGATGTTACGGACACACGGATACTTTGACTTTATCTCAGTCCCTTATTGAAGTCGGGTCGACCCCGAGGGGTACTCGTGAGAGTTGCTGAAGTCGGGATGACCGTGAGGGTACCCGCGAGATAATCATGCGGCACGGCCTGGCAGGCAGACTGCCCTAGAGAGGGATGGGCCTGACCCTTGCCGTAAGTCCGCGAGACGGGGCGACAGGATCATTGATCGTCACCGCGAGCTCCCAACACACTAACGGGTTTGGATATGTGATCTGAGTAGGCCTCTGGCCTTTTCGCACTAACCACCATGCGGGAATAAGTATGGGCACTCGGCGTCGTACGATTCTTCCGAAAGCTCTCCAGACGTCAGCAGTTGAGCGGCGCGTGCCCGGGTGGACTGCGAGAGCCTGCGTGTGTATACAGGTGCTAGGTCTGGTCCCGGCCGCGTACGCAACGTGTAGGAGTGCAAAGGGCGATGGGCCCAATACCCCTGAGCGCTTAGGATGTAGACCGGCGTGCTGACCTCTCTGTTGGGCCTAGGTAGGACTACGACGTGTCGATCAGCCGAGGCCGGGCATGACCTGAAAAGTGTGTCTGACCAGAGTTAATTGAGTGTGTTGGGTAAGTTGGTGCTCCCCTGCAGGGAAGTTATCTATTCGAATAGCCGTGTCCACGGTAACAGGACGCTCGGAGAGTATCCCGATCTACTACAACTAGAACTGGATACTTGTGGTGCTGAATAATATGTTGGCTCCGGGATCGCTTTCTCGCAGGGAGTCG